>CM044548.2:32320684-32920684 GCA_024416835.2 Perccottus glenii
CAAGGGGAGGTTAAAAACCTTCCTCTATAGCTCGGCCTACATTACAACTTAAAGTGTTTTTTATCTGCACTCTTCTTTTAAAATTACATGTGTTGGAAAACAGTTCAGAGCCGGTGCAACGCAGAGAACATCTGAGTAAGTGTCATTGTTTTCCCTGATGAATCTAATCACGGTTGTTGTAGTTCTGTATTAAAGCATCCGCTAACGTAGGGTCTGTTTTCATTAATTCATAGGCTAAGACTGAACTATTTTCATAATGTTATAACATAAAACAAGCTTCTTACTTACACCCGCCATCGCCCGTAAAAACACTCACGTAAATAATTGTTTCTGTCAAGCTTTGAAGCCCTGATAACTACTGTCTCCTTTGTCAGAGCAATATAAGGTGTGTAATGATGTATTTGAGCAGATGCTTGTTGTTCATTAGCAACGCTATCAATGTGTTCAGTTCAGTTTCTGTCAGTGCTGTGCTCAAGTTTATAAACACAGGACAAGATAAAGCTTTTTTAGAATTAGACCAACAGTGCAGATATTTAATAGAAACAATAAAGCCAATACAATAAAAGTGTAACATACAGTGAGACATACACAGGCTGTTGCCCTCAGTTTGATTGGATGTTGATGTGTAAAGTCTATATTCAATATTTTTCTCTGTTCATTTAGAAAGGGAAGGGAAAAAAGGTGGACTTCCAGAGATCTTCCTCAAGAGAATAGAGAAAGTGAATCAGCTTATGAAACTGAAAACCCAGGATTAACCTTGAATTTTCCTCCCTAACCTCCTGATCCAGCTTCAGAGTATAGGGCCCTGGAGAACTCCTACAATCACAGCCTACAACCATGTCTGTAAAATGTTGGTCTTTCACACACCAGTGTCCTGGACGCTGTGTCTGATGAGGCCTAAATGAGACACTTTGAGGTAACTGTATTACAGAATGTGTTATTTCTCCAGGTACAGACAAAGTCCAGGTACAGCAGCAGAAGGAGACTCTTCATAGAGACTTAGTCTATAGAGTTTTTTACACTACATTTAGACTCACTTTACATTTTTCTCTGTCTCAGAAGTAGCAGCAGTGTGAGTGTTTCTGCAGTAGATCACATTTATATTTTGTATATTTTGTATCTGACATGATTATGATATCTGACATGAAACATAACAAAGACTTTCTCTCTGTTCAGTCTGTGGACTGCATTTTGTCTCAGGGTTTGGATAAAGTGTTTTGTGTCTCTAACGGTGCTCTCTTCCTCTTGTTCTTCATCCTAGAGTGGGCCTGGACAAGTCTGGTGTAGGATATAAAACCATAGTTACTATTGTAGCCCCTAAACCCAGTGTAATACGGTGAGGGCCCCTGAGTTATTTTTCCACTCTTTCAATAACAACTTAAATCTAGATTATTAAATACTTACTGCTTCGTAAATTTAATATGTATATCACGTCTTAGACTTTAAACCAATAACACTATTAATCACACACTGTCAATAAAAAATGATCAAACCAGAATTATAATATCAACTTAAATTTACTGCTTTAGAAATTTCAGTAATATATAACAAAATATTATTCACTAAACAGAACAAAGTGGGCCCACACACCAAACACTCACACACATATGCTTCAGGTAAGTATTATATTGCAGTTATAAACCCCCTGTTGCAGGCCTGAGCGATGCTTGGGAACGTGGAGACCTGAAACTTAGTGGTCGCTTCACTCCACGAGTCAAAAAAGAAATATATCCAAAAGTACCTGGTTTTAGAAGGTCATAGTTACTCTGGTAGGAAAGCAATAGTGTGTGCTAAGATGGCGACACGATCTCGTCCCCTCTTCTTCGTTCTCCCAAGATCACGAGCGGTCACGTTCACTGTTCCTCTCTGCTTCACTCCTCTCACAGATACCGGTCCGGCAAAACATCAGCAACTCACTTTCAAAAGTCTATAGTCTTCGTGCCTCAGGCCGAGAACACGAGAAAATATATACTGGCAAGTTGTGTTAACCAGTGTTAATTTCGTTGACGAAATATTTTCGTCATTATTTTCGTCACGAATATTTTTTGCGGACGAAAACGAAACGAAAACTAAAAAGGAAGTCACTGATGGAGACTAAAACTATAACTAAATTGATTGACATTATCGCCAAGCGAATAAAGGACGACGAAAATAGACTGTGACGAAAATCCAATTAGCAGACGGGAGAAATGAACAAAAGAACCAATCCGCAAAACGGAACAGGCGAACACACTCCGGTACAGTAGGTGGCGGTATGCACCGAAAAAATTGGTTGCGACCCGCCATTAATACTAGAGAAGAAGAAGAAGAACGGAACAGGCGAAACTGCATGAGAAGAAGAGAACCAATCAGAGACTGACTTATTTGACTGAGCTCCCGGGAAGACGGCATTCAAAGAGCGACAAAATGTCACAGGTGACCTAACCAGGGAAAGCGTAACAGAGCAAAGTCACTTTAGCACGAAGTGCTTTCTTGAAAATGAATAGAGGTAAATAAGTGTTACTATTCTGTGGTTGAATTGCCAGCATTGTGGTAGCAAGAAGAAAATGTTGTTCAGTGCACTTTAGATTCGAAATTAAAAATGTTTGCACTTATTGTTCAGCTCAGCTGTAAGCTTTAAGGTCCTGGACCTAACTTTATTTTTCTTTTATTGATAGTGAATTGGCAGCTAGTTATTGTTTACATTACCATGGCAGTGTTTGTTGCTGCATAAAAGCTTTTGAATTGAAATAAAGACACCGTTGTGTTGACATAAAGTTGAATTTGTGTTTTATATATTTTGGTTAAGTTTATTTTCTATACCAAACTTAAAAAATATTGTAAAAAAATTGTCTAGTAAATCTGTTATTGATTTTAGTCTTATTTTAGTCGACTAAAATACCAAGCAATTTTAGTCGACTAAAATACCAAGCAATTTTAGTCGACTAAAATAAGACTAAAATTAAAACAAATCAGATGACTAAAACTTGACTAAAACTAAAAAGAATTATAGTCAAAAGACTAAGACTAAAAACTAAATTAAAATTTTGTGTCAAAATTAACACTGGTGTTAACTTAGCTCCTCTCAGATGCGCACACACCCGCTTAGCCAGCAGATGCTAAAACTTGGGCTAGTGAGTTAACTAAATTCAATATTTACGAGTGCAGGTCCGTCTTCGAACTGAAGAAACGCTCCCTTACGCTCCAAATCCAATGCAAAATTAGGTCTCTGTTTAAACTGTTGAGCTAACAGTCCAAAACCTAGTTTTTATTCTCCCAAATTGCGAGACACGCTTTTTTTATATATATATATATATATATATATATATATATATATATATATATATATATATATATATATATATATATATATATATATATATATATATATATATATATATATATATATATATATATATATATATATATATATACACAACATTATACTGTTTACATCATTTAAACTTATTTCCAGGTGCTTTCAAGTGTTCTTTAAGATATTATGAAATGAAATGGAGTTAAATAGTTTTTTAACAATATTTATACAACTTATGAACTTATTTATACTTTTTAAACTGTAACTTATCCTATGAACTTTTTCCACTATATTAAAATCATTAATGATTTATATCCAGGTTACACTATACAAACACAAATGTATATTTTACTACAGTTTTGACAAATAAAATGCATGCCTTTGGGCTGGGCCTCTGTCCTACAGCTGCTGCAGCCTCTCCTCCTCACTCTTGCCCTGTCTCTGAAGCTGATGTTGAAGACTGGAAAGAAACAGATATTCATTTTTCAACAAGCTAAAACCCCAAACTCTATAAGAAATAAAGAGAACAAACAATCTGCCTGATTTATCTCAAATGTACAGTGTAATGTTTTACAGACAGGAAAGACTGCTTATTCTATATAATAAAAACAACATGTCATAGTGAAATTATTCTTTAACTCGAGGCTAATAAAGACAGTACAGAGACAACTTACATTTTTCTTAACAGACTGAAGGAAGATCGATGAATAGAGAAAAATACATTTTTTCCACTAATTTTCTTCTGCTTAGTCCCATTAGGAGTCGCAAACCATAACAAATTTCTCTTCTTCGCTACATGTCAGCATTCCAAAGTTGAAATTCTAGAAACTCTTAACTAGTTCTAGCAAGTAACAAATGCTCTTTTCAGAAGTAAAGCATTTGAAAATCAACATGAACAAGATACTTAGTATTTAGCCACAGCCTACTACACAAGCAAACAGCTAACTAAAAGCTGTTTTACGGCTAACTAAAAAACAGATATCAAATATCTCCACAAAACGTTATTCTCACATTACTGTACGATTGTGATTAATTTTATTAACAAATTAATGGAAAAACTATATAAGTAAGTGATTTTAAGATTGTTTAGGCCAGCAGAAAAGGCCTTGCTGGCACGGTCCACCACTATATGTATCCTGACAGTTAGATACCCATCAATCCCAGTGCATTGCATCTAAAGAGCACACTGGCCCTGAAGAGTAGCTCACCTTGTTGCTTCACTCAAAAGAATATATTAGCTCCAAGTTCAGAGGGAAACAACAGCCATCTCAGGTTTTTTTCTTTTTACAGAAAAACTAAATTTCAAATGAACTTCGACCAGTCTGTCTCCTAACGCAGCTCCCTAAAAAGAACAAGAGATGTGCATCATTAATTCATGAGGAGAGGGGGTGGCAGTTGAGGAGGGTTGATGCCTCAGAGGAGGGTAATTAAACAGATAATGCTGTTTCCATGCACCGACGTACGGCTCACACCACTGCACCACAGGAGGCTGGATTTGTCTGTTCAAACTCACAGGAGGCTGATGAATGAATACATCACTGGCACTCACATGTACGTTATCAGAGTCTGAGGAAATTCAAAGAGAGTGGGCGGAGGCTGGTCAAACAACTTTATTTATTGGGTGTAAGACCTCCTAGAAGAGCACATTATAGTCCATTTACTCCTGTATTTGTCTTCATCTAAAACCATAGATTGTATAAATATGGATGATATCCGCCTATTGGTCCCCTATTTACCAATATTGTCATTACGAATGGGCAATAAAATGGCCGTTACATCCAGGCTTTTTCCATAGTAAAACAATAGTTTTTAGATAGCATAAACAAACATATTAATCAAAAATTCACCCCCAGAGTTGTCACGTAGTAAAAACTTAACTCTAGAGACCAAAGCCAGCTTTTGTACCAGGCTGTAAACATGAGTTTTACTCTTGTAAAGTCGCCATTGGGTTTCTCCTTATATTTCCGCTTTTGGAGCCTGCCCTCTGGTGGAAGGCGGTATATCGCTGTATTTCGCTGTAAAATCACCGAATGGCGGCGCCCTTACACGAGGACCATTTTAGAGGTTCCATGGGAGAGGCTTGTCTAAAACATGAAGACAGCATGTAAGCAACACTATGTAACTTTTGATCATACAAAATGTAGCCAAAATAATTGTTAGAATATATTACCTCAGTACACTATAGTCTGTTGATTGGCTGAATAGGTAATCCTTATCCAAGCAAAGCAAAAAAAAAAAAAATTCCAAATAAGTGTAGCGTCCCTTAGCGCTATAGAAATGCGGTTTAGAATAATGGTTATTGTTAGGCTAGAAGTATAGACTCAGAAGATCAGGTTTGACTGCTGGAGCTGGTGTATGTAATTAGGGAAACTGAGACAGGGATTTGGTTTGGTGGTGGTACCGTGTATTAAATGTGAAAGTGATACAAAAGATAAATACCAAATGGCGGCAGTAGCTCAGTGGGTAGAGCGGTCGTCTTTCAACTGGAAGGTAGGCGGTTCGATTCCCGCTCTCCCCACAGTTCATACTGTCGTTGTGTCCTTGGGCAAGACACTTAACCCACCTTGCCTCCAGTGACTGTAACACTGGTAATGTAATGTAATGTAAGTCGCTTTGGATAAAAGTGTCTGCTAAATGAATAAAAAAGAAAAAGAAAAAAAAATACCATATACCCAAATAATTACTATTTACAATCTGCAGAATAAACATGATAAATAGAAACAGGATAATGAGCTCATAGAACTTAAATGACTTAGCTCCTTTAGTACATTCAGACATTTACACAGGTTTTAACCAACCCCAACCAACAGCAGCAATAGACCAATCCACAATTCCCAGTAAATTATTTCCTCAAAGCATTGTCCATTTAATTGTCCATACGTGAATAAAATAGTCCACGAATTTCAATGTCCATATGAACCAGATTGAATGAATATGAACTTCATCAAGAGAAAGTTGGGAGTAGACTGGCTACAACAGCCTCCTACCAGACCATGGAAGGCAGTTGAGTAGAGTAGATGTTCATGTTCTTTGTTGTTCTTAGCTCGCCATCAATGGTTGAGATATCCAACCGGGCACACCTGGCCTGCTAGACAAACAGGTCCTCTGTTAGCAAAACCATGCTCACAATTCATCTCTAGCTAGCTTTTAGTGGTTCTTTGAATACATCGGTGTACACAATTAAAATTACTACATGTACTCAGTTCAGTTGGCAGAAATACAAATTAGAAGAGTCATTCATCTTAACCCCACTACTGTTTGACCAGTTAAGTACATTAAATTTCCATACATTTAGCCAACCACAATTTGTCCTCACAGGGCTTACAATGATTTCATGACTAAACGGCATTAGCATATCAATGCCCCGCGACGTAGGCAGGTACACACGTAAATTGATATGCTAACGCTACATAACAAAATGAAACACACACACACTCACCAAATCCCCGGTTTGGCCTCAATGGCTTAAACTCGACGTCAATAACGATGGAAAAGCCCTCCTACAAGATTACACATGTAGCTGAGTGTTAGTACGCGAAGGCCATAAAATAAATTGGGAAAACACCCAATAGAATCACGTTACCTGTGCAGCCGTCCTGTTGCGCCTCACTCCCAACTCTGACAAGGAGGAAGCGAACAGGGCTTGTATAGCGCTGCCATGCACGTGATTGGTCGAGAGAGTCATGTGTGATTAGACGGGATATAATGAAAGTTTTAACCCCAAAAAGTTAATTTTAAACGTGGGTTACATAAGCAAGTCTTGTTCTTGAGATAAACTGACATATCCGAAAGGTAAATTGTAAATCTTACTAGAATAAACAAAGATAGTGTTTATTAGCCACAACTGTGTCTGGTTTTAGATAGTTAGCAAATTGTGGCTCTTATTTTGTAAATTAAATCACCCTACTTAATATTTAAGTGTTCCAGAAACAATCTTCTTTATCTTCCAATTACAGCAGCGTACCTTGTCCCTTTTGAATCTAAATGTCCCATATTGAATGTTGTTTGTCGGTCAAGTGTTATCCCTGCAATTAAGTTGCAATTATCTAGCGTGTACCTTGCCTCACGGCTGAAGCAACTAAGATTGTCTCCAATCCCCTGCAACCTCTGAAGAATAAACAATTAAAAATGTGAACGTTATATCAGATGGAAAACCGTTCAACCATTCGTAAAATTGGTTTCTTGAATGTTACGTTACTAAACTGCTTTGACCAAAGCTACATTTTTATTTAAGCTTGCACCAATAATTCATAAATGCTTTTGGTCATAATGAAGAGTATTTTTAAAGGCCATTGTCATGTCCAGCCTTTAAGGTCTTGTTTTGTATTCACTTTTAGTCATTTCCCTTTTTTATTTATATATCCCTTCCTTGTCTATGTCTGCCTTCCCGCCTGTGTAATTGCCTGCCCCGCCCTGATGTATTTCACCTGTGTCTAATTGTCTCTCCTCCCTATATATTCACCTCCTTCTTATATTTCTCTGCCAGATTGTCTCGTCCTCTTGTGTCAGCATACCAGCCAGTTTCTCCAGTGACTTCTTTGCATCTGTGTGTTTGGGCCTGTCCTGAGTTTATCTTATTTTGCTGTTTTTTGGATACCTTTGCTGTTTGATTAAACTTACCTGTGAGTTGAGCATTTTAAAACCTTGTTCCCTGTGTGCCTGCTGATAGCTCTTTATTTAAAACAAGTTCCCAGCATTCAGGGAACTAGACACACACTAGCTAACAAAATATTTTATCTACAAATGCACACATGCGTGGCTCTTAATCAATTCTTCTCTGGGAGCAGGTGTTTTGAAGTGCTGTGCTGCTAAGAACACATTACGTTCAGTGATAGGGGACAGCAGAAAGTAATTAGTGCACAGTACAGGGAAAAAGCTGCAAATGTCATGTCAAGTTTCTACAATGAGCTGCATTGTCCTTGTGGAAGGCACATATACAAACTGTTGTAATTCCTACACCGTTCACCTGACTTGGATGTAAATACCCTCAAATTAAAGCTAAAAGTCTGCAGTTAAAGCACATCTTGTTTGTTTCATTGCAATTGTCCATCCATTGTGGTGGTGAATACAGCCAAAAAGAGTAGAATTGTGTTGATGTCCCAATATTTATGGACCTGACTGTATCTACCACAAGTTCACCTCCCAAAAATACTCCAGTCTGACTCATTTTCACAAACTATTATAAACGGTTTAGAAGTCTCAAATCAGAATCAATTGTCAAATCAGATTACACACTGCAATAGCAGTTTTCAGAACTGACAGCCCTTTTTGGGTTGAACCCCATGCAACATTAATGCCCTTTTCTTTAAAAGCCTCCCATGTAGATAATTTCTGCTCACATGGTGCTAATCATTCAGCTGTGTGCTAATCGACAGACTGCTGCTGCACCAGCCATTGAGAAGCTTTTGTGCTCAGATTGATTCTTTCTGAGGCGGCCAGACCTTTGAAGATAGAAAATAAAGGGAGCAATGTGGTGCATTGATGAATTAGATGTGCAACAAAGCATTATTTTTCCTCTGATGTTTTCATAGGTTCTGAGGCACTTTGTCATCACTGTCACACCCAAGGAAGGCTGCAAGAAAAACATTAAGGTTTGGTTGCATTTTCTGGAATAATAATCTTTTGAGGTTAAGATTACACGTTCCTATCAGCTGTAATGGGATCCTGATGTCAGAAACAATGTCCAAAGTTAATCATACAACAGAAGGTAATTGTGCTCTAAAGTTGATGGCAGCCTTTAGCCCTCTCTGACTCCAATCTCCCTCTTCATCTCCTCCACTTTTTAATATATCAGCGGTGGGAGTGGGAGTCGGACGCTGGTAGTTAATTCCTCGTGGAGGCAGCGGGATAAAGCCTAGTGCAGGGTGAGCGCCGCAGCACGATTAGGTGGCATTAATGGGCTTTTAATTTAAGCCCCGGTTTATTAGATGTCAAACACCAAAGGGCTGAATGGATTTGGGAGATGAGTTGAGTTAGCCTGCTGTCAGACAAGCATGACAACAGCTTCTTTCAATTCACGGCCGTTGTATCTATAACCACCAGCGCTTTTCTGCTGCAGTGTAATTCAAATGAACAGATTCAGTTCACTTTAAAGGTTGATTATCTAATGTTAAAGCTTGAAAACATTAAGAAATATGTTCATCTTCACCCAACGGAGCCTCCCTCACTTGAAAGGCATACAATCGACCTAATGATATTAAACTCAAAATTCATATAGTGTGGTACAGTGGCACGTTCTATAACCGGAAGGTTGTCAGTTTGATCCCTGCTCTCCACAGTTTATAATGTCATTGCGTTTTTGGGCAAGGACCTCCAGTGGCACTGGTCTCTGTCAGTCTGCCCCTGGGCAGTTGTGGCAACAAAAGTAGCTTACCACCTCCATTGTTTGACAGCGGAGTGAAACACTTCCTCTGTAGTCCTCTGAAACTTAAAACTTGTTTGGCCATGGTAAATTGAAAGTTTCCATAGTGCCACGTGCCAGTATATGAGGGGCGGAGGGATCAGTGGGGTGCAGAGTTCAATAAAGAGACAGCTCTGTGGAAAAAAACTGTTCTTCAGTCTGCTGGTCCTGGTTTTGAAGCACCTGAAACGCCTTGGGGGGATTCTGCAGTCCATCTATAATAAAAATAGAAACTAAATCAAATGTATTAAAATTGTTGAATTGCTAATTTTTAAAAATACATTCATTTATTTTATTTAATATATAAAATACGTTTTTTTTAATAAAATAAAAAAGCAAAAAAATGTACATTAGCAGTAGGTTTTGTTTTGCGCAGAAGATTTGTACAGTTAAAATAACACATTTTAACACACCTGTTAAAAATCCCAATTTGCCAAAATAATGATAAATTATATTTTTATCTGGATGCAAGTGACTTAATAAAATGAGTGATAAAGTATAGGCTTGTCTGAATGATTAGTATTGTTCTAATAGTCTGCTCATTCGATGTTAAATAGAAGGGGTTAACAATAAATTAATGAAAGAGAATACTTTTGTATTATAACACAAAAAAATGACCATAACAAACAACATTTTTCACTCCCAGTTGTCTTCTTTCCAAAATTTGGGGCTTGGCCGTGGCAATACGGTTGCAGATGGGACATGGTCCTCGTTGGCTTTTTTGTTTGGTAGCTCATAGAGGATGTGTGTACCAAATTTTATTTGTCTAGGACAAACTCAATTTTTTTCCCTTATTATAATTTTGTAGGGGGTGCTGGAGACCCATTTTTAAAGATGGTGTTTGTATCAATACAAAATTTTGTTCAGGTCATAAATGTGCACAAACTTTCCATTAGGTCAAACCAGATCTGACAAAGTTTGTTAGATGTTTTCCATACTTTTTTTAACACAAAATGGCAAAATGTCTGTCTGGAAAAGCCAGTCAGATGAAAACCCTAGGATGAGTTCGTCAAAGTACGAGGTCCTATTTTTAGGGGTCACGCCTTTAATCCAAAATGTCCAACTTCCTATTTTGTTTTGGGTGGGACCATAATGTAATTTTCTTCTGTTTTGCTTCTTCGAAGTTTCATTCTTCTACGCCAAGAACATTTTGCTCCCGGCAAATTTTATTTTGTTTTGTTAATGTGTTGCATGTGAGGGCCACTCCAGTCAAGTCAAATTAATCACAGGTTGTGCATAAATGCACACGGATGAAAGTCTTTCTAAATATTAGCCATTGACAGTTTTGTTGTGAGGCGATGCACTATAATTATCTAATATAAATAGTGAGTCTGCATCCTGCTGGGCTGTGAGAGAAAGAGTTTGCAGAGCAAGTCTCTTTCTGTTTATTTGTTTTGCAAGTTTGGTGTGTGTGATGTAAAGTGAGTCAATAAACTCCTGAAGAGTCGGGCAGAGGCTATGAGAGTGGGAAAGCATTTTTGCCCACCAAAACGTAGGAAAACCAAAGAACACAAAAATTTTTAACTTTTGATTGGTTGGGTACTGTAAAGCCCGTCTCTAATGACAAGCCAACTGTTTTTGACGTGTGATTGTGTGGGCAGCGTATAACCTACCTAAAATGACAAGCCCAGTGACTTTAACCTATGCGATTAAAAACAGACTGGACTGAGTAAAAGCAGAATGTAAGAAAAGTTATTTGACTGTCAAACTGTAAATTAAAGGCAGAAAAGGAAAAGAAGGTTAAAGTATGCGGATCGAGTTAAGACTAAAAGGATAGTGTACTGTCGAGGATGACACCTAGACTCCTGACCTGAGGGAAGGGGTGGACAGTGGAGTTGTTGATGTTAATGTTGCTTTTACATTTTGTAGGTGTGGATGGGATGCCTACAAGGACAACTTCTGTTTTTATAACTGTTAAGGTTGAGGAAGTTGGAGGAGAACCAAAAATGAATTTCCTGTAGGCACTGGGTGAGGGAGGTAGGTGGAAGTGATGAAGAGGGTTTGGTGGAATTGTAGCGCTGGGTGTCATCCACGTAGCTGGCCGGCCAGATCATACAGCCCAACAAACTGCATGTGCCTGGGCCTTAGTCTGCCCACCACTGCTCTATAGCAACAGAAAGCCGGTAACGCTCAGCCTCCTAAGTTTCTGTTTACATGAAACCATGGCAAGCTGTACATTGGCGTGCTCAGCTACTTATTGGTTGTACAGTCTACAGGCTACAGTCTTGCCCTAGTCCCTCCTAATTGGCCAACCTGGGTGTCAATCAGAAGCTAACCCTTCCTTTAAGCATTGTGTAGCACAGCTATTGTGGTCTAAAATAAATTACATCTGATATTATCAATAAAAATGAAAAAAATTGTTGGGACTGATTTCAAGAAAACTTTTCTGCAATTTTTGTGCCTTGAAGGAACAAACGCGTCTTGTGGACTTAATTATTTTACTGGAATTTATTCTTGGAATTTGTTAAATTTTTATTACCTGTACAGACAGAATGAGATCAATCTTGTGTGGAATTGTTCTCTAGTTTATTTACAATATTTTGTTGTAATGTAAGTCTGATATTATTTTAGAAGTGTTAATTAATATAAATATAACAAATATTAAATTAATATATTTGACTTGCAGAAGGCCCTCAAAGAAAAGTCAAAATTCAAACATTTTGCTTTTCTGTAAAAAAAGGCTTTAGTGTAAGCGCTGTGATTGTTGGGTGTGTAATGGTTTGTATCATCAAAAAGATAAGACTCTGAGCTTTCATTTGATGTGTATATTGTCGGGGACATGACGGATGTGCATGCAGACATGGCTATATTATTGTTGAAAAGTAGTTATGTCCTGGTCCTGGGAGTAATTATTTTTATTTTATTTTTTATCTATATTTTTTCCCCATGTACATATCCATTATAAAAACATTTTTAGCATGAAATAAATAAAATAAATGAACTGTTAAACCTGTGACTTTTTCAACCTGCTGTCATATATATATTATTCATATATACTGTATATGTATATTATTATTATTTAAATATTCCATGTCTCTATGACCAACTGCACCTGGAAATAGAATCTAAAAAGGTTCAGAAAAGGGAATCTTTTGTTAAACCACGGCAGCATGACTGACATATTTCTTTGAAGCCCTTGTTCCACATTACCCCGTAGATTCAGAAAACTCTTTAACTTTGACGTTGGTGCCATGCATATTTAACGTGCACTGTCATAGACAATGGGGTGGCAGCCCAATCGTGTGTAAAGAGAATAAAGGATGGCTGAGGGGAGCCTGTGTGATGACAGAGCCATACGAACACAAGCTGCAGTATATGAAACAGAATAAAAGATGAGCACTTCCTGTCTACGCTTGACTGTTAATACAAAAGGAGCGCCTGCAAGGCTGTCAGGTGAAAATTACTGCTGATGGGTGTGAAGGTGTGAAAGGGTATTTACATGGAAAAGGTGGTGATTACATTAAAAGAGGCTGAATTTCTTTTATTATTAAATAACCTGTGTAAACGTGGCGTGGTGTTGTGTCGACAGCTTCATACAGTGCCTGGTTTCTACATAAGCCCAGTTGTTTCTGTGGATTGTTCTTGATCAGAAGCATCTTAAGCACCAATCTGGACTAAGTGGTGTAGGATCAAGCCACTCAAAGGAGAGCCCATACAGGGCCAGTGCAGTGAGGACTGTGATGGTCCTCAACAACTTAATCCCTGGACACGGTTCTCATTAACCCCAAAATACCCAAATATAGAGCTCCAGATGTCATAAAGCATACAGACTTCATTAAGAACTTGCACCAGGCAAATGTTACAAAAAAATGTTATCCATTTCTTATCGCTATATCAAGACCTTGTTTGCTGTGTATATGATAGAACTTATCTGTTTTACAGCTCACTAGTTGCCGATTGTCTCTTATTACTGACGCGGGTTGCTAATTAAAAGCTATAGTTTTGCTCTTCAATTCAAATGACACAGGCAGAGAGGGTGTTGGGACCTGTGACTGCAAGTCTACTAACAAAAACTGCTCAGAAATGACCTCAATGCTTGTCTATATATATATATATATATATATATATATATATATATATATATATATATATATATATATATATATATATATATATATATATATATATATATATATATATATATATATATATATATTTTTTTTTTTCTATAGTTTAAAGCCCTAAATTTGTGTTGTGTAATGTCATGTCATTGTTTTAACATTGGGCTGTAGAAGCAGCAGAATTTTATTGAATATGTCTGAACAATTGAAAACAAAAAATATACAGTGTATCCGGAAAGTATTCACTTTTTTCAAATTCTGTTATGTTACAGCCATATTTCCAAATTGATTAAATTCATTAGTTGCCTCAAAATTTAAACAATACAACTTAATGACAACATGAAAGAAAGTTGAAAAACAAACAAATCTGTAAAGAAAACGGTAAATGACTGGCAGCTACGGCTACCAAACAAAACCCCTAAAATTAGGGTATAATATCCTAATTTAATAAATGTTTTAAAACATTACGTTTACAAAAAATTACAGTAAAAGTTGAGCAGGAATAATTTTTAATTTTTTGGTTAGTTTCTTGTATTATTTGTATTAAACACCTTCAATAAAACACAAACTTGAGAGGAACCAGCTGAGGTGGCTCGGGCATCTGCTCCTGGCATGTCCCACCAGGAGGAGACCCCGAGGAAGACCTACGACGCTGGAGGGACTATGTCTCTCGGCTGGCCTGGGAACGTCTCTGTATCCCTCCGGAATATCTAGAGGAAGTGTCTGGGGAGGGGGAAGGCTGGACGTCTCTGCTTAGACTGCTGCCCCCGCGACCCGGCCCCGGAAAGTGACAACATTCAAATGTTGTTTTATTTCTTATTAAAATGTTTAAATAAGTTACAATGCTCAAAGTACTGCCTTGAAAAATATATAAATTTATAAATAAGTCATTTTTCCTTAACTTACAGTCAAATACCTTAAATTAATCTTAAAAAAATTGACATTGTGGCCAGTCAATTGACCTAAAATCAGTGCCCAATGTGTCAAGCTGGAGGTGGAGGAACACAGAATATTTAGGGGAAGTATTCCCCCAGCCTTAGGTATGTCTTGGGTTGCATGGCTGTTACCCTGTTCCCTGAAAAGCGGGAACGAGACGCTGCGTGGAATTACGCTATGGGGAACATTCTTTGTGTGACCGGTTGTGAAGCATGCGTGTCACAACCTCTGTTGGTGACGTGGCTTAATTACCCACAGCTGCGTAAGAACGCAGAGGTTATAAGAACACACAATACGGAAGCATCTTCATAGCCCTTACACCCCCTGGTTGCGTCCCCCATAGCACATGAAAAGCTGCCCAGATTTACGCCACTGGCTTGTGTGGTAGTCGTAAATCTGGAAAGCGTGCACCGGACATAGTAGGTGAAGTCTCTTCTGCTTGTGGCGTAGTGAACGGCGGAGCACAGAGGCCTTCAAGAATGACCAGATTCGAAGGCGAGAATGGGACCTTCATGAGATAAGTAGGGTGAGGGTGCAAAATAACCTCGACCATCCCAGGGGCAATATCTAGGCAGGACAACGAGACCGATAGAGCCATTATACGGTACTTCTAATCATATCCAAATGCTGCAACAGATAATTTACATCTTACTTGAGATAACAATTTCACTGAATTATTGAGGCTCATGTTCCTATAATAGATCATCTTATTTTTTTTATGTCTTTTCAATAGGGCTGTCCCACTTTTGAAGTCTGAAGTTTTGAAGTATTTTGAAGTTAAAGTCCTAAGTCTGAAGAATATTATTTTACACTCATTGAAAGACTCATTTAAAAAGTAAAAAAAAACTATAATCTGTGAAAGATTTTGTTGAAATATATGCAACCAGCTCTAAAACAATTTCAGTAATACCTGTTTGGCTGCTTAGTGGAGGATTCTGTCTAAATAAACCTTGAGAAACCCATATCTGCTGTTTTTATCTGTGCCATGTTTAGCAAAGAAACGCAGCTTTGCAGGGACATCAGCTCTGCATTGATTGAGGGAAAACATGAATGCAGTGATTGCTCATACACACTACGGTCATATAATTGGCTGTTTATACCCCAGAGATCTGGATAGACTGCTTTAAACCACACAGTCTGTACATAGTCCTACAATATAATAAAGTGGTCTATTCGTTCTACATTTGAAGAAAACACTCAACCACTTAATTGAATTTGAGACTCTCTGGTGATGAGCTATTTAAGCTTCTTTAATTGAACATTGTGAAGATTAAACAAATTATGTTTCCGCTGAAGTTCTTCGATTTAATTCAAATAAAGAAGTAACTACACTTCTCAATGATTCAGTCTGTGTGGACACCTGTAGCTCCTCAGATCCCCCTCAAGGCTGCTCAAGATGCTGGCTGTTTGGATGATGTAAACAAAGGTCGATTTCGAGCCAAAGATACTCCATTTGCTGCAGAGGAGGAACGCTCTGAGAACTCCAAAAATCATAAAGATTTAAATGGAAGAATGTTCAAGTGTTAAAATAAAAAAGTTGACCTGATAAACCAATTTGAAGAAGTTACTTGTATTCGGAACTGGAGTACTACTTCTGCACCATGTTTTTTTTTTTTTTCATCTCATTGCTGCTGTTAACCTATACAAACTATTTGATCTTTGTTTAGAGGTCTCTGCAAAATGAGCAACTTTCACAGGGGTCAGGAACACAGTGACATTTTAACCTGACTGTCCAGATCAGGACACTCCAACCTTTTTTACTCTGAGAGCTACTTTTTAGAAAATGAAAACGGAAGAGAGCTACTTGTGTTTGTAACATTTATTCTCAGAGCTTATTTCAACACAAACACAATGTTGGTGTCCATAACTCACATTTCAATAAAATATAACAAAAACATTTAGTTTCTTTGCTGAACATTTTGTAATTGTATTGTATAAAAATGTATATTCATTTCTTTTCAGTGTATCTCAGACTATAAAATAAAAACATAAATGCTGTCAAAACTAAATAATGCAATTTCAACTGCACAGATAGATGTGTATTCAGTCAGATGACTAAAACTGATGGAATCAACAAGAGAGGCAGTGTTGTGCCTGAACGCATTCATTGAACGATAGTTCATGAACTCGTTCATATTTTGGGCGAACGTGAACTGAACGTGCTGTATTACTGCCAGATGAACGTTACTGTCAACTCGTTCATTCTGGTGTCTGTGAACGGCACGCTCTCTCAGATTAACTTTGTTCAATAGGGTGCCAGATTTCTATAGAGCCTTCCAGGCGAAAACCTGGCTAAAACACACCGTAAACGGGTCTTAATATGTAGCGAAAAAACACCAAATCTGGCAACACCAGCCACCAGTGTCGCACCGCCGTCCGCCGCATGCGTGACGCGTCATCAAAAAAACCCAAAAAAAACATGGAGGCGACAGCAGCATGTAGCAAGAAGGCGTATGATCATTTAAAAGAATTTTATGATGTTTATGACAAGGTCGGTGAGAATGGGAGAAATCTCACTTTTCTGTGCAAACTTTGCCCGCCAGCTTTCATAAAGAAAATCCGCACTTCAGTTACATCCACAGCAAACCTGAAACGGCACATTGAACTGAAGCACCCAGCTAGCCTTTCAAGGTATGTGAAAGCAAATAAAAAATCAAAAGACAGTCCTCAATCAGTCGACAGTTGACAATCCTCGACCCAAACCCCATTAACTGCGTACTGTAGCTGTTGTCATCTCCCAGCCACAGCTGGACAACCTGGTGGTGCAGTATATTGTCGGAGACCTACAGCCTTTGAGTAAAGTGGAAACCCACTCAAGACCATTTAAGCAGCACGTTTTTCCTCATGTTCTTGAGAATGTACTGTAGGGTTGAAAGCTGCAGCTGCTACTAGTGTGGAGTGAATGGACAGCAACAAAGCATTAATGCAACAATGAGGAAATGCTGTCCCCTCAACGCTAATGTAAACCCTGGTTGGATAAGGATTCAAAATTGGATATGAAGATGAAATCTGACGCATAGCTTCATTGTTAAAACTGATAAAATAATTGCTGTTAGTGATTCTATATGGGCTGTGGCAATAATTTTGAAAAATAATAGCTCGCAGCAACATATGGAAAAAAAGAACTATGAACTAGTTCAATTTTTGGAACTGTGAACTTAGTTCAAAATTTTGAAGTTTGAACTATGAACTGTACTAGTTCATTTTAAAATTTGTGAATTGAACTTTGAACTAGTTCTTGTAGAAAGTGAACTTTCCCAACACTGAAGAGAGGTGTCAAGTTTACTTTTATGGACTCATTTAAATTTTCATCTGTCAGCTTCTGCTTCTGAACTTTGTTTTCATGACATTTATGTCAGAAAAGGCTGACTCTCAAATATATGTCGAAATTCTGCGCTCCTCGTGTGTATCTAACACAATTTAGCAGTAAGCCTAACTCCTTTTGAAAAACATGTGCAGAGTCAGGATGTAGGGCCAAACAAAGCAAACATTTTCAGAGCTGCTTGGTGAAGATTCTTAAAGGTATGTCTCTACAAAACTACAAAAAATGCTGTTAAGACTTAAAATGCACATTATTTTGAAGGTTTATAATCTCAATTTCCATTTCTACAGGATCAACACAGAAAGGTTTAGCCATCTTTCCTGAAATCTCACTTATGTCCACATCCACAAAGGGGTTGGCCATAAGCCTTGACAGCACAAATCATATCAGATATGTGTTTATCTTTGCCTCGTAACTCGTAACTGTATGTTCATTTTGGTTCATTAACAATAGGCTGGTATCCACCTACCTTATTTCCATAAAAGTCCACATTTAAACCACAAGGAAAGAAAGCACTGTAGTAATCTTACCCCGACTTAGCCCTCTGACGTCAGTGTGGAGGAGGAGATCCCTGTACTTCACAGATAGGCTAGCTTGTTGATGAATAATGCAATAACAGTTTGGAAACTTAGGAAAGTCCAGGTCCCCTTTGCAGTGCAATAAAACCTGAGTGACGGCCTGTTATTGCTCCTTTATTTTTTCTTAGACTGCTATTGGAAGGAAAGTCCCGTGAAATGTTGCAGTGGACCTTGGCAAAGTGATGCTCCACATCTACATCTTTTATGACAGACACGCTAGCACCGCAGATAAGACACACACACTATTGTGTGTTGTTTCCCACTCTTCATAAAGATATTATGTTTTGAGCCTCTTTGCTGCAGTCATGGTTGCCACCAAAGCTCACATCACCACTGACTCATAAAGCTTGACTGCAGCGTATGTGTATGTTGGTTTGCAGAGTTACTTAGGCTTTATTAAGTGTTTGGTGAGGAAAGTAAAGACCCCTGGTCCAGATGGTCTGTTATACTCTTAAAACTATATGGTATCATGAAATAGCATCTCATACATTGACAGCTTGAACAAATTCAAGCACTTTTGTTGACATTTAATTGCCATATTTAGTTTGAAGCAGCAGATGAAACATTTAGTTCTAGTCACAATTGTAAAATAGAATGGCACAGGATGGTAGCAGCGTTTGACAGAGTTTATATGCATCTGACAGAACCTGCTGCTGAAAGCCTCGGTCACTGCTGCAGAAGGTTTGTAGTGAACAAAGCCTATACAGTCAGTTTAAATCTGTGTTTAAAGTTTAAAGTGTCCAGTTCATTGGAAACACGTATTACACCGGTGCAGTGACAGAGAGAGATGTGGGGCACAGTTCTGTTCAGGTTTGGTTTATGACTTGTTCCTGTACACCCGTGTGCTAATATTGATAATTTTTATATATGAAAAGTTATATCACCAGAATAATTATACCTTTGTACAGCCTTAATCTGTTACAAAGAACCAAGTGATTTGTAGATGTCAGAAACTTTAGATGAATACCTGGAGGTGACTGGATGACCCTCCTACCAGTAACCACCTATCACCAAAGAATTCTCTCCAATCAGAGCAATGTTTTTTTTTTTTTTTTTACACAAGTAATGGTAGGTTTTCAAATCTAAAACACATCCTTAACTGCCAGAACTGCTACGTTATTGTCCAAACATACACTAAACTCACAAATCCCGAAACAATCCAGCTGCTGGTCAAGGTCAGTGACATATAGTGCACATCACAGAGCGTTACTGTCAGCACATATTATAGATAAACATAATAGCGTGCAGACTCACAGTTATGTTCACTAAAGCCTGGTTTACTCTAGAGTGGTACGGTACAGGTTGGGTCAGTACAACTCAGAGTTTACTGGTCTGAAGCGCAACATAATAAAGGTACAGTACCATTAAACTTGAGTTAAATCTTTGCTTCTAACAGTGTGGTACTAAAGGGTAGGGCTAAATATTGCACTTTGTTGATTGGACCACTTAGAATCCTCGCTTGGAGAAAATGACTAGGCCAAAACAGAAAAAGGCAATGTATTCTCAAACCTATTATTTCAAGAAGAAATAATGTTATAAATAAATGTTATAGTTAGCAACAGCTGAATCTAAGTTTAGACAGAGTTAAAAATGTAAATGTCATGGCTCTTTACAGCCGGGTCAACAGTGTTTACTCGTCTGATGTCTGGAATTTGAACAGACACACCTCCTTAATAACTGAGGTACGAGAGGAATGCAAAGTGAAGAGAAGTCAAGAGGTATCAGTGGAAAACGTGTGTGGAGCAGCCCCCAGCTGCTGAGGGACAGCACAAAGAGAGCACACGACCAAAGGCTCCCAGCAACACACAACCATGAATGATTCATTTGCCTTTCTCTATGGATTTACCATGATACTGTGGAGCAGCTCATTTTAAAGTGATAAAAAAAAAAAAATTACAGCTTCAAAATAATGTCCAAATCAATAATTAACAATTCCACAAAGAGAATCAATATTCTCGAATCAGATACATTTCATAATAAATCACCCTCTTTTCAATCAGACTCAATCAATCAGACTTTATTTGTATAGCACTTTTCATACATCTGCAATATAGTGAACACAAAGATAAAAGAAACATAACCCCTACATTCAAGTTAAAAACACAACAATAAAATACGTAGATAATAAATAAATAAATAAATAAATGAGAGCCAGTGCAGAGATTTCAGGACTGGGTAATATGCTCTCTCTTTCTGGTCCTTGTCTGCAGCTGTAGGGGCAATGTTTTTCTTTGAGAGGCCAGAAAGGAAAGCATTACAATAATCAATTCAACTTGTTATAAAAGAATAGATTAATGTTGCTGCACTGGCTTGAGAGAGAAACAGTCTCATTCTGGCAATATTTTTTAAATGATAAAAGCCTGTTTTGGTGATAGATCTAATATGTGGTCCAAAGCTAAGCTCACTATCAATTAGACTTTTGACTTGCTCAGTCGGAGTTAGTGAAAATGTTTGGAGCATGCCATCCATGACTTAATATGTAAAATGCTCTAGGACAGAGTGCTCACCCAAACTGAAAATGAGGTTCTTGAAAAAGTGCTTAATTTCTCAGTTGCTCCAAGGCACATCCCCACAGTAGACCTCATTTACAGCAACAGAATCAGCAATAAGGAACAATAAATTGTCTGGCAATGAAGCTGGAGAAATGAGACTCAAGGTCACAGCAGCACTGGCTAGTGCCAAACCACCACCCTCCAATATCTCCTCAGAGCAAAGGAGGGCCCTGTCAGCACTGGAGAAGGACCATAGCATCACCATTCTGCAGCAGACAAAGGAAGATGTACTGTGAGCCTGAACACAGATGACTACGAGTCCAGTATCAACAGCTTACTCAGTGACACCACCACCTATGAGACACTGAGAAGAGATCCAACAAGTGGTTACAAGAAGAAGGTCATAGACTGTCTGCAGAGGCTGGTGAAAGACCAAGTCGACCTCCGTACTACAGACTGTATCCGGGGAACACCACTCCATTTATGGCTTACCCAAAATACACAAAGAAGAAATTCCACTACGACCCATAGTAAGCAGCACAGATTCAGCCACTTCACAGTCCACTCACAGGACTTTACTAACAAAATCAAAAATCTACGACAAGAAGCAGATGAGACTACTGTCTCCTTTGATGTCACATCACTCTTTACCTGCATACCCACCAATGAAGCACTCGTGGTGGTAAGGAAGAGATTACTACATGACACATATTTAAACACTACTTATTTCCAGTTCAGAGGTAACTTCTACTGAAAAAAACACGGCTGTGCCATGGGCTCACCTGTCTCCCCGATTGTGGCTAACCTGTTCATGGAGGAAGTGGAGATCAGAGCTCTGGTTGCTTTCTCAGGTACAGTGCCCAGTCACTGGTTCAGATACAAACGTGGACAAAAATGTTGGTACCCTTTGATCAATGAAAGAAAAACTCACAATGGTCACAGAAAAAACGTTATTCTGACAAAAGTAATAATAAATAAAAATTCTATGAATGTTAACTAATGAAAGTCAGACATTGCTTTTAAACCATGCTTCAACGGAATTATTTTAAAAAATAAACTCATGGAACAGGCCTAGACAAAATTGATGGTACCCCTAGAAAAGACTGTAAATAATGTGACCAAATGGACATGTTAATTCAAGGTGTGTGCACTAATTAGCATCACAGGTGTGTACAATCTTGTAATCAGTCAGTGGGCCTATTTATAGGGCTTCAGGTAGTCACTGTGTTGTCTGGTGACATGGTGTGTACCACACTCAACATGGACCAGAGGAAGCGAAGGAAAGAGTTGTCGCAGGAGAATAGAAAGAAAATTATAGACAAGCATGATAAAGGTAAAGGCTAGAGGACCATCTCCAAGCAACTAGATGTTCCTGTGACTACAGTTGCACATTTTATTCGGAAATTTAAGATCCATGGGACTGTAGCCAACCTCCCTGGACGTGGTCGCAGGAGGAAAATTGATGACGAATCAAAGAGTCGGATAATCCGAATGGTAACAAAAGAGCCCAGAAAGACTTCTAAAGAGATCCAAGGTGAACTCCATGACCAAGGAACATCAGTGTCAGATCGCACCATCCGTCGTTGTTTGAGCCAAAGTGGACTACATGGGAGACGACCAAGGAGGACACCATTGTTGAAAACAAATCATAAAAAAGCTGACTGGAATATGCCAAACTACATGTTGACAAGCCACAAAGCTTCTGGGAGAATGTCCTATCGACAGATGAGACAAAAATGGAACTTTTTGCCAAGGCACATAAGCTCAATGTTCACAGACGGAAAAATGAAGCATATCAAGAAAAGAACACTGTCCCTACTGTCAAACATGGAGGAGGCTCTGTTATGTTCTGGGGCTGCTTTGCTGCATCTGGCACAGGGTTTCTTGAATCTGTGCAGGGTACAATGAAATCTGAAGACTATCAAGGGATTCTAGAGAGAAATGTGCTGGCCAGTGTCAGACAGCTTGGTCTCAGTCGCAGGTCATGGGTCTTGCAACAGGACAATGACCCAAAACACAGCAAAAAACACCCAAGAATGGTTAGGAGGAAAACATTGGACTATTCTAAAGTGGCCTTCTATGAGCCCTGACCTCAATCCTATTGAGCATCTTTGGAAGGAGCTGAAACATGCTGTCTGGAAAAGACACCCTTCAAACCGGAAACAACTGGAGCAGTTTGCTCATGAGGAGTGGGCCAAAATACCTGCTGAGAGGTGCAGAAGTCTCATTGACAGTTACAGGAATCGTCTGATTGCAGTGATAGCCTCAAAAGGTTGTGCAACAAAATATTAAGTTAGGGGTACCAACAATTTTGTCCAGGCCTGTTCCATGAGTTTATTTTTTTTAAATAATTCCGTTGAAGCATGGTTGAAAAGCAATGTCTGACTTTCAGTAGTTAACATTCATAGAATTTTTATTTATTATTACTTTTGTCAGAATAAAGTTTTTTCTGTGACCATTGTCAGTTTTTCTTTCATTGACCGAAGGGTACCAACATTTTTGTCCATGTCTGTAAGTTGATGACACGTGGGTCAAAATCAGAACCCATGAAGCAGTAGCTTTCACAGAACACATCAACACAGTGGACAAGAACATCAAGTTCCCCCTTGAAGATGCCATAGACAACCGCCTGGCTTTCTTAGACTGTGCAGTGGTTATTTGTGAGGACTGGACTCTCCAAGTAGAAGTTTATAGGAAGCCAACACACACAGATCAATATTTACTGTTTGATTCCCACCACCCACTGCAGCACAAACTGGGAGTCATCAGGACTCTTCAGCACAGAGCACAAGAGGTGCCCACAACCTCAGAAGGTAAACGGAATGAAGATCAACATATCCGTAAAGCCCTGAAAAACTGTGGATACCCCAAATGGACTTTCAACAAAACCAAGAGGACACAGAAACCAAACAGGACAGGAACCAGAGACAAAAGGGAAGGGTGTAGTTATCCCTTATGTGTCTGGTTTATCTGAAAAACCTAAAAGGATTTTTACAAACACAACATTCCAGTCCACTTTAAACCAGGGAACACGCTGCGTCAAAAACTGGTCCATCCTAAAGACAAGATCCCCTCGCACAAACAGAGTAATGTAGTTTATGCAGTTCAGTGAAGAGTGCAGTGACAATTATGTCGGTGAAACAAAACAACAGCTTCACAAGAGGATGTATCAGCACAGAAGTCCTATCCTCCAATCCTGGAGGATAGGACTGCAGTCCACCTCCACCTCAAAGAGAAAGGGTATTCTTTTGAGGACAGCAATATCCGCATTCTGGCCAGAGGCCAGATGGTTTGAGAGAGGGGTGAAGGAAGCCATTTTTGTGAAAATGGAAAAGCCTTCTTTGAACAGAGGAGGTGGCCTCAGATTCATGTTGCCTAGTATTTATAACAGTGTTTTGAAAGCAAAACAAAAGAGCCGCACCCTAGAACAATAAACACAGCACCTGAATGGAGCAGTGTCACTAACGACTCTGCACCTGAATGAAGCATTGGCTCTAACAACTCAACACCTGAATAGAGCAGTGTCATTAACGACTCGACACCTGAATGGAGCAGTGGCACTGACGACTCGACACCCGAATGCAGCAGTGGTATTAACGACTCGACACCTGAATCCTTAACGAATCTCATATCAGGAGTCAAGATTCAAGATTTTTATTCGTCACGTACAAAATTATATACAGCATATATAACCAGCAGTGAAATGTGAGTCAGGTCCGCTCCATGGACAGTGCAATTATTAGGAAAACACACAGATGAAAATATACATAAATGTAGCTATGTAAGAATGAGATAAAAGTAAACAATAAAAAATATAAGAATAAAATCTAAAAAATATAAAAAGTGTGTAATGTGGGAATAAATGTAGATCGCAAAATAATGTACATGAATGTAAACTGTAGACTTAAAATATTAAAAAATGTACAGGGATGTACAGTGTGCATATATGCATTTAGCTGTGGTCTTAAATATTAAGAATCACATGAAGGTGCAGGAAGCAAATGTGCAAAACAGTTTGTAGCAAAACAGAGTGACACTGTCAGTGTGTCAGTGTGAGGTGGCTGGTTTTGAGTTCAAGAGCCTGATGGCCTGTGGGAAAAAACTCCTCCTAAGTCTCTCAGTTTTTGCCATCAGGCTACGGTAGCGCTTACCAGATGGCAGCAGGGTGAAAATATGATTACTGGGGTGGGTGGAGTCTTTGGTGATTTTTGCAGCTCTGCTTCTGCAGCGTTTGTGGTAGATGTCCTGCAGAGAGGAGAGCAGACCCTGAAATGCGCTCAGCTAAGCGCACAACTCTCTGCAGGGCTTTGCAGTCTTGACTGGAGCTGTTCCCATACCACACAGAGATACATTGAGTCAATATACTTTCTATAGCTCCAGAATAGAAAGTTTTCAGGATTGCTGGTGAGACCCTGAATTTCCTCAGCTGTCGCAGATAGTACAGTCTTTGCCTGGCTTTATTTACCTGAGTTTGAGTGTGAGTAGTCCAAGTCAGGTCCTCAGAGATGTTTACACCGAGGTACTTGAAGCTACTCACCCTCTCCACAGGGGTCCCGCCTATTGTAAGAGGAGTGTAGGGCTGCTGCTGCGTCTTCCTGAAGTCTACAATCAGTTCTTTTGTTTTGCTCACATTCAGGGAAAGGCAGTTGTCCTGGCACCATGATGTTAATTTCCTACTTCATCCAAGTATGCGGTCTCATTGTTGTTGTGAATGAGGCCCAGAACCACAGTATCATCAGCGAATTTGATAATGGATGTGGAGCTGTGCAAAGACACACAGTCGTGTGTGTAGAGAGAGTAGAGCAGGGGACTCAGGACACAGCCCTGTGGGGCTCCTACGTTCAGTGTGATGGAGCTGGAGGTGTACTGGCCTAGTTTCACCACTTGAGGTCTGCCGGTGAGGAAATCAAGGATCCAGTTGCAAAGTGAAGGGTTCAGTCCGAGGTCTATGAGTTTTGAAGCTAGCTTAATGGGGACTATAGTATTAAAAGCTGAGCTATAGTCAATAAATAGCAGTCTTACATAGTTCCTGTTATTGCTGTCAATGTGTGAGAGAAGAGTACAGGATGTGAGAGATGGCATCATCTGTGGATCTGTTTGGGCGATAAGCAAACTGAAGGGGGTCCAAAGTATCCGGGATGGAGGAGCAGATGACGTTTTTAACCAGTCCCTCAAAGACCTTCATGACTATTGATGTGAGGGCAACTGGACGATAGTCATTTAGACAAGAGGGTTTATTGTTTTTTGGCACAGGGATGATGGTCGATTTTTGAATGGGGTGGGAACCACCGATGTGGCAAGAGACTCATTAAAGATGGATGTAAACAAACCAGCGAGCTGATCAGCGCAGGACCGCAGAACACGGCCAGAAATCCCGTCAGGTCCAGCTGCTTTCCTTACATTCACTCGTTTTAGTGCCTTTCGAACCTCGTCCTCCGTCACGGTGATCGCATGATGATCGCTGCTCTGACTGCTGCTTCCTGACGCGCTGATCGGCAGACTCCCACTGCTTTGATTACTTTCGAAGCGGCCGTAGAAAGTGTTAAGCTCGTCAGCCAGCGACGGATCTGCTCTCACCACTGTAGAGGATTTATTTCCAAAGTCACAGATGGTCCTTAGTCCTTGCCACATGCCTCGGGAGTCATTTAGCTGGAAATGTGACTCAATGCGTTCCCTGTGTCTGTGTTTTGCGGCACTTACTGCGTGTCGGAGAGCATAGCACGATGCTTTGTACTCGCTCATGTTTCCCGACAGAAGGCCGGCGTTGTAAGCAGCAGTGCGTTTGTTTATTGCTGCACGGATTGATCTGTCCACCCACGGTTTCTGATTAGAGAAAGACCGTATAGTTATTTTGTCCGTAGCTTGTTCGGCTAGCGTGTTTACAAAGCTTAGCGCTACATCCGTGAACTCGCTGACGTCCAATGAGCTTGCGCGAAACATGACCCAGTCTACGTCATCGAGAGCCGCCTGTAACGCGTTTCTGATTGGGCGGACCAACGCGTCACCACCCTCTGCACCGGAGGTTCTTGAACGAGCCGTTGTTTATATTCCGGTGTAAGGAAAATGGCGGCATGGTCCGATTTGCCGAAAGCCGGTAGTGAGCGAGCTTTGTAGGCATTCTTAAACTGAGTGTAGCAATGATCCAGTGTATTTGGTCCTCTGGATGGACAGGATACGTGTTGATAAAAATTAGGCATGACTTTCCTGAGTTTGGCTTTGTTAAAGTCCCCAGCGATGATAGTAGCAGCGTGGGATGTTTGTTGATGTTGCCGCTGAGCGCATCGTGAAGCTCCGACAAAGCCAAGCCAGTGTCTGCTTGTGGAGGGATGTAAACAGCAGTTATGATGATCGATGAAAACTCCCGAGGCAGATAGGATGGGCGGCAAATAATGGATAGGTGTTCCAGATGAGGCGAGCAGGAGCGCGACAGAGTGGAGATATTCCTGGGGTCACACCATTTCTTGTTAATCATGAAACAGACTCCCCCACCCTTGGATTTGCCGGCCTCGGCTGTCCTGTCCATCCGTAAAACAGAGAAGTTTTCAGACGGCGTTACAGCAGCGTCCGGGACCCAGGGCGTGAGCCACGTTTCAGACAAACAAAGGATGTTACAGTCCCTAATGTCCCGTTGGAAGTTTATCCTGGCTCTAAGATCATCCATCTTATTCTCCAGAGACTGGACATTGGCGAGCAAAATGCTCGGTAGAGGAGGGCTGTGTGCTCTTTTCCTCAGTCTGTTGCGAATCCCAGCCCGTCTCCCGCGGTGTTTCTTGTTCCGACGCCTTGGGTGGCTATTCAGGTGACCATTGTTTATCCCGGCGCCCCGAAGAATCTCAGGTGGCCACGACGAGTTGGGGGATAAAGTGTCGTGAAACAGGTCAGTGAAGCGTTGTCCAATGTCCAAAAGTATTACCTTTTCGTATGAAATCAGTGCAGAGGTAATGTGTGTAAAAAGAGAAAGCAAAAGTAGGTAAAAAAGTAAATAAGAACACAATCTAAGCGGAGCGACCTGGACGGCGGCCGGACACAGCGGCGCCATGTGTGCATTTGTAATAATTTGTAATTTGTAATAATTGAAAGGGAAGTCACACTTCCCTTTCAGAGCTAACGAACATGTGACCAGACTAGCCTGGTCCATCAGGTTTGGTTTCAGGGGAAACTCCTCCTTCTAGAGATATAAGCTCAGCTCTCCTACTAGTTGATCTCAGAATTGACAAAGTCTCTTGGAATAGAGACGAAACGTCTTCACCTCGAAAACCAAGTCCAGATGCTTTTACTTCAACCTTTTTCCTCACCCATAATAGTACAGTAAGAAAACAAATAGGTATTAATGAGAAACAAGCCATGAGACAGAAATTCCTTTATTAAAGAAATAAACACAAATAAAGAGGAGGTACAACACAATGTTATAAATACCATTTTAAATATGATTTATAATTTTATAGGCTTAATACTATATTTATTGTACTGATAACTGTGTTCAGAAGACTGTAGTTGACCACATATTAACTTTAATAGAGCGTCAGCGAAATCCTTGCACCGACACGGGACAACAGGTCATCGAACTGGGGCAGGCTCAGTGGTTACTACCACTGAAAGTGGCCTTCATTCAGGCGCAGCTCCTGGAGGAGTTGGGGAAACTCACCGAGCAGCACTTCCTCCAGCTCTTCCGGGGGAATACCAAGGCGTTCCCAGGCCAGCCGAGAGACATAGTCCCTCCAGCGTGTCCTAGGTCTTCCTCCCTAGGGAGGTTTCCAGGAGGCATCCGAAACAGATGCCCGAGCCAGGCTCCTCTCGATGTGGAGGAGACGCGGCTCTACTTTGAGCTCCTCCTGAGTGACCGAGCTCCTCACCCTATCTCTAAGGGAGCGCCCCGCCACCTTGAGGAGAAAATTAGGTGCCTTGCCCAAGGACACGACAACAGTATGAACTGTGGGGAGAGCGGGACTCGAACTGCCTACCTTCCGGTTGAAGGACAACCACTCTACCACTGAGTCCTATGAACAGGACCGGTGACAAAGGTCAGCCAAAGTCCAACATGCACCGGGAACAGGTCTGACCTACTGCAGGCAATGCGAACCAGGGACCGGACCCCATACTCCAAGAGCACCCCCCACAGGGCGCTACAAGGGACACAGTCAAATGCCTTCTCCAGATCCATAAACCACATGTGGACTGGTTGGGCAAACTCCCATAATTCCTCCAGCCCCCTGGAGAGGGTATAGAGCTGGTCCAGTGTTCCACGACCGGGACGGAAACCGCATATTTCCTCCTGAATCCGAGGTTCGACTATCGGGTGCATTCTCCTCTCCAGTACCCTGGCATACAGTTTCCTGGGGAGGCTGAGGAGTGTCCCCCTTCTTGAAAAGAGGGACCACCACCCCGGTCTGTCAGTCCAGAGGTACTTACACCACGCAATGTTGCAGAGGCGTGTCAGCCAAGACAGTCCCACAACATCCAGAGACTTGAGGTACTCAGGGCGTATCAGTGACTTTGGCTTGGCTCTGAGCCTTTGGCCTCTGCTTCCTCAGTGAAAGACGTGTCGGTGGGGTTGAGGAGATCCTCGAAGTATTACTTCCACCGTCCAACAATGTCACCATTTGAATTCAGCAGATTCCCACCTCCACTGTAAACAGTGTTGGCAGGGCAAAGAATTTCTTTGTGGCTGACCGATAGTCCTTCTTCATAACCTCACCGAACTTCTCCCAGACCCAAGGTTTTGCCTCCACAACCACCCGGGCTGCAGCCCGCTTGGCCTGCCGGTACCTATCAGCTGCCTCAGGAGTCCCACAAGTCAACCAAGCTCAATAGGTCTCCATCTTCAGCTGGTGGACACCGGAAAAAAGGGATACCGTCACATCCATTTTTTCCGTTGTCCACTATCGGGTTCGGAGAAAGCCACCACGACAGGCAGGCAGGATAAATATATTCATTCATTCATTCATTTTCTACCGCTTAGTCACGTTAGGGGTCGCGGGTAACTGGTGCCTATTCCAGCAACTTTTGGCCTGAGGCGGGGTACACCCTGGACAATGGCCAGTTAGTCGCAGGGCTGACATTTAGACATAGACAGTGACAGACAACCATTCGGGACACTTTAGAGTTCCCAATTAACCTGTACATGCATGTCTTTAGATGGTGGGAGGAAGCTGGAGTACCCGGAGAGAACCCACATGGAGGACACGACCTTCTTGCTGTGAGGCAGGAGTGGTAACCACATAAATATATTTAAAACAATAATATGAAAATTATAACCCCCAAAATAAAGGCTGAAAAATAATTGTAACAGTTGAATTTAATTAATTTTGATGGTCTCTTGACATGAAATAAGGAAACTAACCCCTATTTTAAAAGACAGTGGCTGGTTTGACAGAGACTCCACTATGTTATTGGGAGTTTCTCTCTCCATCTCCTGAGGAAAGACGTGGCAGCAAGAAGGCTGTGAGTTTGAGATCTGTGCAGGCCACTTTTGTCACCATCTGCGTCTAAATGTCAGCTAACTGGGATGTACCTTGCCTTAGGCCCAAAGCTGCTAGAATAGGCAATAGTTATCGGCAGTGTTTGTCAGCTTACTTCAAAAAAGTAATTAGTTACAGTTACAAATTACTTCTCCCAAAAAGTAATTGAGTTAGTAACTCAGTTACCACATTGTCAAAGTAACTCAGTTACTCAGCAAAGTAACTGAAGTAATTTTATGTTCTATAAGGGTATTACGTTCTATAACAGCTTAAATATCAAAGATGTTTAAATTAACGAAGAATAAAAACACTATATATAGTATTTTATAACATTTGGTATTTATTTGAACTCAATAGATTGCAACCTGCCATATGATATACATAGAAATAAAAACATATAAAAAATAAATATTGAAAATAAAATTAAATGGCAAAATTAAGTCACACAAATGTAAACCTGTGTAAAAAGAAACAAAGGATAATCTGGCCATTAAGTAGTGCAAATCTCTGTACCTGTAAATTATTGCACAATAAAATAAACACAATCCAATTCTATCTGTAGATTAACATGTTGTTCATTCTAAAAGAAAATGAATAATACATTAATCTATTCTAAAATACTCCTCATCTAACAACTAAACCAGTGGTTGCAACGTAGGAGGAGAAGCTTTTCAAATCTTTTGTCTGACAGTCTGTTCATCTTCGGAGAGAAGACAAGCTTGCCCAGGCTGAACAGTCTCTCAACAGGTGCACTAAATGGAGGAGCAGCATTGTAACGTGAAATTTTCTTGATGAGAGAAAATTCACACAGAGAGTTAAAGTTTTGTGCTAAAGATCTAATATAGTCTGCCACCTGGTTTTGGATGAATCTGTGTGATGTGAAGATGTGCTCGTACTTGGCTGTGGTTCTTCAAGGACAATTCTTCGGCACACTGCCAGCAAACTTGCCTTAGCCTTATTATTTACTTATTCTTTACTCCTGTGACCGCAGCCATTATTATTATTATTATTATTATTATTATTATTATTATTATCATTATTATAAATAGTAGCAGTTATGTTTATTATGAGTACTACAGCAATGTTTACTTAATAAATAATAAAATATAAAGTTCAAGTTCTTACTGTGATTATGGCGTCAGGAAGGTCCCTCAGTATTTGCAGGCCACTTCTAAGGGCTTCTGTCTTCAGCATTAATGTCTCAATTGTTGGTTGAGTGTACCATGAAAACAGTTGTCTTCTCCCTGAAGTATATCCAAGGCAACTGTAAGCGGCTTCATCGCAGTACAGTACTCCTTTAAAAACTGGTGTTCCCTTTCTTTTATCGCTGTTAGTCGTAATTTGGAGGAAATTGTGTTAAGGTCTACCATGGATATCTCACAGATTCGAGCCAGGGCATCATAGAAGGAATTTTATCGTGTTGTACAAGGTACAAGCAGCTTTTTTGACACCAACTCATCAACTGTTTCAGTAGCCAAAGCTGATCGACTAGTCTTGTTCCATAGGGCAGTACATTTGGCAGTAGCACTTCTATAAACAGCCTTTGACAGCAGCCACTTGTCAACATCTGTGCATGAAATCAGGTTTAGTGTGTGTGATACACATCTCTTGTGGGGGGGCAAAGTGATCACAACATCACCATCATTATCATCAGTTGCATGTAGAGTATCATTAATGTCTGTAAATGTCATCTCACCTTCATTGTCTTCTTCAGAATCACTTACCTTAAGTGGCTGGTACCTCTTAAATGCTTTAACAAAATTAGTGCCATAATCAGTCACTGTTGCTGTGATTTTGTGTGTTATCCCACATGTTGAGTGTATATTGTCAAGCTCAACTGCAATGGCGTCATGAGTGTGATGCCCCTTAAACCGTCTTTACATGTTATTTGGATTTATCCACACCCAGGTAACTTTTATTGTGGGCAGTCCAGATGTCTGCTGTAGTTGAAATGTACTCTAATTCCTCAAATGACGTTTTGAGCTCAATATTAATTTTTTAAAATTCACTGTCAATGAATTTAGCAAAAGTGTTTCGGCATGGGGCAACCCCCCTTTCTCCTCCTCGTATTGGTATTTTAGCAAGGATAGCTCTGAATGACTCAGACACCACAGTGGACAGTGGGAGCATGTTTTCAACAACATACCTTGCAATCATTATGTTCAGCTCGGGCTTGGTCACCTGTTGCTGACACGTAAAATAGAACGTTGCTTGTTTTAACAAAGTGGCTTTGTCTCCTTCGCTGGAGCCCACGCTAGCTTCATTTGGAGTTTGGTTAGCAGCAGCAAGTGTCATGTTAGCATGTGTTGATGTAAGGTGCTTCAGGTAGACGTGGATAGAGTCTTTTTTCCTGGGCATAGCGTGCATGTCACAGAAACATTCTTGCCTTTAATTTCAATTAACGAGAACTAGTGCCGGTACTTCCAATTCAAGAACGCCACTTTTGAACTTCCCCGGCTCGTTGCCATTGTCGCTGACGCTGTCTTGTGTTTAGTGGAAGTCAGCGCGCGCAGTGAGACCGCGTGAGCAGGGCACCGCCCACACACCCCTGCTCTCTCCAGCAGCAGTTGATGTGTAGCCAAAGCATGACACCTCGCGCTTTATTCAACCAAATTGTAGTACCGCAACACTTTACATTCTCAGTAACAATAGCGGCGTGAATGTGTCTTTAAGTGGATATACAGCTTGAAAAGTTACATCCTGTTGCTTAAGGCATTTATTCAGAAAAACTATAAGCATAAGTTCCAAAACAGGCAGCTTAAGTATCAGTCACAATGAGATAACCACTGTCTAACAATGTGTCACAACATAAATTCAAGATATTATTGGAAATACAAAGTGTGCAGGAACAATAATGTCAAACATGTCACATTTTGTTTACATTTTATTATAGAATATCAAGAGATTCTCAAAACAAACACAGCTGCTGAGCACAGTAAGAAGAATACAGCTCTAATTACAGACTAATTATGACACAAGCTTAATCATTTTGTACATGAGTCACAATGACATTTAGAGCCTGTTTTTTGTGCTTCTTGCAGCGGCATACGCCGGGGCTTTCAGCAAAATATCACATTTTTTCTAACATGATTCATTTATAGACTACATTTTGTTCCATCATTTTGACATTTAAACATGGATAAGAGAGGCTCCCCAACTGCACTCACTGTTCCTCATGCATCTTTAAAAACTCCATGTTGGGAAACCAGCCTCTGCTCCAAACTTACTTTCACAATTCATATAAAGTTAAATGGCCTTTTTACTATGTCTTTAACCCTTAGATGCATAAGTGACTTGATTGGTTGATTTCAGATAATTTTTTTTTCATTCACTTTCTACCGCTTAGTCCCGTTAGGGGTCACGGGTGACTGGAGCCTATCCCAGCAGCTTTCGGCCTTAGGCAGGGTACATCCTGGACAGTGGCCAGTTAGTCGCAGGGCTAACATTTAGAGACAGACAACCATTCACTCTGACATTCAGGAAGCCGGAGTACCCGGAGAGAACCCACGGTAACACGTGGACATGCAGTGGACATCCTCACATAAATACCGAAGTCAGCCGAGAATGTTTGAGTCGGCCGGGTCTTGAAATCACGACAGGAGTGCTCACCACTAGTTTGTCCTGTGTGAGTCAGTGCTGCACCAGGACAATAAACAACAACAACAACAACAACTTCTATTATTATACCAATATACAGATGCTCAAATTGCTGTATATTGGCCTGATTTCTTCTTTATCAACTGAGTTGCATCTTCTATATTCTTACTGGACTCCAAAAGACAAAATAAGTCTTATATTTTATCTTGATTTGTAGCTGAGTGATACTGTATTAAAATTTAGATTACAGTAGCAAAGATGTTTTGTGCACAAAATTTGAGGCTGTACACTTGTAATTCAAGTTTTTTTTCTTATTGTAAAAGAGACATTTTAGAGAGTATTTGTATCTGTAAAACAAGTTGTGTGCTATAAATGGTAAATGATGTGGATGATGTGCATTTATATAGCGTTTTTTTTGTACCCTACTCGGGCACCCAAAGTGCTTTACATCATGCTTTCATTCACACTATTCACACACAGTCACACCTGGGGCAGACAGAGAGGCGAGCTACCATACACACAGCGCCCCACAGCCCTCACCGACCACCTCAACACACCTCTACAATCACACACATTCACATACACCAGAGCTGTGGCACTGTATTAAAAAGCCAATCTGCCAAACATGACAATATTGTGTAACATCAGACTTTTCACCAATCCAATAGAAGTCTCTCCTCACTCTCTCTAGAGTCTTTTTAACACCTACTGTATATGCCCTGCTAGGCTATGGTCATGAGCGAGACTGAAAATTTCAGAGCCTGGGACTACTTGAATTGACACTACTCCAGTCATCTTCACAGGTTAGCCCATGGGAGTTCATTTTCTCATAATTACACCATTGCTAATGAAAAGCACATGGGAGGTTTTTAACTTAACTCTCAGAAACAGCACTTCCAAACAGACCAGTTAAACTAGCATCTTTACTTTGTGCAAGTTTAAGCTCTTCATGAGAAACCAAAAGTGTCACATTTAGTTGGAATAGGAATAGAAGTAGGAATGTGACTGACAGATCAACATCTGTTGTTACTTTTAATTGAGAGCTTTTTAGACATGTGACATTAAACACAGTAAAAGTGTCAGGATACTGCTGCTCAGTTCATCTGGATGCTCTGACACAGCAGGAGTGGTGGCAACTACAGGCACAGCTAGAACATTATCACCGGACAAATTATTTCCTAAAATGAGAGACACCCTTAATAGGAATAGATGGACACACTGCAACAGGGACATCTCTGGACACTAGAGCAGTTTGCAGGTTAACAGTGTGCCAAGTCAGTGTTAAGTTGCCTCCAAAACCTTGCACAAAAGCACTAAACATTAACCCAGACAGCTCACGAAAAGGAAGGACAGCCTGCAAAATGACAGACTGAAATGCTCCACTGTCTCTCCAGATTTTATTGGGACAGTAGCTGGGTCAGAAACGGGTGAAACATATCATACTGTTTGTCTCGGACTTAAATCTTGACTTGGACTTGGGCTCATATCTGCCCCAAGAAAGGCTACAGGTTTAGGCTTTTAGAGTAGGACAGTCAGCAATCAGAGAGCCAAGCTCTCAAAATGGTAAATAGGTGCCATGGCTCAGTGGTAGAGCGGCCGTCCTACAACCAGAAGGTTGGTGGTTCAATTGTATGTCAACATGAACTAATCAGCTAACACTGCAGCTTTGTCAAGAGTTGCAACTTTTGTTCATTTAGATACAGTATTTACAAACATCATCAGGCAGACATTTTTAAACTCTTCTAAGAGAATAAGCTGTTGGAGCTCATCTGCTGTCTCTGAGACAGACACCATTGAAAAAAGTTTCCAACAAACCCTACATATGATTGGCCTTACGGTTTAGTTAGACCTCTAAAGCGTTGACAGTACGCTTCAGGAACCAGTTCATAAGCTTTAAGAAAATAATTTTTAGCAGTGACATAGTCCTCACTCTCTGTCATTGTTAAAGCAGAATATGCCTCTTGGGCTTTCCCCAATGAAACACTTTGCAAAAGTAATGTCCTGGAATGTTAAGGGCATTTTGAAATAGTAGCCACACGTTCCACTAAAGTGGGGACCAATCTAATATTTTTGAGTACTATCAAGCTCTATTTAACTCATTGTTTCATGAAACATTCATGTTCCAACACTATTAATATTATTAATTTTTACCTGTAGCTCTTTTTCTTTAAAACTTTAAGTTGCACCTCTATAGCATTGTCTGAAGAAGCTAGAGCAGGAGAAGCAGCAGTAACAATCACAGTCACAATGGCAGCTCCAGGGGAAGCCAGTGGGTCAGAAGAAGGCTTAAGCAGGACACTCTCAACTAATATAGCTTTTAGACTATCTGTAATATGTTTCTTTAGACGGTTATTCTAACCTGCAGTCCCAATATTGTAATGTGCATCTAAGCTCAATAACTTCTCTCTAGAAAACTTTTCAGGTAACCCCTCTGATGTTAACAGAGAGCACTGCTTACTTCATGTTGTATTCAGAGGACTATTTTTGCACTGGTTTTCAGTGAGAAAAAGACTGGAGTACATCTGTTAGTCAGAAGAACAATGTGAGTTGTAACTAAAGATTTGATGCAGCGTTTTATTTCAGTAAAGCCAAATCAAACTGAAATCTATTGCTTGGACATTTTAATTACCAAGAAGTTGCAGTAAAGTTCCACAGCAGATTTGGTTACAAAACCCTGGAGGGGTTGAATATACAGACAGAAATCTGTTGGGACTAGTGCCGATAGCTGCAACTATGCACTCTAAAGGTGGCTGAAGAGAAAATGTCTAATCCTGAGCAGTGTGGCACAGTATTACTTCAAACTGTATAAGCAAGGATCGAAGGACCTGGAGGGCAAAAAATGGTGCATTGCTTGATAGATGTCAGAAGTCAACGTAGCTTCATTCACAAGAAACAGGTGACGGCTCTGAAATTGCTATTAGTGAAGAAAGAGACACTGAAGCTCCATACATTTGGATCTAAGACCCCAGTAACTACAGAATGTGATGTAATAAATATAGTCCTGAAGAATATCAGAATTAAGAAACAAAATTTTGAGATTGAAGTAGCTCAAGTGCTACAGCTATGCAACTGCAGCTCCAGAGCTGGAGAAAAAGGGTTACTATTAGCAGATGTGTCAACAGGTGTTGAAGATGATCTGGAGCGGTCAGTATTAATCGGAGCAGATTACTAGTGGAGAGTTGTCACAGGTAAGAAAAAAAAAAGTAGACTAGCAGGAGCTCTGATGGCTGTAGAAACCAAACTTGGCAAGGACCCGTCACTATGTCCTGCATGAAAGAGGCTACATGCATGCATATTGGCATCAGTGAAAATGTTGCTGAGATCTCAAACCAGCTACATGCATTTTATCCCTGGGCATCACCAACAAAGGTGAAGAGACACATGATGACAGAGAGGCAAAGCAGAGCTTTGACAGGTCAGTCAGATTCATTACCGGATGATATGAAGTGGAGTTACTGAGGTGACAGGATACACCAGAACTTCCAGACAACATGAAAGTCGTCCGGAAAAGGTTTGAAGCTCTGAATAGAAAGTTGATCTCTGAAGTGACACTGTTCCAAAGATACAATGGTGTGATAGAGAACTACATGCAGAAAGGAATATGAGAAGATGTTCCAGTTAGCAGAGACAGTGAACAAGGTAACACATAATTTCCCTCACCATGCTGTAATCAGGGAGGATTAGGCAATATAAGAGTGGTGTTTGACACTTTGTTACACAAGGAAGGCTATCCCTCGCTAAATGTCTGTCTAGTGGCTGGCCCAAACCTGAAACCTGACCTCCTGAGCATCTTAATCAGATTCAGACAACATCCCATAGCCTTCACAGCGGACATTACTAAGGCTTTCATTCAGATATCCATTGCTGAAAGGGACAGAGATGCTGTGAGATTTATGTGGCTCACAGGACCACAAGATGCTGAAGGTACGCCTTATGAGAATGGCACGTGTGATGTTTGGAGTGACATCAAGTCCATTCTTACTGACAGCCACAATCAAACATCACCTGGAGAAATGTAAGGCACACCAACCACATGCTGTGAACCTCATGATAGTCACTTTACTTGGATGATTTGACAGCTAGCTCAAGTCATGGTGAAGAGGCCTATGCATTTACAACAGGTGCACGTGGCAGTGTGCTGTAGGTACTTGGTCTGGTATGGAGACCGGACACTGATGACTTAGTCTTTGATCTCAAACACCTGATGAACATTATAAAGGATAAAAGAAAATACTAAGAGGGGTCATCACTGGACGGCGGGGAATTACCAGGAGTAGACAGAGGTTGGACGGGACTGACGGTGGACTTGACGGAACAGTAGAAGACAGAGGCTGGACTGGAGCGGGACTGACGGCTGGACTTGACCGAACAGTAGAAGACAAAGGCTGTACTGGAGCGGGACTGACGGCGGGATTCGACGGGTCTGAGGAGGACAAGAACAAGAGGTAGGTATTCATACAGTACAACAAACAGTAAAGCACTAGACGTGTTACTAACAGGAGCTAGTTTTACGATCTGGCATCAAGAGGCTGGACGCGGTGCTCTTTGTACTCCGTTGACGAGTAATGTGATACAGCTGTTCTGGGTTTGTCGGCGCTCCCGCACACCTGTCTCCACTCAGCGAGCCGGCAGGGGAGGGGGAGCCGGAGGAGGAATCTCCCGGAGAATCCGTAGAGGCCTGGGCAGAGTCCTGAGCCGACGTGACAATCAGCCAGAATATTTGATCCAATAGGATTCCTGACGCTGTTCAACATACTTGTAAAATGTTTATTCCAAGAAATGTGGCGCTGGGACAATGAGCTACCTTCTGAGATCTCACAAGCATGGCAACAGTAGTGCCATCACAGATTCTCCATGTTTTTATTGCAAGTGAGAAAGACTATGGAGCTGAAGTTTATCTGCAAGGACAGTCGAAGGAGCGACTGTGTGCAGGTTAGTTGCGTCCAAGTCAAGATTGGCAAAAATGGAAGCAGTTTGTTGCCAATAGAGTGATGGACTGCACCAGAAACACTGTAGTGGAAAATTAAACTCAGCTGACCTCACAACAAGAGGTCAGTCAGCATTAAGGCTGAAGGAAGAGGATCTCTGGTGGTCAGGACCTCCATTTCTTAAATTAAAGGAGCCACCAGCTAAACTATCAGAGTCAGATGGAGTGCTCTCGGAGGAAGAGGTGCATGCTCAGCTTAAGTCAAACCATGTTGTATCCTTACTGAATAGAAGTTGTGCAGCTTTTATTTTGGCAAGCAGGGTGTACTGCTAATTCCTACATTCCTATGCTTTGGTCTTCATTCAGACCCAGTCCTTGTCTCGGTCTGGTCTTAATCATGACTCGGGCCTGGTTACTGTGGTCTTAACTAGAACACTGATTTACAGCATTAAGAGCAAATCCATTACAAACTTTAGCTCAGGGAATAAGAGCTTGTATATTGGAAAACCAGAAGCCCTTGAATGCTGTACACATCCTCATTTTGACTTTGTTTAACTCCCGAGTACTTTGGGAAGGTGATTGCTGAATTCCCCAAAGCCTGTTAATGTGCTGTCTGTGGTAAGCAGAAGCTGTCTGTGCATGGCTGAATATTAGTGTCATGTCAGGTGAGTCAGCGTGGAGCCTTGGTGTCAGAGAGACATTTAATTATGCTGCATCCACCAGTCAAGTGAGACAGCCCACAACTTCCATTCCTTTATGGGAAAGGTTAAATCAGACGGCCATGAAATGTTTTCGCTGGTACATTCAATAGTGTAACACTGTGAATGTTGTCAATGTGGTCAATTGATTGCTGTATTTGCATGAGGCATTTGAAATGTTGAGCCTTGACACATTGTAAATTTCATTCTGTTCTGCACACTGTGACCTTTATGGTATTGACTTAAGTAGCTGCATATTACTGTGCAAGCAATAATATTAAAATGGAAGGAGTATCAGACCACTGCAAATCTACCAAGACCTGGCCGTCCCTCTAAACTTTCAGCTCATACAAGGAGAAGACTGATCAGAGATGCAGCCAAGAGGCCCATGATCACTCTGGATGAACTGCAGAGATCTACAGCTGAGGTGGGAGACTCTGTCCATAGGACAACAATCAGTCGTATACTGCACAAATCTGGCCTTTATGGAAGAGTGGCAAGAAGAAAGCCATTTCTTAAAGATATCCAAAAGTGTTGTTTAAGGTTTGCCACAAGCCACCTGGGAGACACACCAAACATGTGGAAGAAGGTGCTCTGGTCAGATAAAACCAAAATCGAACTTTTTGGCAACAATGCAAAACGTTATGTTTGGTGTAAAAGCAACACAGCTCATCACCCTGAACACACCATCCCCACTGTCAAACATGGTGGCGGCAGCATCATGGTTTGGGCCTGCTTTTCTTCAGCAGGGACAGGGAAGATGGTTAAAATTGATGGAAAGATGGATGGAGCCAAATGCAGGACCATTCTGGAATAAAACCTGATGGAGTCTGCAAAAGACCTGAGACTGGGACGGAGATTTGTCTTCCAACAAGACAATGATCAAAAACATAAAGCAAAATCTACAATGGAATGGTTCACAAATAAACATATCCAGGTGTTAGAATGGCCAAGTCAAAGTCCAGACCTGAATCCAATCGAGAATCTGTGGAAAGAACTGAAAACTGCTGTTCACAAATGCTCTCCATCCAACCTCACTGAGCTCGAGCTGTTTTGCAAAACTGAGAGAGACATACCCCAAGTGACTTACAGCTGTAATCGCAGCAAAAGGTGGCGCTACAAAATATTAAGTTAAGGGGGCTGAATAATTTTGCATGCCCAATTTTTCAGTTTGTTATTTGTTACAAAAGTTTGAAATATCCAATAAATTTCATTCCACTTCATGATTGTGTCCAACTTGTTGTTGATTCTTCACAAAAAATTACAGTTTCATATCTTTATGTTTGAAGCCTGAAATGTGGCAAAAGGTCGCAAAGTTCAGGGGGGCCGAATACTTTCGCAAGGCACTGTAACTGTGTACACACAGACTTCTACATGTCCACTCCTCCTTTTGTACAAAAGATGACTCTTTTTTTATTTTTACTTAAAAAAAACACCAAAAGACATCTATTGTTTTCTCTCAACCTCATTCCACAATAATACACTTTTTTCAACAATGACAATTTGAGAATTCTTGGTGTCAGAAGTGGGATTGTTGGGTGCTGCCCCTTTAAGGTTGCTATGCTGTTGTCAAGGGAATCAGCGGAAGGAAAAAAAAAAAAAAAAACGGGACTAAGTCAGACTGAGTGAAGTGTTCTTATGCTAAAACCTTTCTGACTTTCCTGCAGTATAGGAAAGTGCTATATTTGAGTTAATCACAGATTGTATTTGATGAGGTAATAATACTAAATAGTAATTGTAGGTTTTGTTTGTTTACAGTTTGACCACATAAATACATACATCCAAATGAACAAATAATTAACTGAAATCTAACTACAACAACTGCAACAACCAAATGTATGTATCGTGAGTTCTGCACGAGAGGAATAAAAAAAAAAAAACAATTCCAAGTTAATGTTATCATTTAATGGGTAACAGGGATCAAAGCTCGACAGCTGGACCCGGCAGAAAGACAAGGGTGTGATTAACCAGACCGCTTCATTAAAGGTCTCCTCTTCCCCACAATTTCTTCTGGAAGGGAGGATTGTCTGATTCCGACCCTCCATTCGTCATCTATCAATCCGACATTCTCAAATAATAATAAAATTATTACAAATTTATTAAATTAAGAAAAGAAAACTTTTTGTAACAGTGTCTAAAGGTGATTTTTGTCTGTAACAAAACCTAGACCAGGATTGGTCTAGTATTATTACCATAAGTCAGGATTGACCCAATGAGTAAAATGAGTAAAAATAATTTCTGAATAGGTTTTGGGAAATTAAAAGAAATTAATATTTCTATAAACTGAGACCGGATGGTCCTAAAAATAATTAATACGGCAGGATTATCTGAATTAGAAACCCTGACCCTGAATAATAATTTCTGAAAGGGTTTCTAGAAACCCTGACCTGAACGGTCTATTATTATTACCATAAGTCAGGATTGACTCAAGGCACGATTGCCATAAAATTAGTAATTGTAATTTCTGAAAGGGTTTTTTTCTAAAGTAGAAGAAAGAAATTTCTCTACATTCTGTCTGAAAATTAAATACTGATGAGTATTTAATAAATCTGAAATATGGGATCCAATACATACAATACAAAACAGTCCTGCAAAAGACTTCTGTGAAAACAATGTGACGTAAATAATAGAAAACTGTCCAGGGAGTTGTGATAAAATTGATGAATTGGCAACTCTAAAGTGTCCCTATTGAATTAATGTGAGAGTGAATGGTTGTCTGTCACTGTCTGTCTCTAAATGTCAGTCCTGCGACTAACTGGCCACTGTCCAGGGTGTACCCCGCCTAAGGCCCAAAGCTGCTGGGATAGGCTCCAGTTACCTTCAACCTGTCTGTATCTCCAGCAGGTTAGATTACTGTAACGGCCTGCTCACTGGTCTCTCAAAACGAGGGTTAAGACAGCTGCAGCTTATTCAGAACACTGCTGTTGGGGTTCTAACCAAAACCAGGAAGTACAACCACATCATGCCAATTTTTAAATGTCTCCACCGGCTTCCTGTTGTTCAGAGAATAGACTTTAAAACAGCACTGCTGGTTTACAAGTCTCTTAATGGATTAGCACCAGAATATATTTCTGACATGCTCCTCGGACTCTGAGAACATCTGGGACAGGCCTTCTGCGCGTGCAGAACTAAACACGGTGAAGCATGTTTCTTAAATGTTTTTAAATCTTGTAAATTGTCTTTAATTCATGTAAAGCACTTTGAGTTACCCACTGTATGAATTGTGCTGTATAAATAAAATTGCCTTGCCTTGCCTTCCTGTCACACACTCGCAAATGTCGATGCTCAGCCTTTCACACCCAGTGATGTGTCTCCACTGTTAACACAGTTACCAGACTATGGGCCAGACACAAATATGATGTAGGTTTAATCAAAAACTGTAAACCTCTCCAACTAACTCCAAAGTCTGAATACAGAGCAAAAGCACGCCAATACCCTCTGAAGCCTGAAGCTGAACAGGGGATAAAACCAGTATTTGACTCTCTATTGAAAGCAGGTGTAATTGTTGAGTGCTCTGACTCTCCCTGCCGTACTCCAGTTTTCCCTGTAAAAAAGATCAGACCACAGGAAATGCCCACTGAGTGGCGTTTTGTCCAAGATCTGCTGTGAACGATGCTATTCACTCTCCAGCACCAATCCATACACCATCATGTCACAAATTCCAACAACCTCAAAATGGTTCTCTGTGGTTAATGTTTCAAATGCTTTTATGCTCTGTACCTTTCCATCCAGACTTCCAGTTTTGGTTTGGCTTCAAAGTTTCACTTTCTAAAATTCAGTTTGTAATACAGAAAGGTTTTAAAACTGTGCTTATTTAATTCAGTTTCTTGGTCATGTCATCACTCAGTCAGGACAAAGCATTACAGACAGGGTGACAGCTATTGCCAACTTTCCAAAACCATTGACTAAGAAACAAATGCTTTCAAAGTGGGTAGAAGCATTCTTAACAAAACACTGCACTGCTGACACAGTAGCAAAAATTCTCTTATAGTGCATGTTTCCACTCATTGATGTACCTGTGGATGAGAGTCCGCGCGCAAAATAACCTTTCTCCCTTTGAAGTAGTGTTTGGACTGCCTCTAGGAAGAGCAGCTGGAGAGACAAACCCTGGTGTGGCCCCTATCAGATCATGCTCACGACCCACACAGCTGTGAAGGTCGCAGAAAGAGCTCCCTGGATCCATGCACAACACTGCAAGAAGATCCCTCCACCTGACTAGCTTGCCAACTGCTCCCCCACTATCAAAGGAGGGCACACAGTGAATGATAACAAAAGTAAAAAGCTTATCCCAAGAACAAGCTCCTACATGGGAAATTTGAGGTAAGACCTTAGCTCTACCTCCTCCGTTGACTACGTGGGAAGACTGTGATGAGATTTTTGCTCCAACTAACTCCAAAGTCTGAATACAGAGCAAAAGCACGTCAGTACCCTCTGAAGCCTGAAGCTGAACAGGGGATAAAACCAGTCTTTGACTCTCTATTGACGGCAGGTGTAATTGTTGAGTGCTCTGACTCTCCCTGCCGAACTCGAGTTTTCCCTGTACTGATTCATTTTATTTTATCATAGTGTTGGTTACTATAATTTTATTATTGCAACTATTGAACAGATCTTTGAACATTAAAAATGGACAGGCTTCATCCTTGGCATCCGTTTAGACTCCCAGGCTTGTGTGGTCTAAGGGGATCCACATGTTTTTTGTTACTTCTATCTTCACTTATTGTGATTCCTTTACTCTGGCTATTAACTGACCACGCCTCTGACAACCCCCCATTACTGTCAAAATACCACCCATACAAATTCTTTCTCTTGCTTTCTGTCTCTCTCTCTATCTCTCTCTCTAGGACATGACTCGGCCACATAAACCAACGGCAGCAACAAAAAGAGACTGTGGTCCAATGCAACATTTCTTTATTATAAATATATGATGGGAATAATCTATAATTATATATCTGTATAATAATATATATGAGCAATCAAAAAAAACACCATGTAGTGGGCTGAGACCCTGTTGGCAGCATTTGTGTTCTAGATCTGTTTGCATGACTCTGCAGTTCAGGCAGGTGCACCACACTTACAGCCCTGTTTGGTTTGGCTGGTCCAGTTGTGGCTCCATCTGTTCTCTCTGTTCTCACGTCCAAAAAAAAAAAAAACCCTGGCAGATGAGTCCTAACCTTCTGGAGAACTTCTTTGTAACTGTGCCTGAAAATGGAACAACAAGCATTGTTTAGATTACAGAGGTTTATTTGGGTGCGTGATCATTTATGTAGATATATAGTTTTGGGTGTAATTGTTGCATTCTTACCTGATGTGTTTTGGTCGAGAATTAATTCATGTATGCTAGATAATAATGGTAATGCTAATCGCTAATGGTATAACGTTGAACTGGAAAGATATTACTGTATAGGTTAATTTGGCAAAAATAAAGCAAACTTTTAACTTTAACATGCACTAGTTGTTAGAAGTATTTTATGCACACGTAGAACTATAATTAACTACTTGATTTACATCTAACCAATTAAATAAAACAATCATAAGTGTGTAATTAATAACAAATTTATTAGTTAAGAGTTTAAAATGCTTTCTGTATTTTATAATAAAATGACAAATTCACTACACACTCTGAAATACAATTAAGATTGTAATCAAAGTATTCATATTAAACATTGTAATTAATCACATTCAGTTCATTTAAAAATATGCAGATTTACTACCCTCTTTAAAATACAGTACAGTTTATATATTGTTAGTATTAATAGATTTTATGTTTAAATTTGTTCCTAATGTTAATTATTGTGTTTGTTTTTTCTCTGGAAGATGCAAAGCTGTGTACAAGATTTCTTTCATTAAAAGGATTTCACTGTTTGCACGCCCCATTTGGCTGTTAAACTTATCGATAGCATACTCAACATGATAAAAATGTTGTTAAAAATATGAGACCTATTTCTATTGTAGACGGTCAAGGATTTCGTGAGATGATCAACACGTTTTACCCAGGTTACACACTTTCACACTCTCCAGGTCCCATTTCAATAAGCTGATAAAGAAGAAATATGAGGTGAATTTTGAAAGATTGAAAGCATCACTCGAAGATGTGAAATCAAAAATAGCTCTCACCACAGATGCATTGACCAGCACTGCCACAGAGACATACTTGGGTGTCACATGCCACTTTATTAATGAAGACTGGGAGCTTACATTGTACAATCTGACCACCATGCCACTTGAAGATCGGCACACAGCTGAAAACATTGCTAACTGTGTAGAAAAAGCAGCTAAGAAGTTTGAGTAATTCATGGCCAATGTAATTGTAGTCCATGATAATGCTGCAAATGTTGTATTTTGGAAGAAAAGAAAGGCATCTATTCTCTTATGTGTTCTTATCATACATTGCAGTTAGTTGTCAACTATGCCCTGAGGGATCCCCGGTTCAGCAAGACACTGAGGGCTGCAAAGTGCCTTGTGGAACATTTTAAAAAACATGAGCCTGCCACCACAAAGCTTAAAGCAAAGCAGCAACAAATGGGTACCCCTGCACATGCATTTATTAATGATATATCCGTAAGATGGAACAGTACTTTACACATGATCAGCCGCTTGCTTGAATAGAGGTGGCCTGTGACTGCAACACTTTCCGATCCTGATGTCACATCATGAGGGAAGTGCGTCCTGGATTTAAAACATGATCAAAGTGGATCAAGTCCTGAGGCCTTTCGAGTGTGCTACTGTTTTCTTGAGTGGAGAGGCCTATGTGACTGGTTCCGCTCTACCTCCTCTGGTAAAGGGCCTCCAGAAATCCATACAGAGCACAGATTTTGAGACTGCAACAGTCAAGGCTTTCCAGTGTTGCTGCACAGGAGATGACATCAAGATGGGAGCGGTAAACTAAATTCATAGATGATGGAGAAAATGTATGTCTTATTGCAGCAGCCCTGGACCCCAGATTCCGCAAAATAAAATTTGTGCCAGCAGAGGACAGTTTAAAGGTTCACCTCAAGGTTTAAGCTCTTGCTCCTGAAAAAAAAAGATATGAGGCGCAAACACATCAACATCAATGTGAGGAACAGGTTCAGTCAGCCAGTGCAAACATGAAATTTTCATAAGAGGCAAGTGTCTCTGGTGAGGATGGTGAGGATGACACTTGTCACATCCAAGATCAAGACACTCACAGTGAAGTTGTAAGTACTTGTGTGTACTTTAGTGAGCAGGAAATTCCAAAGAAAGAAAATCCGCTGAAATGGTGAAAGGAAGTGAGGTTTCCTATCTTGGCCATGCTGGCAAAGAGTTACTTGTCTCTGTGCCTGCAAACATGTATGTATTACATAGTGTTGTTGACCAGTATTTTTGTGGTGTGTTACTACTTTAAACCACACGCCTTTAGAATGCATCTTTTTTTTTAGCACTTTAGTTTTGTATATGTATTTCATGTATTTTTGCACTGTGTTGAGCAGTGCTCTTGTTGAATTTATATGGCATTTTGAATGCTTTTGAATTATTAGAAGTTGTACTTTGTAAAGTTTTCTAATGAATTTATTAGCTAATCAAAAAAATAACACTAGATTAATAAAAAAAAATATAATAAAAATAATTAGTCGACAGAAAAAATAATCGTTAGTTGCAGCTCTACCATAGACTACATGCAATGGCAATACAGTTTGATTTTTTATGAACTGGACATTTGGATGAAAGCCAATCAATGTTAAAGTCTCCTAAGATAAATATCTCTTGATTTTAGTAACACACTGCAAACTAATTACAGATATCAAGATATTAGATATTAGCACTAGGGGGTTGTTTGGACCTAGTCTCCTCTCAAGCACTTGCTCTCTCTCCACCCTCGCTACTCCTGACTCTGCTGAGGCCTCTGTGCCAGCTCCAGCTTCTTATCCGGAACCTCCTGTTTCGGCTCCTACAGACCAACATTCGGCGCAGCCCTGTGAACCATTCATTCCCACTCCTCCCCGGTACACAGGTGAGATAGGGACATGTAAGCTTTTCATTCACCAGTGCAAGCTAGTGTGTGAACAACAGCCTTTAAACTACACCTCTGACAAGGCTAAGATAGTGTAGCAACAGGACAAGGAGTTCAGGCCATGGACTGTATCATACAAGGGTTGACCTCACTAAATGTCACGGACTGACAATTTATGCTGTAAACCCCCTTTTTCAGACTCAGAAAGTGTTTGCTCTACTGAAAAAAAGGACCTTAACACATATCTGCTAATTCGGAACAGATGGCCAGCTGTTTTCATAAAAGGACAAGAACCCAGGGATAACCCTAATTAACGACTTTGTTTTTCTACATTCCAGAGCAGATCAAGGTGTTATCTCCAAACCTTTAGACTGGCTGGGCTCAGGACGTGACAGTTACGGCTCTTTGAAATACGATTTTTGTGTATTGGTACCATCCAGACACTAATGGAAAGACCTTTGAGGTCAAGGAATCTGAGCTTTCTGGATGATACCATACTGCCATCTAGTGACAGTATGGATGAACGCCGCTAAGTCTTTCATTAAACGAATGACTTGGACCCTCTTATTAAAAGTGTGTATCTAAGTATATTGTGTTATTCTGTTGATCTTTTTAATGCTCCTTACAGGATCCAGAGTCATAACGAGAGGAATCGACTCGTTTTCCATCAGTCTCACAAGTTTACAGTTAATAAAATTGTTGAATGAATTTATGTGTGTTGCAGCATGCGTAAAGATGCATTCTATCGGTATGAATCTGCAGTACCAATGTATGTGTATGCTTATGATTGTGAAAAACTAAAATTCAATGTTACTTTGTGGAAGGTAAAAGGATTATTTGAATTAAAATTAGTTGGAATGACATTCCCCTCCTGATCATAAGACAAACGCCCAGGCCGTCTCGAAAACATGCCTCCTCCAAGCAGCACACAAAACACGTACGCACACCGGAAACCGCTCTCTTACGCTGCTCTTACGCTTCGCTCTTACGCTTCGCTCTTACGCTTCGCTCTTACGCTTCGCTCTTACGCTTCGCTCTTACGCTTCTTCTTTTTTCTTTGTCCCGAGTAATCCTGTTTGCGTGTGGACTCTTCTCTATTAACTATTAACTTACTTTAAACATTTTCTAGACCCGTTGCACACGCCGTGCAAACGTGATTTTTCCTTTTAAAGCTACACATTGCCTATTTTTGTAAGACACTCTTTTTGACGTCATTCCCACGAGACGGAAGACATTTTGGTAGTTCTTGTGAAAGACCAAGAACTCCGCTTGAACTAACAGACGCTTTAAGCCAGAGGAACGACTCCCGAGACCCCTTTTTCCAGTGGTCTAGCGACAGTTTTCAAAGACTCTAACCTGTTTCTGCCTAATGCCAACGGCAGAGATAGAGAGCTTTATACTGTGACGCCTTCCCATCAACTCCGCTTCAACAGCTGCCCCGCTGACCAGCCAGCGGCATCGTCACGTGACGGACGCCTTGTGAGAGCGGTCTCTTCTAAACCCAGACGCCCCGCTTCAGAGCTCCGAAGCAAAACTTTGGACCTGGGACGGAAATCGAACTGGGCCAGTACCAGCGAACCAAGTAAGCCGCACATGACACAGCAGGAGTTTTGGCTTTCTAAACTGTATGTAGCACCCGTACAACCACTCTGTGAATTACTTACGAGAATGGGGGTGCTTGGGTTCGTTGTAATTCAGGTGGATACCACGAAGGTGCACCTAATAAGTTGCTAATGTGACGTATAACTGTTTTACATAAAACTATTTCAAATTAAATAAGACCCAGAGATGAGGTTTAACCAAACAATAGGGTAATGCCCTGGTTTAATTAAATAAAATAAGTTGACAAATAAAATATATAATCTTTTCTTAACCCACAATATTAACAACTATACAAAACTAAAACAAAAACAGAGAACTTTACCATAAACAACTAAACACGTAAATTGTCCTTTAACAATGTTTTAGAAAATGCAATGGTGGATCCACTCACACACACATACACACATGTTCAAGTTTACTCACGGTACCGAGTTGAAAAAACGTTGCAGGTCTGTTAGGTCTTGCAAAACATTGAGTGCGCTGAAATAACTCTTGCAAGACATTGAGTGCGCTGAAATAAAGTCTTGTAAAACATTCAGAGAGTGGAACAACGTTGGTCCGGATACTCAGGTGCGGTGCGATAAACCAACATGCTTCGCCCAGTGTCTACCCGCTGTGCGTATGCTAGCCTAGCTACCTTTGCTCAATGCTCCTGCTCCGACCTCTCCCGCTCCGTCCGACGCTTTACCGGCCTCGTTTTCAGTCACTATATATGTTTATCCACATCACAAGTCCGCGGTCCTCTATTAGGAGCCTCCCGCTCAGTTTCAGGGATTCTACTCCGTCTTTACAGCGACTTCCTTTCTGTTTTTTCACCCGTGCCCGCGTCTCCTCCTTCACACGTGTCTTCTCCTCTCTTTCTCTCCCTCTCTCTCTCTCGTTCCCCCCAAAAAACTCTTCCCCACTTCCTCTAACACATATCCCTGTGTCTTCCAGTCCTACTTACCTGCAGCCAAAAACTTTCGACTCCACAACATAAATACCCATATGACCAATCAAAACTAGCAACAATTAAACACTAAGAATAAAGTAATCAGTGTTGGGAAAGTTCACTTTCTACAAGAACTAGTTCAAAGTTCAGTTCACAAATTTTAAAATGAACTAGTTCAGTTCAGTTCAAACTTCAAAATTTTGAACTAAGTTCACAGTTCCAAAAATGAACTAGTTCATAGTTCTTTTTTTCCATATGTTGCTGCGAGCTATTATTTTTCAAAATTATTGCCACAGCCCATATAGAATCACAGACAGCAATTATTTTATCAGTTTTAACAATGAAGCTATGCGTTAGATTTCATTTTCATATCCAATTTTCAATCCTTATCCAACCAGGGTTTACATTAGCATTGAGGGGACATTGTTGCTTTAATTCTTTGTTGCTGTCCATTCACTCCACACTAGTAGCAGCTGCAGCTTTCAACCCTACAGTACATTCTCAAGAACATGAGGAAAAACGTGCTGCTTGAATGGTCTTTTTTAATGAGGAATTATTCAAAGAAAAACAGGACAGTAATCATTAAGGTGAAAACGTTCTTAAATTGTAATAATTTTCCATTGTCCACATGCTAAAACAGAATATTGGAATCCTGGGAAAATAGACCAGGCAGGTTCAACAAACAAGTTACATCCGGGGTCCTGAATTAAAATCAGCCGAGGTCCGCTTAGTAACTTTCCTCACCGTGAGGGGTCCGGAAAATTTAAATTAAAGGATATGTGTTTGAATATAAGTCTTTAAAGTAAAGTCTCATTTATTCCACACCTACAGCCTTTTAAACAAATGGAGATTAATGTAGATAATCCACTGTTTTCTGTATTTTATCCCTTGTTTACATGAGGAGGATGTTTGAGTGTTTAGCTTTCACCAAACACAGCTCACAGACAAAAGTAAAAAACTACAAAATCAAAAGAGGCTAAAGCTCAAGACCTGGTGGTTTATTGACAACAGCCTGGAATTCTACATATAATGCCTAATACTCCTTTATACATGTGTGAGAACATTTTAAATACATAAAAAAAATCATAAATTCAAGCCAAAACATATTTGTTAAACAAATATGACAAAGATGCCTGTCATAATTGATCTCTTTCTATTGTCATTCCTCTGAAAACAACAGGAACAAGGGAAAAAGTACTGAGCATTTCTTTAGCATTAGCTGTTGCCAATAATTAACTGTTACTGTTTAATTTGCAGGTTCATCTTAAAACAAAATTTAGAATAGAAATATTTATTTCCTGTATTTTCCCTGTGTGGGGTAACATTTTAATTAAAATGCTTATGATTAGTTCTGTAACAGGATTTAGGATTCACACAGAAACTGACACAACTTAAGGAAGACATAACCTGTGTCACTCATCTCCAAACCCTCCTTTCACACCTTTTCTGTTTTTAATCACCCAAATAAACACGTTAGGTTCAAATGAACGTGAATGTTAATTCCTCACGTTTGTAAATTAGGTCAAATAAGTACCTAACTTACAACAGAATAAAGAAGTTGACAGACAAATGTACAACTCACCACATTAGACGTCCTCACTTTCCTCTGAGCTGAGTCTTTTTAATCCTGACATTAAAACTGTCCAGTCCTGGTTCAGTTCTGGATTCATTCTCTGATTATCAAAGCAGTCGGGACTAGAGGATAAAGGGCTGTTGTTCAGCTTTGACACTGACACGGAGCTGAGGAGCTGAATAAACTAAAATAAACGTTCCCTCTCCGTCCATAACGTCCGTGAATCTTCGTTATGTTTTGCCAAGGCTCAGCTTTTAGATTTTAGTTTCTAACGCATTATCAGGCTACGCTAAACATGTTAAAATTTCCGCTGCTCTGTCCGTAACCATAATAACCTGAGGACCCGCGTGTAGACGTAGCTGTCCTAGAAGTGCCGGTTCAAAAATATGTTTTACACAATGCGCTTGTAATGATGAATAATGTCTTGCGGTCCAGATCAAAGCCTCTCGAGGTCCGGATCCGACCGCGTCCGCCTATTAGTGACCTCTGAGTTACATGAATGAATTTAAATGATCATACGCCTTACTACATGCTGCTGTAGCCTCCATGCTTTATTTTTTTTTTGATGACGGGTCACGCATGCGCGGACGGTGCGACACTGGTGGCTGGTGTTGCCAGGTTTGGTGTTTTTCCGCTACATATTAAGACCCGTTTGCGGCTGGTTTGCGGTGTGTTTTAGCCGGGTTTTCGCCTGGAAGGCTCTATAGAAATCTGGCACCCTATTGAACGAAGTTAACCTGAGAGAGCGTGCCGTTCTCAGACACCAGAATGAACGAGTTCACAGTAACGTTCATCACGCAGTAATTCAGCACGTTCAGTTCACGTTCGCCCAAAATATGAACGAGTTCATGAACTATCGTTCAATGAACGCGTTCAGGCACAACACTGAAAGTAATAAAAAGCTAACTGCATTAAACTTTTGGTAATATTATTTATCTAAACAATATATACTTCAAACTTTAGTTTTAATTACTTTCATAATATAACGTTACCAAATATTGATCTCCTGTTACTTATGTAAAATGAATAGATATTACTTATCAAAACTCAGGGGTTCCCTATAATTTATACAAAGTAAATAAATGTTTACTTTTTAATAGCCATGTGATTTGTATAATAGGAGTGATTATTCATAACCCACCCAGTTTCCATTACACATTATTGCCCAAGTTTACCACTGGGCTACATGTATTTTATAACCTCAAGTCACTATACCTTCATCTACTTCCCTCTAAAATCCCGTAAACACCCCTTAGGTAAACGGCATATTTAATGGTTCAAAACTTCCCTTTTACTCCACAAAGTTCTAATCAGTAAATGTTATTGTTTATTATTCTGTTTTAATCATTCTCATTATCCGTCAATAATCTTTTCCTTTGTGTCCTATCCCATCATTCCCCATTGATATATTAACTGTGTATAATCTTTAATAAAACCCCATAAAACGTTAAAGATTTTGATTTGGTGTTTTAATGTTTATATAAGACATACTTGAAAACAGATAGAATTCTATTCCTTCAGATTAATTGAGACTTAGTAAATATAATCAGTTTCCCAGAACTTATCTGGGTGGTGCCCTCAACGAGACAATAATTTTGATAATAAAAATATGAATTGATAATTTACCCAAATTAATAAATTAATATTTCTATTTCATTTATAATCACTACAAAAGCTTTTATTATGAGCTTACTTTCTGAGAAGGTGTCAGCGTGGGCATTAGTGCCTGTCAGAAGTAATTCACCTGTTTGTCACTTTTTACCCTTATTCACGTCAAAAATGGAAAAGGTTTTTGACCATCATTTACAAGCTAAGGAAGCCAGTTTACCCGTGTTACATCAGGGATCTAGTTCTGTGTCTGCATATTCTATTGATTTCCGTATTTTAGCAGCTGAGTGTAGGTGGGAGGAGAATGCCCTGCTGGGCGTTTTTTATAAAAGGATTGAGTGAGGAAGTAGTTTTGTTTAGCAGCCAGGAAACAAAACTACTTCCCTAGAACAGTTAATTTTCCTAGCCATTTGACTAAATAATCGTCTTTGTGAGATGTACAGGGACAGAGCTGCCAGGGTTTGTTCTCCCCTGCCTCCTCCCTGCCCAAGGTTCTAAGGCTGCCCAAACCTCTAGCTCAGGCTAATGAGCCATCCTCCACCTGCCTCAACCCTGACTTTGTGACCTTTATCTCTCAACACTGACGCACCCATGCATAAGGGGAGGATCCACTCCTGAGGAGCATCAGTGCAGGATTCGCCAAGGACTATGTCGCTACTGTGTCTGACAGGCCACATCCGGATTAACTGTTCATCTCGACCAAAAGAGCAGGCTCGCCAGCAGCAGGTGGGGCACTGGTGATCCATTCTCTCATAGACCCCTCTACTAAAGCGGACTGTTTCCTGGAGTCACACCTAATTTTCCATTTTTGCTCTTATTGACTCGGGTGCTGACAATTTTATCAAAGTACCCTTTGAGCTTCTCCCGAAACCCAAAAGAGTACTCTTCCTGGGTGGTGAACTGTTGGCAGGGGTACTGTTCCTGTGTCATTGCTAGTCTCTGAAAACAATTAAGAGTCTGTCTTTCTTAACTTGGCACCCTCACCTTCTGCACAAGCAGTTCTGGGTCTCCCGTGGCTTAAGCTTTACAACTCACATATTGATTGATCCACTCGGTCTGTGGGTAATTGGAGCCTATTTTGTCACACCCATGCTGCGGTCCCAACTACTAATTACAACATTCTTGCTCCGCCCAAGCCAATAGAACTTACTTTAGACCCTTCCGAATACCATGACCTGAAGGAGTTGTTTTCTAAGGATCTGGCCCTGTCACTGTCTTCACACAGGCCTATGACTGTGGTATTGAGTTAATCTCCTTGGCAACTCTACTGACAAGCAAACTCTATAACCTCCCTAAACCCAAGAGACATACATTACAGACTCTCTGGCTGCTGGATTAATCTGCTCCATCTCCCTCTCCAGTATAGGCAGTTTTTTTTTTTTTTTTTCGTGAAGGACAAAGGACAAGAAGGACAAATCCCTGCAACCTTGTATTGACTATAGGGGCCTCAATGACACTACCATAAAGAACAAGTACCCTCTTTCGCTCTTGGACCCCGCTTTCAGCTCCCTCCATTAAGCTTTCATTTTCACTAAACTGGACCTTTGTAACACCTACCATTTGGTCAGAATAAAGGAGGGAGATGAATGGAAGACTGCTTTCAACACGCCACTCGGACATTTCGCGTATTTAGTCACGCCCTTTGGATTAACAAATGCTCCTGCTGTTTTTCAAACTCTCATAAATTATGTTCTAAGAGACATGTTGAACAGATTTGTTTTTGTTTATTTGGATGACATCTTGATTTTCTCTTGCACCTTGGATGAACATGTGCAGTATGTCATGTTGGTTTTACGTCTGCTGGAGAACAGACTTTTAGTTAAAGCAGAGAAGTGTGCGTTTCATGCTCCTTCAGTCAGTTTCCTTTTGTTGTTGAGAAGGGGCAGATGAAAAGTGACCCAGATAAAGACAGTGGCTGAGTGGCCCACATCAGATAGAAAGCAACTTCAGAGATTCCAAGTTTTATTGTAGCTTTATTTGTCAGGATTCATGTCTGTTGATATAGTCTGTCGGTTTTGTTAGTGTATTCTGTGTGTCTGTTTGTTTTTGATGTCATATTTATTATTGTATTTGATTTTTGTTTTAAGATTGTATTTGAGTTCTTGGTTTTTATTTTGAAATGTCTGACTCCTGTCTGTGATTTATGATTTACTTCCTGCCTGTTGTCTTCTCCTTCTGTGTGATTACCTGCTCCGCCCTAATGTGTTTCACCTGTCCCTTGTTGTCTGTGTCTATTTACAGTAAGTGGTCATACGACAAAGCGCAGGTGGGATTTAAGAAACTATGCGTACAAGGCTAATAATGGTGCACGCAAAACTGACTGATAAATCCAGAGTACTGAAACTGGCATGATTTGAATGAAACGCCTCTAAATATTCACTGTTCAGCTGGACTCGCCCACGGAGTTTACGGCATGGAGGCACAAAATATGGCAAAAAGAGATCCTTGAGCAGGAGTTGGCAAATAAATACAAGATGAAAAATTATAATTTTTGTATGAAACGTGACAAATGTTTTTCCTTGACAAAGAAACCACATTTTAGGTTTAGGCTTAAATACTTGCAGAAAGTACTCGTGTGTAACTTTTGAATATGCATGTTGTTAAACTATACTATTCAAGGAAAATATGTTGATGATAATTCGTTAAACAATAAGCATGTTAAAAATCAATGGAGAACAGAAATGTTCCAAGACCAATTTCCAGACCAAGCCCCAGACACAAGCGTCACTGGTTGCTACAGCCTCGTGGAGGCAGTAGGGGGCACCTGCTGAGTCCAATACTTTTGTAGTGTGCATTTCTTGTCCTTAAACTGTATTCTGTTTGGCCGGCTCACCATGGTTTCTTTGATTTTCTACTTTGGGCATGGAACAGTTGGATTCTTAAAAAAGATTCTTAAAAAAAGTTAAACAAAATGACTATAACCCTAATGTCCTTCATAAATAAGTTTCACCCTTGGATCATAACACTGACAGACAAACCTGTAACACTGAGGATGGGTCGTGTGGAGCACAGCTGTCGGTAAGTGGCCGCTGCTCATCAATTTAAAAGTTAAACTTAACTTTCTCAGAGTTGCCTAATAAAAACACGTGTGTTTTTGCTTAAATCAACCACAACTGAGGGGTTTACTTGGGTGGCGTTTCTAAGCATTAGCATACCATCATTAGGACGACATTAGTTTTGAGTTCTGGTAAGGTGTCGGATGGAAAGAAGGCAACACTGAGCACTCCAGCAACCTGTTCTTCAGATGTCCAACAAATCAAAGTCTACAAAAGTCTGGGACATACAGCTTCTTATGTACTCAATAGAAACTCTTGTTGGTTCCTCGGTTTGATCAGTTAGAGCTAATTGTGGCATATTTTACAGACATTGTTAATTAGTATGCACTGTCCTTGTGAAAAATAAACTACACAAAACATCCACATTTTGACACTTCACCAGCGGCTTTTTGAGTAAAATCACTGCCCTCGGTATGAATTTTTCACTACAGCATCTCCACTTGACTAGCTATTAAAGGTGACATTTATATTGTTTATAGGAAAATCATTGTTTTGGTTCCATTACAAAACTGATATTTCGTCCAAACAGAAAGACTGCACTCTCTTCTCAGATGTCTTGTGTCTCTCTTTAGATAACATATGCTTAAATGTTGTTTGTGTCATTTGGTCCAGTGCTGAAAACAGTGTCCACTGGGACAGTACGATGTCTTAGTGACCTTGATTTGGGTTCGGAAGATTGGGGTTCGGATCCCCTGTGGAGAAATTCGAGTCCCAGTCTGTGCTGGTCCCAAGCCTGGGAAAATAGAAAGGGTAAAAACATTCCCAAGCTACTGTGAGGCTACTGTGCCTCAAATATTGAGTTACTAAATTATAGGAAATTGGCACTATGCATTTAATGTTCGGAAAGAGAGGAATAAACAAACAGTCTCATGTTTACTCCAGCCTCTCACTGCTACATGCCAGGATTTATACCCATTTTATATAAATTATTAACAATGTCTGTGAAGGTTCTCACTCATCCAGGTCATCTTGAAGAAAAAGTTCATGCAAATGCATCTGGACTAGATTTATATTATGAAGACGTTTTGTCTCTAAATCCAAGAGACTTTATCAATTCTGAGATCAACTAGTAAGAGAGCTGAGCTCTATCTCTAGAGGGAGGAGTTTGACCTGAAACTAACTCTGATTGGATCAGACTGTTCTGGTCATAGTCATTAGTTATGAAAGGGCAGTGTGACTCCTGATGTGAGAGTCGTTTAAGGCTCAGCCCATGTCCCTGCCAACTGTCACTGCACTCTTGTAGTGACAGTTATGTTGTAGTCCATGCTGGACCACATTACTCTGTAAGAGTGTATCTTGTCTTTAGCTTGGACCGGTTTTTGAGTGTTCCCAGATTTTAAATTCTTTTAAGTTTTTCAAATAAACCAGACACATAAGTATTAACTACACCCTTCCTTTTGGTCCCTGGATCCTGTCTGTTTGGTTTCTGTGTCCTCTTAATTTTTGCATTGATTTTTGCATGTCCATCTGGGGTATCCACAGTCTCTCAGGGCTTTACAGATGTGTTGTTCTTCTTTCTGTTTGCCTTCTGAGGTTGTGGGCACCTCCTGTGCTCTGTGCTGTGTGTCTCAAACAGCAAATATTGATCTGTGTGTGTTGGCTTCCTGTAAACTTCTACTTGGAGAGTCCTGTCCTCACCGATAACCACTGCACAGTCTAAGAAAGCCATGCGGTTGTCTTCACGGGTGGACTTAATGTTCTTGTCCACTGCGTTGATGTGTTCTGTGAAGGCTTCTACTTCCTGGGTTCTGATTTTGACCCACGTGTCATCAACATATCTGAACCAGTGACTGGGCACTGCACCTGGGAAAGAGACCAGAGCGCTGTTCTCCACTTCCTCCATGTACAGGTTAGCCACAATCGGGGGGACAGATGATCCCAAGGCACAGCCGTGGTTTTGTCTGTAGAAGTTACCTCGGAAGTGGAAATATGTAGTGTTTGAACATACCTCCAATAAACTGCAGATGTGATCCAGGGTGAGCCTGGGGTTCTGTCCTGAAGAGACGTGTTTAGTATTATCAATGCATTCACGTTTCAAAAGACTTTAGTCTTCAGTTTTATTTCTCAAAAAGAGAGACAACTTTTGTGGCACTTTGTTGACGTCATTGTTTATGAAGCAGACACCTCTCTTCTGGACCCTGCGGAGTGGAAACATGTGCCACTTAAATGGGGTTACCCGTACCCAGAGGACACGTTAACCCAAATATCGTTTGTCATTGACAGTTTTTTTTTTTTTTTTTTTTATGTGAGTAGTTTCTTCAAACAACTAAATAGTTCTGATATTGTTAATTAAGGTGGAAAAAAAGGACATGATGCAGTGGAGGATGAAGGAGGACAAACAGACATTGAACAGGGCAGACAGACAGATCTACAGAACAGCCATTGAATTAAGTTAGGTTATTTTTTGTTATTTCCTTTTGTAGTCGGAATTATATTGTGTAATATACTATGTTCTATACCTGCCTTCAAGCACAAAATATTCTTCTGCTGTCAGTGCAGAAAAAACTATTTCTGCTTTGTGTTGAACATGAAATGCCATTTGTTCATTAAACAAATAATCTGTCCTGTATGCCTGTCTTGCAGCCTAATTTCTTAAAAGTGTGAGTAAAACAAAAAGCTGAAAAATACAAATGACAGGTATAAATAGATTATGACAGAAAATGTACGACTCTGTCCGTCAAAATAACGGAGAATTAGAAAGTCTAGCACAACCTTGTCTCGTCCTGACGTAAATTGTACTGTACAGCCAGTGGAAACAAGGCTTTTCTGAATGGGAAGTGGATCAAGACTTGTTGACCTGTTTTGGACTAAACTAAGTGTGAACACAGTCAAAAACACAAAATGATACACCTCATTGCTGGAACTGTGTTTCAAACTCAGTGTAAATTCTGATGCATGTGTGAATGTATGTATTTTATTACTGTATAACCCAACCCCTGTGTTCACTGCTGTCATTTCAACAACATCCATTTACTGTTTGAAGTCTCCATCGTTGTTATGACAATTGCTGTCACTATTTTCTACTGAGTATGTCTAAAACTATGCATTCAGCCTTACCTTTCAGTCTAAAGCACTAACAGCTGGTAGTCTCAGCTAATAGTAGCATCCTTGTACCAATCTTCCCACATTTCCCCCTCTGGACAAGGGCAGAGCCAGCCCCTCCAACGCCCAAACTCTGTTTCAGTCACTCTGTGCATAGCTAGATCTACAGTGACTTGCTTCAAAAAAGATAATATAATATGATAATAATAAAAGATAATATCAGTTTCTGTGCCACGCCTGTCTGAGCAGTGGCCTCAAATTGTCTGGCTCCGCCACTTCCTGTGGATCCTTTTTATCATAAAACCAGCTCCATTCCCCAGCCGTGTCACTCTCACACGGAGCCCTTCACCAAGACTTCACTCACTGGAGTCCGGGCCACCTCTCTGCATGCAGCTCTAATGGAAATTTACACCACTTCAGTGACAAATGTTTGATGTTTCTGAAAACTGGAGCTCCATTCCAGCAACTCCTCTTCAAAAAGTTGAATGCATATTAAATCCCTAAAAGCATTAAATATTTTGCCTCACTTCTATATAGAGCACCCCATTCTTTAAAAGATGCATTTAATTAACCAACAGACTAATTAAAGGTCTGCAGTAGTAGTAAGAAAATATTCGCATGAGATAATAAACTTAGTTGAAATTTCATACATAATCAGCATTTATTAATCAGATAGCTGTTAAGAGTCTTGAATTGAAGGCAATTATATTTTCACAGATTTTAACTTTGTTTTTGCTTCGATTAAACTGTTTATTTTTCAATGTTAAAGGTATTTGATTAATTGCGTTAATGAAAGTAAAGTTATTGGGAACTGTATGATATACTTACACACAGATGTAGAAATGGATACTATTGCCATCTGTTTCCTTCTGTTTCATATAAAAGACTATACTACTTGAGTGGAGACTATACACAGGAGTATACATTGACTTGCATCTCAGCAAACAAACATTACTTGCATACAAACAAATATACATTATGCGTACTACATGCATAAATAATTCCATTTTTGCTGCATCAAAGCAAGTTTTACCTTGCGAAAAATAGTGATGTGCATGATGATGTTTCACCAGGTGATGTTGTTGGTGATGTGGACCTCTAGATATTTAAAGCGAGGGCATTTCCACGAACAGCACCATCAATAAAGAGGGGAGCATTGGTGGGGGTCTTGCAGAAGTCCACCAGCTTCTCTTGGATTAAATTGTAAGCCATCTCATTGTTTGTGATGAGGCCTACCACTGCTGTCATCTGCATACATCACTATGAGGTTGCTGGCGCAGAGAGCTGTAATGTCCGGTGTCAGCAAACTGAGAGGGAGTGGGCTAAAGACAAAGCCCTGTGGGAAACCGGTATTGAGGATGAAACAGGTGTTATTGAGCCTAAAAATATTTTTATTGCAGGTAAGCCCATAGCCACACAGACATAGAAACTGAGAGGCACACCGTTGTTATTAGCACATTTATTATCGGTCTTTTCACAGACAACACAGAGATCAGACAGATATGTACTCTTAATTTCAGTTATTTTTACTGGAGACTCAGACAGAGTCTACTCTCAAGACACTGTCATGACCTGTAGGAGTTTAAGTGTTCAGTCTGAGTTTTTGTGGATGTTATCAGAGGTGACAAACTAATGACCAAGTGATGAGAGTAAAAATATGGGATGATTGAAATTTAACACTGGCAAAGTGTGTTTATATGAGTCAATTTCTGACACCTACAGAGTTAATTTTACACAGGAGGTTTTGCTGTGAGTGGGTAGGTTGTTTTAGATATTGATGGAGAATTTTAGGCTTTTCCTAAATGTGAAGTTGTCACAGACTGGTTAGGATAGCTCCTTCCCTCTACGTCATGACCAACACACTAAAAAATAATGGTTCTTCAGCGGTTCTTCAGGGGTTCTTTGTGGTGGATATGGTGCTATATACAGTAGCACCACTACCATTTAAAGAACCTGTTAAGCCCAGTTTGGTTCTTTAGCGGTTCTTTGCGGTGGTTATGGTGCTATATGGCACCACTGCCATGCAAATAACCTGTTAAGCCCCTAATTAGTGATATTAGTTTTCTAATATCCTAAGTGTCTTAGGTTTAGTTGGTGATAGGATTAGAAAAATGACATTAAAATACTTTGATTTTCCTGAACACAAGGCACATATCCAAGGCCTCCACACAAGACTTTTTGACCACAAAAATTTTTTTTTTTTTTGGATGTGAAGTCGGATATATACCGAAATTATGTCACAAACTTCAATAAAAACGTATATTCATATTCATCAATGCTTTTTGTTTGTGTAGGTATAGTCCTCAAATAATTAGACTAAAATGAGTGAGAAGTTATGTTTAAAAACGTGTTTCAATTTCTACTTACAAAATGTGAAAATGTGTCAAGAATTTTTTAAGTTCAATAAAAATAAAACTTTTTTAAATATATATATATAAAAAAACTTTGTCCTTCACCCTCCGCGGGTGGTCTCTCATCCTTCGAGCTCGGGTCCTCTACCAGAGGCCTGGGAGCTTGAGGGTTCTGCGCAGTATCTTTGCTGTTCCTAGTACTGCACTTTTCTGGACCGAGATGTCTGGTGTTCTTCCAGGGATCTGCTGTAGCCACTCTTCCAGTTTGGGGGTTACTGCCCCGAGTGCTCCGATGACCACAGGCACCACTGTCGCTTTCACCTTCCAAGCCTTTTCCAGCTCTTCTCTGAGGCCTTGGTATTTCTCTAGTTTCTCATGTTCCTTTTTCCTGATGTTGCAATCACTTGGTATTGCAACGTCAACCTACAACGGCCTTCCTCTGCTGTTTGTCCACCACCACAATGTCTGGTTGGTTTGCCATTACCATTCTGTCAGTCTGAATCTGGAAGTCCCACAGGATCTTGGCTCGGTCGTTCTCTATCACCTTTGGAGGTGTTTCCCACTTTGACCTCGGGTTTCCAGTCCATACTCCGTACAGATGTTCCTGTACACTATGCCAGCCACTTGGTTATGGCGCTCCATGTATGCTTTCCCTGCCAGCATCTTACACCCTGCAGTTAAGTGTTGGATTGTCTCAGGGGCCTGTTTGCACAGCCTACACCTTGGGTCTTGTCTGGTGTGGTAGATTTGGGCCTCTATTGCTCTGGTGCTCAAGGCCTGCTCCTGTGCAGCCATGATGAGTGCCTCTGTGCTGTCCTTTAGTCCGGCCCGTTCTAGCCATTGGTAGGATTTCTTGATATCAGCCACTTCAGTTATGTTCGGTTGTACATCCCATGTAGGGTTTGTCCTCCCATGATGGTCCCTCCTCCAGCTCCTCTTCCTCTGTTCCCCATTGCCTGAGACATTCACTGAGCACGTCATCTGTTGGGGCCTTATCTTTGATGTACTTGTGGATCTTGGATCTTTCATCCTGGATAGTGGCTCTCACACTCACTAGTCCACGGCCGCCTTCTTTACGGCTAGCGTACAGTCTCAGGGTGCTGGATTTGGGGTGGAACCCTCCATGCATGGTGAGGAGCTTTCGTGTCTTAACGTCTGTGATCTGTATCTCTTCCTTTGGCCACCTTATTATTCCCGCAGGGTATCTGATCACTGGCAGGGCGTAGCTGTTTATTGCCCGTGCCTTGTTCTTGCCATTGAGCTGACTTCTTAGGACTTGCCTTACTCGTTGGAGGTATTTGGCAGTTTCTGTTTTCCTTGTTACCTCTTCGAGGTTGCCATTTGCCTGTGGTATTCCAAGGTACTTGTAACCATCCTCAATGTCTGCTATTGTTCCTTCTGGGAGTGAGACCCCTTCTGTGTGGACTACCTTCCCTCTCTTCGTCACCATTCGACTACACTTCTCAAGCCCGAATGACATCCCAATGTCAGAGCTGTAGATCCTGGTGGTGTGGATCAGTGAGTCGATGTCCCGCTCACTCTTAGCGTATAGCTTGATGTCATCCATGTAGAGGAGGTGACTGATGGTGGCCCCATTCCTTAGTCGGTATCCATAGCCAGTCTTGTCGATTATTTGGCTGAGGGGGTTCAGGCCTATGCAGAACAGCAGTGGGGATAGAGCATCTCCTTGGTATATGCCACATTTGATGGATACTTGTGCAAGTGGCTTGCCATTGGCCTCAAGGGTGGTTTTCCACAGCCTCATTGAGTTTGCAATGAAGTCTCTTAGAGTCCTGTTGATGTTGTACATCTCCAAGCATTCAGTGATCCATGTGTGTGGCATTGAGTCATATGCTTTATTGTAATCAATCCAGGCAGTGCACAGGTTGGTGTGTCGGGTTCTGCAGTCTTGGGTGACTGTTCTGTCAACCAGGAGTTGGTGTTTAGCTCCTCTGGTTTCTTTGCCGATGCCCTTCTGTGCTTTGTAATAATAATAATAATAATAATAATAATTGTTATATTTATATAGCGCCTTTCCAGAGCTCAAGGACGCTTTACATATCAATTATTCATTCACTCCACAGTCACACACTGGTGGTAGTAAGCTACATCTGTAACCACAGCTGCCCTGGGGCAGACTGACAGAGACGTGGCAGCCATTCCGCGCCTACGGACTCTCCGACCAACACCTTCAACATTCTTACACATTCATACGAGGCAAGGTGGGTTAAGTGTCTTGCCCAAGGACACAACGACAGTATGAACTGTGGGGAGAGCGGGAATCGAACCTACTACCTTCCGGTTGAAGGACGGCCGCTCTACCACTGAGCTACTGCCGCCCCATGCTCATGTATTGATCCATGTGCCCACTTATCTTAGCCGCAATGATGCCTGACATGAGCTTCCATGTTGTGGGGAGACAGGTTATTGGCCGATAGTTGGATGGGACTGTACCCTTTGTGGGATCCTTCAGGATCAGGATTGTACGCCCTTCTGTAAGCCATTCAGGGTGCGTCCCATCCCTTAGCAGCTGGTTCATTTGTGCTGCAAGGCGCTCGTGGAGTGCAGTGAGCTTCTTTAGCCAGTAGGTGTAGATCCTGTCAGGGCCCGGTGCTGTCCAGTTTTTCATACCTGAGAGTCTTTCTTGGATGTCTGCCGCTGTGATGGTAACTGGATTCTGTTCAGGGAGGTTGCTGTGGTCCTCTCTCAGAGCCACCAGCCACTGTGCATCGCTGTTGTGTGATGCCTTCCTCTCCCACTTACTTTTCCAGTATTGTTCAGTTTCCAGCCTTGGAGGGTCTGCTCTGCTGTTATTACCCTGCCATTGAGCGTACACTTTTGCAGGTTGAGTTGCGAACAGCCGGTTTATTCTTCTGGCTTCGTTCTCTCTTGCATACCTCGTTAGGCGGCTGGCCAAGGCTTGGAGCCTTTGTTTGGCAGTTTCAAGTGCTTCAGGTATGGGCATCTGGTTGTACCTCTTGGGTACCGGTTTTCTCATTGCACCTTTCTTGGCCTCTGTCAGTTGGCTTACTTCTCTACGTGTCTGCTTGATCTTAGCCTCCAGCCTTTGTTTCCATGGTGGGTACTGTTTCTCATGGCTCCAATGGTTGCTCTTATAGCCAAGCATCTATATATATATATATATATATATATATATATAGCTGGTAAGGACAAGACCTTTCACCTGGGGACCCAGGTTCGAATCCCCTCGGGGCGCTATCCAGTGTGGGTCCTTAGGCAAGACCCTTCGCGCTACTACCTCATAAAAAAATTATGAGAGACAATAAATGCTATGAGAAGCCGGATCAGACGACGCCCGGCCAAACAAGGTCTGCGTCAGGTGTTGGGGAACCAGAGCAGCTTGATGACAAATGGGCTACTGGAACAAGACGGAGATGGGCGAGATGCGATAACAAGGCTCTGTTGGAATGCTACTACTCCAGTAACCCTAGTCAGAGGGGTTACATGAAGAGAATGTGGGATGAATGGTTACTACGAAACCCACAATCCAGGCTTACATCGAAGCAACTAGTAGCTCAGTGTTCCAACATCCACAAGCGGCAGCTGCTATCACAACTTGAGATTGATGAGATACAACACAAAAAATGCTACGGCACGGGGGAGCCAGGATGAGAGGTTAGAGGGGAGCCAACGGGGGCTCCCCAACCGGAGATTGGGTATGAAGCCCCAACAAGTGAAATAACGCTGAACGAGGCAGCGACTGACCTGAAAGACAAGATCATGGTGAGAATGAATGCAAGGCAACCCCAACGCCAATTACAACGGCTAAGTGAAGTACCATCAGAAAGTCTCTTAGAAGATGTGAATGCAGCATTGAGTGCGATCCCTACCACATCCATCACTGAAACCAATGAGCTGCTATACACCTCCGCAGCAGTGATCCTCGAGATGCTTGGCTATAAGAGCAACCATGGGAGCCATGAGAAACAGTACCCACCATGGAAACGAAGGCTGGAGGCTAAGATCAAGCAGACACGTAGAGAAGTAAGCCAACTGACAGAGGCCAAGAAAGGTGCAATGAGAAAACAGGTACCCAAGAGGTACAACCAGATGCCTATACCTGAAGCACTTGAAACTGCCAAACAAAGGCTCCAAGCCTTGGCCAGCTGCCTAACGAGGTACGAGAGAGAAGCCAGAAGAATAAACCGGCTGTTCGCAACTCAACCTGCAAAAGTGTACGCTCAATGGCAGGGTAATAACAGCAGAGCAGACCCTCCAAGGTTGGAAACTGAACAGTACTAGAAAAGTATATGGGAGAGGGAGGCATCACACAACAGCGATGCACAGTGGCTGGTGGCTCTGAGAGAGGACCACAGCAACCTCCCTGAACAGAATCCAGTTACCATCACAGCGGCAGACATCCAAGAAAGACTCTCAGGTATGAAAAACTGGACAGCATCGGACCCTGACAGGATTCACACCTACTGGCTAAAGAAGCTCACTGCACTCCACGAGCGCCTTGCAGCACAAATGAACCATTGGCTTACAGAAGGGCGTACAATCCTGATCCTGAAGGATCCCACAAAGGGTACAGTCCCATCCAACTATCGGCCAATAACCTGTCTCTCCACAACATGGTAGCTCATGTCAGGCATCATTGCGGCTAAGATAAGTGGGCACATGGATCAATACATGAGCAAAGCACAGAAGGGCATCGGCAAAGAAACCAGAGGAGCTAAACACCAACTCCTGGTTGACAGAACAGTCACCCAAGACTGCAGAACCCAACACACCAACCTGTGCACTGCCTGAATTGATTACAAGAAAGCATATGACTCATATGACCCACACACATGGATCACTGAATGCTTGGAGATTTACAACATCAACGGACTCTAAGAGACTTCATTGCAAACTCAATGAGGCTGTGGAAAACCACCCTTGAGGCCAATGGCAAGCCACTTGCACAAGTATCAATCGAATGTGGCATATACCAAGGAGATGCTCTATCCCCACTGCTGTTCTGCATAGGCCTGAACCCCCTCAGCCAAATAATCGACAAGACTGGCTATGGATACCAACTCAGGAATGGGGCCACCATCAGTCACCTCCTCTACATGGATGACATCAATCTATACGCTAAGAGTGAACGGGACATCGACTCACCGACTCTACAGCTCTGACATTGGGATGTCATTCGGGCTTGAGAAGTGTAGTCGAATGGTGACGAAGAGAGGGAAGGTAGTCCACACAGAAGGGGTCTCACTCCCAGAAGGAACAATATCAGACATTGAGGATGGTTACAAGTACCTTGGAATACCACAGGCAAATGGCAACCTCGAAGAGGTAACAAGGAAAACAGCAACTGCTAAATACCTCCAACAAGTAAGGCAAGTCCTCAGAAGTCAATGGCAAGAACAAGGCACGGGCAATAAACAGCTACGCCCTGCCAGTGATCAGATACCCACAATATGTATATATATATATATATATTGGGGGAATTCTGTGAAACCTTTGAGGGTTAGCTTCAACTTCTTGATCCTTGACCTTGTGCATGCTGAGGAAATCCCATATGTAAGTTCTACATATTGTTAAGTACCACAGTCAGTGGAAATTGTGCCGAAGACTCTATCAAACCTGGTGCTTCTCTGGGCGTCTGCATGCCTATGGTGTTAGATCAACAACTCAGTGGGTGGCCATTACACCTGGGGAGGAAACTGACTTCCATGCCCTTGACGCATACACAGATCAAGAGGACAACCTGTTCATCACACTGCTTCATCGCCCAAGTTATTTGTAATTTCAAATTGATTTAAATTTAGGCTAATGATTTGTTGGATTTCAGTGATGAACAGAATCAGAATCTTGTTGTTAGCAATGCAATGTGCCAGTCAAGCTTTAATTTGTGATTAACCAATACCACTCAACCTACACCATGATATTTTCCCAATGCTCTTCTGAAAGGAGAGTTGCAAGGTTATAAATCTGATAAGCTACAACATGTTTACTTTAGCTTTGATTGCAGCAATTGATCAACAGAATACACATTTTTCACAAGAATTTGTCACTTCCTGGAATGTAGCAAGGCAAGGTCTAATTGGTAAATTCATAACAATGCTTGCTATTTATTTAACCTCTCCTTCTTAATTAAATGCTTTTTTGATTCTAGAACATGAGATAGATGGAGCCACGCTTGCTGTTATCTCAGAGAGGATGTCTGAGAGGCTCATTGCGGTCATTCACAAACAGAGTCTGTTTCTGACCCAGTTGGAGAAACTTAAAAGCACACCAATGAGCAGGTAATCAGAATGGTATCCCATACGCCAAAACACAATCACTGTGCCCACTCTTTTACATTGGTGTTCATGGTAGGTGCGCCGTATATTTTCCTGCTTTTTTGTCCTTTACCAATCACATCTATGAATTTGATAAGTCTCTTATTGAATTTCCCTTTTCTTGCTCAAATTTTATTTCTCTGTAGAGAGAACTCTCAAAGAAACAATGATAATTCCAGCCAAGCACAGTCCGATCCAGATACCTCTTTAGTTTTTCCAACAATGCTGAGGATGGCCATAGACAGAAGAGATTCTGATCTGAAGAGTGCAAGTAAAACAAATCTACGGAGTCTACTGATCCAGTCTCTTTTTGACCACCTCAGTAAGAAAACAATGCAAGTTGCTACTACTTGTGCCTTTCTAGCTTGATAAATGCTTGATTAATTGCACTGCAACAAATACAATATCAATACATGATTCTTGCCAGACGTACATAAGGGTTATATGTAACAAATAGTAGAAATCTCCTGTTGTTTTTTTCTTGGTAGTGGCCTGGTTGCGCATATTTAGTGTGAAAAAAGCAAACGTACAGGCCATACTATGTGTCATGTTTAAACCAACAGTGTAAACATAATCATAGATGACGCCACAGTTTTTTATTTAAAAGAAAGAAAGTTGCCTGTGTATGTATCTAGGCCTAGGCAATTTATATTCTCAATACTTTCTCAATTAAATATTTGTTAAATAAATTATTATTTAATATTACTTTTTTGGATTTGTACTAGTTACTTGAATACAATAACTTGTATTCAAGTAATTGGTCAGACTAAAGTTGAGATGGTCGAACCTATTACGGCAAACAATAACATTTTTAAGGATGGCCTAAATACAAATTGAGGAAATGAGGAAACTATCCAGACACAGGTGGATGAAGGTTAACTAATCAGTGACTAATGAGAACAGGTGCAGACTAGACAGAGCATATTTGTGACAATGTTCCTTTACCTTTAGAATTTTCAGTGTGTAGTTGCTATGGCTGGTATAGTTTCTAACAACTAGTATGCTTTTCTCCTTCTGGTGTTAGGTACCCAACTCATCTTCAATACACTGAGCTTCTGTCAAATGTGATAATGGATTACCCATATCTAAGGGAAAGTATCGGGTCTGGATATGTAAGTTTTCAATTGTATGTAATGTTATTCAAAATGAGTTCATAGTTTTACAAATGAATTATAATAATTAGAAATTAATTATTGGGGATACAAGTTTTTTGTCAAGAATACACTTTCTAACCAAGTAGGTCCATTTGGTATTTTATTTCATGGCAGTAAAGTGTTTTATGAGGAAGAAGGCTTTGTATTTTCATGATGCGTTTAGGAAATTCTAAACGGCTTTTAAATTTATAAGTCAAACTCTTCAAGAACATACTGCAAGTATGCATTTACCCAAAATGCACCTGGTCAAAAAATTGTGTATACAACAAAATAAACTTGCTCCATAGGTTTTTGCAATGAGGCTGACTGTTAGCATGAAGGTAAATTTTTCATTAAAAACTACAATCTCTTGTTGTTTCAAGGATTCCCTGCTTGAATCACTCAGAAATAAGTTTAAGAAGGAAAGGCAGCCTCTTGTTGCCAACAATGAAATACAGCGACTGAAAGAGAGATGGGCAAGAAGGAAGCAACCTCTTCAGACAGCAGAAACTTATCCAAGTATTCATTCATCATTCATTCATTTTCTACCGCTTAGTCCCGTTAGGGGTCGCGGGTGACTGGAGCCTATCCCAGCAGCTTTGGGCCTGAGGCGGGGTACACCCTGGACAGTGGCCAGTTAGTCACAGGGCTGACATTTAGACATAGACAGTGACAGACAACCATTCACTCTCACATTTGTTCACTAGGGACACTTTAGAGTTGCCAATTAACCTAAACATGCATGTCTTTGGACGGTGGGAGGAAGCCGGAGTACCCGGAGTGAACCCACGGTAACACGTAGAGGACATGCAGACTCCTCACAGAAAGACCGGAGTCGGCCGAGAATGTTTGAGTCGGCCGGGTTTTGAACTCACGACCTTCTTGCTGTGAGGCAGGAGTGCTAACCACTCTGCCACGTGAATTAAAATTATTATAGTTATATTATATGTTATATTATAGCAGAAAATTGCAATTATACAAAATTTACTGCCAAATTCAAGATTTTTATCATGCTTATCCGAGTACCATGGTGTTATGGGAATTGTATGTTTTTATTAAGTGTCTATTTTTTAGTTTTTATATGTTATGCTTCTGTCTGCTTCTGTTCTGTTCTCATGCTATTACAAACATGTCCCTAGTCTAAGCTATTACCACCTGGCCTCTAGGTCGCAGACTGTAGGGGAGTGAACATCCTCCTCCTCCTCCACTTTGTGGACTGATATGTATAAAACCCATATGTATTGTTTACTTTGTAAGCAGATTCATCTTGTTGTACAGTCTCATGACATGTCTGTGTTTCGCTTCTTCCTTGCAAGGAATAAATCCTGACCATTCATTCTAAATTCAATACGGTCTCACTGTCTCCTCATTATTCTGACGAACAGAATTCTTTTTACAATATAGAATTCTTTTAACATTTGGTCCTTCGAGCCGGATTCCAATCTGTTCATCTTCTCTTCGTCGGGGGAGCGGACCTGACCATGCATGGGAAAACGCCAAACCAAAGCGTTTTTTTGTAAGTCCTAAAGCCGCGCGGTTTAAGCGGTACGGGCCAGAACATCCTTTCCTTCGGCGCGGAGGAGACGCAGTGACGGAATCAGAGGAGAGAGACGGGAGACAGGTCTGAACTTGGACATTGGAAAAAAAGTCAGGTAAACAGCTGTTTAAGTTTTTTTGGTGTGTGTGTGATTTTTTTTAATACCAAAAGCTTCCGGAAGTAGTGTTTTGGAAATCTGACGTATGTTGAGCGGGCTACATGAAGTTTGCATCATTAGTTGATGTTTTTCCATGAAGTGGGCCAGCATGCGAGATTCTTAAACGCTGAAAGATCGAGACCCTAAATGTCATCTAATGGTGAGATCCGCTTTATCGAGATCCTACATGTAAAATCTTAACGGGTGAGATTTAAAGCCGAAAAAGTATGTGTTTTTGATCGAGATCCTACATGTTAAATCTTAACGGGTGAGGTTTTAAACGGGATATTCTGATGTTAATCTGTGTTAAAGCTTGTTGTCTTGCTGGATTTTAGTTTGATAGATACCTTATGCTTTGTAAGTCTTTATGGTGTTTCTTGAAACTGACTCGTGCGTTTAGTTCATTTGGCCGTGACAAGTGCGAACCTCTATGCGAGATAGAGCACCTAATTACAAGAAGGGGTATGAGATCTAAAGAGCTTGTCTAGAGAGCACAGGAATTTATCTTAGATTAATAATCACGTATCGTAATACGCCACAATCGAACTGCCTTGCATAGCTAGTATTGTTGGTTTTAATGAATAGAAAACTCGAGTATATAGACCATTATTGAGATCCTTACTAAATACAGCCAAAGGTGAGATGAATGAGTCCGAAGTCAATGTGACTATAAAAAAGGCCTGACTACGTAGAATTGATTCCTGCAGATGAGTAATGAGATTTTAAAAGCCCACTAGACAGTGAGAGGCTTATGCTGAAGAAATTGTTTTGTTTCACTGCATGTTGAAGCGGTGAGTGAGATTATAAAGGCCCACAAGACGTGTGTGGGAATATACTGGGAAATTGTTACAGAAAAAAGGTGTGTTTGAGTGTGACTGTGTGTGACTGAGGTTTGATTGAGTTGAGTTGGTTTACTGGCTGGTTTACTACGAGCGATGGGTTCTAATAAAAGTAAACTGGATGGTGATAAGGTCTTAATTGGGGATGTTAAATTGATGCAGCATATTGACCCTGAGAATATAATCCATTTGAATAAATGGCATGCAAAATATGGTTTTACTGGTAAATTGCAGGTTAACGAATGTGAGGAGTTAATTAGAAAGATTACAGCAGATAATCTGAATAATAAAAGTAAACAGAGGCAAGCGGGATTGCCTCAAGCTCAAAATTGGCTGATTGAAGCCCAAAAAAGGAGAATAGGGAGACAGAATGAGAAGCAGGAAAAGATTAATAGAGAAACTGAGGAGAAACTCAAAAAAGTAGCCCAAGACAAAGCTACTGAAATTAAAAAGTTGGATGAGGAGGTTCTGAATAGACCTGTACTAACCACCTATCCTTCTTTACATGCTTTCTATCGCCGAGAGCAAAAGATCGAAGATGACCTGGGTCCCTGCACGAATCTGCCTCCTCCCTATCCGAGCCAGCAAGTGCTGGAGCCCGCAGGCCCCTCTCCGCAGCCGCAGCCGCAGGCGCAGCCGCAGCCGATACAGCATGCACAGCCAGAACCCTCCCAACAGCCACAGCCTCAGCCTCTAACTCCGCCTTCCTCCGCCCCGGCCCACACGACTCAAGCGCATTCCACTGGGAAGCCACTGTTAGCAGCTAATTTTGAGGAGGAGCGCCACCCAACACGCAGCGGTAAGGCCTTCTGTCCTACTAAGCCTAAGGTTTTAAAAGCAAAATTAGCTCAAGCTGAAACGTATCCGTTGATTGAAATGCCAAATCCGAGCGGGACAGGGTGAGCAACCAGTCATGGTCGAGTCTATAGACCGTGGACAGAGCTGGATGTTAAAGAGGCTACCGACATTCCTCACCCAAAGGTGAACACGGGTGAGTTTAAAACTATGTTTTATCGGCTCTGCGAGAGCTACTATTTGGATTCTCTTGAAGTTGAACGTGCTTTGAGAGTTATGCTCAAAGCAGATTGGTGTGTAGTAAAAAATGAATGGGACCCACTTGAGAATGCAAATCCAATATTATATAAACAAGGGGCTTGGACCGCGCGTGTAGAACTTCTACTGACTAAAATTGTTGACCACTACCAAGGACGTGCGGACTATTCAAAAATAGCCAATTGTAAACAAGGAGATGACGAATCTGTGCTGGTGTATTTTGATAGACTTAAAGAGGTGTTTGATACAAATAGTGGTATCACTATTCCCGAAAATGTAGAAACATCCCCATATGCAAATCAACTAAAAAATGCATTCTTATGTGGTTTGAAACCTGAAGTGAGTCATTTTGTAAAGAAACAGCAAATTGGATGGGCCACCGCCCCTTTATCTCAAGTGAAAGCATATGCAGTGCACGCAGAGAGCATTGAAAAAAGCAACAATAAAAAAAAGAAACGCCAGAGTGAAACCTTTGTAGTGGTGAATGCTAATGATACTGATTTGTTTTTCCGAGGGAATGCTGGACGAGGACGTGGACGGGGAAAATGGAGAGAGAGGTGGAGTGGAGCTGGACGTGGATGGCGTGGAGTGGAGGAGGCTGTGTGTGATCGGTGTGGTCAGAGGGGTCATTTGGCCAGAAATTGTCAGGAGAGAGAGAGAGGACAACGATACGGTGAAGGAGGAGGGAGAGACCGTGCCCCACCTGGACCCAGGCATCAGGAGGATTACTCCTGACTGACCGTTGGTACAAAAGGTCAGATGCACGAACGCGAACATACACCGCATGACATACACAGTGAGAAGGAGCAGGGAGAAATTTTGTCTCTGCAAAACACGGACGTGTTATTATCATATGAACAAAAGCCAATGGTAAACTTAGTAATTAATGGTTACTTCATTAAATTCCTTTGCGACACGGGAGCGTGTAGATCAATTATAAGAAATGACTGTGCAGAAAGAAAATTTAATACTCATCCGTACAATGTACTTAGAGTAAGATCAGCGACCGGACACATTGTAACTGAACCACTTACAACTGCGTTAAACGTAAAAGATCCTCAGACTGGGTCTGAGACTAAAGCCGCGTTGCCATATCCCAATTATGCCCAATGAATTTATTAGACGCGACCTTTTAGAAGCCCTGAATATCGGTGTGGTTCCAACACCAGACGGTATGAAGGCAATAAGAATTACCGGAAAGAGAACATTGGAGGAAGGAGTCCAGTTTGACTTGGACGAGGGGGTTTCAGAATGACTTGTACTGACCCACGAAGAAGAGCAGGCCTTAACAGACATCCCAGTGGGGTTATGGTCTAAAGGTCCTGCTGATGTGGGGTTAATTAAAGGAGTGGAACCATACAAAATCACTCCAAAAGGGTCGTTTAGACCATTTCAAAGACAATACCCGTTAAAAAAGGAAGCTGAAGAAGGTATTGCACCTTTAGTGGGAGCACTAAAGAGTTCAGGTGTGATTATAGAGTGTCCAGACTCTCCCTGTAACTCACCTTTGTTTCCAGTGAAAAAAGCACCACCATCATCAGGATGGAGGATGACACAGGATTTACAGGCAGTGAACAATGCTGTAATTCCTAGGGCTCCTTTAGTGCCAAATCCAAACACATTGTTAAATGACTTAAATCCTAAAGCTAAAGTTTTTACAGTCATAGACCTAGCAAATGCATTTTTTTCGGTTCCAGTGCACCCAGATTCTCAGTTCTGGTTTGCGTTCCAATACAGGAACAGGAAGTGGACTTTCACTCGCACCCCAGGGTACTGCGAGTCGCCCACTTTGTTTTCACAAGCAATAACTGCAAATTTGGCCAAATTTGACCCTCCACAGGGCAGTCAGTTAATTGTGTATGTGGATGACATTTTACTGGCCTCGGAAACGGAGCAGCAATGCAGAGAGGACACTCTGGCTCTGCTCACATTCCTTTTCGAGCAAGGTCACAAAGTGAGTAAAAACAAACTACAGCTGTGGAAGACTCAGGTCATGTATTTGGGTTTTCAGCTCTAGGAATGGTTTCATGACCAGTGTCCTGACCCAGCCATTTGGGGGAAACCTACGGCCTGTAGGGTACTTCTCAGTGCGATTAGACCCTATATCCAGAGCCATGCCTCCTTGTGTGCAAGCGGTACAAGCAGCAGCTTTGGCTGTTAAAAGCTCATCTACACTGGTTCTGTTCCATCCTTTAACACTTAAAGTATCACATGCAGTGGCAGTGCTGTTGCTACAGAATAAATTAGCTTTTATGTCTCCAGCTCGGCACTTAAGTTGTATGACAATACTAATGACACAGCCTCATTTAACAATTGAGCGATGTAACACTTTGAATCCATCTACTTTGTTACCTAATGACTCAGACGGAGAAAAACATGACTGTATAGCTGAGACCGAAATGACAGTCTTACCCAGACCAGACTTAAAGGACATGCCTTTAAATCCTGCAGACATTGTAATGTTTGTAGATGGCTCATGTAAGAAAAACAAAGACGGAACAAATGCATCAGGATTTGCAGTTGTAACTAATGACCGAGTACTTAAATCAGGTTCATTACCAGCACATTATTCAGCACAAGCAGCTGAACTTGTTGCTTTAAGTGAAGCATGTAAATTGGGAAGGGAAAAAGAATCACTGTGTACACTGACAGTCAATATGCCTTTTCAACTTTACATGTGTTTGCCCAACAGTGGAAAAACAGAGGGATGATTACATCCACGGGAAAACCCATTACACATAAAGATTTGATTTTACAACTGTTGGAGGACATCCAACTTCCTTCAGAAGTGGCGGTATGTAAATGCACAGCACATACATCGAACACAGACTTAGTCTCCTTGGCAACCACAAGGCAGATTTAGAAGCTAAAGAGCAGCAGGAAAGCCGCTAGTCAAGGACTCTGTCTACACAGCAGTAGACACAACAGACCACATTGACCAGGACTTACTCAGGGACATGCAGACCAATGCACCTGACTCTGAAAAACAACTCTGGTTGAAAAAAAATGCTATTCTAAACAGCTCATCTGTTTGGGTGGACCCTGAGGACAAACCGATCCTTCCCAAAGCACTCTTCAGATATGCTGCTGTTTTGAGCCATGGGCTGACGCATGTCTCAACAGGGGGGATGGTATTGTTGATAAATAAGTACTTTGCAGCATATGGATTTCACAACTATTCCAAAAACTTTTGTGCATCGTGCTTGATTTGTTCTAAACATAATACCCAGGGAAGGCTCAGGCCAATATCAGGACGTATTCCGGATCCCAGTTACCCTTTTGAATACATTTCTATGGACTTTATTGAACTGAATAAATGTCAAAGCAAAAGATACTGTTTAACCATCATTGATTTGTTTTCTGGTTGGGCAGAAGTCATACCGACTACAACTAATGATGCATTAACAGTGGCAAAAGCACTGGCCACAGTGATTGCACCACGGTTTGGATTCCCGACTAGAATTTACTGTGACAATGGGACACACTTCAGAAACACAGTGATATCTGAACTATCACGGATCTTTTCTATTCAGATGAAGTATTTCACCAGCTACCACCCTGAGTCTGCTGGGAGAATTGAACGGCTGAATGGGACAATTAAAGCAAAACTCAGGAAGGCAATGGAGGAGACAGGAAAGACTTGGGTGGACTGTCTCCCACTGGTGATGTTGAGCTTACATATTCAGCCAAGCCTTAAAGGTCTTTCCCCATATGAAATACTGTATGGCAGACCTTTTCAAATCCCGACTATACAGTGGAAGGGAGATGACACAGAAGATATAGAACACATTTCAGACTACATGGCTAAAATGTTGAAATGCAGAAAAACTATGTCTACAGTTTCTTCCCCTACAGGACAAGTCGAAGCTGGGACTCAACTTGTGGATCCAGGAGACTGGGTGTTCATCAAGGTGTTGAAACGGAAAAACTGGTCCTCACCTCGCTGGGAGGGCCCATATCAGGTTCTACTGTCCACTCCCACGGCTGTGTGGATAGCTGAGCGTGGAACCTGGGTACATCTAACTCACTGCAAAAGAGCCAGAGTTCTGCAGTAAGATAAGTACCAGACTCAGACGGGCACCATGCAGAACCCCGTCAGACCATGGCATCCATTCCGGAGTACAGGGTGTGGCATGAGAGGCACCCTCTGTATGCTGGTATCATTTTCTCTTATAATTACCATCCCCATATTTTGGTATTTTAGAGACAGTCCCCACACAGAGAGAAATGGGAACCTCACTAGAGTTAAGAGGGAGGTAAAGGGGAATCCAGATTCATTACTGACAATAACCTGTATTGTACAGACTGATTGTGTTGCTCCGATTAATCTCTGCTCTGTTATAGACTGTGAGAGTGGTAGAGAGATACAGTGGATCGGAGCGGTGAAGTATGTCTGCATCACTGGGGGTCACAAAGCCTGTGATTCCTGGAGCAATGTGATCACAAACACTGGTCCACACGACTGGGGATACAATCCTCAGCCTCCATCTGCACCGGACCTGAAACAGAGACTGTCCTTAACCGAGATGATGAACGTACTGACACTCACCTTAAAACAACCAAGGGTGGGGGACTCAGGCATGTTTGTTATGGGGGTTCACATCTCGGGTAGAGATCCATTGGGTCTATTTAGAATAAATGTTACTAAAGCTACGGGTACGAACACTGGTAACACTGATATAGAGACTGTCCAGCACACCATCGCTGTGGAAACAGGTTATGCTGAAAAGAATGAATGGATTGATTGGTTAGTCTATACTGTTGAACACAATGACCCAAGACAAAACTGTTATGCATGTGCTGGGGCTAGACCACTATTAGCTACAGTACCTTTTCCCATTACACCATTCAATGATTACAAAAGTTTTGAATGCATGTTGAAATTGTATATTCAGGCTCCTCCACCAGAGCTCTGTATAGATTTGCATTATCGTTACCCACCTGTAAAAATTAATGTTAAACCCCCTTGGTTTTCTCCTTATGAGGGCAACTACACCTGCATCACTCGAAGCGGGAAAGTGGATGTGGGACACCTGTCTTCCTGTTACACCACTCTGAACTCAACCAAAGGAGAAATTAATGATGCTTGGGTGCGAAACCATATAGGAGGCAGGGCGGACGTCTGGTGGTTCTGCGGAGGTAAGACCATTCGACAACTGTTACCTGCTGACTGGACTGGTACTTGTGCACTCATTCAATTGGTCCAACAATTCTACATACTCCCACACCCTGAAACTGATGGGAGTGTGAGCAAGGGCTCCCACGAGAGGAGCAAGAGGGAAGCTCCCTCTGGTTCATTTGATGATCGCATATACATTGATGCAATTGGGGTCCCTAGAGGGGTTCCTGACCAGTTTAAGGCACGAAATCAGATTGCAGCTGGATTTGAATCACTTTTCTTTTGGAGGGTAACCATAAATAAAAATGTTGATTGGATTAACTATATCTATTATAACCAACAGAGATTCATTAATTACACCCGAGACGCAGTTTCCGGTTTAGCCGAACAGCTGGATAAAACCAGCCTCATGACCTGGCAAAACAGGATGGCACTGGACATGATCTTAGCTGAAAAGGGGGTATGTAAAATGATCGGACAAGTCTGTTGTACCTTTATCCCCAACAACACAGCTCCTGATGGCAGTGTCACCAGGGCTTTAGAAGGACTCAACTCCTTATCAATGGAACTGACTGGAAACGCAGGCATAGAGGACCATATTACACCCTGGTTTGAACAAGTTTTCGGGAAATGGAGTGGAATTCTGAAGTCAGTGTTTGTAGCACTGACAGTGACATTCGTGCTTAATCCTGTTTCTTTGTTGTTGTGTTCCATGCCTCCGGATTCTCCTAACGAGACTGATCGATCGTCCTTTACTAAGTCAGCACTGGCATACATGCAAGTGCCAGATGACATTGACGAGGAGGCAGGAACCCCAGACGCAGATGATGAGACTCAATCTGACTGGAGGAAGCCTTTGAACTCATGTACGATGAGGGTCCATGGTTTAAAGTCAAGTTCCACAGCACCATGGCGTGACCACACTCAAGTCCGAAGGGCAGTATGGTTCACTGAATTTACTTTGCTTAAGAGAATTGATTTTAATCATTAAGTTTGTGATGATGTCTCACTCCTGTTTTGTTTCTTTGCGTTGCAGGGTCAGCGACTGGACAGGCAGGGTCAGGCTGGAGATGTTGAGTTCGATGGGTTGACCAGCTTAACCTCCGGCATCTTTTTCTACTTTATTTTGGAGTGATTCTATGTTTTGATGTAATCAATTATTATTGGATTTTAAGAATCAGTATGTTAATCTCCTTTTGATTTATCTGTTTGCAATATTATATTCATTTCTGTCATTGATTGGACATGTGTGTCAGAATAAATCAGGTTATTTGTAATCTTTACATGTATCTGCCTTGAATGTGCGCTTGGCAGAGGGGCGGTCAGGAGGTCTTTTTCCCAGCGATAGGTCATTTAGCCGGATGGTCAAATGTACTTAGGCTAGGTCAGCTGCCTCTGGGTTTTCGCTCCTGACTTAATAAAATTCACATCAAGGTTGATATTTTGAGTTATGCCTATTCAGCATAAACAGGGGGGAATGTTATGGGAATTGTATGTTTTTATTAAGTGTCTATTTTTTAGTTTTATATGTTATGCTTCTGTCTGCTTCTGTTCTGTTCTCATGCTATTACAAACATGTCCCTAGTCTAAGCTATTACCACCTGGCCTCTAGGTCGCAGACTGTAGGGGAGTGAACATCCTCCTCCTCCTCCACTTTGTGGACTGATATGTATAAAACCCATATGTATTGTTTACTTTGTAAGCAGATTCATCTTGTTGTACAGTCTCATGACATGTCTGTGTTTCGCTTCTTCCTTGCAAGGAATAAATCCTGACCATTTATTCTAAATTCAATACGGTCTCACTGTCTCCTCATTATTCTGACGAACAGAATTCTTTTTACAATATAGAATTATTTTAACACATGGTAAAAATCTTGAATTTGGCAATAGATTTTGTGTAATTGCAATTTCTGCTATAATCTATGGACATCAGAGATCATCCTTTTTAACAACACTTTACTCAGAGATGTAAAAGAAATCTTGAAGAGAAGGTTTAAGATGAAAGATATGGGTCCACCTAAACACTTTCTGGGTATTGATTTCATACATAGTGATGAAGAGATCAAAATGACTCAAAAGAGACACATAAAGAAGATGTTAGAGAAATTTGAAATGTCCGAGTGTGAACTAAGATCCACCCCATGTGAGCAAAAGTAAAATTTTGACAATGATGGTGAAGTCATTGACTCTACAGGATATAGAGAGATAGTAGGTAGTTAGATATACATTATAACATGTACTAAGACCAGACCTGAGCTGGGTTGTTAGTAAACTTTCACAACACCTAGCGGAACCAAAACAACAGCATTGGGTTACAGCAAAACACCTACTGAGGTATTTAAAAGGTACTGTATATCAAGAACTACATTTCCAAAAATGTGAGAAAAGCCTACAGCTTGAAGGATACAGTGATGCTGATTGGGCAGCAGATAAAATGATAGGAGAAGCACAACTGGATATTGTTTCAGCTTAACTGAAAATGGTCCAGTCATATCGTGGAAGAGTAAGAAACAGCCAACGGTGGCTTTATCCACCGTATGTATCTTGTACAACTACTTAAAGGAATTGATAGTAGTAACCAGCATGTGCCAGTCAAGATATATGAGGACAACCAGGGGGCAATAGCTTTGTCTAAGAACCCTGAATGCAGACAAAGGAGTAAACACGTAGATATAAAATATCACACTCAGAAGGGAAAATATCTATAGAATATTGTCCTACTGCTAACATGGTAGCTGATGTCCTTACCAAACCGGTGAACAAGGTTAAGTTTGAGAACTTCAAGAGGTATTTATTTGGAGAATAATGTGAACTGGCAGATGTGTTCTTATGTTATTTTTAAGAAGTTTTGAAATTACTGCCAGTATACCAAATGTTATTTTTGTTTTTGTTTGCCATTATAGAATGTTATAAACATGTCTTTGAGTGGGAGTGTTAAACATACTTTAATAAGTATAAGTGGCAAAGCCATGTTATACACTGTAAAAAAAAAAAAAACTGTTTTTTTACAGGAAAACGCTGGCAGCTGTGGTTACCAGAGAATCCCTGTAAAAAATACAGCAAAACAGTAGATAGCTTTACTGATTGAATATGTAAATTGAATTACAGTGAATGAAAACAGCTGACTGACATTAAAAAAATGTAAAGTCTACAAAAAAAACTTGTTAATTTTGCACAATTGTGTTGTATATAAACAGACCATTTCCTGCATTTTTCGCATGTAATAATTGATTATTGTGCATCAATAAATTATAAAATTAACAGTGAAGGATCAATCAAAAAACGAATTTAAGATGGTAAAACAACAGTGAAACTTAGCATTATATATGGAGATGATCTGTATATTATACATAAAATCCATTTTTATGTTGTACCAAGTTATATTGTAAATTTCAAAATTACATCTTGAAAAAAGACAAGAGGAAAATATCACTTTTGGGAAATTTATTTAACAGCCATTTTAACAGCCAACAAAGTTCAAGTGCCAGGCAACCAACAACCCTCACTCTCCCCTTCTGGAATGATCAACAGTATGGCATAAACGTATCTTCATATAGACAATCAGGCGATGCCAACAGGCCAAGTTACAGGTCAAATCTATAGAGAGGCGAGCCCCCTCACAGTAAGAATTCACATTTGTTAAGGTATTTTTTTGCAATATGAACATTGCGTAAGTTAAGAACATCTTCATGAAACACACAAGTGGAGAACCCTTTACCAGAAAAGGTTACATAGAGCACCAAAAATTCAACAAAAATTACACATTGGCCCTAAATAACCATAATGGACATTATTCACAAAGTGAAAACTAATAGTACCTCGTCAAACAGAGTCCACAAAAAGAGTCCATATTTAGGCTTAAAGCCATTCGTGATCGGAGAGTTCCTGTATCAAGGTGGGGACTCGAGGGTTCACATTGAGACAACGCTTGGAGTTTTTGTTCTCTACTTTACTTCCTTTTTCTGGGTTTATTGAGAAAAAACACCTGTAGAATAAAAGGCATATAGAGCATTTAGACAGACTCACTTACTCCGGCTTCGAGCCCGGCCAATACTCAGAGCCAGACCGAGACTAAGACTGGGCTTGAGCCGGGCTCTTAGGCTAGGTCTGACTCTCAGGCTTGAGTCTCGGTCCCAGCCTTAGTTGAGGTCTGGATTAGAGTCCCAGGTCTGAGAAATGGGTAAGCCATATTTACTCACCTTTGAAGAAACTCCAGAGTTGAAACCAGCTCAGATGGCTAATGTATATAAAAAACAGTAGTAGCTCCAGAACATGAGGCACAATGCAGAAATGAAGGAGGAGACGTTTGTGTTGATAAGGTTCTGATCGAGACTCAGCATGTACCTTGTTGAGGAATAGAAGGACTGCCCTATGAACAAATTATTTAACAGTTTATATTATTATAAGAACAAGATCCCGGATACAAGCGGCCGAAATGGGCTTTCTCCGCAGGGTGGTGGGGCGCTCCCTTAGAGATAAGGTGAGGAGCTTGGTCACTCGGGAGGAGCTCAAAGTAGAGCCGCTGCTCCTCCACATCGAGAGGAGCCAGCTGAGGTGGCTCGGGCATCTGTTTCGGATGCCTCCTGGACGCCTTCCTAGGGAGGTGTTTCGGGCATGTCCCACCGGGAGGAGACCCCGGGGAAGACCTAGGACACGCTGGAGGGACTATGTCTCTCGGCTGGCCTGGGAACGCCTCGGTATCCCCCCGGAAGAGCTGGAGGAAGTGTCTGGGGAAAGGGAAGTCTGGGCGTCTCTGCTTAGACTGCTGCCCCCGCGACCCGGCCCCGGATAAGCGGTAGAAGATGGATGGATGGATGGATGGATGGAGTTTATATTAATAAGTGATGCACTCACGTGAAAAATTCTATAAACAGTGCAATTAAAAAATAAATAAGGATATTAAGGAACAGACTTACTACAGACAATAACAGCAGGTGTCAAAGGTACTTGCTCCAATTGGACCTCTTCTGCCAAACATGTACCACAGATGATGTTGAGCTGTTCTTGGGAATGTGGTCTTTAAATGACAAAAAATAAGTTTAGGATTTACGCTGTAAAATATTACATCATGTCCATGTCTGTTTTTGATTTTGAATAGTTGTGTGCTGGTTTTACTTACTGGTAGCAATCTCAAAAAGTTTCAATTTTGAATGGCTTGTCCTGATAACTTGGTTCTGTCAGGGTTGACAGCACATGGTTTGATAAGTCCATCAGATCCTTTGTACTTAAACTGTTTGATGTGCCTGTTAAGAGTGAGTATGTAAACCATTTTTTATTTTTTATAATGTTCTTCAGGTACAGTGCTTGATCATATGACAAGACTCCTTCAAAAGGTCATGACCTAAACAAGGCGGGAGCCCAGGCTGGGAAGACTCGAGGGTATTAAAAGATAGAGTTTACCTTTATTCCTCAGACACCTTGGATGTTTTCAGCTTGAAGATCTGCAACAGCCCTGTCATACGTCTCGTGGAGGACCACAGATATTTGGATCAGCCACAAACTCACTTCTTTTGATTTCACAATACCTGCAAAAATATTGAGAGCAGCTGAAGTTCTCTGTAAACCCACCTATGCAATGAGAACCCAAGTTATCCCCAGCAATGCAGTAAAGACCCCCCTTTACTGTTTCTCCATCTACATTTATTCCATCTGTTCTCGATGTATCCAATTTCTTTTTACAAAAGACGCAGATGATCATTTTTAGGATTTCAAGTGTTTGCTGTGCTTCTCAGTTAACTAAGTTATCACGCTCATTGATTTGGCTAGCTAACAACTGGTTTTATCAACTGGTGCTAGCTTGCCATGTGCGTTTAGCACACATTTTCTCAAAAAAGTAAGCTGAATGTGAAACTTACCGCAATCTTTCGGGAGCAGATCCACCAAAAAACTGTTAAAATCGTAAATTTGTCCTAAAAACCTTTAAAAAGACAAAGTGGTCCGAAGATTTTTGCTGTGCCTCTGTTTTAGCGCCGCTCTGGCTTGCTCGTTATTGACGTCACTCAGCCGCTGAGCTGTAGCCGTGAATGTGCTTCTCCCGCTCTTCCCGCCCTCACGTCATTATCCAATCAGAGATGAGCTTCAACTGCGCACTGTGAAATTCAAATTTGGACTAAGTGCACAAGGAGAAAGGAGTAGGACAAGTACAGTATAAGTATTTAGTTTGAGGAGGGACTGTTAGGGACTGTTTAGCCTGTTATAATTTTTTTTTTACATATATATATAAAACCAGTATTACATTAAAATTTAAAGACTAAAAGAAACATAAATCATACAAGTATTATGGTTAGGGCTGACTAGAAGTGTTACTTTGCACAGACCTCTATAATTTTTAATTCCTCACATACTCACATAGACATTCATTCATTTTCTACCGCTTAGTCCCGTTAGGGGTCGCGGGTGACTGGAGCCTATCCCAGCAGCAGTGGCCAGTTAGTCGCACGGCTAACATTTAGAGACAGACAGTGACAGACAACCATTCACTCTCACATTCATTCACTAGGGACACTTTAGAGTTGTCAATTAACCTATACATGCATGTCTTTGGACGGTGGGAGGAAGCCGGAGTACCCGGGGAGAACTCACAGAAAGACCGGAGGCTACAAATTAAACATAAAGCAATGTTAGTAAAGTCACTGTTTGGTTGTTTACTTATTTTTACTATTATTTTATCAATAGGCGAAAACCAGTAAGGTAAGTATTACATTAAAATGTAAAGACTAATAAATATAAGGCATACAAGGATTAGGACTGAACAGTATTACTTTGCATATTGTTATATTTTTAATGTCTTATACACACACTCTACAATATGCTACAAATAGCCTTAATTTCTATTTAAGAAAAACAATGTTATTATAATTAATAATGAAATAGTTATTATAATAGGCAACCTGTCAAGTTCACAATAAATTTTTTTATGAAAACATTTTTGTTATCTCAATTTGCATCGTTTCCTCGATCATGTTAATGTACAGCATAAACTTGTAAAGTGACTTCCGTACTTGTATTCATAAAAACAACTGACTAAAACTTTAGTTTTTACAATATTTGCAGATCAAATTAACAAAATTGTTTTGTTATGAGTATTACAGTATTTTTCTGTTTTTGATACCAATGTTTGTAGTTTAAAAAAATATATATTATAATCACATATTGTTGTTGTAAATAAAACAAAATATTTTGTTTAAAAATTTACAAAAGTTCACTGTGATTTAAAAAAAATTCTATGTTTTGGGGTTTACAATACATTTCTGTAGGGGTTTTACAGAGTTTTTACGTCAATTTCACGGTCATTTCTTACAGTGTAGTCTACGCATTGACGTCATTTAAAAGTGCGTGCTTCATGTACTGTGTATGTTGTGAGCATGCGTATAAGAAATAAAGAAGCCGAGTTAGCAGTGAGCTGCTGAGTGTTCAACAGACAATGGTTGTCTATCTTATTTTTCTCCGTGAGTAAGTTAATCACTTTGGTGACTGTAAATACGCGATAGACTGCTGCAGAGATGTCTAACGCTAGAGCAATATTATATGGAAATCAATATTTGGACATAATGAAATATATTATTCATTGGCATTATCTATACTTAAAACAGTGATACATTTTGAAAAATAAAACTTGTGATTTGCTTAAACCTGATTCTTCTGCTATTACGAGAACATTTGGCTGTTTATAACATTATCTCTTTTAATGTGGAAAAAAGCACTAAATAATAATTTTAACGATGTATTGCCATAAAAAAATGTATTCATACCCACCTATTACATTAACTTTTTTTGCATTCAGTCCTTATTTAAACATGACGTGCATGTTAAAGGCCATACTTTCACTGATTGCTTTATTATTAAGAAACTTGGCATTGGGCTGCATCCTTTTTCCAGACTCCAATACACTCCAGTAGGACAATTCTTTTGGTCTTCAAAATCCCTGATAAATGTTATTTTCCAAAATGGAAAGCTAATAGTATAATAAGATGCATCTTAAGTTCTACTAAAGAAATGATTGTATTGTGTATATAGTGTAATTTGTGACTATAGGCCAATGTCATGCCAAAATTAACGGTTAACTCGAACCTGGTTCCAACGAGTTGATTGGTCACTGTAAATTTCAACTGAGAATATTTTGGCTTTTTTGTAGTTATAAATAAGTCTATGCAGAATGACCATTAGTCCTTTTCTCCTCATATTTTTAAAGTCGCTGCTCCCAATGTTGTAGTTTAAGAGTTTGTAACAATTTAACTACCCCAATAGGTTGATGCAGGAGAAGATGATCGAAGCATCAAGGAACATCTTCGAGTAATAAAGGATGAAAAAGAGAAGCTTAGACCAAACTTAGAGCTTCTTAAAGAAAGGATGGCGCTGATAAAAAATTACCAGAGAAATTGTGTCTAACCACAGCACGGAGGAGATTATCTCTAAATTTCCATGTTTCAGACTGGCCAAAATGGTAATTACAGTAGTGTATTAATTGCCTCCATAGTTATGACTTATGACTAACGAGTTATGACTGTCTTTTCTACTTTGCCTTCATCTTAACATAAGCTCCTCTAAGAGACCGTACCAACGTTGATGTGGACCAACAGATTCTCTCTCAGCTCTCGGTAATGGCACCTAAAGTCCTTCAAGTTTCACGGAGTCCCCTGATGGAGAAGTTCAGGCGTGTGGTTGATGACTGTGAAGACGGCAGACTGAAAAAAGGTAATTAAATCTGCACTGCTTAGATTTTCTGTCTATCACTGTCTGACACCCATATCTGCCTGAGATCATACGTTCCTGCATGTATCTGTCTTGTGTAATAATAAAGACTAATTTCTAGTTTATTAAAGGTAGTAATAATTACAGTCTTGGTAATTAATTGAAAAACAAAGAAAACTTATTAGATAAAAGCATCCACCCATGTTATGTTAACCTAACTCTTGTTTTATATAAAGGACTACAGTTGGAAGCAGCTATTCTGCTCTTGCCTGCACTGTTTAAGGAGGACCCGGGGTTGCTTTTTGAAGTTGAAGTGAGCCATGAACAGTTGACTGAGTGTTAAGCAAGTCTAATTAAAGCACTACAATTATTGCTAATTTTGCTGTGACTTCAATGACTTCAATGAAAACATTAGTTTTTGTTTGCTGGTCTACACAAACTATGCTTTCAAAGTTAAGAGAAAATTACATTAATTTTCAGTTAATGGCCAAAAGTATGAGCAGTTGTATGACAGGAGTTAAAATTAATTATAAAACTGATAGTTCCGGCCCTTGATTCTGATTGGTTAAGCGTTGTAAATTACTCAAACATATACCTGGGACTTAATTAAATTAAAGGTACATGGTGTAGTTTAAGTGTATTATTAGCTAAAATCAATGTCCTGTCAGTTGCGTCTTCCTCCTTCGTGATAACAAGTTTGACTCCAATATAAACGTCCTTCTCTACCGATTCCAGATGACTCACTCATAAAGACAGTTTTTGCCTCCATCTTTTGGCAAAATAATATATGTAACTTCTGTTGCTGTTTATGGCTGGACAGGGACTATTTTTTTTTTACAGCAGAAGGAATGCTTTTAGTGATTTTACTTCATGAAAGTTGAATAGATACATATTTTTCGGCTTTAATATTGGTATTGTGTGGAAACCGTTTTATAAAAGCAATAAGGTACTCGAGGCAAGTGCTGTATTGTGATTCCTACACCGTGTACCTGCGCAACTGCTGTTTGTCACGGTCTTTGTTGCTGCATATGTTCTTTAAAACCACATTGCTTGGCAGATGAATAAATGTGTAGTTTTTTTGTTGCTGGTCTTTATTTTATGAATAAAATAAAATTTAAAATATTTTTATGGAGTAAGTTTTATAAATGCAATAAGTTCTTTGAAGCCATGTTTTACATTGGATGTAGAAAAGCAAGGGGGTTTTAGGCACGCCGCTCCTTAAATTTACTGTAAAACTGCTTCAATGGGCTTATTGTTTTTTTCAACTATTTAAGGTTTGTCTTTCAAATAAATGATGGTTAATGCTATTATCCCTTTTCCCTCAGGGCCATGCTCAGACCTGCCCTCCTGACACACCAACACCTAAAATAGTGCTCAAAGGCTGCAGGGAGGGTCATCCCATGCAATACGACCACATTGTCGTCATGTTGGATGGCCAGTCCATTACTGAGGAGAGCGAGGACATCTCAATGGCACTGGGCCTCATCCTTTGTATATATTTTCTGTTTGGGATCCAAAATCCTAAAGGACTGAAAAAGACACTGACCTTCCTGGAGTGTGTTGTCTTAAAAATGAAGGATGCAACCGGACTTCCTGTCACAAAAGAGTGTACAACTCAATCTGTGAGTCTCTCTCTCTCTAGTGTACAACTCAATCTGTGCAGAGGGTCTCTGTCTCTCTCTCATATTCCAATTTCTATTTTTTCAGCCAGTGTTATATATATATAGTTTTATTTATATAGCGCCTTTCCAGAGCTCAAGGACGCTTTACATATCAATTATTCATTCACTCTACAGTCACACTGTAACCACAGCTGCCCTGGGGCAGACTGACAGAGACGTGGCAGCCATTCCGCGCCTACGGACTCTCCGACCAACACCATCAACATTCTAACACATTCATACGAGGCAAGGTGGGTTAAGTGTCTTGCCCAAGGACACAACGACAGTATGAACTGTGGGGCAAGCGGGAATCGTTCCTACTACCTTCCGGTTGAAGGACGGCCGCTCTACCACTGAGCTACTGCCGCCCCCGTGTTGTTAGTTAAAAAGCACTGATTATATTTGCAACTAAAATAAATTAATTAAACTGTTAAAAGTGTAATGTATTTTCTTTCAGTAAGCTTTTAGTACAAGGTTTTGAATCTTTCAATCCATGATTTGGTATAAAAGCGTCATTTAGAAGCATATTGACTCAAACATTGTAGTATATGGCATGATAATGGCCTACTTCCTAAAAAAGGTTTCTAAAAAGCACCATTTGACAAATGTGCTATAAAGCTTAAGTGCCATTAATGCCAAAAGAGGTTCCCTATAACGAACCAAAGAACCAATGTTGAGCACCATTTTAGTTGAAGAGATTGTAAACAATCAAGGTGCTTTATAGCACCTCTTATGGTTCTACATAGCACCATTTGACAAAGGTGCTGTATAGCACCTTTAAAGATAAGTGATATAAGTGGTTCCCCTATGATTACGAGCCAAAGAACCACCTTTAGTGCTATTTAGCACCTTTTTTTTTTTTAGAGTGAACGGCACACAGCTGTAAGTCTAAGCTAAGGGTAAACATCAGTACCTAGTCGGAGCACCTTCCACCACCCCCTCCCAAGCGAGTCCCATCATCTGGCCACAGCCCTGCTACATTGCCCCGCGTGATGAGCGTAGAACAAAGTCATTAACCACACAGATTTCATCCCATACATACAGCCTGGGCTGCATATTTATACATCCTCTGAAAAGTGTAAGGTGTCAGTCTCTCTGTTTTATTGGGCAGAGAGATGCTGCTTGAGGTGGGGATGGAGTGACGGTTAGAATGAAGGTGTTAAGCCACTGAAGGCTCCAAAGCTGGGGGTTCGGCCCAGCTCCCTCATTCCAATTTGAAATAGCTCTGCGCTGGAAGTTTGCACTTACATGGGCTGGGCCAGAACTGGCTGCTCTCCTTCATGCAGGCAGGTGCTGCTGGAAATAGTTGTTTAAGAGGTGATCGACCTGGTGGAAGTCATTTTCCATTGTACAGGTCCCTTTCCCCTCCTTCTGCATCCTGGACTGCAGGCCACGGGATCACCAGCTTGGAGGCAGCCCACTTGCAAATCTCATACAAGTTGCTGTCCATGTGGGGAGCAGATGCACTAGGGGGCCAACTGTGCAACTGTGAACATTGAGTCCTCCTTTAAATCCTCCATATCCACAGCCTCTAGGAGGTCAGAAGCCCTCTACATCCTCCTCGCCTGGGTCCCCGTCAAGGAGGTCCTGGAACAGTGGGGGCAAATCCGGGGATTCGTCATTCATCATGTCTGCCCAGCTCTTAGTAGCTTGCACCAGATGAGTATCATTCGTGGCTTTTGCGGTGGCCACAAGTAGTCAAGGGTTGTGGTTATTAGCCTCAATATTTTAACTAGCAAAGACGTGTAGTGACTGCAGGCCTCGCGGTTTGCCAGTGTTGCCTGAGCGTGTTTATCCCCCATACAGGAGATGCACATAGGATGAGGGTCTCTTCCTGAAACAGATGCCCCGCATGCAAATGGGGCACGGGCGGGATACAACCGCCTTCACTTCCTGCTCTCGGACAAGGCGGATGTCTCCTACTGCTCCTCCTGCTTCTGGTGTATGCTTCTTTTGTCTCGTCTCGTCATACTAAAATTCTCTTATTTCCTTGACTTTACTGCTGGCTGGACTCCTAAGAACTGGAAATGGAGCCGATTACCTGGTCTCTGAGCGCAATTGATACAATTTGTTCCCACAAGAAGGGTACACCGGGAGAACCCATTTGTCCTGGCGGGGTCTTTGCGGCAGGCTATACTCACAGGATGCCTGGAAGAACTGTCAAGTTCTGTGTTTAGAAGTTCTGTCCATTGAGGACGTTGAGGATGTATTTCTTTTTGGATTCATAATAGTGGGGTTCCTGCTCATTGGTCTGGGGAATGCCTTAAACTATCAGAAAATTTGTAAGACAGCTGCCTTTAAAGCTACCCAGCCGTCGTCTGCTGAAATTAAACAGTGCTTTTGTGAGTGACAGGCTGAAGGGATTAGAACAGAGAGACACACAGTCTGTGCAACTGTGAACATTGAGTGGACGGAGTGTGGACATAGACCGAGAGTCAGACCGGTCAGCTGCTACGTGGTCTGACCATGAAACAGGAAATATCAAAGTTACTCCACAAAATGGACGCACGCACTTGACGCTGAGAACCAGAACTGATTGATTATGATCCGGATAAATTACCGAAGATCAAAATAGCCATAGGCTGCAATAAAAAAAATAAAATACCCATCCCCTCGTAAAAAAGCCCCTGAAAAATCCCATCATGTGATCACGTGTACTGATATCCTGTTGTTGTCTTGTTGTTTGTATGGCCTATGTTATGTCTATACATTAATGCTCTAAAAAAGCTGCTCGCCTTGATGCAGACACTGCTGACAACTACGTAATAGCTAGTGTAGACGTTTGTGAGAATTTACTCAAATAAGAGTAAATCCTATGGGGTAAGTTCAGGCATGCAAATGCCAGCCTCAACCACAGGCTTGGCTCCAGAGTGAGAAAAACATGTTTTGTTTGTGCATTTTTCAGATTTTGTTTTGAAATAGATTCTGGATTCTGTCACAGCAGACATAAAATATTTATTTCTGGTTTCTTGTTGGATGACATGACATCTTCAGACTAGGTGTACTGCATAGTTTACTGTCATCTTTCAATCAGTAAAATGTGCTAATACAGAAATGCTTTTGGCCATTAAATTGTGAATGTTTGTCCTCTAACTTAATGATAAGACCATTTCCTAAATTTATGTAACAATCTATTAATGTTTTTTGTTTGGAGTGACTAACTGCGCCTCTCTGCTCAGTGACATCAGCTCTGTAATGTCAGCAGCCCTGTGTGGAGCTATTGTTATCCTAACTATGTTATCTACCGGTTTGACACCCCTGAGTCTGTGTTTAGAGCTACTGTCATTAAAAATAGCCGGTTGGCTAAATCTGGCATATTGACAGTTTTCTGTCTATCAATATGCACTGTCCCATGTTTATACATTTCCTTCATATTGACTCATATTGATGATTCACATGTTTAATGTGAATATATATATATATATATATATATATATATGGAACAACAATGAAAGAACAACAAACCTGACAAAAAATGTGAATAATAAACACTTATTATTTAATTGCTAAAATCAAGAGGTGTCAAGAGTGTGACTAGGGCAATTACATATTTTAATTGGCCTGGCGGTAAATATTTTTTATAATATATTTGTGTTCGTTTTTTTTTTCATTATCTTTATCAGTTTCATAATTATTAAAAAAAGATTTGCACATACTGTGTTGTAGAAAAATCCTATCCCAATCCAGCAAGAAAGTTCCAGAACCTCCAGTCAATGAAACAAATCCTGCCTGTTGAGTGTCATTACTTTTTTAACAATTTGCCACATTAATAAACATCCGCCAGGAACCCAAAAAAGACATGAGTGAAGATTCAAGAGTGATGAGATGCACATGCCTCCTCAGTATAATGTTCCGTTAGTCTGTTAGTGCATTATTATTGACAGAGCTCAAGCTGACTGACATTATACACGTATGTCAGTAGTTGTTCTTTTGTATAACCTTGATATAATTATCAATAAATATCATACAGTCAATCTTTGGTGAATTTTTTGTGTCTCCTGAAGTTTGAAAAAATGACATAGGCGATTATTTTAGAAAGGTGTTGAAAATTAAATTGATTACAAATAAAACCTGACATAAAAATCCCAAATCTGCCAAAAAATTCTGATTATATATTTTTATCTGGATGTAAGTGACTTTGTTTATAGTAAAATGAGTGATAAGTACAGCCTTGAAAGACTAGTTGAATGATAATAATCAGAGCTGTTTTGGAGTAAAGCCAGGTTATAAGCAAAACACCTGTCACACATAAATCATGTCTCTATATATCTGCGCTGGCTCAAGTCCTGCCTATTTGTACCAACGTCTTTGCCATTAAAATAAGGAAAAGTAGATTTGGACACTCCCCTTAATGAACTTCCGTATGGGCTCATGTGCGTCGTTATTGATGCCTGCTCCACATGAGACTTTGCTTCCTGGACTCTCGGACTTACATGAGGATGGTCTTAAAAGGGCAACAAATATGCGTTTGCTTGAATCATTAGCCCTTCTTTGGTAGATTTCACAGTGTACACTTCATAGAGGACTGGGTTAAAATGTTTAAATTACATTTATTATACACTTTACAGTGTAGTGTAGATTATTGCTATTCAGCACATCAGCCTGTTCGGAGAACGCCCGCTTGACTTTTGTGGTAAAAGTCAAGTTGACTAGAGACACAATTTGTTGGCTGACCTTATGTTACCATCGTATTGTGTACCTGTAACTCTGAATGGAATTGCATTACAATACAATACATTGGTTTTATAGTTTTATTCTCATAGTCATAGTTCCAACACTCTTCATATCAAAAGAGCAGGGAGAAACTGTTTTTAGAGTAACGATAGAACGGACCGTAACGTCAGATGAGATTGGTCCAGAACTTTGGCCGAAGATGGCTTAATCTGATGGGGCTTACATAGAAAGTGTTTGCAAAGAGCACCTTCTTTAAATGTGTAACTGGAGGTGACTGGATTCCTCCTGTGAGTAAATGCAGTTTTATCCAATGTGAACAGCTCCATGTTATTTATGTTAGTAATAGTAATACGGTCGCTTCATTGTCAAACCTGAACAAAAAAAAATGTATTAAATACATGCCCCCACCTGTCACATCGTTGAACCACCAGAGATGTAAGTCTAGAAGCTTTGCCTGATGCAGTACAAGATGGAGTTTTGTGAGTTTGTGAACTTACAAATTTCTCAAGAATCCAGCTGCTACACAAGTTAACCTTTACATGGCCATCTACTGCTACAAGAGGTTTTATTATATGCTTATTAAATGGATGTTGTAGCAGTAGTCCCTACAATTGTCCTACATTTCTGACACTGATAATCTGTTGCAGGCAGTGTTTGGTCGCACACTGAGGTCAGTTGTCCTTAATCTTGTCACACTGTTTAACACTGATTTTAAGCCATAACATGCAATTTTGCGGTAACATGCATGTTGATGATTAGCAAAAAAGTGTGGCATATTATTATAAAAAAATAATTGAAACTGGCTGAGTTGCTGTAGGTGTTAGACTGTACCTCATTGACATTTGCTTTCTTTCAAACAATATTAAAGTTGTATTAAGAGTACGGCCTTCCAGAGATATATTAACACACACACACACACTCCTGATCCCTGCCTCCAGCCGATCATAGGCTGACAGGCACCATCCAATCACTGGCAGCTGTCAAACTTTAAAGCTCCAGTCTTGCTCACCTGTCAGTCGGTGGCAGTAAATGTCACTATAAGAATTGTGCCATTTCAGAACTGTCTTCGAGGGATGTCTCTTCAGAAAACACCATTTCCTTCCAGCATATGTCAACTTCCTGCTGGGGTCAGAGCACCTCAGTCTAGTCCTGATTATTTACAGTCAATTTCACTCTTGAAGCATATTTTCCATTCAATTCAGTGTCTTTTTATTTAAAGATTGTTTGTTCCATCTAGTGTATGTTTGCATACCGCTCGGTGCTTAAGACTAAAAATCTATACAAAAAGAACAAATTACTGTTCTCCATGTGTCTTTCAGTCTGGAGCAGTAAGTCACAAGTAGACAGCAAACTGTTTGGCCAGGTTTGAAGTTGGGGGCGGGGTGTGATGGCGGTCTGCCAGTCTCTGATTGTTAACTGCAGTCCGAGCAAGAGCCACCCAAACCTCGTGCCAGACCCGGCGAGCCAACTGCAGATGCCTCTGAATCAAAGGGACTGCCACTTGAGTCTCATGGGTGGGAAACGGCGGAAAGCTTTCCACACCTGGGAGGAAATTTGTAGATATTTGAAACAATATCCTGTGGGATTCCCTGTATTCCAAAAACATGTTGGACTAGAAAATTAGCAGTCTCAACAGCAGAAGGCAACTTTGGGAAAGAAAACATGTTCCATATGACCACCGAGCTGGTAAACACAGGTAGAAATGTATTGTAGTGAGGCCATGATCTACTGTAAAACCATCTCTCGCTGCCCAACGGGAGCTCCTTGAGAAGAAAGGGCCTGTTTGAATCTCTCGGCCTCTGCGGGGTCTGTGTTGAGGCCAGATAATTCTGTTAGGATTTTTTTTTCAGTAGACCCCAAATGCAGAGATGGAACCAAAGATCCAAATAAAAACTGTTTATTAAACAGAAGCGAGCCTCAAACCTCAAAAACATTTACCAATCTCCTATGCCAAGGAACAGAGTTGTGCTACCAAACAGGACGGAATTATCTGGCAAAGAAGTGGTGAGTAGACCATGTCTTTGTGGACAGGCTGATGAGCTGAATTGGCTGCAGGTGAGTCTCATCTGTCTCACAGGAGAAGAGCAGCCACACACCCTGCTTCCACAAGCACAGCTGAAACAGAAAAGGGGAGGAGACAAACAACAAAACAAAACCATCACAAAGATGGTGCAGTTAAACCTGAGCTAATACTAAATATCACAACATTTTTTTAATTTATTCATTTAGCAGACTCTTTTATCCAAAGCGACTTACATTAAAGTTCCATTCACCAGTGTTACAGCTGGAACACCACTGGAGGCAAGGTGGGTTAAGGGTCTTGCCCAAGGACACAACGACAGTATGAACTGCGGGGAGAACAGCAATCAAACCACCAACCTCCCGGTTAAGGGACAACCACTCTACCACTGAGCCACTGCGCCCCCTCATTCCTCTGTAGTATACAATGGCTTTAACCAAATGTCTAATGTCTTTAAATAGTAAAAGTCAGTTCTTACTACATTATTAGTTCACTTGTGCCACTTATTCAGAAATGGGTTATTTATCACTGTTCACATCTGTTTAAATCAGTTTGAATTAGGTAGGAACAAATACGAAAAGCACTTAAAGTAACCTGGTGCTCTGACAATGTCACGATGTATGTCCTCAGTGTGTTTGTGTAGGGCCCTGGTTGCAGTGATCTTAGACCTAGTCATAGCATAGGCCCTGTGTTAAACAATTAAGTACACTATTATTAGACCAACTGACCCAAAAATGGTTTGAATTGCTCAAAAAATGTTTGAAGTAAAAGCATCTGGACTTAGAAGATGATACTAGAGAGGGAAATATTTCATCTTAACTCAAAAGGAGCATCTCAGGGACACAAAATTTTAAGAATATTATTGTAACTGTAGCTGTGATAACTGTTCAGGTATTAACAATGACCAACACTGCACAATGGTAAAAAAATTTCTTCAGTAGCAGTTCTTATCCACACACACTGAGATCTTTGTTCTCCTTTGTCCTAAAAGTAAGAAAATCCATATCTCATGTAGTCTCATACGGCATACTTGCGTTGCATCATTGGCACATGAAAACAAACCTTGCGGGTCTTCTATTCTGTGAAGTGGCGGTTGTTGATCAGCATTACAGGGCATTATCACCACCTACTGTTGATGAGTGTGAACGGCACTCCACCGCATGAAAATAATTTCTTTTGTTGGAGCAAAGACCCACGACTCACTCAAAATAAGTCCACGGCTCATTTTTGGGTTGCAACCCACCAGTAGTCAGAGGTGGAAAGTAACAAATTACATTTACTCGCGTTACTGTAATTGAGTAGCTTTTTTGTGTACTTCTACTTTTTAAAGTAGTTTTTAAAATCTGTAATTTTACTTTTACTTAAGTATAATTTGTTTGAAGTATTGTACTTTGTTACATTTTAAATCATATCCGTTACTGAGTAAAAAAATAAAAATAAAAAAAATCAAATGTGGAAAAAAAAAAAAAATCGCGCCCCGGAAACTACTCCACTGATTGATTGATGGGCGGGAGAACAAACACGCTAAACTGACAGGAACGATGGAGACGTTGTAGAATAATGTTGTAGGTGTAGTAAAATTAATCTTTGCAGTTTCTGTATTAACAGAAATATCAAATATGCATTTTGAAATTCTGGTCTATGTAAGACAACACCTTGACCAGATGGCAGAGGCAGCGGTGGAGCAAGTTGAGTAACATTCATCAGATGAAGATTTCTTCTCCTCAATTAAGTCCAGAAGGTCACATGGTACAGGGGATTTATATTATCTTGTCTTTTTTTGAACTACACTATCCTCACCCCAGCTGTTTAAAAAAAAGTAACGCAGTAACTTTTACTCTGAGTCAATTTTTAATGAGCTACTTTTTACTTTAACTTGAGTAGATTTTTAGACTGTTAACTTTACTTTTACTTAAGTAAAATTTCAGTGAAGTAACAGTACTTTTACTTGAGTACAAAATTGTATTACTCTTTCCACCTCTGCCAGTAGTTCTCCACCAGAGAACAGGTTTAGACTGTCCTGTCTGTGTCACAACTGTACAAGAGTTGGACCCTAAAGCAAGACACCAAGACACACAACAGAAATGTCACAATTTTAATAAGTAAAAGGTGTCTTGCAGCAGGATGTCTGGCCAGAAACGACTAGTGCAAACATGATTATTCTCTGCAAGAGAGCGACTCTGAGCCCACAGCCAATAACCAAGATGAGAGCAGAGCAGGTGAGTCTGGACAGAGGTTAAGTATGTAAAGGTAAGTATGTTGGCTTCCTTATGTGAGCCGTAGGAATTACAATGAACCAAACTGGCAGGTGGTGAAAATTAAACCAGGTCATTATCCAGTTAGTAATGTTTTTGCCTTCACTAAAAAATGGGAGTCCTGGCCCTCTGTGCAATCTGGCACTGGGGATATAACTGGGGTTATATAGACCAGTGAAAATGAGGCCCAGGTGAGAGCAATCAAGCTGCTAAAAAGGTTCTCACAGGTAGGGATTTAAAAAATTAAACCTCGAACCAGAAGGTCAGCCTAATTTGTGACAGTCTGGTCAAGTCACAACTTGGTCAGTAAAAATGCAGTCTTGACTAAAGTAACATTCATTTACCTTCAATATATAAATATGATTTTTTTTTTTTTGAGCTTCTCTAGTTTTAAGATTATTTATAGCCATGACAGACAGTAGATGGCTGATAATGTGAAGTTCTTGTGGGTTTTTCTGCAGATACTGACTGTTGGTGAGTCTGCCCACGTCTTTGTGTTGACACACCGCTGAGTGCTATGGGGTCCTGTCATATCCCTGCGCTTTATCTCCTCCAGCAAATCTACAGCATAAAAACACAGGCAGCCAGATCTGCAAGTGAAATGCTCCTCGTTTCATGTTCGGGTAAAGTTTATTCTACAGTATGTTGGGCTACAAGCAAGCTCCTGCACAAATTAGCTCAAAATGTACGGCTTGGAGTTGAAGAGAAATCAAGATCAGCTCCTTTACTCCTGACAACTTTTCTTTATAGGTTGCTTCTAAGAAAATAGCTAAGGTTCTTGTCTGCCTTTTTTATATTTTCTCTTTTAAATATTCACAATTGAGATGTTTAAACATGTTGCTAAGCTACAGTTTTTTGATATCTTTGACAATATACACCAAGCTGAAATATATATATTTGCAGTCAGGTGTTGCTAGGTTACAAGTGCCATTGTCTGGAAGTTTTGTCATGAAGCCTCATCACAGAGTGTACACAGACCCAGCAGATGGATACGTTTTTATTAGTCTAAGCACACAACCTACACACCGATAAACGTAACACTGCTGTGTAACTGTTGTTGAACCAAGGACAGAGAGCTAAAGAAATCAGTGAAGATGAAACTGGAAGCACATCAATCTTGCAGCACAGTTGTCTGTTTAACCAGAAAAGCATTAGTAGCTTGTGCTCGAATACAGATACTAAACATATAGTAAAACAAAACAAAAAAATAATAATTAAACATACATAACTAAACTAGGTAAATTGGTAATTTAATTTTGCTCCACAACTCTACTTTTGTTCATCACAGAGTAATAACAGGTTTTAAAGAAAGCATCTGGACATGGGTTTGAAAGAAGAAGACGTTTTGTCCCTCATCCAAAGAGCAATACTAAGTTACACTGGTGAGAGAGCTGAGTTTTATGTCCCTTAGATTGAGTGTTTTAAATGTCTTCTACCTACGTAGAAATTACTTCTTTATATGAAATAAAACTGAGCTACTCTCATCTTTCAACATTAACAGTGTTGATAGGATTATTCATATAAAAAGGTGGAATATGTGTTGCATAACATGACAAATATAGATACCACCTGCAGACCCTTGGCCCAGTTCAATACCTGATAAGAAGCAGCACCAAATGAATGAATAGATGAATTCATTGACCAGAGCGACAGTACTTTTGCTGTTAATAGCTACATGTTCTACTATAAAGCAGTCGGGTTTTTTTTAATAGAAGAAATGTAAGTGTACGTTTGAATCAGGACAGTGGCATAAAGTGGAGCGGAGCTCATCAGTACACACCAGATCTGTGGCAACATAAGTTGACCCTGATAGTGTGAAAGCCACATTTGAAGACTGCTCATTTTACAATCTTAGAAAAAAGGACAGATGGAAACTACAAAATGCAAACAGTTACCATGTCTTCCGTCAACGCCTAACTGACCAACACTGAATTCTACTTCCTTTCCATCTATTCCTTTTGTTAAAAAAAATAAATAAATAAACATTTCTCAGCTCTACAGCTCTGCAAATCTCAATCACACGTTGTTTCACATTCTCTCCCTTTTGCTCAGATGGGCCATATAGCCACAAGTTCCATCTTTTGTGATGAGCCTTTTTTTTCATAATTTCATTATTTGAAAGACTCAGTGGTTTTTGTGTTTTTCTTTATCACAAAAGCCGGTTTGTTAAAAAACTTTCACAGACATGTTGCTACCATTCAACCAAATTATCAGCATTTTCTTTAATTGCTTTTACGCTTACGGTCTGATAATGTTGTCCCAAAGTTCTGAGAGTGATGGCCGCTGTAGGAGTGTACGTTCCCTGTTTTCACAGGAAGAAGGTTTTCTGTTTACTTTTTTAGCTTCTGTCCTCATTCTCAGTCTTCATTTAGCTACAAAGTATCGCCCGCAGTTGTTCACTGGGAGTTGAGCTGAGGTTAATGTTCCTCTTAAAGCCATAAACAGAGTAGCTATTTACAATTAAAAAGAAGCAAAATTGTAATTCCTAATTTAAATATCGTTTCCAGGTTACAGGTTACAAACCCAGCCCCTGATGGCCTCTCCACCCAGTTTACTAAACAACATACCATCCAGTTCTTTCAGCTTTTCATCTTTGAACAACAGAGAGCAGCCAGTGGATATCTGAGAACAGGACGCCACAAGAGCTCCCTCGTCTCCACTGCCATAAGACTGTACAATCAGTCAGTCTGTGGAAGATGAAGGCTGAATCAATTATTTGAAGAGACGGAAGAATGAATTTCCCCTTGGGATTAATAAATTTAAACTAAATTAAAATAACAATGGCATACTTGGGTAGTTAGCCCAGACCTTCCAACTTCTGAATGTAGATGTAGAGAAGCAGTAAATACTTTTACCTTTGTTTTGACCTTCTTTCTCCAAATATTCTAACTACATGTTTTACTCTCATCAACATGAATGTGAATGTCAATGTTTTCAGGCAGTGAGGATTTTGCCTATAATTATCAGATTTGAGCTTATATAGTACTAAGTACTCTACTAACTAAATCTTCACTGCTTGGAATCGACATGCATAAGCTATGAGTGTGCTTTTGTTTCAAAGAACTTTCAGCTGCACTGAATATTTTTTTCCTGATTTATTTGGAAAAATGTGTAACGGAAGTGTTGTGGAAATAAGGGCTTTCTAACAAGATGAGAAAATCAGAAGAGAGACTGCAGCTGAGAGGAACCTGCACAAATAAAGTAGAGGTAGATAAACCCTTTATATTTAAAATAGGAACAGTATATAGGAAATTAACATTTCTGCCAGTATAGTAAATATTATCAAATATGGCTTTTGCATATTCACAAAGGCAGAGTGTAAAGAAAACACTGCTGCAGTCTTTCCATTATTAGATTCACAAATGTGCTCTGAACCCAATCACAGTTTGCTATATATACGCAAGTTTTTAACCCTCTGTACCCAGAGTCAGTCACATCTTTCTTGCTAAATAAAGATTAATTTTCTACCGCTTTGTACTGTTAGGGGTCACGGATGACTCGAGCCTATCCCAGCAGCTTTGGGCCTTAGGCAGTGTACATCCTGGACAGTGGCTAATTTGTCGCAGGGCTGACATTTAGAGACAGACAGTCACAGACAACCATTCATTCACTAGGGACACTTTAGAGTTGCCAATTAATGTCTTTGAACATTGGGAGGAACTGTTTGGCGTATTGTAAGTAGAATGCTTTGTGGTATTTGCGTAGTAATGGCTTTCTTCTGGCGACTTGATAATGCAGCAAGCTTTTTTTGAAGTGCCTCTTTATTGTGCATCTTGAAAGAGCCACATCTTTTTTTAGAGAGTCCTGTTTTTCATCTGAAGTTATTTCTGGGTTTTTCTTTGGGCATCCCGATCAATTTTTCTGGCAGTTGTGGCAAAAAAATTAGTTGGTCTACCTGACCTTGGTTTGGTTTTAACAGGATCCCTCATTTTCCACTTCTTAGAGTTTGAAAACTGCCGATTGGCGTTCTTAATTCTTTGGATATCTTTTTATATCCCTTTCCTGTTTCATACAGTTAAATTACCTTTTCCCACAGATCCTTTGACAAATCTTTTGCTTTCCCCATGACTCATAATACAGAAACATCAGTGCAGCACTGGATGAGAGATGCAAGAGTCTGTCAGGAGCCCAGAAACTCACTGACCTACACACACACTGATTACAAGCAAACAGAGGTCCACAGGTGAGGATAGTTACCTTAAGTAGTATTCTCTGAAAAATGTCCAGTCACAAATTCTGCTAGGTGACTGATTGATGATTATAACTGACAACTAAGAAAAATTCAGTATCTCAGAAAATATGATTATTACCTAAGACCAATACAAAGAGGATTTTTTAGAAATCTTGGCCAACTGAAAAGTATGAACATGAAAGGTATGAGCATGTACAGCTCTCAATACTTAGTTGGGGCTCCTTTTGCCTGAATTACTGCAGCAATGCGGCGTGGCATAGAGTTGATCAGTCTGTGGCACTGCTCAGGTGTTATGAGAGCCCAGGTTGCTCTGATAATGGCCTTCAGCTCTTCTGCATTGTTGTGTCATGCATATTGCATCATCCTCTTCACAATATCCCATAGTTTTTCTAAGGGGTTAAGGTCAGGTGAGTTCGCTGGCCAGTTAAGAACAGGCACTGTGGGCAGGTGCCAAGTCCTGTTGGAAAATTAAATCTGCATCTACATAAAGTTGGTCAGCAGCAGGAAGCATGAAGTGCTCTAAAACGTCCTGGTATACGGCTGTGTTGACCTTGGACCTCAGAAAACACAGTGGACCAACACCAGCTGATGACAGGCCGCAAACCATCACTGACTGTGGAAACTTTACACTGGACCTCAACTAACGTGGATTGTGTCTCTCTACTCTCTTCCTCCAGACTCTGGGACCCTGATTTCTAAATGCAAAATTTACTTTCATCAGTGAGCACAACTTTAGACCACTCAGCAGCAGTCCCAGGCAAAACGTTTCTGATGCTGTCTGTTATTCAAGAGTGGCTTGACACAAGGAATGTGAAGCTGAAACCCATGTCTTGCATACGTCTGTGTGTAGTGGTTCTTGAAGCACTGACTCCAGCTGCAGTCTACTCTTTCTGAATCTCCCCCACATTTTTGAATGGGTTTCGTTTCACAATCCAGGGTGCGGTTATCCCTATTGCTTGTACACTTTTCCTTTCCTTTGCTTCTCTATTAATGTGCTTTAACACAGAGCTCTGTGAACAGCTAGCCTCTTTTGCAATGACCTTTTGTGTCTTGCCCTCCTTGTGCAATGTGTCAATGGTTGTCTTTTGGACAACTGTCAAGTCAGCAGTCTTCCCCATGGATTGTGTAGCCTACAGAACTAGACTGAGAGACCTTTTAAAAAAAGGACTTTGCAGGTGTTTTGAGATAATTAGCAGGTGTCTTCAATATTGAACCTTTTCACAATATTAAAAATTTTTGAGATACTGAATTTGGGATTTTCTTTAGTTGTCAGTTATCATCAAAATTTTAAGAAATAAACATTTGAAATAAATTAGTCTGTGTGTAATGAATGTATATAATATACATGTTTCACTTTTTGAATGGAATTAGTGAAACTTTGATGATATTCTAATTATATGACCAGCACATGTGTATAATTTTAATTGGTCCCATTTTGCTCCATAACAGCCCTGAGCCACAGTAGCTGGTCTGTTGGACCTGACAATCGGGCCATCCTTCTATCCCCATAGGCATCAGTGAACCTTGGCCCATGACCCTGTCGACAGTTCAACCCTGTGCCTTATCTGGGCTTTTGATAGATACTGACCACTGCAGAGCTCAAGTTTTGGAGATGCTTTGACCCAGTCGTCTAGCCCTTGTCAAACTGTCTCAAACCTTTAGGCAAGGCAAGGCAAGGCAATTTTATTTATATAGCACAATTCATACACTGGGTAACTCAAAGTGCTTTACAGGAATAAAAGACAATTTACAAGATTTATATTAAGAAACATAAGAAAAAAATTAAAACATTTTAAAAAGAAGAGTGCAAATAAAAGAAAAAAACAAACACTTTAAGTTGTAGTGTAGGCGGAGCTAAAGAGGAAGGTTTTTAACCTCCCCTTGAACATTGTTAAAGTTGAGGCTTGTTTTACTTCATCTGGGAGGCTGTTCCAGGTTTTTGCTGCATGAAACTTGAACGCTGCTTCACCCTGTTTAGTTCTAACTCTGGGCACGAGCAGAAGGCCGGTCCCAGATGTTCTCAGAGTCCGAGGAGGTTCATAAGTAACTAGCATGTCAGAGATATATTCTGGTGCTAAACCATTTAGAGACTTGTAAACCAGAAGTGCTGTTTTAAAGTCTATTCTCTGAGCAACAGGAAGCCAGTGCAGAGATTTGAAAACTGGCGTGATGTGGTTGTACTTCCTGGTTTTGGTTAGAACCCGAGCAGCAGTGTTCTGAATAAGCTGCAGCTGTCTTAACCCTCGTTTTGAGAGACCAGTGAGCAGGCCGTTACAGTAATCTAACCTGCTGGAGATAAAAGCATGGATAAGTTTCTGTAAGTCTGGTTGAGACATCATCCCTTTAACTCTGGAAATGTTTTTAAGGTGATAAAATGCAGATGATGTAATTGACTTAATGTGACTGTGGAAATTCAAGTCTGAGTCCATGATGACCCCTAGATTTCTAACCTGGATTTTAGATTTTAGAGAAAGAGACGCGAGGTGACTGCTGACACTTTCTCTTTGTTTCTGTGGCCCAAAGATGATTAGTTCAGTCTTGTTTCTGTTCAGTTGGAGAAAATTATTTTGCATCCACGTGTCAATCTGTTCGATGCAGTGACACAGTGAATGGATTGGTCCATTTTCACCTGCTGTGAGTGAAATGTAAATCTGAGTGTCATCTGCATAATTATGGTAGGATACTCCACAGCTGCGTATCAACTGGCCTAAAGGAAGCATGTAGAGATTGAATAATAGAGGTCCCAAGATAGACCCCTGTGGAACCCCACATGTCAGGGCCATTTGGTCTGACACACAGTTACCAACCGAAACAAAGTACTTCCTATCTTCAAGATAGGACTGAAACCATTTAAGGGCAGTTCCAGTGATACCTATCCATTCCTCTAATCTCTGTGTCAGGATTTCATGGTCCACTGTATCAAACGCAGCACTCAAGTCCAACAGAACTAAGACAGAGACTTTGCCTGCGTCAGTGTTCATACGGATGTCATTTGTGACTTTGATAAGTGCAGTCTCAGTGCTGTGTTGGGGCCTGAATCCAGACTGAAGGATCAAAGCAGTTGTTAAGTAATAGAAAGTCATTAAGTTGCTGATATACAACTTTTTCGATGACTTTCCCTAAAAATGGCAGGTTTGATATGGGTCGATAGTTGTTGAGCACTGTAGCATCAAGACTGCTCTTCTTTAGGAGAGGCTTAATGACAGCAGTTTTTAAGGCCCTTGGAAATGTTCCAGACTGTAAGGAATTATTGACTATATCAGTGAGTTGTGGTAACAAACTGCTTAGTACTGATTTTAGAAATCTAGTGGGTAAAACATCGAGGCAGCAGGTGGATGAACTCAGGCTGGAGACAGTTTTTTCAATTGTTCTGTCATTAATTTGTGTAAAATGTGTTAAACCAATCAAGTGTCTCCTAGGTGGCTGCAGTGTTGTTTTATGCCCTTTGGATTGTATGGCATGTTTGTTTCCACTGCGCTGCAGAACTGGCTGGGGTCTTCGCTGACATTTTCAATACCTCCCTCTGTCAAAACTTAGTACCCAAGTGCTTTAAAGCAGGGGTTCTTAACCTTTTTGATGTCGGGGCCCAAATTTTACAGTACAAAGTGGCCCAGGGCCCATCCAAATATTAGCACTGTATTGGTTTATTGATCTCACCCTTGGTTTGATTTGTATTCAATAACTAAATGAAATCCAGTTGCAGTTTAACAGTTTATTATTCATGTGTATGTAAACCTGCACATACAACAAGATGCCAAATACACAGCAATTCATGGAACAAATCAATCTGCATCAAGAACCAATTTAAAGGCTCAAGTCAGGTATATTAACACAAAAATCAGTTAGATTTAATTTGACAAACTTTACTTACAAAAAAATTGAAAATGTATAAAAATAAAATAAAAACAATAAAATGTGTTGCTAAAATAAATAACTTCAAAATAATATTTTTCAAATTAAATAAATAAATAAGTTGTAAACTAAAATTGAAATAAATGCTTTAAAAGTATATATAGCTAAAAATATATAGCTTTATAATCTGCTAAAAATTTGATAATTGTTTCAGCAGTCTACATTTTTGCATAGCAGAACCTTAAGTTGCTCTTCATATCTGTTATAAATGAACAATAACAGTCACAACAATTTGAACAAGCTACAACTCCCTTATTTATGTTCCCCTCTTAATGAGACACTTGGGCCTGCTTCACAGACATTATCAGATCCAGCCTGGGTGGAATGGGGGAAAGGCTCACTCTCAGAGTAGCCTCCAGTGTAGCTTTGAGTCTGTTTCGGGCCTTGGTCTTAGTTGTGGCCACAATGGAGAATCCTGATTCACACAGGTATGTAGTTGTGAATGCGAGGAGTAGTTTCACAGCCCTCAGTGCTAGACATGGGTACTCTTTTGAGACAGCAATCCAGAAGGAGCCCAGATCCAGTTTGCCCCACTGCAACTTTAAAGTACTGTCAGTGGCTATTTCCAGAAGCTGGGATTCCAGGTGTGAGGGCAAAGCAACATCATTTTTAGTGGGATCCACAGAAAATGGGTCCACAATCCACATGTGTCCCTCTCTGGGATCCTCAGGAAAGTAGTCATCAAATTTCACTGCCAGTTGTGAGAGGTGCTGTGAGACTAAGGGCGTACTCACACTAGGCACGGTTGCCATGAACCGGGCCCGAGGACGATTGTCCCCCCTCCCCACTCCCCCCGCTGGCCTCCCCCGCTACATTTTCACTTCACTTTTTCTCCAACACATAATAGCAAAGAATAATCATGAACTGAATTGTCAACTTTGTCAATTCTTTTAACATGCCAAGGGGAATGAATGTATTGTAATGTAATGCCTTTACTGTAGCCCAATGATAAAGATGTAATATGTTGTCATTAAAGTACACTTTTAAACCAAGGAGAACAGGCACAGATGATTTACACTTTGGAAGCAAAAGTTAAATTTACAACTTAGGTAAAGCCTAAATCAAGTCTAAGTGCATTACCACATTGCAACATGCATAAAATGAACGGTCTGCAGCCTAGCATTTAGAGAAAATAACAGGTATGTACATTAAGAATCCAAAGAGTGACATTTCCCCTGACGTGAAAAACACTAGTATTGCCAGAATCAAAAGAGAGTGTAGACTTGAGTTTTCCACACCAGACTAGTGTAAATGTCAGCACAGCTATAAATAATCCACTCAAGTACAGATTCAAGTTGTTTTGGAGCGTCGCAAAACCGTGACGTCACGCGTCTTGTTCCATGCTCCAGCACGGTTGGCGCTCACACTACATGCGAACCGCGCCCGAGCCCAACTAACCGTGCTCTGGCCCACCTCTTCCAAGCGGGCCAGGGGCGGCTAATCAAGCCGCGCCCGGGCACGGTTCGGAGCACTCACACTAGTCAAACGAACCGCGCTATGGTGGTCAAACGCGCTCGGGCACGGTTCAAACTGGCTAGTGTGAGTAGGCCCTGAGTCACTAATCTTCACCTGGGGGGAGTTTTCCAAAATGTCAGACAAAAGGGGAAACATGTCCATCCTTTTTTCCTGAGCCCTCTTAATCCACAAAGCAAGTTTCCTCTTAAAAGCTTGAACTTTATCTGCAACAAAAAAATATGTTGCTATTTCTCCCTTGAAGTGAGATATTCAGCTGGTTCAGCAGTGAAAAAATGTCACAGAGGTAGGCAAGTTTAGCTGTGAACTGTGCATTGGCATAATAATGTGCAAAAGGAGAATTTCTCTCAGTGAGAAAAGATAGTACCTCATTCCTCAGTTCAAACAAACGCTTGAGGACCAGTCCTCTTGAGAGCCATCTCACCTCACTGTGATAGAGCAGCTGGACATGATCTGCTTCCAAGCCTTCACAAAGTTTGGCAAAACATCTGGAGTTCACGGCATTATTTTTAATGAAGTTTATGGTTTTCACACTGACATCCATCACCTCATGTAACTCTGGTGACATGTTTTTTGCAGCAAGGCTTTCACGGTGAAGAAAACAGTGGGTCCATTTAGCTTCTGGAGCACGATCAAGTATCTGCCTGACGACACCGTGATGCCTGCCTGTCATTGACGGCACCATCGGTGCACACCCCAACACAGTTCTGCCAGTCTAGGCCGTTCTCTTTGAAGTAGTTATCCATGCAGCGGAAACATTCATCAGCCGTAGTCCGTGTGGGTAGCTCTCCACAAAACAGTATGTCTTCGCAAACTACTGTCCCAGCAATAGCGAACAAAACCAGTAGCAGTGCAGCATTTGTGACATCAGTGGACTCGTCTAGTTGCAAAGAAAAACATGGGCTGCTTTTTATTCTTTCTAGCAACTGATGCTGTATGTCTGTGGCCATGTCCGCGATCGGTGACTAACAGTGTCGTTTGAGAGTGGGATGGTTAGCAGCTTTTTGCAGCAGCCTCCGATCATCTCACGGCACATATCCACAGCGGCAGGTAAAACCAACTCCTCCGCTATCGTGAATGCTTTCTTAGTCTGTGCCACTCGTCTGGCTACGAGGTAGCTGGCTTTCAAAGCGCATTTCGAATTTCCAGTCAGTGACACAACAGACCTTTTCTGCATCTGAAGCCCATTTTCTTTTCTTTTGAAAAATTCCACAGACTTTCCCACAAGCGATGGATGTTTGGATTCTAGATGCCGCTTTAGTTTTGAAGGCTTCAGTGCTTCATTGGATAGCATTAGCCCACACTCCACACACTGGGCTCTCGGCTCTGCCTCGTCACCTCCATTCACAAATCCGTACTTAATGAAGTCAGGATTGTATTTGCAAAATCTTGACTTTTGGGCGGGTTGGCTCGACTTTGGTCTCCCCTTGTCCGCTTTAAAAACTTATCCATAACTTTTGCTACAGGCTACTGTTGACTGAGTGTCTTCTTCTACTTATTGGCGCTTGTTTAACGCGCCGCATTCACTTACATTGTAAATCGTCAGACATGATTTTTTCCACTTCATTAAGTTTAGCTCTGTAGAAAGCCTTTCTTTAAAGCGAAATTCGTTTTGTACAAATTGTATCTTAAATTTAATAAATGTTTAATAAACTAATTGTATGTATTTAATAAATAAAAAGCAAATATAGCAGACATCCGTGACATGAGGCGCCAGCGCGCCGCGTTCACTTGCGCATCTCCTCGTAAATGAATGAAACTCAGCGTAGGCATATGCCTCATGCATTAGCATTAAATATCTATACGCATCCTTTCTAGAACAGACAAGGGCTTTCCTGCGCTCGCATCAGCAGAGCATTGCATCGTCCACAGACCGCAAAACAGTCAGCGGTGCGGCTCTGTTCACTGTGAGATGCATTCAATGGAAAGCACATTCACTGCTAGTTGTTTTGCTGTTAATTTTAAATAAACGTAGAGAAAGTAGCTAATCAGTGTCTGCTCGTTTACTTATAAGAGATCATTTTCGGCTTTCTCCGGCTTCCTGCACCGGGCGTAATGCGAAACCGGAAGTGTCTAACTGCACACTCGCTGTTCGGAAATCAAACATCGCGGCCACGTCCAACTAGCCAATTGTAACTGTCTCGTGGATAACAGTGGTCATTCTGGTGTCTTCAATTGATAACTTGTTTGGTCCCGCGGCCCTCGCGGCCCACAGGTGAAAAACGTTAAATTTTTTGCGGACCTCCAGGTGGCGATCGCGGCCCACGCTTGGGCCGCGGCCCTATGGTTAAGAATAGGTGCTTTGAAGAATACATTATCATTCCGGTTCCTAAGACCAAGACCATCTCCTGCCTCAATGATTACAGACCTATTGCCTTGACATCAGCAGTCATGAAATCATTTGAGCGCATCATACTCAATCACCTAAAAACTGTCACCACCCCCCTCATGGACCCATTCCAATTTGCATACAGAGCCAACAGGTCAGTTGAGGACACCGTCAACTTAGCAATTCATCACATACTGAACCACCTTGAGTCCGCAAATACATATGCCCGCATCCTATTTATGGATTTCAGTTCTGCATTCAATACAATAAACCTGGACAAACTTTTTAATATATTACTGGATATGAATATCGACCCATGCATCTGTCACTGGATTCACAGTTTTCTCTGGAACAGGCAACAGAGGGTAAGGATTAACAATTATACATTCTCCCCCCTGTTCCACAGTACAGGCGCACCTCAAGGTTGTGTTCTCTCACCATGGCTATTCTCTCTCTACACAAACCAGCTCACATCACACCATAGCTCTGTTGGCCTATACAAATATGCGGACAACACAACCATCATAGGATTCATCATCAACAACCAAGAAACTGAATACCGTGCACGTATCAACCAAGTAGTGACCTGGTGTACAGACCATGATCTCCTACTCAATACATCTAAAACAAAAGAACTCATCGTCGACCTAAGACGTCAGCCATCCCCCAAAACTCCAGTGCTCATTGAAGGTGAACCCATTTCTATCATTGATACACACAAATTCCTTGGGACCCATATCAGCAATAACCTCAAATGGAAAATCAACTCAGATCATATCTACAAAAAAGCCCAGCAAAGACTTTTCCATCTTCGACAGCTCAAGAATTTCAGAGTAAGGTCTCATCTCCTGCTTCGCTTCTATACGGCCATCGTTGAAAGCATCCTCACCACATCCATCACAGTTTGGTTTGGCAGTCTTGACATACTTTCCCGGAAGAAACTACAGCGCATCATCAACAGAGCATCTTAAGTTATTGGTTCACCCCTACCATCCCTTCAATTAATCAATCAATATTTATTTATATAGTGCCTTCCAACAACCACAGATTGAACCAAGGTGCTTAACAACATTAGTAAACAACATTATAAATAGGTTTAAAACATATTTACACAATAAAAACAGAGCAGTGTCACAGAGCCATTAAGTGCAAAAAGCCATTTTAAATAAATAGGTTTTAAGTTTGGCTTTAAACAGAGGCCGGTCAGTGATGGAACGTAACTCAATGGGCAAAGAGTTCCAGAGTTTAGGACCGGCCACTGCAAAAGAACGATCGCCCACTGTTTGAACCGAGACCGGGGCACCTTCAGCAGATGTTGCCCAGCAGAACGTAGAGCTCTGCTGGGTCTGTGAGGGGTCAGAATCTCACACAAATAGGAAGGTGCAAGGCCCGTGAGTGCATTAAAAACAAACATTAAGATTTTAAAATTAATTCTAAACTGGACAGGGAGCCAGTGCAGGGAGTACAGGACAGGTGTTATGTGCTCGTGTTTACGACTGTTAGTTAGCAGTCGGGCAGCAGCGTTTTGCACAAGCTGCAAACGGTGAAGTCCAGTTTGGTTAACTCCCACATAGAGCGCATTGCAGTAGTCTATGCGGGAGCTAATAAAAGCATGGATGGCTTTCTCCAGGTCAGCACGACTTAAAAAGGGTTTAACTTTTGAAAGGAGGCGAAGCTGAAAAAGCTTGCCCTAACCACCGAATCTATTTGTTCGTTAAATTTTAGACTGCTGTCTAGTTATACCCCCCAGGTTTTTGACAACATGGTTGAGATGGGGGGCCAAAGCAAAAGAACCAGGAGCTGAGACACTGGGCAGGTTTGATGTGCCGAACACAATACATTCAGTTTTATCCTCATTCAAACAGAGGAAATTCTGGGACAGCCACAATCTGATGTCCTCTAAGCATCTGTTGATGGACTGAAGACTATTAGGACAAGCAGGGACAACCGGAAGGTAAACCTGTAGGTCGTCTGCGTACAGATGAAAAGACATTTTGTGCTTTGAAATAACTGCACCTAACGGCAACATATACAAGGAAAATAAAACAGGGCTCAAAATGGAACCTTGTGGCACACCAGAGGTCAAGGGGGCCGAGGAGTAGGAGAGGTCACCAATCCTAACAGAAAAAGTCCTCTCTGTTAAATACGACCTAAACCACTGCAGCACAGGTCCCTGAAGCCCAACCTGTTGTTCCAGACGTGTCAGGAGGACTGAGTGGTCCACGGTGTCAAATGCTGCAGTAAGGTCTAGCATCATGAGCAGCACTGGCTTTTTCTCATCAAGGGACAAGAGAATGTCATTTTGTACTTTGGGAAGAGCGGACTCAGTGCTGTGTCGTGTCCTAAAGCCGGACTGAAACTTTTCAAAAATCTGATTGTTCTCCAGAAAAGACTGTAACTGTAAGAAAACAATCTTTTCCAAAACCTTGGATAGAAAAGGTAAATGGGACACAGGTCTAAAATTTTACATAGCGGTAGGATCAAGGTTGGGTTTTTTTAGCAGAGGCCTGACCACTGCGTGCTTGAATACAGTTGGTACAGAACCTGAACTCAGGCAGCTGTTTATAAATGAGAGGAGGCATGGGCCCACTGTGTTAAAAACCTGTTTAAGCATTTTAGATGGGATAATGTCCAGAGGACAGTTGGTCAGTCTCAGCCCCTGGACCACATCAGAGAGGAGAGGGAGTGACACTGGCTCAAACACATTAAACACAGAGAGGACAGGAGAAGAGCACAAGTCAAAAGTGTTAGACATGTTCTTAATGCTCTGTTTAACAGAGGCTACTTTATCAACAAAATAATGGAGGAAATCATTACAGGTTGACTTTGAGGCCTGGTGTAGAGCATTATTAGATGGATTTATAACAGACTGAATTGTGTTGAATAGCGCTCTAGGACGATTAGAGCTGGTGGAAATGACATTAGACAGATACTGACATTTAGCTGCTTTGACATGCATGCATTTTGATATTCAGTAAGACTGTCTCTCAATATACCCAGTGAAACATGTAGCTTGTCCTTTTTGAGTCCTGACAGCTCTGCACCTGTAAGGAGCAATGATGTTAAAAATCTCTGAGCAGGTGGAGATGAAGGAGGAGATGAAGACTTCTGTGTAGAGTGGGAAGTCCACTTCGTCCTGAGAGTAAAGACTGGTGTTCATAAAGGCAGCAGCAAATTCTCCAGCTGTGGTGGAAGTGATGATGCGGCGGTGACCGGCTGCAGGGACAGGGCCTTTGAATTCAAACATAACAGGAAGGTGGTCTGAAATGCAAATGTCACTTATTTCTGAGATGAATACAGTGAGCCCATGAGAAATGATCAAGTCCAATGTGTGACCGAGCTGGTGTGTGGGAGCATTCACTGATTTTGTCAGATCCAAAGAGATCAGAAGGCTCTGAAAGTCATTGGACAGCTGACTTGATGGGCAGCAAACGTGTATATTAAAATCACCACAAATTAATAAACTGTTGTATTGTGTTCGTAATTCCCCAAGTAACACAGAGAACTCCGGAATGAAATCCTTATTATATTTTGGAGGTCGGTAGACAATAGCACACAGTAGAGGACATGCAAATGGAGCCAGGAATAGCTGAAGCTCCAAGCTACTATAGTTCTTAGATGGAAGTAGACGACAGTTCAAGTGTTGTTTGAAGACAGAAGCCAGACCACCACCATGACTGGACACTCGCGGCGTACTCAGGAAAGAGTAGCCAGGAGGGAGGAGCTCCGAGAAAGCGCTGTTATCACCTGGTTTTAGCCAGGTCTCTGTGAGCATGAGAAAATCCAGGTCGTGAGTGGAAATCAAGTCGTTCAGGATGAAGGTCTTGTTTGTGAGCGATCGGGTGTTAATCAAAGCTGCGTGCACCGACCTACAGTTCACCGACTGCAGAGTGGCATGATTGAGCGGGCGGAGATTCCCTCGTACGCAGCCCCGCACCTGAATCCTCACCGGCCGGCAACACGGAAGCAAGCACCCAGCGTCAGGGAGAGCTGGTCGGAGCCACCGATAGCTGAACTCTAAGGAGCGGCGCAGGTCAAATTTTCCGCACACCGTGGATTTTCCATTCAGCGAACAGCCAGAAACATCCGTACATAATGAGGCCAGGTAAGCCTTGAATCTTATGAGCACCATCCCCTCATTTCCCGCTTTTTTTTTTTTTTTTTTTCTTGTGACAATATGATCCTAAATTTGACCCAGTGAACATGCACGAAAAGTCATTTTTATTGGTCCCAGACTTCAAGCTCGGTGAAAAATTTATGTATTTGAAGTCGCCGAAAAAAAAATACGAAAAATGACTCAGTGGCGACCCCTACAAAAGTCAAAATACATTGGGCCTATGGAAAGTGAAAGTAACTTTTTTCCAATGTAGAAAAATGAAACTTGGTACATCCATAGGACATCTCAGGGCAAACAGAAAAGTCAATGACAGCCACACCCTAAACTCAACAGGAAGTCCGCCATGTGGGGTGAAACGCGCGGCCACAAAAATTGCGACCCTTGCGCAAAAAGATGCAAATCATTGTGTTTTAATCTAAATGGCCCCAAATTTGGTGAGTATCATCTAGACACGTGTGCCAACCAAAGTTGTGACTTTGTTTTTGATATCTTATCGGGTATGGGTGTGGCAAGCCTGTAACGAGGTGGGCCATTTTGTGAAAATTAAATGTCTCTTCACTCTCAAACGCCTTCTCGGATCGAGTTGGACCGAAAAAGGCGTTTGTGCACATTCATGACCTGAACACAAAGATATGTAAATAAAAGGGTTATCTTTAGAAATGGCCCTCCAGCGCCCCCTACAAACTTATAATGGGACCCAAGAATTTAGTTTGTCATAGAGACATGAAATTTGGTACACAGATCTCTTATGTCATGACGAGCATAAAAGCCAATGACAACCACCCCCTATCTATAAATGTGTTGCCATAGCAACGTCCCAAATATGTCGAAAAAGTCAATAGGAAGTGAAAATTTTAGTTTGTCGTAGGCAAATGAAACTTGGTACACACATCCACCATGGGCTTATGAACAAAAAAGCCAATGGGGACCACACCCTATCACACACGGGAAGGCGGCCATTTTGAATTGAAAATGTGAACCGACTTAAAATACACCTCTTTTTTAAAAGAACACAGACAATAGCTGCTTCATTCCACAGACACCAAACTTGGGCAAAATGAGCTAAACACATGTATGTAAAATAGACAAGCGTTTTTCTAGACTTTTTTGCTCGAGTTATATTTTATTTTATTATAATTTGGTATATTTTTTTTTATTATAATTTTTCTGCAAAATGATCCTAAATTTGACCCAGTAAACGTGCAACTAAAAGTCATTTTAATTGGTCCCAGACTTCAAGCTCGGCGAAAAATTTATGTATTTGAAGTCCCCGAAAAAATTACAAAAATGACTCAGTGGCGACCCTAGAAAAGTCAAAATACATTGGGCCTATGGAAAGTGAAAGTAACTTTTTTCCAACGTAGAAAAATGAAACTTGGTACATCCATAGGAAACCTCAGGGCAAACAGAAAAGTCAATGACAGCCACACCCTAAACTCAACAGGAAGTCCGCCATGTGGGGTGAAACGCGTGGCCACTAAAATCGCACCCCTTGCGCAGAAAGATGCAAATCATTGTGTTTTAATCTAAATGGCCCCAAATTTGGTGAGTATCATCTAGACACGTGTGCCAACCAAAGTTGTGACTTTGTTTTTGATATCTTATCGGGTATGGGTGTGGCAAGCCTGTAACGAGGTGGCCATTTTTGTGAAAATTAAATGTCTCTTCACTCTCAAACGCCTTCTCGGATCGAGTTTCAAGACAAAGATATGTAAATAAAAGGGTTATCTTTAGAAATGGCCCTCCAGCGCCCCCCTACAAACTTATAATTTCTTGAATTCGATCCAAGATGGCACTGCCCTGCTGGCGACATGGAGGAGGGCTCCTGCTGCAAATTGTTTGTTTACTCGTACTACTCGTTATGTCTCCGTTTATGTTCCCGTTTTACGTCGGTGTCCAGTGGGCACACTGTGCAAGACATACGGTGACAGTGACTCGTGCTCTAAACTGTTTACTTTATATATGCGACATGAGACAGAGGGGAATGGAGCGGATAGCATTGGCGTGGCTAATCCTGTCTGGTCAGTTCATCCAGTGTTTTGCGGATGGGATTATCAACCAGCTAACGTACAGCGGAACCGAGCTGCTGGCACTGCAAGACGGCGGAGTTCTACCATCGGCAGGACTACTCGACGACGTGCCCAGGGAGCTATATCGGCATCACGGCGCAGGTCATCGCCGCGATGGGAAGGCGAGGAAGAGGGGCAAGAGAGGCGGCTTGAGACAGCGCACTTGGAGGGCTAGTAAGTTACCGCTGCCTCAGATGCTGCTTTGTAACTCCCGCTCCCTGAGAAATAAGCTGGATGAACTGCGTTTACTGGCCAGGGGTTGCCATGAATACCGTGAGTCAGGCCTAATGATTTTCACTGAGACTTGGTTTAGTAAAGATGTACCAGACAATTTCGTACAGGTAGACGGGTTTTCTCATGTACGCCTGGACAGAGACGCAAATTCGGGCAAAGTAGGGGGAGGAGGAGTATGTATTTATATCAAAGACAGTTGGTGCTCAAACTTTGCAATAAGAGACACTATATGCAACCCGGACTTGTGTACTTGTGTTACTTTACGTCCACACTACCTGCTAAGAGAATTTAGCAACATTTTTGTGTGCGCTGTCTATGTCCCACCAAGTGGGAATGCCAACAGAGCAGCAAATCAAATTGCTGACTGTGTCCATCGTCACCTACAAAACAAACCTGACGCCCCAGTACTGATACTAGGGGATTTTAACCACAGCAGCCTGAACAAGAGTCTACCTGGTTTCTATCAATATGTGAAATGCAACACCAGGAAAAATAACATTCTTGACAAGTGCTATGGTAATGTCAGGGATGCTTATACAGCCAGAGCCAAACCTCCCCTTGCCAACTCTGACCACAATGCAATTCATCTGCTACCTACATATCGGTCAGTCTTTAAGTCCAGCAAACCAGAAATCCGAACTGTAAAGGTGTGGTCGGACGATAAGATTGAGGAACTGAAAGGATGTTTTCTCTTGACAGACTGGGACGTCTTTTTCAAGGAGGCGGACATTGACAGGGCAACAGAATCCACAACTGCCTACATCTCCTTTTGTGTTGACTCCATCATTCCACAGAAAACTGTTAAGATATATCCGAACAATAAACCTTACATAACAAAAGATATTAAGGAGTGTATTAAGTGGAAAAAGTCTGCCTTTAAACTTAGTGATACAGATGGAGTCAAAACAGCTCAAAAAGAGCTAAATAAACATATGAGAGCAGCTAGGCTGCAGCACAAGGAGCGGGGAGAACAGAACTTGTCCATGTTCAACTCCAAGAAACTGTGGGACTCAATTAGAGGAATGACAAACATGGAAGGAAGCCCCTGTTTGCTCAGGATGAGAGTTTAAAAGCAAATGCACTGAACCAATTTTATATGCGTTTTGAATCTGACAACAATAGGGACTGCTGTGATGTTTTAGATAATGTAAACTGTACTGTGAAGGACAGGATTTTTATAGATCCACATGCGGTAACCAAGGTTTTTAAATCAATGCACCTGAAAAAAGCGACGGGGCCAGATAATATGTCCACTTTTCTTTTAAAGACATTTGCAGAGGAATTGTCTCCGGTATGGCACCAGCTGTTCCAACTTTCTATTGATAAACATGTTGTACCCGAGATCTGGAAAAAGTCCACTATAATTCCAGTTCCAAAAAAGGCATGTCCTCAGGAGGACAACGATTATAGACCTGTTGCATTAACTTCCAATGTCTTCAAGGGCCTGGAACGACTTATGTTAAATGTACTTCGCTCAGAGGTGGAGCCAGTATTAGACAAATATCAGTTTGCATATACAAAGAAACGAAGTACAAGTGATGCCATATCAACTATAATGCACCTTACATTGAAGCACCTTGAATTCCCAGGTGCATATGCTAGACTGCTCCTTATTGATTTTAGCTCTGCTTTTAACACAATTCAGCCACATATTCTCCTAAGAAAATTAGCCCTTCTGAATGTAAATCCATTTTTAATCAGGTGGTACCACTCATTCCTTACTAAGAGGCCACAGCAGGTGAAGTTTAATTCCTCCTTATCAAATACAGAAATATGTAGTACTGGTGCCCCTCAGGGATGTGTCAGTTCACCATTTTTGTTTATTCTGTATACAAATGACTGTGTTAGTTCTGAGCCTAATCAATATGTGGTGAAGTTTCGGATGATACAGCTGTTCTTAGTCTGCTCACTAAGAACTCTGACTCATCCATTCACAGAGATGCTGTGGACAGGTTTGTGGACTGGTGCGACAATCATAAATTACAGATTAACACCTGTAAGACTGTAGAAATGCTCTTTGATCCCAAATCAATTGGTGACCGAAGCCCTGTGACGATACATGGCAATAACATTACTCAACAAAATTCATGCAAGTACCTAGGCATTCACATTGATAGTGACCTGAGCTGGCAGACACAAGTAGCCACTGTGTGCGCCAGAATCCATCAGCGCCTCCACTTTTACGCAGACTGCGGTTGTTTGGTGTCAGTAAAAACATAATGTTAATTTTCTATAGGGCAGCAATAGAGTCTATTTTACGGTATGGTATCACCAGTTGGTTTGGTAATCTGAGTGTCAAACTTAAATCACAGATTCTCAACCTGGTCAGAGTAGCGGGCAGGATTATGGGTCACCCCCCCCTTAACCCTCAGGAACTGTTCAACGAGGCTGTCCTTACTCAGGCAAAAACATTCTAAATGACAGTTCCCATGTTTTGTGCAGCCGAATACTGCAGATGCCCTCAGGAGAAGATACAGGGTCTCCTTATGTAAATACAACCGGTTCAAACATTCTTTTGTCCCAGTGTCAGTTAAGCTCATTAATGAGCAAATGTAGGGAGGTTTTATCAGAACTGTAACATGTACCAGCATCTTTTTAAATTCGTACCAGTATTTTTAATATGTATAGCATTTGTAGTGTGTGTTCGAATGTGTATCAGTACTGTATTGTGCACCGCACTTTAACATGCACCAGCACTTTACTGTGCATTGCACTTTAAATGTGTAATTGTAATTGCAATGTACTTCAAGTATTGAAGCTTGATCCTCTTGCACTTTGGTCCCCATCTGGTTGCCAGTTATGTACCCTCTCCTTTGTTGGATGTTTTATGTTTTATGTTGTCTATATGTTTTATGTCTGCCTATGCAGCAGTACCCTGTCTCTAAACCAAATTTCTCCCAAGGGAGACGAATAAATGAACTTGAACTTGATAATGGGACCAAGAATTTAGTTTGTCATAGAGACATGAAATTTGGTACACACATCTCTTATGTCATGACGAGCATAAAAGCCAATGACAACCACCCCCTATCTATAAATGTGTTGCCATAGCAACGTCCCAAATATGTCGAAAAAGTCAATGGGAAGTAAAACTTTTAGTTTGTCGTAGGCAAATGAAACTTGGTACACACATCCACCATGGGCTTATGAACAAAAAAGCCAATGGGGACCACACCCTATCACACACGGGAAGGCGGCCATTTTGAATTGAAAATGTGAACCGACTTAAAATACACCTCTTTTTTAAAAGAACGCAGAAAATAGCTGCTTCATTCCACAGACACCAAACTTGGGCAAAATGAGCTAAACACATGTATGTAAAATAGACAAGCGTTTTTCTAGACTTTTTTGCTCGAGTTATATTTTATTTTATTATAATTTGGTATATATTTTTTTTGTATAATTTTTCTGCAAAATGATCCTCAATTTGACCCAGTAAACGTGCAACTAAAAGTCATTTTAATTGGTCCCAGACTTCAAGCCCGGCGAAAAATTTATGTATTTGAAGTCGAAAAATGACTCAGTGACGACCCCTAGAAAAGTCAAAATACATTGGGCCTATGGAAAGTGAAAGTAACTTTTTTCCAACGTAGAAAAATGAAACTTGGTACATCTATAGGACACCTCAGGGCAAACAGAAAAGTTTATTACAGCCATACCGTAAACTCAACAGGAAATCTACTATGTTGGGTGGAATGCGTGACCACCTAAATTGCACCCCTTGTGTCTAAAGGCTTTTCATCTAAACAGCTCCAAATTTGGTGAGTATCATCTAGACACGTGTGAAAAAAAAGTTATCAATTTGTTTTTTGATACATTTGTGGCTGTGGTCGTAATGAGTCTGTGAAGAGGCAGCCATTTCTTTGGGAAATAAATGCCATTTCCCAATTGCCAGGATCCTTCCTTTAGAGGAGGCCCCTCCAGAGCCAAGACTAGAGTCTTAGAAAACTCCTCAGAATCCTTTGGAACTTGTAAACTTGTACTTTTAGACAAGTAATATTTAAATTTTGCCTTTTTAAACAGGGGGGTGCAGCGATTCCTGAGTCATCTCAAATCTCCAGCCAGTACTTTGTTTTTCTCGCCTTAGCCCAAGCATTATCTATTAATTTCAAAGGTTCAGACAACTCCCAGGAAAACCAGGGATTGTGGAGACCTTTAACTCTAAATTACAAGGTGGTGTAGCAGGCCCCAGCAGTAGCACAGGCCCGGTTATTTGACATTACCGTGAAGTTTACGATTTAAGGCACGAAATGCAATCCTCCGAGTGCATGTGTCTCCGCGGTCTCAAGGGAGGCGAGGGCCTTTATCGCCGCTTGCGGCTTTAATTCTCTTTCTTTTTGCAAAGTTTGATTGAAAACATGCAAATTTTCTTTGTATACCTCATAATGAATTAAGAGTTTCGATTTACGCCATTTTCTTTCGGCCTTTCGGCATTCCCTTTTCTGTGCCCTGACAGAGTGAGCATTGCTCCATGAAGCCTTCTGCCTCGTCCTGATCACTTTAACCTTAACAGGAGCAATGGTGTCCATAACATTTAAAACACCTGAAGTATAACAATTCAACAAATCATCAACTTGACCTGATGAGGCTTTTTCAAACCTGATTGCCTCCATAAACTGTGTCCTGGTGTTATCGTTAATGTATCTCTTTTTTACAACAGTAGGCCCAACAGCAACTTTTGGAATTATGGACGGATGAAAAAAGACACATGAATGATCAGATAGAGCAACATCAATCAGTGACATCTGAAATATGAACACCTTTAGTAATGACCAGGTCCAGAGTGTGACCTCTGTTATGGGTCGGCTCATTAACATGCTGACAAAGACCAAAAGTATCAAGAATAGTAGAAAGTTCTTTGGCATTTCTGTCACAAACATTATCCACATGCACATTAAAATCACCAGATATGACTATTTGTTCAAATTCTGTGCAAATAACTGCCCATTTTTCCTGGTTCTAACACATTAACATTGATAACAAAATGTTCATCTGCTCCTAATATATCCCACTCACCAATAGCTTTTTGGCTAATTCTAGTGCATTTACAATGTTTACAATGTGATAGTGTACAATTAATGTACACTATCTCTGTCAAATAAATAAATAAAATAACCTGTCAGTGTCAGAATGTTATTCCTGAACAGTGTATATCGGAGGCCATAGCCTGACAGTGCTCATGAATTACATTGTTGTTTCTTGTACAATAAAGTGTCTAATCTTAAACACATAAATCATACTTTATGAAAATGGCAGTGGGTTCTTGTGAATAGCAACCTGTGTGCCTCTCACTCAAAACAGTTACATCTTAGTTCTATCGTGTGCGCAGAAATCTCAATATGGGCCAGACTTGGCATATTTGTTCTATTAAACCTATTGCACAGATGAAGTAGCTGTATTTTGCTTTCATGAGAAACATCCTCCAACGACTTAAGACTCTCAAATGTCAGGAAAATGCAATAAATTACAAAAAAATCCTATTAGTGAGAGGAAGGCTGTAATGCATTGTGTCTGGTAGCTTTGCAGTACAGTATGTAATCCCAGAGTGACCCAGCCATCTCTGTTCATTGAGAAAGCTCCCAGCGTTATTGGCAACTGGATGGTTTTGATAAGCTGCATGGAGTGTGCTCCTCTATGGACCATACCGATGGGATTCTTCTAAAGCCATTACAGGCCCAGTGCAATCTGAAAACCGCACTCACATTACGGGCCCAAGAATGAGACACACAGCCCACCTGTTCTCAAGATAGAAAACAGAAACACACAGTCTGAGGAGTGTCTGTTTTGTGCATTGAGGATGGGTAAATGGGCTGTTCTCACATTCGAAATTGATAAAATCATAAAAACTGCACTAAAAGATATAGTCCTCCCAGAAAGAGGAGCGACATATAAAGCTACATAATGGAAGGCAACAGTGGACCATATTTCAGTAAAAACTCTCAGTGCAGTGACCCCCAAACTGGGAGACAGGCTCCAACAGATCCCTGGAACAACATCTGAGATCTCGGTCCAGAAGCGTGCACTCAGAACAGCTATAATACTGCACAGAACCCTCAGACTCCCAGACCTCTGGAAGAGGACCCTCACTTAGTGGAGGTTTAAAGGCATGGTATAATAGCACAGTGGTGCCTCTCTGCAAGGGTTTTTTAATCCCAGGTCGAACAGGGCCTTTCTGGGTGGAGTTTGCATGATCTCTGAAGTGATCGGGTGAGTTTTCTCCTAATACTCGGGTTTCTCCCACCAATATCAAAAACATGCTGGGCACCCCCTGATGTGGCTGCCGACTAGGGCTGTTTCGAATGCCATTTTTTGAGCTTCGAAGCTTAGGTGCCAATCAATATCGAATATTCGAAGCTTCGGTGGGTGGGGCTAAATATATAATAATAGTGTCGGTGTAACTGCCGCATTTTCATTTCTGTTAATTTTCTGTGTAAACTGTTATTTGGTGTGTTTTGTGAAGTGTCACCAGAGGGCGCTGTAGCGCAGCGTTAGGCTCTTGTATACGCAGTGGTAGATTGATTAGAGCAGAAGTAGCGATCTCCAGAAACCAAGAAAGGATACATGATTAAGAGAATAATTACGCTAAAAGTTAAAGTTTAAATTTATAAGGTAAAGGACAGAAGATCTCCAAAGCTAATCCCTCTCATGGTACTCAGCCAACGAGGTTTGTTTTTTCTGTTTTATTTTCTAGAAGTTAATGTATCAATTGTACTTATTTTCGTTAAGCTAACTGTTGTTTTATCTGTGTGTTTCATCAGTTTTCACGGTGTTTTTATGGCGCTATTGAAAGACGGATGCTAATAAATTCATCAGTAGAGGAAACCACTTCTGTCTAAAGTACTTGGGGGAATTACAGTCGGTTTGCATTTGTATCATCTTTCACGACTTCACGTTTCACTCTTCGGCATCGTAAATGAGTTGCGGCAGACCCAGTGGAGTGCAGTGTTGTATTTGGTGCAATATAATCAGGTGGAACACATTCTTTGAATATTAATAAACATTTAATAAAATGTAAAATATATATATATAAAAAAAGAATATTCGAATCTCAAAACTAAAAATCGAATGCCACCCCACCGAACGAATATTCGAATATTCGATTATTCTAGTACAGCCCTACTGCCGACAAGGAATTTCCCCCGGGAATAATAAAAAATTAAAGATCTTGGTTAAACTCAAACTTGAAATTCCAAGTTATAGCATATATTTGGAACATTTATGTAATCACTAAAATAATTTAAGTAATTTATCCACCAGGTTACTGCACAGTGCAGCATATACAAGCTAACAGTTGAAGCCATTATTTAAAAAAAAAGGTAATAAAAAGCCTATTAGACAGTACAGTATTGTTTATTGTACTGTTGTGCTTCAAAAAGCAACAACAGTTGCAGAGACAACAAGATTATTAGAAAGATACTTTATTGACATTAAAAGGAAATCCAGCAGCAGTGTCTGTAAGGAGGGACTGAGGACTCAAACGCTCAAAGACGGTGAAGGTAAGCGTTTCTTTTTTTAAAGAACCGGGACAGAGACACGGGCAGAAAGCTCGAGAGCTGAGCTGAGGACTGAGGTCGAGCCGGGAATTGGGACCAAGCCAGAGAGCTGGACCGAGGGTTGGAACTGAGCCGAGGGCCGAGACCGAGCCAGAGATCTAGAACAAGGGCTGGAGCCGAGCTGGAACTGTGACCGAGCCGGAGAGCTGGAACAAGGGCTGGAGCCGAGCTGGAACTGAGCAGGTAAGGGGTCCACGGATCAGGCAACAAGAATCGTGCGCAAACTACAAAGATGTTTTGAGACTGTATGTTCACACTCGGCATGCTGAACGCTCTGGCAGAGAAGAGGTGGACAGGAGAGATTTAAATACCTCACTGATGGCAATAGGCTGCAGGTGCTTGGAACAGGTGGCAGTGATGAGGTGAAGGACACAAGAGAGAAGTGGAGCGGATCCCTGAGAGAAATGGAGTGGATCTGACAGTGTCACAGTGATTACAGAAAGCCACACAGCCTGCAGGGATAGTATGACGAAAATACATTGTAATTATGCAACAAGGTGTAACACACCATAAAATATAATAGAAGGAAAGGAACCTGTTTGTAACTGTAAATCATGTGCTGTAGTTGTGGGTACTGAAGCTGCCGGTACATCCAGTGACCTGTACATGACAATGACACTGAATACAGCGGTAGCAATAACAGGGCTTAGAGTACTTTATATACAACTAATCATATAAAAAGTGCTGGTTCATTCAGTTGATAGAGTGAACTCAGAAGTAACAGTTTACAATGCAGATTGGTAAAGTGCAGTCAAATAAGTGCAGATAACCAGTGTCCATTGTGTGCAATAAATACAACTGCAGGAAGTATGGCTAGTACAGTTAAAGCACGAGTACCCTGAATGGTGCTAGTTTGAAATGCAGTGTTGAAGTCCTATTATTGACAAAGTGTGTGTATATAAAGTCCACTCAGTGCCACAGCTCTATGAAGGAGAGTCGACAGAAAGATGTGTCAGCACTCCAACCAGCAGAGAAGCACTAGTTTGAATAGTGAAGGATTTAAATGATTTGCCACTGACAACACTCACAATTTGTCTGCAATGCCGCGGAATAAAGTTTCCTTAGAGGTGGCAGTGAAAAATGGAGTAATTATTTTATGGGCTCCACCTTTGCTGATACATAACGTTGGGAAAAAATGCTTCTATAAAATCATCTGTGTCAAGAGCTGAATCGGCAAAGGTATTGTCATTTTTTTCCCCAGAAGTGCAGGTTTCTCATGCCTCCTATAGAGTCATTCACAGAGAAATTATTCTGAGGTAGTGGAGGAAGACTGTGAGTTCAAACAACATCTTTTAGTAGAATTGATTTTTATTTAAGATAGATTTTTAGTGTTCCCTATTGGTTATTAAATCAGGCTAGTTTTAGATAATGAATCTTTTAAAATTCTACAAGCAGCACTGGTAATCTCTTCCAGCTCTATTTGCGTTGCCTCCTGCTGGACTCTGTTCTCTTATTTATTACAGGATGATTCAAGTTTTGAAAAGGGGCAAAAGGGAAGAGCGTGTGAAAGAGATCTCCAACAGATAACGTGTTGATCATATTAACTAGGTCCCGTGAAAGAAAGAGCTGCAAACGAAAATGCTGATGGTTTCAAAAAGCCAGTCGGATTGGATCGAAGACGAGGGAATGAGCCGCTTCTCTGCTTCACACGGAGCGGACAAAGTCGATACATGCTTATTTGGTAGTGCTCTAGAAGAATAACAATAGATACACTTGGGTCAACTCTCAAAAAATTAGGCCAAGTTGTTAAATCTATACCTTTCACTTTTGATGTCGGGACTGATTTATGAGGCGGGCACTTGGAGAGACTGGCAGGTCCCACTTTTTAGCTATGCAAAGCTAAGCTTTTAATCCAATAGCTGGTTTGGGCGCTTCTGCTTGGTGTGCAGTCGTCGCTTGGCACCATAGACCAGCATAATGTGTAATGATTGGACTATTGAACTACACATGACTAGGAATAACAAGGGAGAAAAGTTTCTCTCTACGCAACGTTTCCCACACACAGATGAAAATGCAAGAAAAAAGAATTTGTTGTTCAACCAACTTTGTTTTTGTGTATCTAAATGGGCAATTATATAACTGTGGACCCTGCCAACCACAACTGAATAAGCCACAGATGGAGCACAGGTTTACTGACAAGTTTAGCTTCACCCAAACAGTATATACCGCATTTGAATAATCTGGGTACACTCAACTTGTATTCAGGCCTGGTTTTCATCAGTGTCCTTTTGAGTTTTTACAATATCAATTCCAACTTTATATAAACGCTCACTGATTACAAGCAAACCGATCACAGGTGAGGATGGTTACCTACAGTAGCCATTCAAACCTGTTTGTGTCAACTTGTGTGCATGTTGGCTTCACCCAACCACTAAAAATGTTTTGTGTTATCATTCTCCCCATATTCTCTGAAAATTGGCCCAAAAATCACAAATTCTGCCAGGGTATGTAAGCAAAACTACGATTAAACTAAACTACTACTATCTAACTAGAACACTTCTAAGTAGTTAAAGGGTAACTAAACCCCTGGTCAAATCGTAACTCCACCCACTCACAAAATTTGAAAAATGCTGGAAAAGTGGGCAGAGCCCAGCAGAGACAGAGGGGACAAACCGAGGGCGGAGCTCAGCGGGGGCGTGAACCTGAGACCCGCAGTGACGGATTAATTGACAGCAGCTATCAGACTCGCAAAGATGGAGACTTGAAGGAAGCTAGTAGCTTTGCTACGAAGCAGCAGTTTTCTGTGCATACAGGGCTAGAGCCTTATCAGTTTGTGCCACTGGCTCAAACTGCGGTCTCAACAACTCCCAAAGTTAAAGAGTGAAGTCTTGCAGCATAAGAGAGAATGGGGCCAGTGATAAAACGTTAGCATTGTCTAATTTAGGCTAATGCTTAGCAAATGCTAACAAAGTTTCAGAAATTGCAAACCTATGCATTTAGTTTGATTTTGGTAATTAGTGTCAATTACACACAAAACAGAGATTTCAAGTCTCCCTCTACAACTGTTAAAGGGGAACTGAAATAAAAATATATAATTCGATAACATGTTGATTATTAAAATAGTAAACAAATTAATTCAAAAATAATATAAAAAAACGAAACATATATGAAGTTTTTCCCATTACTGAAATTTACATTTGTTGTTATCAGAGCGCAGCCATGTTCGATGACGTCACTGGCATGGTTGCACTGTAGGCTATGCTATGACTGAACTGACTGAATTTGACAGTATGGACAGAGAAATAGTACCTGTGCCTGCCAATCCAGTTGGCTACGCATTCGAACCAGTTAGGGAGATGCCGATTGCGCCTGGTTTCCAGGAAGGCGTGTTAGATTATGATGAACCAGAAGTTGTTTGGGGTCAGGAGCGAGTGGGTCGAAACGACTGGTGTCAGTGCGGGCGTTGTAGCTCCATGGAGACCGCTCCGGAGTCTATTTGCTGCCAGGAGGCAAACCTGGATCACGTAATGGCCAGGTTACAATGCGTCACATTCGCAAGGACCTTTCAACTTTTATGTGGTGAGAGAGATGTGCTGGAGGTTGCTATGATGTCTCTAAAGGACGTCAGGACAGACACGCTGGAGCGTCCCATAAGTAGCAGGTATGTACCTCCAATATTTTAGGCTTTAGGATTTGGAGACATCGAAGCTAGGTTAACATGGCATGTTTACTTTTCTCAGACTGTTTAGGTTGACAGCGTACAGGCAGTTCACCCTTTGGGCAAGAGGACATTTAGGGAGAAGGCATAGGGTTCCGATTCCATCATGTGCTGTCAATTATGTCAGAAATCTGTTCCCCTCTGCGTTTTATCAGGGGTTTGAGTATGTGATGTTATACGATGTGTAAATAAAAATGTAGCCTTTGGCTAACGCGAGTCATGTAGCCTCATTCACGTTATCATTATCAACAAATTCCTGTTCTGAGAAACTTTGTTGTTAACAGGGTATAATCGTGATGTATTTGAGATAATGTTCACGTGTGATCGTTTGATGCTGTCATTTTCTGTAATCTACATTTACATTAACATAAAAATGTATTCATTTAGTACGCTTTTTATCCAACGCGATTTACGTAATGAGGAATAACATTCAAGCTAACGTTACAGACGAGACATTACCATCGCATCAGTCATCAATACTATTTATTACTAGAGGATAAGTGCAGACATTATAGTCAAAGTGTGTATTAGGATAAAGAATAAAGAAATCAGTTTGCTAGTCTGGACAACATACAGCAACAACACAGCAACAAGACTGTTGATGGGGAGTGCTGATATTGCGTGTGTTATTAGGTTGTTAGAAGTGTACAAATGTTAGAAGGATAGCTAAAGTGTGGCCACAGCTATGGAGGCATCATATTCAGGAGGAACCGTGTTTCAATAGAATGATCACAGTAAAACAAAATTATTATTTTAAATAAGACATGTAGCCAACATTTTATTTAAATGCACATGCACAAATATTAAATTATTAAAAGGGAACCTTATAAATCAATGTGCTTATTTTTAATTAATCTGCATACACTAAATGTAACCTGTTTATTTTGTATTTTGACTTTTTTGTATTTCAATGTCTAGGTAAACCTGCTCAGGTGTTTTGCCACAGAATGTCCCTTGTCTGGTCTTACGAGTCCTCTGTGCTGGGCCAAGGTAGAGTGTGCTTCATTACTGCTTTCCTGTAAAACTGCCCGTATGGAGGTTGACACCCTGCATCTGGAGATCGCGCCATGGACTATCTCCTTACGGAAGCTGTATGTTTTTCTCTCCTTGATTTTCGCCACCACATACTGATTGGCAGGCTTTGAAAATTGGAGCTTGTATCTGTCTTCTCCAGCCTTGGTTTTGGCCCTCCGTCTCTCTGTGTTGGTGTTGTGGTCGAGCGCAGCCAGGTGAAGACGTGCTCCAAAGCTCTCATAGCTAAACCTTTTTCTTTTGGTCACATATTTTTTATATAGAGCATGAACACTTTCTAAATCCCCTGTGTGGATGCCCTCTGTGACCTTGTCCAATTTCTGCATGAGCTGCTTGTCCAGGACAACCTTTTGGAGGCTCTCAAAGGCTGTGGACCCAGAACGAAGCCATGGGCGCCTGCTCTCCTCTTCAGGAGTATAAGGATGGTGCTCACATCTTATTATGGTCTCACCTGTCACCCACTCATGCACATTAGTAATGTGGTGTAGCAGAGACGTCCACTTCTCCTTCAGTCGGATTTTATCTCCCCCACAGGTAGAGACTGAGTACCACAGGTGGTTGGAGATCATCCGGATCCACTCACTCAGGCCCGCATTATTGCATTTCAACAACCTCTTTTTCACATTCTTCACAATGTGCCACATATCATACTCATGCTTAATTGATTGGTGTTTCTCTCTTAATACCTTTTGCACAGATGGGTGGCAGTCAGTGGCCAGCACAGAGATGGAGACTCCGTGGTCCGCAAGCCAGTAGCTGTTCTTCACCTCAGTCACTCGCACAGTATCCTGAGCCACCACCATCTTGGATTCTGTGTCAAGCAGAGAATAGGTGCCAAAGGTTGCATTGTAACCTGGGCTATCATAGCGTGCATCCCCTGAGACTATGAGGGGCTTATCACTCAAAGCACTCATGATGCTCTCATTGTGGATAGTCCAGGCATGATTGACTTCTGGTATCACATAGGCTTTCTGAATGTTGTACCACTGTCTCTGTGATAAAGCCTCTAAACCAATAGTGTCACACACCTCAAGGAAAGGACTGCACTCATTTCCTGTCACAAACACTCCAGCTGGAATTGTTATGTTGCACTCCATCACTCCCCTAATTTGATCCTGGGAATGCCAGATGTAATTGTGACCATCCACACACTCCGTTTTCACAGTTACCCCAAATCCACTTTTGGACAATGTTGGTGGCTCTACAAGGCATTTACTACAGCCCTCCCAGTGACACATAGAAAACAACATCAGCAAGTGTTTGTTAGAGACAATACACTTTCTGTCACCAGCAGTGTTTCCTCCTCCTCCACGTTCTTCCTCCTCCTCCTCCTCCTCCACATCACTGACATCACTGGAACTTTCATAATTTGAACGGAAACAGAAGTCCTCATCGGGGTCCTCATGATTCCCTTCAAAGGAAATCTCATCCTCTTCCCCTTCAATGTAGCATTGCTCAAATGACATTTCCTGAGTGTGTTGTGGTGTTGAGGTCCTGGGGACAGATGTGCAGTCTAGGGGACTGAAGTGTTCTACAGCGGAACAGTAGGAATGGTCATTCATGACCATTGTGATGTTGGCCAAGTCGTCGGTTACTGTGCCTATGCTCCTGAACTGATTTTTCCTGCCCTCATTAATGTCTTCAACTGGGTCTGTCTGGGTACCAACACACACACTGACTCTGGCTTCACTTGATTCACTGAGTATATCCTGTTCTTCCTCATCTCTGTCATTCCCTGTCTCACTGCCCACCATAGACATGCATGCCTGTTTGATCTATGGAAACATGGGGATGATGATGGAGGGAGAGGGGTTACAATATTATCACTCAGTACAAATGTAACACAGCAGCAATCCAAACAAACCTTCAAAATGTGAAACACTCTCTGCTTATAAAAATAAAATAAAAATGCTATCAAAACTTAAGTAACAGTTGCCTTGCATCTTTTATATATATTATTTTGTATATATAAATACACACACATTCATGTATATATTTAAGAAATATTTGCATTTATATACTATATATACATTTATATAATTTATATTATATATATTTTATATATAAATATAGTACTTTTTTCTTAAATATGATTGTGTGTGTATTTATATATACAAATTAATTATACACAGTACACACACTTATATTATGTAAACACAAACTTTTATTTTGGTGTGATTAATCTTTTGACAGCCCTAATATATATATATGATGCAGTTTAACCAATGTTTGCGTTACGTACATGACCAACCAATGGTGGCGCGCGAGAATGCAGGACCTAAAGCAATGAAAACGCACATCAACCCGATCACGTTTAGCGTTCATGTAAACACTACATTCAGATTCATCAATGTAATGAATTCAGTCCGATTGAAACAAAAGACTTGCATGAATTCCGACTGTAAAGCAAATGACAGTTTGGGTGATCTAGAAATACCGGCCGGACAAATTTTTTTTTTAGATGTCCAGGAAAAAGGACATAAGAGGACTAGTTCCGTGTGCGCGCTCCGCCGCGTCTCTCATACAGTTCGATTGATATTGCCTACATTGGATATTACCTCGATGTCGTATTAATTTAGCAAAATGACCTACGGTGAAGGTGAACATCACGATAACAACTAAGAGGTGAGTGGAAATTGTTTACAGGACCTGCCGTGGTCACATTTATGCCACAGTCATTTTGCAAGCAGGTTATTCGGTCCTTGGTTTTATCGGATGTGTTAACCTTGATTAGCCTAACCTAACCCTAACTAGTTTTTGACTTAATTTAGCATCATGGATTACAGCTAAACCTACCTCTCTGTTCTCCGCCTGACTTATGCGTTTTAGCGCTCTTTCCCTGCGGCTAACAGTGCTAGATGTGATGGTGCCCTTTGACGGTCTGTCGGTTTGCCCTGCATTGTAGCTAGAAAAGTCAAAAACAGACGGTGTTGCCTCAGGCTTGAGTCTGTTCGACTTGGTCTTCGTCAGTCTACCACTCGAATCAAAAGTGAAGCTCTCCTCATAGTCTGATGTTTGGAAGTGGGCACTACAGACCCTAAACCCAGGGGCTGTAGGGGGGCTAGCCCGTTTTAAGGCTGCTAGCCAACATTTTAGGGCTGCCTTTCTCCGTAGAGGTAAACGATGGTAATGTATGTTTTGGCCTGCTGCCTTTGTCCTGTACAACTCATGGTGGCACCCAGGTGCAATACAATACGACCCTCCTCTCGATCTGTGACCCTCTTGAGATGCCATTTTGCTGGAGCTGTCAAGGTAGCCTACCATTCCAGTGGCGTCACGGATCGTCGAAAATCATAATGGCTGCGCCCTAGTAACAAAACAACAAACTACGATATCTGTTTTCCCCCCTTGTAACTACTTCAAAAGTTTTAATTGTCCTACCACAAATAACAATGATAACACGTGTGTTATATGACCTTAACTTCCTATTTCGTTTCAGTTCCCCTTTAAAAAACTCTTGTCCTGCAGCTCACTGGTCCTGGGAGAGAATGTGTTAGATACTCAAGGTATGGCTATGAAATAAGACCAGTGTCAAGTCCAGTTAATTTAATAAGTATTATGCAAAAAAGACACAACTCTAACCAAATATAATAGTTACATCCAAAACAAAGTAGTGATAAACATTGTTTCTCATGTTGTAGGTAATGCACAGGTGTGACGGGTTGGTGAGTTGGCTGCATAACAGTCCATCCAGACTTTGAGGCAGTAGCACTAAACCCCTGTGTTACAGGCTCTAACACTTGTAATGTAGTGTTACACTTATCTTCAGCTTTTTGGTGAGACGTGGTTAAACAGGGTAGTTCCAGGAAGAAGAGAGCAATGTTTTTATAAATAAGTAAATTTAATGTTTTACCCTCCACTTACACATATTGTACATGTGCACAAGCTCTTTCAGCGGTTATAGACACCTGTCTGCTGCAGTGTGGTCAGGTGGAGCTGGGGATACCTGGGCCAGCAGGTACAGGTCATACTTCCTTGTGCTGTCCTTACAGAGGATTCCAATACTGAATTTATAAATATAGTTGGTATATAAAAAATTTAAATATGAAGAAACAGTTATACCTGAAGTTACACACAAAACAATTGTTTAAAAACATGCATTATAAAATCAGCTATAAAACTCAAAATGAACATGAATCAACATAAACATTTACAAAAGAATGTCTAAATGACACCCTTTTCTCAAACTGCCTTTACATAATTCTTATATTCTTTAGAGATTGTTCTTACAGTAAGCATTTTATATTGATATAATATTTTATATATACACAGTTAATTTAAATAAAAATAAATGTCATAGTAAATTCTCATACATCATTTCAAGGCAGGTCCAAACTTTGTAAATCCTGCACAGTCAGGACAGAGGCTTTTTACTTTGTGTTTGAAAGTCACTGTCAGTTGCACTTATTGGAGCGAAGATTGTGAAATGCAAGAGCCAGACTTAAACAGGCTGATCATAACTTCATGAGCTGTTCCAAAATCTTTAAGACTCTTGAGTGTGTTCACATGTTGTTTACATTAGTCTAAATGTAGTCTCAGAAACTATAAAGCTAATTGCAGTTTTCAGAGTCTGAATCCAAGATGATAGACAGCAGCAAAGTTGAAGGATGAAGTGTCTTCAACAGTGAAGTGACGCAGGAACAGTTACCAGGTCCTGAAAATAAAATAAACATATAAACATGATTTTATTTCTTAAATTAGACCATTTTAATGACAATAAAATGATAGATTATCACACATCTCATGTGTTCTTGTTAGAGTATTTAAAACAAGTAATTGCACTATAACAGTAAAACAAACAAAACAAACTAAAGAATGGGAATAAATGCATTACCTTCAGCAGTGGACACCTCACACCGTTCCCTCATTATTGGAGTAGAGCTAGTCCTGGGACACTCTGGCAGCTCCAGTGTCTGTGTCACATGACACACTCCTATTAGGCGTTCTGGCCTGGGTGGCTGCAAAAAAAGAGTTTCACAAATGATTTGTTATCTTGAATATATGATGAGACCCAAACATCTGGGTCCACAACTCACAAAAACTGCACAATCCCTAAAAGATGCTCTGCCTTTGCACAATCACCCTTTTCATTTCAAACCATCAAACAATGGAATCAGATCCTAGACAGTCTGAAATTCTAAATCTGGTACAAAGCATATATTTTCTTGTGAGATTATTGCTTTTGTACATGGTGCCTGAGAAATAAAGAATAAACAAAAATTAAACATACAAAAGCTTCACAGTATTCAAACTCACCTTTGCTTCACCTGCAGATCTGCAGCGACTAGTTCAGACTGGCACCCAGTTTCTCTGGTCATCTTAGACAAAACAAAAGATTTGTGTTATTGTTTACAATTACAGTATTATATTAATTCATTTTAAAATGTTTATAAAGGATATTAATAACACAAATATTCTCATTACTATTACTTTATATCCTCCGTGAAAGCACTAGTCTTTTAATCCATGTGTACTGTCTCTGGGTCGGTCTGGTAGCTGCAGCCTGTGATACACTGTCTCCTCAGCAGCTCCAGCTCTGCTCGGTTTACCCCGAGGAGCAGCGATAAACAACGTACACTGATGGTGGCGCTTTCGCGTTCAATCTAATTAGCAAAGTTGACACGAAACGCAGAAGTTTTTGAGTTTGAGTTGAGTCAAAACTCACGGTGTTACACGAGTCATGAGATGTTCATTTCAGTCAAGTCCAGAGTCATGAGCTAGTGACAGGTCTTTAGTGCCAAAGGCTGCATCTCTGCTTCAAGTCCAACAGAGTGCTGCACATTTACGAGAAATAACTAACGGAATATTGAGTGAAAGAGTAAAGCTAGATGTCTGTGTTTACTGGGACACAGTATCAACGCAGCAGCCCTCATTAGCGCGTTAGCCCGGTATCAGGAGCAGCTGAAGCTAACGTTTAGCATACTTTACCTAACTAGCAACATGACAAAATTGATTAGTTAACTTTAGCTTTACTGGGAAGAAACATAAATTGTGTTTCAAAATGTATGTTCACTCACCTCAAGACGCCGCTGCGGTGGTGGGAATCCATGCAGGAGCAGCGTTAGGCGCTGTGTTGCTTTTCAGCGGGAGATGTTTGGAGAAGCACATTTCCACCTCCATTGCGTTGGAGAAGCAATCCCTCTTAAAATGCCCGCTGCAAACTCCAGCTCTCAGCAGGAACTCACGGTGTTCCAGGCCAAGTGCACACTGGTGTCTAATTTCCAACTCAACTGGAAAGCAATGCAGTAGTGATGGGATTTATGGCTCTTTGAGGGGATCCGGATCTTCGCGATCCGTTCCTTTCAAAGAGCCGTTCAAAAGAACGGCTCTTTGGCTCTTTTTAAATATTTAGTCAGTTTTAAGAAGCCAGCTTGGGGGCATCTCAGTTTATCCTGGAAATAATCACTGGGAGGAATGATGAGGTGAGATTTGTCAAATAATTAAAACTCAGATATCACACACCAATATCTGAGTTTGAATTACTCTGAAATATTGATTATTACCTCATTTGTCATGTGTGGACTATATTCCATAGGGTTGCACAAATCCCTCTGCTTAGTCTCTGTGTGTGTGTGTGTGTGTGTGTGTGTGTGTGTGTGTGTGTGTGTGTGTGTGTGTGTGTGTGTGTGTGTGTGTGTGTGTAAAGCTACGTTGACTTGTGTTATTCATACAATACCTACTCACAAATAAACATCAAAAACAAAGCCGGCTGAAATGAATTTCTGTGCAAAACATCTTTTACTTCAAAAACTTCCACACAAGAACATTATCACACAAGAACATTTCGATAGAAAACAAAAAATATTTAAAGTAGATAAAATAGAATAAATAAAATGGAAATGTCTAAATACTACATACTATTACTACTGTAAACTTTGCAAATAGGACATCAGCCCCTTCAAGTCAATGAACAATAACAAAGTGGGCTGCAATGAAGTAGCTACTCACGTGAAGGATGCGTGCACAACTAATAACTAATATCATCACGCTATAAAGGGTCGGCCTGCGCTGGGTGCGCCCCTCCCCCTATACCTGTTCTGTCTCGCGGAGGAGCTCATTTGTGTGCATCTGTGTGAGACAGGCATAGGAAAAAAGAACGACAGAAAGAACGGCTCCCCTCCAGCCGCGACTCGGCTCCCATCGTTCATGTTTGTGAGCCGTTCAAAAGAATCGGTTCGTTCGCGAACGTCACAACTCTACAATGCAGTCCAGCAGTGTTGTTGCAACCAGCAACACTACAAGTAGCTACATGCTAATATAGCTAGCCTGATGTTTTGAACACCCGCTACTTGGGAAGATGTTTTTATACCAGGGGCGTGAGCCAATGCCAAGGGTGTGGTGGGGTCGTGCCAGGGGCGTGGGTAGAGAGCCGTTAGTCGAGCCAGTATACGTCACACTAGGAAAGAATCTTTAATCTAAAAATTCAACTGCAGTAACTACCGTTTAACCTGAGGAGGGCAGCACTTAGACGGTTTTACACCATAAAATGTAAAATTAATATACTTTATACTCAAATGTCAAAACTTTTACTCAGATCAGTGAACAGCACTAATAAGGCCCCATTCTTACAGATCATTAACTAAAAAAAGTTGGTTTAGGGTTTAGTTACTCTTTAAAATAAAAAAGAGTGTGCCGATCCTTTAATTCTGCATGCTGCTGTGTAGCCAACAATATGTTTTACTTGTGTGATTTACAATTATTTAAATTATTCGTGAAACCTTAAAGGGGCTTTGGGTAAAACACTGTAGTAACAATTGGACAAAATGCAACACAATACTAGGTTTTCAATCATGTATAATGACATCAAAAGAAGACACTGTGTCATAACAAAATTGCTTAAAAAGACTGTACCTGATTTTTCGTTCTTCTAGTAGGGAAAAATGGTTTAAACCCCAAACGGTACACAGCAAATCCAGCCTGGTAAAATTAACCCTTTCAGCGCCAAAGTCACAAAGGGAAAGGCAGAATTGCGACACGACGTGGCTGGTGAGAAGAATGTTGTTGGTGGGAGCTCTACGTTGGTAAGAGTAGAAATTGTTTGACAAGAACATTCCATTTGCTGCAGACTCTGACTCCGGGAGAGAATATGTATCTTCTCTTAAGTGTTGTTAGCGCATTGAGTCTATGCTTGTCATATGATATGTGCTTTAGGATAAAATTGTATTATTATTAAGAACTATGTGAGGATAGCAGCCTGTGTGAAGGTGCCAGTGGAGCTGAGGGGTTTTCCAGCCATACAGCAGACCCTCCAGTTCCAGTTTCTGCCAGTCTACACAGGAGGGGATGGAGAGGAGGCAGGTTTGGGGGAAAAGAAAGGCAAGGGAGAGACTATAGCTACGGGCCAAGTCACTGATGATAAGGGCTGTGAACACATAAAAGATCAGGAAGTTTATCAGGGGTAGATAAAGAATTTTGATAAAAAGTACTGGCTATACAGGGGCGAAAGATCTGACTGAGGTGCATCCCATCGATTTTCTGTCCCTCTTTTTGACTGACAATTTTTGGAACCTTGTTATAAATGAGACTAACCGTTATGCTAATCAGGTTTTATCCTCAAAACAGCTGAAGCCACAGTCCAGGTTTCATAAGTGGTATGATGTATGTGTGTCTGAATGAAAGCTTACCTATCTTTGCATCTGTCTACGGGGCTTGTCGAGAAGCCTGAGATTAAAGATTATTTAGCATTGTTTTGGCCAACATATACTCCTGGTTTTGCCAACGTAATGTCTAGAAAAAGATATGAAAGCATCCTGACTTTCTTGCATTTTGCCAATAAGAGTATATGAAGAAAGATCAGATAGGGCATGACAGAGTTTGATACTGTAAGATACTAAGTGCAATGTCCAATTTTTTTATTTATTATTATTACATTTTTTTTCTCCCTCCTTTACTTTGTAATTATGTATATACAGGAGATAGCATTTGTTTTAGGATTAATTTAACCTTTTTATTGTGTTCAATTTAAAATATCTTATCTAAAATATCTGCTGCCGAAGATTGTATATACATTTTTTTTTCTATTGCATGCACACCTTTCTTTTTACTTTTTGCACTTTACCTGTCTTTCTGAGGGCATGGAATAATTAGAACAATAATCCATCGCTTGTCAGCGGTTTGCAGCCCTCTCAAGGAGCTTTCCTTAGTTGTGATGACATTACCTTACAAGTGAAGATCAACCCTAAAACAGAATAATCCCAGAAATCCAGATAAATATGGCTACAGAGCATATGTATTGAGTGAAAGCTGGTCAGTGGTCATTACACACTGGAATCCATACTGATGCAGCAGGTGACATAAGTGCCACCCACTCAGTAGTTCATGAACTTCTGTCTAAATACAAAGAGAAAGGCCACCATTTATACACGGATATGTATATATGTCACCATCCATTCCCAGTGAATTATCTGAAAGTTACACTGGTTTACTTGAAACAGTAATGAGCACAAGGAAAGAAATGTCAAAAAGCCTGAGAAAAGATGTTTTACGGTTGAAACAAAGTGATGGGCCAGTGTTTGTGAGGAAGGGCAAACTGTTGGCTTGTGCGTGGCATGACACTACACGCATTACAATGTTATCAACTCTTCATGAGAATGACTGTGTTCATGAGAGAATCAGGACAAAAAAAAAAAAAACTGGTTCTCGCGTGTCACAACACCACCTGAAAGGGACCCAAATGCAGAAGGTTCTTCTAAAAGGTTTCTTGAAAGCAGGTAAGAAAATAATCAAAGCAGTTCTTTGAGGAATACCAAAAGCAAGAGCAGATGCAGACTGGAGCAGCCAGAGGCAGGAACAGGAGGCTGGCGGGCACAAAAACTGGAACAGAGTACAGAAAACCGCAGGTAAGAATGTCACAATCCACAAAAACGTACAAAAACTGCAAACTGAGGAGATCGTCGACAGGTGTGCCGCTCAGTCTTGAGCAGGAGGAGGAGGGAGGGGGAGAAGCCGAAGAAGTCAAAAACCTGGAGTGGGCCATGACAGATGGAGGAGTATTACATGTGGGGTCTCCCAGGGACAGTGTTCTGCCTGAACGCATTCATTGAACGATAGTTCATGAACTCGTTCATATTTTGGGCGAACGTGAACTGAACGTGCTGTATTACTGATGAACGTTACTGTCAACTCGTTCATTCTGGTGTCTGTGAACGGCACGCTCTCTCAGATTAACTTTGTTCAATAGGGTGCCAGATTTCTGTAGAGCCTTCCAGGCGAAAACCCGGCTAAAACACACCGCAAACGGGTCTTAATATGTAGCGAAAAAAACACCAAATCTGGCAACACCAGTCACCAGTGTCGCACCGCCGTCCGCCGCATGCGTGACGCGTCATCAAAAAAAAAAAGCATGGAGGCGACAGCAGCATGTAGCAAGAAGGCGTATGATCATTTAAAAGAAGTTTATGATGTTTATGACAAGGTCGGTGAAATCTCACTTTTCTGTGCAAACTTTGCCCGCCGGCTTTCAAAAACAAAATCCGCACTTCAGTTACATCCACAGCAAACCTGACCCGGCTAGCCTTTTAAGGTATGTGAAAGCAAATAAAAAATCAAAAGACAGTCAGGACAGATCCTCGACTCAACGCTAATGTAAACCCTGGTTGGAAAAGGATTCAAAATTGGATATGAAGATGAAATCTGACGCATAGCTTCATTGTTAAAACTGATAAAATAATTGCTGTCTGTGATTCTACTGTATATGGGCTGCGGCAATAATTTTGAAAAATAATAGCTCGCAGCAACATATGGAAAAAAAGAACTATGAACTAGTTCATTTTTGGAACTGTAAACTTGGTTAAAAATTTTGAAGTTTGAACTGTGAACTGAACTAGTTTTATTTTATTTTATTCAGGTAATGACCTACAACTAATGTTGACTGAGGTTACAGAGTTAAACAAAATTAAGGGATAGTTCAACAGTAGACTATAACAAAAACAAAAATTATGATATTTGGAAAGAGTACAAAAGATGAACAAACAGAGATACAAATTGATAAAGTAAAAACTGGGTGTGATCCTCTATCACAATGTTAGTTGGAAACCACAAATAGCTAATATTTGTTCAAAAATGGCAGTAAGTGTCACTATAATGAGCACGTGAAGACATCTATTAAATCAGGAAGCCCTCTCCATCTTATATTGTTTACTCATCCTACCGTATATTTATTACTGCACTGAAGTCTGGTGTAATACCTTCAAGAGGCATCTAGAAACATTATACAGACTCCAGAAAAAAGCCATAAGAATCGTACATAATGTGGGATTTAGGGAATATACCAACACACTGTTCTTAAAATAATATATCCTAAAACTTGAAGACCTAGTCAAATTAAATCTTTGTTGACCGTATATAAAGCTAAAAATAATCAACCATCAACTTCCTATAGTTACTAATTACCATTTGCTCCTAGTCCAATTCAGCTCATGTCATGTCATTTATGCTAATCCAGACATAGTCATGGGGGGATGTGAATGATACACCTTCTTCCACTGTATATACGACATGATATATAATATAATGTATTTTTTTACCTTTGCAAACAAACATAATCCTGTACCATTGTCAACATGTGTGTAATTTGCTTCATTCTAGCAAGAATTAAAACCTGATCCTACATTGTAAATTGTATGCTTTCTCCATCGTATCTCTAATTGAGCTCAACTAAAAATAATTTTAACATTTGGGGCGAGGATAAATTTGTATGTTTTAGTTAAGATCTGTTTGTAACAACAAGTGAGACTAAAACGGGAAATTTTGTTACAGGTGTTAGGTATTGTTGCCTTGCTAGAACTAAGCTTAATAGAAAAACCTGTGCTCTACTAATGTTTATGGGCTACTTCCACTTCCTGACTCCTTCCACTTACTGACTTCAGACAAGGCAGACGTCTTTCCCTCTGCTCCCTGCTCTCTGCTTATCAGCATGTACGAGCATGTAAATGTTCACTACATGCAGCTCGCTTAGACTACCAATCAGGTGAAATTTAATAATTTTCCACGACACAACTGACAATCTCTTGTGGCACACTAGTGTACTGCGGCACAGTGGTTGATAAACACTGGTCTAGCAGACAATCTCTGTGGAAACAGGTTATGCATCTGCTGGCCCATTTTTATGTTTTGATCATTTTAATTGCTTTTATGGTTTGATATGACGAGAACCTATTTAGTATGTTTTTTATGTTGATTTGAGTTGCTTGTTCTTTATATGGATGAAAACCAACTACAACAGTAGACCAGTTCAAAACAGAAGCTTGGACAATTAATATATCCACTTGTAAATGCTAATATTAACATAGTTCTTTAAATTAATATTAAATCATCTTGGTTTATGCCTATTAAGGGAAATACACCTGAGCTGGACTAGTGACTTCCGGTGACATCAATCTGCACTTGACAAACAAAGAGATCAGAGACATTTGCAGCGCATGGTGGACATCTGGTGGTTTTGCGGAGATAAGACCATTAGACCAGCGTTGCCTGCTGACTGGACACATGCCCCCTTATTTAATTGATCCTTCTGTTATATGTGTTCACAAACAATGTGACAGAGAACACCGTGAGCAGAAGCTCACACCTTTGGAGCAAGAGAGCAGCCCCCTCAGGTTTATTCAATAGCCACATATACATCAATATCATAGGTGTCCCTCAAGTTGTCCCTAATGAATATAAGGATATTATGCAGTTAACAGCTGAATTTTAATCTATTTGCTTTTGAGACAATTAATAAAAATATGGCTTGGATTAACTATATTTATTACAACCAACAAAGAGGTATTAATTACACAAGAGATACTGTAACCGTTAATAAAATGAAAGTTAGACAAAACCAGACTAATGTCCTGAAAAAAACAGAATGGCACTGAGCATGCTACTGAAAGGGCTACTAAAAGGGGTGGGGGTCTTCAAAATGATTTCATCCCAAAAAAAACACAGCTCTTCATAACAGCATAACAAATACCTTCAAATTAGAATTAGAGAAACTGCTAGTCATGATAGTGCGGGTGTGGAACTGGATAATGTAGCAGCTTCTAGTTGTCTGGTTAGGCCGTGTCTTCCCGATGTCTACTGCCTAAATCTGTTAGATATGGTGAATTTATTTAGTCCTCAAACACATCTGAAAACTCACAGAGTCAGTGACCCAAAAGCATCCTGTCCTCATGTTATTATAACTCAGAGGCATTCTTTTAAACCCGGCAGAACTGTTAGAGCTCGACAGCTTGTTCCTGTTACTATCGCTCTACTGGACCAGCCCTCAAATGCAGGCTCTACGTCAAGACTGAAGATTGGTCTCCTGAATGTGCGGTCTCTATCATCCAAAGCACTCTTAATTAATGACCTTATTAATTCTCATTGCTTGGATTTACTTTGTCTTTGTGAAACTTGGCTTAGGCTCAATGTTTTTCTGCCACTAAATGAAGCCTCTCCCCCTGATTATGCATATGCACAGGTAGGTCGCACGTCGAAAAAGGGTGGTGGTGTTGTAGCCATTCATAAAGCTGCATTTTGCTTTACAGGTCCATCATCACAGCCAAAATTTAACTCATTTGAAGTGTTACTCATTAAACATATTCCTTCTCAAATTAGCGGAAGGAAGCCATTTTATTTAGCTGTAATCTATCGCCCTCTTCTTTCTGTTCTGATTTGTTTGGAGTTTTCCTCTCTGACTTAATAACCCACACTGATAACATCCTTCTAGTTGGTGACTTTAATATTCATCTAAATAAGGAGTGTGATCCCCTGGCCAGAGCTTTTCAATCACTGCTTACAACCCTGTCTTTCGACCAGTTTGTTCATGAGCCTACAAACATTAGCTGAAACTATCTGGATCTTGTTTTGGCTCGGGGAATAGATGTTTCCCATTTCTTCGTCTCCTCTCTTTCATCTGCTGTTTCAGATCACTCACTGGTGGAATTTGAGATAAGTTATAGACTCCCCTCAAATTCCGACAATCGTGTAGTGTCTACACGGAATTTTAGCGAGGCTGCAATGGAAATGTTTGCCACACGGCTGACAGATGTTCTTCCTAATTTAACTCCTTCTGGAAACTCAGTAGAGGCCTACACAGAGGAGGTCCATGCAACCCTCTCGGCCATCACTGACTCAGTGGCACCCCTCAGGACAAAGCCCAGACCAACCAGACGACGTACACCATGGTATAATGAGGAAACCCGGGCTTTAAAACGGGCCTGCAGGAGTTTTGAACGCATATGGCGCAAGTCAAAAACTAATCTAAATTATCAAAAATGGTGTTTGTGTGTAAACACCTATAAGCACTCCCTCAGCACTTCAAAGACGGCTTATTTCTCATCTCTAATCAGAGAAAACTGGCATAACCCCAGGTTTATCTTTGGGACAGTTGCTAAACTAATCCAACCAAAAACAACTGAAGACCCCTCTCCCTTTAGTGCACAAGACTTTTTAGATTTCTTTAATCATAAAATTGAAGATATCAGGGATAATATTTTGGTTTTGTCTTCCTCAGCTCCGGGTCCCATTCACTTGGATCCACTGACCTCTCGTCTCTCAGTCTTAGATCCTGTATCCCTCGATGAGCTGACAAAGGTGGTTTCTTCATGTAAAGCAACTACATGCCTTCTGGATATCCTGCCAGCAAAACAGCTTAAAGAACTGTGGCCCTATGTAGGGCAAATTATGTTAAATATTATAAACTTGTCCCTCTCTACTGGCACCGTTCCTTCCTTCTTCAAACAGGCTGTGGTCAAACCCCTGCTCAAAAAACCTACTCTGGATCCTGGATGCCTAAATAATTTCCGTCCTGTCTCCAATTTACCTTTTCTATCTAAAGTCCTCGAAAAAGTTGTGTTAAAACAACTTACTCTATATCTATCGGAAAATGACCTCCTCGAGGAGTTTCAGTCTGCATTTAGGGCCTCTTATTCCACTGAAACAGCTTTAGTTAAAGTGACTAACGATCTCCTCCTTCAGATTGACGAGGACTCACTGTTATTGCTAGATCTCAGCGCTGCATTTGATATGATTGATCATGCAGTGCTAATCAACAGACTAAAAGATGTGTTTGGCATCTCTGGCTCTGCTCTTGCTTGGTTAGAATCCTATCTGTGTGATAGCTCTCATTTTGTCTCTTTTAATAAATCCTTCTCCTCCACGGCACCAGTGAAATTCGGTGTGCCACAAGGGTCTGTGCTTGATCCCATACTTTTTTCACTATATGTTACACCATTGGGACAAATCATCAGAAGTTATGGAGTAAACTTCCACTGTTATGCCGATGATACACAGCTGTATCTACCAATAAAGGCGAATAATACTACTGACATCAAGCGTCTAGAGGCCTGCCTCGTTTCAATTAAAACATGGATGTCTCAAAACTTCCTCCATTTGAACTCGGATAAAACAGAGCTCTTGCTAATTGGTCCTGCATCAGCACAAGTTCAACAATCTTACTGTCTCGATCAACAACTGTGTGTTTGAGCACGGCAACACTGTGAGGAACCTTGGTGTCATTTTTGACTCCACACTATCTCTGCAGCAGCACATTAGTGAGGTCACTAAACTGGCCTTTTTTCACTTGGGGAATATATCAAAAATTTGCTCCTGCCATCCAGGCTGGACTACTGCAATGCGTTATTCTCTGGACTGCCGAGGAAAAGTACTCACAGACTACAAATGGTCCAAACCACAGCCACCAGACTTTTAACAAAGACCAGGAAGTTTGATCACATTACTCCGGTCCTGGCTTCATTACATTGGCTTCCTATTCATGTTAGAGCTGATTTCAAAGTTCTCCTGTTAACATTTAAAATCCTTTGTGTGCGCCTTCTTACCTATCTGACCTCATCACCCAGTATACTCCAGCTCTTACCCTTCGCTCTCAGGACGCTGGCCTCCTTCAACTTCCTCGAGTAAAGAAGAAGTCTGCTTGCTACAGAGCCTTTTCTTATAGAGCCCCACTTTTATGGAATGGGCTCCCGTGAAGTGCAAGAAGTAGCTGACTCTGTTGAGGTTTTCAAAAGCAAACTCAAAACATACTTATTTCACCAAACATATGGAGACTAATTGATCATAGGTATATGTTTACACTGGTTGTAGCTGTAGGTACACGTTTACACTGGTTGTAGCTGTAGGTACACGTTTACACTGGTTATAGCTGTAGGTACACGTTTACACTGGTTGTAGCTGTAGATACACACTAATCCCATCATTATTATCACATCTACCTATTACAGTTTTTTTTTTTTCTCCCTCCTCCTAGGGTGGACGCAAACCTCTGACCTGCTGGGTGATGTGTACCCGATGTGTGTACCCGATGTGTTTACACTCTAGCAGATGAATTGGGTATTCTGGTGTAGAGGACTAAATCTGGTTTGACAAAATATTTGGAAAATTGGCTGCCACCAATTGTGCAAGTTCTCCAACTTAAAAAGATGAGAGAGGCCTGTATTTTCTATCATAGGTACACTTCAATTGTGAGAGACAAAATGAGAAAATAAAAATCCAAAGAATTTATTTGGAAATTATGGTGGAAAATAAGTATTTGGTCAATAACAAAAGTTAATCTCAATACTTTGTTAGGGTTACTTTGTTGGCGATGACAGAGGTCAAACGTTTTCTGAAAGTCTCTAGAAGGTTTCTACACTCTGTTGCTGGTAGTTTGGCCCATTCCTCCATGCAGATCTCCTCTAGAGCAGTGATGATTTTGGTGCTGTCGCTGTTCAACTCCCTCCAAAGATTTTCTGTAGGGTTGAGATCTGGAGACTGGATAGGCCACCTCAGGATGTCAGATCCACTCCGTGTCTCTCAGGGATCCGCTCCACTTTCCTTCTCTCTCCTTCATCTCATCACTGCCACCTGTCCAAAGCACCTGTAACCTATTACCATCAGTGAGGTATTTAAACCTCTCCTGTCCACCTTTTCCCTGCCAGATCGTTCAGCATACTTTGTGTGAATGTTTCCAGCATTTGTTCCAGCTCTTGTCTCAGTCCTCTCTCCAGCCTTCGCTCCAAGTCTCAGGTTTGGACTTCACTCTCAGCCCAGCTTCCCAGCTTGGTTCCAGTCACCGGCTCGGCCACCACGGCTCACTCCAACTCTCAGCCCAGCTACCCAGCTTGGCCCCAGTCACCGACTCGGCTCCAGGCTTCGGCGCAGCTCCACGGCTCACTCCAACTCTCAGCCCAGCTCCCCAGCTTGGTCTCCAGTCACCGGTTCGGCACCAGGTCTCGGTTCAGCTTCACAGTTCAACTCCAACTCTCAGCCCATCTCTCCAGCTTCCTATCACTATCTGTACTTTAATAAAGTATCACTTACCTTCACTGTCTTGTGCGCACTTGAGTCCTCATTCCCGCATTACACAGGACCTTGAAATGCTTCTTACAATGCCACTCCTTTGTTGTCCGGGCGGTGTGTTTGGGATCATTGTCATGTTAAAAGACCCAGCCATGTTTCAACTTCAATGCCCTTGCTGATGGAAGGAGGTTTTTCTTATAATCTCACAATACATGGCCCCATTCATTCTTTCCTTTACACGGATCAGTCGTCCTGGCAGAAAAACAGCCCCAAAACATGATAAAAACATGAGGGCGGCAGTAGCTCAGTGGGTAGACCTTCGACCGGCGGGTGGGCGGTTCCATCCCGCTCTCCCTCACATACTGTTGTGTCCTTGGGCAAGACACTAAACCTACATTGCCTCCAGTGAGTGTTCTGTACACAACGTCTGGCGTAAAGCGCTTTGAGTGCCTACTTGTAGGTGGAAAAGCGCTATATAAAAATTATTAAAATAAATGTTTCCACCCCCATGCTTCACAGTATGTATGGTGTTCTTTGGATGCAACATTGATTACACATCACCCAGCAGGTCAGAGGTTTGCGTCCACCCTAGGACGAGGGAGAAAATAAAATAAACTGTAATAGGCAGAAGTGATAATATTATAAGCGGTTTAGTGTGTATCAGCTACAACCAGTGTGAGTGTGTACCTACAGCTACAACCAGTGTAAACGTATACCTATGATCAATCAGTCTCCATATGTTTGGTGAAATAAGTATGTTTTGAGTTTGCTTTTGAAAACCTCAACAGAGTCAGCTCTGTAGCCAGCAGACTTTGTTTTGAGACATCCATGTTTTAATTGAAACCAGGCAGGCCTCTAGACGCGTGATGTCAGTAGTATTATTCGCTTTTATTGGTAGATACAGCAGTGTATCATTGGCATAACATTGGAAGTTAATTCCATAACTTCTGATGATTTGTCCCAATGGTATAACATATAGTGAAAAAAGTATGGAACCAAGCACAGACCCTTATGGTACACCGAATTTCACTGGTGCCGTGGAGGAGAAGGATTTATTAAAAAATACAAATGAGACCCATCACACAGATAGGATTATAGCCAAGCAAGAGCAGAGCCAGATATGCCAAACACATCTTTTAGTCTGTTGATTAGCACTGCATGATCATTGTATCAAATGCAGTGCTGAGATCTAGCAATAACAGTCATCTGGGATCATCCAAATGCTCTCTAGCAAACTTCAGACGGGCCCGGACATATACTGGCATAAGCAGGGGGACACGTCTGGCACTGCAGAACTGGAGTCCCTGGCGGCGTAGTGTGCTATTGATGGTAGCCTTTGTTACTTTGGTCCCAGCCCTCTGCAGGTCATTCAGTAGATCCCCTGTGTGGTTCTGTAATTTTTGTTCACCGTTCTTGTGATCATTTTGACCCCACGGAGATTATTCATGGTCTTGTATGTCTTACATTTTCTAATAATTGCTCCCATAGTTGATTTCACATTAAGCTGCTTACCTATTGCAGATTCAGTCTTCCCAGCCTGAGGCAGGTCTACAATTTTGTTTCCGGTGTCCTTTGACAGCTCTTTGTTCTTGGCCATTGTTTGGAGTCTGACTGTTTGAGGTTGTGGACAGGTGTCTTTTATACTGATAACAAGTTCAAAATGTTGTCAATAACACAGATAACATGTGGAGGACAGAGGAGCCTCTTAAAGAAGAAGTTACAGGTCTGTGAGAGTCAGAAATCTTGCTTTTTTGTAGGTACTTATTTTACAGAGGAATTTACCAATTAATTCATTAAAAATCCTACAATGTGATTTCCTGGATTCTTTCCCTCATTCTCTTTCTCATAGTTGAAGTGTACCTATGATGAAAATTACAGGCCTCTCTCATCTTTTTAAGTGGGAGAACTTGCACAATTGGTGGTTGACTAAATACTTTTTTTGCCCCACTGTACATACTGCATACTTGTTTTCACACTTCCATGTCCAGACGATGAACAATGTGATCTTGGGAACGTCATCATTCACATGTACATCAAACGGGACAATGGCTCCATGACTGATCATACTGAAGTCCTAAGGGCCATATGGTTCACTGAATTTATTATGCTTAAGAAAAATGATTTTAATCATTATGAATGTGCATATGTCTCACTGTATGTTTTGTTTATTTTTGTCTAAGGGGCAGGATGGAAAGGCAGGGTCAGGCCAGAGCTCTGAATACAACGGGTTGACCAGTTCATCTCGGGTATTTCTTAATTGTATTTGTTGTTTTGGATTGATACTGTGTCTCTGATTCATCCTCTTGTGTCATTGCAGTACCTGTTGACAGCAGAGTGACAGTTTTGTACTCCTTCCACCTGACAGCCCAGATGCACTGGCTGTCTCTGTGTACCTGCAGTTCTGATCTCACACTAGCTCCAGGCTCATTAAAATGTTGTCAGCAAACTGGCCAGGACTGAGACAATCTGGCTGGTGGCATCCAAGGTTTTTTTGTTCAAGTGTCAGGGGGGCACCATGGGCCTCCAACTTACTGTAGTCTTGCCCTGGTATAGCACCATGTCATGAAGCCATCCTCTGAGGCCCTGGCAAACAACTTAAAACCCCACTTGCCTGGCCTGTTCTTCACATACTGTCATAGGTTGCCATCTGTCTTCCCTTTGTAGGTAACCATCCAAAGACGGTCTGCAGCTCATGCCTAAAGGCAGTATTGAGAACGCTGAACAATGGCCAGACTTTGAAAAAGCGGTCACTGATGCAAGAGATCTTGGTGTTGTTATTGACACGGACAACCCTATTCAGCAGCCTGAACCCCCTTTAAGACATTAGGTTGGCAACTTGAGGGACTCTGGTCTCCATGGTCTAGTAATCTTCAAAAGATGGGTGCTCAGCAACCCCCATATAGATAAAGTCTTTCTGAGTGGTGTACCAGTTGGCTTGTATGCGATATGCCTAAGGATTTTGGGGCCAAAGTACAGTACCTCAGTGTAGTGTGCTGGTATTCATACCTGACTGAGTTGTCCAGGTCAACTTTGTGCCAGGTGCTTCGCCTGGCTGATGACTTCCTGGGTTTGGTGGACCTCTTGGCTTGTAGTGACTGGCTACTCGCGCTTGTCATTATAAACACATGCAAAAAAAAACAACAAAAACTGTTGTAAGGTTAAACTTCTCACTTAATCCCTGTATAGTATAATACAGACATTTGTCAACTACTATTGTAGTTATATAAGTAGACAAGGAACAAGATCTGCCTTTTTTGGAATGTGGAACAACAGATTTGATTTGACCACGTGCTTACAATAAATGCAGAAGTTACCAAATATAGTTCCATGCCCAATAAAGAGTTAAAATTAGTGCATGAGCTTTCTCAATGTTAAAATAAACTGCATTAAGGAAATCCCAATAATGTATTCATTAAATATCAACAAAAGAATTTGTTTTCATGGACACAAGGTCACATTGTACACGTATACACTGTTGTGTCACAGATGGTCCATGGATTTAAAAGGTAATTGCTCTACAGAATGCACAGACATGTTTGTGCTTGTAAACTGTTTTTAAATGCCTCAAAATCTATTTTCCATGTGGACCATGTCATCATGAAGACTCTGCAACACTGTTGGGCGAAGATCTTCAGGCAAGACTAGTTAATATTAGGTTTGTTGATGTCCTGTTGCTTTCTGTAAAGAACACCTTCAACCAGCTCCAACTTGTTGAGTTTTAAGCAGCAAAGGGATTTCAGGAAGCTCCTCCTTAGCAGTCGGAGGGACCTTCCTACCTGTTTCCATCTGATGTATGACTTCCTGGAGACCTGTGATCTTTCTCGGGAACGACGTCTGCCATGATGGACAGGGAATTGATCAATGTGCTTGCTGCTTGGGTTCGGATTAGACAACTCTGGCAGATGGCATTGAACACTTCAGGTGGTACTGAAGAATCACCAGGGTCTGAGAGATGTTGGTTGGTAAACTGGTTGAGGAGTTCATCAGACTCATCATGTAGACAACTTTCATGGGGACAACGAGTGCGTACGCATCTTGATTCTGCTTTTCAGTTTTGTACTGTAACTTGAATTAAAAAGTGGATAGGGTGGCCAACCACTGATAACTTGTTGCATCCAGCTTGGCTGATGTCAGAATGTAGATGAGTGGGTTATTGTTAGTCACCACTTTAAAATTGGCACCGTAACTGAGCAGATATTTGAACCTGTAAGCGGTAATTAAGGTTTTAATAATAGCAGTTTTAATAATATAAGTGTGTAAGGACTTAGGCTAGTATAAAGACAGAAGGCTAGGTTTGGCAGCTGGAGCTGGTGGTCAGTAATCAACAATGACTGAGGCAGTTTAAGTTTGGTGTCGGTAGCATTTAAGTAATCTTGACATTTTTCTGTAATGCTCTATTTTAGCACTAAGAATTCTAGCCTATGAGCTGGATAGCAACTTTAACATATGCAATCTAGCCTGGGTACCAGACTAGTACTGTCTATTCTTTACAGAGCTTAGACTGGTACTGCGACCGCAGCAGTTTCCTTCACGGGGCGGAATAATTTCGTGACAAACAGGGGCCGAATAAACCAATGAGGCACCCGTGACGACAGCACGTTTATATATTAAACTTTTTCCAAATCCAGTTGGGAGTACGGCAAAAATGTCCTTTTTCAGAAGAAAAGTTATTAGAGCTTCCAGTTGTTGGGGTTTTTAAGACATGTCCAGGTCACTGAAAACATCTTTTTCTCGGTTGCGGGCGCCATCTTCTTTATTTGGGAATAGCTCCTCAACCAAGAGACTGTGATGTTGCCCACACAATGACTATGATTGGTCCGGTTCTGACACTGGGTGTAAGATACTGGCAGGGAAAGCATACATTGAGCGCAATAAACAAGTGGCTTGCATTGTGCACAGGAACATCTGTACGGAGTACAGACTGGAAACCCCGAGGTCAAAGTGGGAAACACCTCCAAAGGTGGTAGACAATGACCGAGCCAAGATCCTGTGGGACTTCCAGATTCAGACTGACCAACTGACAAACAGCAGAGGAAAGCCATTGTGGTTGACGTGGCAATACCAAGTATTGGCAACATCAGGAAAAAAGAAAATGAGAAACTAGAGAAATACCAAGGGCTCAGAGAAGAGCTGGAAAAGGCTTGGAAGGTGAAGGCGACAGTGGTGTCCGTGGTCATCGAAGCACTGGGAAAACTGGAAGAGTGGCTACAGCAGATCCCTGGAAGAACACCAGACTTGGTCCAGAAAAGTGCAGTACTAGGAACAGCGAAGATACTGCGCTGAACCCTCAAGCTCCTAGACCTCTGGTAGAGGTACACATGGTGCCAGGAATCCCCTGCAAAAGAGATTTGTAATCTCAGTGTGTTATGGGAATTGTATGAGTTTTCATTTAGTGTCTATGTTTTAGTTTAGATATGATTCTTCTGTCTGCTCCATGCTATGACATGCAGGCTATCACGACCTAGGTCGCAGACTGCGTAGGAGTACTACTGGGTATAAAACGACGTGGATTGTTTACCTCTTTAAGCAAAACGCACTATGTACCTTTGATATATCTGTGTGTACTTTGCTTCCCTTGCAAGGAATAAAACCTGGCTTTAGCTTTTATAATATAATCTGTCTCCGTGTCTCTCTGGATAATATAGGGATATAGAATTCTTTTTAACATATAGAATTCTTATAACACAGTGGGACTATCCTGGTTAAATAAAGGTTAAATAAAAACAAAAAAATAGAGGACTCGAGCTTGAAGGATGAGACCACCCGCGGAGGGTGAAGGACAAAGTTATATATATATATATATATATATATAACATATACATATATATACATATACATATGACTAACCAGAATAATCCAGGTTTTTAGTATATTTTTTATTGCTAAGTGACAAACAAGTTTCCCGTAGGTGCAGAAGATTCTCAGAAAACAAACAAGACCCAGCATTCATGATATGCACACTCTTAAGGTTGTGCAATTGGGCAATTAGTTGAAAGGGGTGTGTTCAAAAAAATTGCAAAAATTATTTTGAACAATATGTGTATGTGGAGTGCCATGATTTCCTTGTGTAGATGGGCTGGTCACACGGTGCTCCAATATAATGCATTCCTACGCTCAAAGTTCTGCTATGATGCTTGATGGTGGAATGCAAACATCTTGCACTGAGTCATTTGTCACAACAAATGGAACTTTGTTGGGTGAATGAGTTGGTAGTACACCTAGGCAGCTGCTAACGCACAAGCCACCCGGCAGGCCTGAATCCAGGTGTTGGATGACAGCATACTGGCTGGTCGAAGCAGAGATCTTTACAGAACCTAACAGTGCATCCAGCTGGAACAAGCCCAGGAGTTTTGCTTAGAAGGGTTACAACTCCATCATCATAGCTTTGCTGGTAAGTTAGCTGGAGTGTTTGCAACACAGCTCAATAACTATAGGAAGATGTGGGTTTATCACAATGGAGAACTGGTCATAGAGAGTTTCGAGAGCATTCATGCCAATCATCGGGGACAACAAGTGCTGGAACAGAAAAGTTGCTTCTAACAAAGTCTTTCAGGATTGTCAGTTGTTTCAACATATCCAAGATATGGGACAATCTGGCTGGCTGCTCCTTCATTGTGAAGTAATTCATTCAGCAAATAACCAGGCTGATCAGAGAGATGTTTGTTATAAAATAAAACTGAAATAGTAGTAATGGTAAATGGTAAATGGTAATGCATTTATATAGCGCATTTTTGCACCCTTCTCGGGCACCCAAAGCGCTTTACATCATGCTTCCACTCACCCCATTCACACACATTCACACCTGGGGCAGACAGAGATGGGGGCTGCCATACACACGGCGCTCAACCTTCTCCGACCACCACCAAACACACCTCTACTGTCACACACATTCATACACCAGTGCTACGGACACTGGAGGCAAGGTGGGTTAAGTGTCTTGCCCAAGGACACAACGGCAGTATGAACTGTGGGGCGAGCGGGAATCGAACCTACTACCTTCCGGTTGAAGGACGGCCGCTCTACCACTGAGCTACTGCCGCCCCTAACCTGGGACACGGTATCCAGAAGTTAGCTATTTTGACTGCTGCTATGCATCTGGAACCGATTAATCATTTTGGCATTGTGGGTTTCTTTGGACTGGATTGTTGCTCTGCACATTGGACAGGAAGTGGTTTCTTGGCAAGACCGGATTGGTCCAGCTCAGTTCCTGGGCACCCCGCATCAAGAACTGGCTCCAGTTTAAATTTCTCTTTTTGCAGATAAATTGAGTTTTTGACACTTCTGCTGCTTGTCCTGAAACTGCCTCTGCTTTGCACTCACCAATCCAGGGTTCAGGTCAGCATCACACTAAGTCTTAAGGATCCACCTTCCTAGCGTGGTCCCTATTCCAGCTTGGAGCTAGCCCGTCTGGGTGTTCCAGCCACATCTCGACGGCGCGCCACACTTGTTGTCAACATCCCTGATTCTGTGTTTGTGTTGGTATAATAAAGAAGCATTTACTTCCTCCGTCTTTGTGCGCTTGAGTCCTCGATTCCCTCTTACAACCTTAGCAGTTTACATTCATACATAAATAAACTTCCAACATTTACAACCCAGTGCTATAGAATTGAGTAAAACAATACAATTAAATGCACAATGAGTACAATGTAGAAACAGTTAGCATGCATGTTAGCATCCCATTGATTCAAACTCACCAACGCAGACTGATTGTTAGGTCTAAGGGTTAACAATCATGTGCTTAACTTAGAATGCATTTGATAAAGGAAAAAGAGCAAAAATTGCGATTTGTTTTATAACACAAAACTGGTTGTAGCTGTTGGTGGGCCTCCCCCACATATCTGAATGGGGAAGATGCTGGAGCAGCTTAAATACTCGCTCTGCTCAACTCGATTCGCTAAGCGTGATGACGGCATTTGATTTACGCAAGGAACATGAAGGATTAAAGGTAACCACAAATGGCAGAAAATATATAATGCATCTACATTCTTTGCTGTTTCTCTGCCAGTCAGTCCAAACCTGAGGCACTGCGAGTCGAACAGTGCAGCCACTGAGCTTTGTGTGATGTAAACGTCCCCTTCCTGCTAGCGGTGAAGTTTTAGCTAAAAATAACGGCTCTGCTTGCCAGCTGAGGCACCAATCTTGTTTTTTTCCTACTTTAATTTATTAATGCTCTGTTCGGTGAGATGAAGCCCCTTGTTTGGTATAATGAAGACCCTCAATGCAACCCCAGTGGGCTGGTCACGACTGCCAGATTCCTATTTCGAAATCTCTCTAATATCTTTTCAGCAGCCAATCTAGAGTCTACCTTTCCCCAATTTTTTAAACGTGTGGGGGAGTTTGAAGTTACAGTGAGTCACTTCCAAGTTGCATAATATCTATAAAACTAATTTTGATGCAAAGGTGAAAAGGTGACTGTAAGTTAAAATGTGTCAAAATGAATGGCCTAACTGGGAGTTACAGTATTTATAATGACATCTGCTGTCATTTTACTCATTTACATTTTCAGCAAATGGGAGGTGAAATATATTAATGTAGCATTAATGTCTGTGCAGCTGATCTTGCTGCATATCAATTTTCATTTCACAAAAGGAAATATTCTTTATACAAAGTGAAAGGGGATGTTTAGTCCTTAAGTACTTATACTTATAGTATTTCATTAAGAAACGTTGAACATTAGTGTTGGTGAGTGACTTGGGCTGTGTCTTAAACCATTCATTAGAGATTTCATTCCCTAACACTGTTGGCATCACACACAGATATAAAGCAGTTATTGCCTTTAAAAATGGTCAGAAACAGACCTGGCTACAGCAGACAGCAGGTCGCCAATGGGTCAGTCTTCCCACAAACTTTGTTTGGGAAGCACTGTTACAATCTCTATCCAATGTTGATTGACAGGTAGATTACTTTTAGGCTGCTTAGACTGTTGCTTTGAGAAAGGGGGAGACCCTGCCACAGCTGTGAAAATATTTTTGTAGCATACATTAATATTTGCATGCTACATTGATCCACTACAAACCTGCCGGCCGACATGGGGTTATGTAGATGAGGACAGGCTCCAGGAAGTGTCGCTTTTATTGACTCACAAAACTTTAAGTCAATAGGTTATAGTTTGCTTACCGCAGCAACAGGAGCACAGAGGATGCAGCTGCTATGGCACTGCACTCTGTGCTCACCCACCTGGACAATAAGAACTCTTATGCACGGATGCTGTTTGTTGACTTCAGCTCAGCATTCAACACTATCATCCCGACCAAGTTAATAGCCAAACTCGAAGACTAGGGCATCAATACCTCACTCTGCAACTGGATCCTGGACTTCCTGACCAACAGACCCCAGAATGTCCGATCTGGATCCACCTGCTCCACATCCATCACACTTAACACTGGTGTACCACAGGGCTGTGTGCTAAGCCCATTTCTCTACTCCCTCTTCACCTCCGACTGCAAGCCTGTGTTTGGATCTAATGCCATCGTCAAGTTTGCAGACGACACTACAGTGATTGGTCTCATCAGCAACAACGATGAGACTGCCTACAGGGAAGAGATCCAGCACCTGTCCACATGGTGCAACGAAAATAACCTGCTCCTCAACACCACCAAAATGAAGGAGCTCATCGTGGACTTCAGGAAAGAGTCTAGAGGCACACACGACACCATCCACATCAATGGAATGGACGTTGAGCGTGTCTCCAGCTTCAAGTTCCTGGGGATCCACATCTCGGCTGACATGACCTGGACAACCAACACCTCCAGCCTGGTCAAGAAGGCTCACCAGCGCCTCTTCTTCCTGAGGACACTGAGGAAGAACCAGCTCTCCTCGGCTATCCTGGTGAACTTCTACCGCTGCGCAATAGAAAGCATCCTGACAAACTGTGTCACAGTATGGTATGGGTGCTGCTCTGTCACGGAGCGCAAGGCATTGCAGCGGGTGGTGAAAACTGCCCAACGCATCACAGGGACTCCACTTCCTGCCATCGAGAACATCCAGAGGAAACGCTGTCTGCGTCGAGCTCGCAGCATCCTTAAGGACTCCTCTCACCTAGCCCACAGACTGTTCTCCCTCCTCCCCTCCGGCAGGCGTTTCAGGTGCCTCCGGAATAGAACCAGCAGACTAAAGAACAGTTTCTTCCCCAGAGCTGTCTCTTTACTGAACTCTAACCCTTGCTGACCCCACTCCTCTCATAGACTCCTCTCTCACCCCCCCCACCATCCCACTCCCCTCATAGACTCCTCTCACCCCCTCACCACCATACCACTCCCTCATAGACTCCTCCTCTTACCCCCCACCATCCCACTCACAGACTCCCCTCTCATCCCCCACCATCCCACTACCCTTGCACTACTGTACCTTAGCTGGAACATGCTCATTTGCACAACCAACTGCTTACCTTAAGCTAACATACAATTGTATACATCCACCTGTAAAATTCTGTTTATAGTTAGAGACATCTGTACATTACATTTACATTTATAGTACATATTCACCTGTAAATGCTGTTTATAGAAAAAGACACCTGTAATATTTATTTATGGCACACACTCACCTGTTATAGTAATAAATGGTAAATGGCATGCATTTATATAGCGCTTTTTTGCACCCTTCTCGGGCACCCAAAGCGCTTTACATCGTGCTTCCACTCACCCCATTCACACACATTCACACCTGGGGCAGACAGAGATGGGGGCTGCCATACACACGGCGCTCAACCTTCTCCGACCACCACCAAACACACCCCTACAGTCACACACATTCATACACCAGTGCTACGGACAGAATAACCATCTGTATATTTATATTCATTGTACATATTACCTGTAAATCCTGTACATCTCCATATCCTGCACGTATGCAACCATTGTATATATTACCTGTAAATCCTGTACATCTCCATAGCCTGCACGTATGCAACCATTGTATATATCCTGCATAGTGATGGGATTTATGGCTCTTTGAGGGGATCCGGATCTTCGCGATCCGTTCCTTTCAAAGAGCCGTTCAAAAGAACGGCTCTTTGGCTCTTTTTAAATATTTAGTCAGTTTTAAGAAGCCAGCTTGGGGGCATCTCAGTTTATCCTGGAAATAATAACTGGGAGGAATGATGAGGTGAGATTTGTAGTCAAATAATTAAAACTCAGATATCACACACCAATATCTGAGTTTGAATTATTCAGAAAATATTGATTATTACCTCATTTGTCATGTGTGGACTATATTCCATAGGGTTGCACAAATCCCTCTGCTTAGACAGTGACATCACTATTTTGGATTTACATTTAGTACAAAGTGTGTGTGTGTGTGTGTGTGTGTGTGTGTGTGTGTGTGTGTGTGTGTGTGTGTGTGTGTGTGTGTGTGTGTGTGTGTGTGTGTGTGTGTGTAAAGCTACGTTGACTTGTGTTATTCATACAATACCTACTCACAAATAAACATCAAAAACAAAGCTGGCTGCAATGAATTTCTGTACAAAACAGCTTTTACTACAAACACTTCCACACAAGAACATTATCACACAAGAACATTTTGATAGAAAACAAAAATATTTAAAGTAGATAAAATTAGAATAAATAAAATGGAAATGTCTACATACTACATACTATACTGTAAACTTTGCAAATAAGACACCAGCCCCTTCAAGTCAATGAACAATAACAAAGTGGGCTGCAATGAATGTCTGTGCAAAACAGCTTTTAGTGAAAAATTTATATACAAGAACAGTATCACAAAAGAACATTTTTAATGTCCTACCCAATGACAGAGGCACGCAGGGTTTTTTTCTCCACTGGAGTACTCACGTGAAGGATGCGTGCACAACTAATAACTAATATCATCACGCTGTAAAGGGTCGGCCTGCGCTGGGTGCGCCCCTCCCCCTATAACTGTTCTGCCTCGCGGAGGAGCTCATTTGTGTGCATCTGTGTGAGACACGCATAGGAAAAAAGAACGACAGAAAGAACGGCTCCCCTCCAGCCGCGACTCGGCTCCCATCGTTCATGTTTGTGAGCCGTTCAAAAGAATCGGTTCGTTCGCGAACGTCACAACTCTAATCCTGCACTTGCTGCTATTGCACTTCTGGTTAGACCTAAACTGCATTTCGTTGCCTTGTACCTGTACTTGTGTAATGACAATAAAGTTGAATCTAATCTAATCTAATCTATTTCTCAGTTGTGTTCACTTTTTTTTTTTATACACACCCTTAACTAATTTTCAATTTTTCTCTTTTCTATTACAGAAATTAGTCAAATGTCATGAAAAGAATAAAGCAAAAGCATCTGGACTCAAATTCCAAGGTGAAGATTTGTCGTCTCTAATTCCAAGAGACTTTAGCTGAGCTTATAGCTCTAGAGCAGTGGTTCTTAACCTGGGTTCGACCGGTGAGTCAGTCTCAGGGGTTCGCTGGAGGTCAAGACACACACCTGACTCGATGATTCGTGATGACATGCCCCGCTTGGCCATCATTGACTGCAGGTGTGATCATCGCTTGGCCTATCTGTGCTGCAGGGAATCTCAGTAGTCGACCTGTGACTGTTGTGATGGTACGTCGTGTGATTTCTTTCTTAATATTTTAATCCCTTCATACCAACTATGTCGAGAGATATGGATTCACATGTATGACGGATCGTGATGGGAGTCAGCTTCCTAACTGCATGATTTGCAATGCCAAGTTGAGCAATTCTAGGCAAAACTAAGAGAACACTTCCTTAGGCTGCATGGAGATGGAAAATACAAGAACACAATGCTCGCTGAATTCAAGGTGAAGAGAGCCAGATTCGATGAAAAGGCTACTCTGCCTGTTCTCGTCTATGTACCCATCAACAAACCGATCGTCACAACATCGTACAAAGTTGCTTACCTGATCGCAAAGCAGGGCAAATCTCACACCATTGGTGAAACAATCAAAACCAGCTGTGTTGAAGATGGCGAATATCATGCTGGGAAAAGCGGCTGAAGTTAAGTTCTCCCAAATTCCTCTTTCAAAGGACACCATCAGCGACAGAATAGGGGACATGAGCAAAGACAGGCTTTGCTCAAGTAGTTGCAGATCTGATTTCAAGCCCGGCAAAATTCAGCCTTCAACTCAACGAGACCACAGACGTTTCCAATCTAAGCCAGCCTGCGCTATGTGAAAGTCAACGTGATAAAGGAATATTTTTTATTTTGTAAGCCTCTTACAACAACAACTAAGGCAGCCGATGTGAGGAAACTTGTGGATGACTTCTTCAAAGACAACAATCTTTCATGGGATATGGTTTTTGCAGTTTGTTGGGACGAAAGTCGGGTTTTGGTGAGCTAGTGAAAGCCGATGCACCACACATCATTGTTACGCATTGTATTCTGCACAGGCATGCGTTGGCAACAAAAACCTTGCCTCCAAAACTGGCAGAAGTATTAAAAATTGTAGTGGAATGCGTGAACTATGTGCGAAATAGTGCTCTGAGGCACCGCATCTTTAGTGAGCTGTATAAAGAAATTCGAGGTACTTCTGTACCATTCTAACGTTCTGTGGTTATCCCGGGGACAGGTGCTGAATTGTGTTTCTGCCATGCGTGTGGAATTAGCCCTGTTTTTGCAAGAGCACCAACATTGTCATGCAGATTGCTTCAAAAATTCTGAGTTCATTCTCATTTTAGCGTACATGGCTGATATCTTTGCAGCTCTCAATTATCTCAATCAACAGATGCAGGGCGGTGAAGTCAACATCATCGAAGTGGAAAAAAACCTGAAGGCTTTTCAAAAAAAGCTACCGTTATGGAAACGACGAACAGAGAACATTAAATTTGCAAACTTTCCCCTGCTAGACGACTGTGTAAGTAAGATCAAATATGTATCTGGAATCGGAGACATTTCTGTACCCGCGGAACTGAAGCAAGCAATTGCCACGCACTTAGATGAGCTTGCAAAGTCTCTCGATGGATACTTCCCTACAAGAAAGTCATATCCAGCATGGGTGAGACAGCCGTTCACGTTTAGTTTGAGACAACAGATGTCAATGATGAATACCTCGATGAAATCATTGAAATTCAGCAGATCCAGGTTCAACAGCAACTCTTCAGAACAACAATGCTCTCAACGTTTTGTTTGTCATCTTGTATCCTTTTGGTTTTGTTGAAAGTCCATCTGGGGTATTCAGTCTCTCATGGCTTTACGGATGTGTTGTTCTTCTTTCCGTTTATCTTCTGAGGTTGTGGGCACCTCTTGTGCTCTGTGCTGAAGAGTCCTGATGACTCCCAGCTTGTGCTGCAGAGGGTGGTGGGAATCAAACAGCAAATATTGATCCGTATTTGTTGGCTTCCTATAAACTTCTACTTTGAGAGTCCTGTCCTCACAAATAACCACTGCACAGTCTAAGAAAGCCAGGTGGTTGTCTATGGCATCTTCATGGGTGAACTTGCCTTGGTCCACTGCGTTGATGTGTTCTGTGAAGGCTTCTACTTCCTGGGTTCTGATTTTGACCCACGTGTCATCAAAATATCTGAACCAGTGACTGGGCACTGTACCTGGGAAAGAGACCAGAGCTCTGTTCTCTACTTCCTCCATGTACAGGTTAGCCACAATCGGGGAGACAGGTGATCCCATGGCACAGCCGTGTTTTTGTCAGTAGAAGTTACCTCTAAACTGTAAATACGTTTTATGTTTCCATTTGAGCAAACATTCTTACTGAAAGTATACCACATTGGTAACACTTTAGATTACAGACAGCTACTTATAGACTTGCTAAATATAGGCACGAACGCATGTAATATTCTGACAATTTCTGGGTACAGTATATTTACATTTATATTTATTCATTTAGCAAACACTTTTATCCAAAGTGACTTACAACACAAGGTAGCAAAAGCCTAAGTGCACCAAGTACTAGTCTGTTAAAACCCAGCACAGAATACAAAGCTAAGAATAGGACATATTATTATATTTTTTTTATATAAAAGAAAAGGAAGAAATAGAAAGGAAGTAGATCCCTGCGCTCTGCAAATGAAAAACGTCTGGTGGTACCATCCCCCAAAGAAAAAAAAAATCACTCTCACGTACCTTCTCTGGATCTGTTCCACATTGATGGAGCAGGTAGATCACTACCTGCTGTGCACTGCCATTTGGCCCGTAAGCACAAATAACAGTGAGAGACCTCCAGAGTGATAGAGAGTCCAGTCTCTCAAGGTGTGTGGTTACAGAGGATTTGATTTAATTTTCTTCAAGGGGCTTCTGAACTGCTCTTTCTAAACCCGTCACCTAGGACCTGTTTGCCTTGGGAAACCCTACCATGGTCTCAGACCCACTCACTCTCATCTTTATTTAAGGCTTTAACACTTTCATAGTATTGAGTTCAGATTTAACACTGGAAGAGTGTTTATATTAGTCCAAATTTAACATTGAAGATTTTGCTATAAGAATGACTAAGTTACATACAACAATACCACAAGCTTTGAAGCATATCTTGAATGATCCTCCGGCCAGCGCATCTGCTTCCGGGCTTCCAGTTCTGGGTTCCAGTCTCGCGAGTCAGAAAAATAAGGATCTCCCGCAGCTTCCGTATACACCTGTACTCCCGGCCTTTTGATTTAGAGTTAATCTGGGCAGAGGTCACAGTTGGAGTAGCTGTTCAAGGGCATTCTTGTCTCTCAGGTGGTCTAAGCCCTGGACCAGTTGTCACTTGGCAATTCTGTGAAGACTCTGCAGGTCTTCCCCGGGTTACTATTGGTTCTCTCCGGCTTCCTCTCTCTGTTCAAAGACATGCATGTCTAAGTGACTTTAAATTGCCTCCAGTGAATGAATGGTTGTCTGTTAGTGTTAGCACTGTGACTAACTGGGCATTGTCCAGAATGTATCCCTCCTCAGGCCCAAAGCTGCTGCAGTCACCCACCACCCCTAACATGATTGACAGTAGAAGATGAATAAATGTGTTTTTGTAATTGACTCAAGAAGTATAAGTATAAATTACTATAAGTAACATGCAGTATATAATTTTTTTTCAATGTATTTTATTTCTATTGTTCAAGTTTTCAACAGGTTTTTGACAGTCTCCAACCAAGAACTTTAAAAATATGATACAGAATTATTTCTTACAAAGAAAGTTTATACTGACAAATGTGTGACCCCACTTCAGTTCCAGAACACTCAACTCCCATTTACACCTTATGAAAATCTTGATACTGATATCTAATTTGAATATCCATATAGCCTAGTCTCACAGGGAATTTGCAATTATTTGTAGTGACTCACTGTGGCTTCTGCATGGGAATAAAAATAGAGAGAATATATCACAATGCCAGCAGCACAAAGCTTTGCACCGGCTTGTCAACACAGTTGTTTTATTTTATACCTCATGTCCCTTCTGGAGTTCTGTAGTAATCTTGGACAGACCAATCTAAATGGATGTTAACAGAGCATGTTTGCTACCTCTGACATGGCCAAAGTCCACCCACACCAATTATAAAATGATCTCTTGTCAAGAAATGCAACATCACGTCGAAGCCAGAGGGGATAAAGTGCTCAGGTTCCAATACCATGCCAGCTTTTTAGACAGCTCTGTTGGCGTTTTGATGTATTGATCTTAAAAACTGAATACTTAAGGTGGGTCAAAAAACAAAAAACAAAAAAATAAATAAAACAGGTGATGTGTCATGGAAAACCAATAAAATTTTGCTGCATGCTGTCTGGAGGTTATTGAGGAAAAAGTACAATGTTGATCGCTGTGTGAGACTATGTACAATCTGAAAGATGCGTTGAGTTGACAGCAGCAGGACTGGAATTATTAGGAAAGGAACGCGGGTACAGATTTAGAATGCACAGGCTATGTTTACAACTTTTTTTTCAGCTACCTACAGCACCTCTGTTTAATACTCAACGTCAGACCGGATAGTGAGCTTACAATAATGTCAAATGCCATTATACATTAATTTCCTTTTACCTAGGGGTCCATCGTTACAGGAAACACTTTTACAATAGAAGTATTAACACATGGCTACAAGAATTTATAGAGACATGGCATTCTTTGAATTTTTGGTCATTTAATTATATATTTGTGCTTCTTTTGCTCTTGTGTAGTCAGAACTGTAATATAGTGTGTTTCTATCCCTGGTACAGTATACAACCGTTCTTGTACTTCATTTATCATATTGCAATGAATATAAAGTCTGTCAGAAACTTTGTTCTTTGCCATTAGCAAGTAAAGCAAAGAAAAAAGCTATTTATGCACAGTCTAATTCTTAATATACAGCTTATATGTATAGGTTTTGCAGATTTAGCAGTGCATAAGCTAATCTCTTCAGGCTTCGTTCAAGTCTTTTATGACAAAACACAGGCTCTAAAACACAACACAGGCTCTAAAACTATGAGTTTAAATTGAAAAGGGAGTATGCAATTTCAATTATAAAAAAATTAGACCTTAAGATTAAACAGTCTTTTTTATCAAGGATTTTAATAGATGAGAATTGAAGCATTGGCCTATCACATGCTTGTTAAAACTATGATTCTCAATGGCTGCCAATAAAACAAATTTTAACACAGCAAAACAGCACAAAAATGAGAACCATGAACTGAGAAATGTGATACAACATGAAACCAAGACAAATATTGGTAGTTCATTCATAGACTGTTTAACAAGGCGGACATAATTGCTGTTCTGAAGTTGCCCTAAACTACAGTTTTGTGCAATGTATTTTACATGTAGGTGTGGCGGTGCGAGTAAATGGGGGTTTGAACCAGGAACTATTGTACGCATCGGAAGTTGTGGAAAGAAAAAAAGGACACACAGGTCAATATCTGATTTAAAAAAGGACAGAGACGCATTTCACAAATCAAAAACCAAATCATTTATTAAAATAGATTTAGAATGATTACTCAAGAAAACTGTAAAGAAGTAGAACAAAACCAATTATCCAAAAATATTTATTTTATAAGACTATACTAAAACTAAATGAGTTGTTAAAACAGGCCTAATTCTAAAATGGTTAAAGAAATGGAGACTATCAAAAAGGTTAAACAAAAAGCTAGCTAGCTGGGGCCGCCAGTGGTAAGCAGACTACTTTAAGGAGGTGCCCAGGGGTGCCACCTTATACTCACCTTTGTGGACACAGACACGGCAAAGACAAAGTGCAAACTAAACTTGTGACCCAGTGCACTAACTCGCATGCATAGGTGGGGAGACCTCACCCATGTGCCTAGCTCAACCACCAGGGGGACTCCCAGCGTCACTAGAAAATATAAGAAACAAGTTAACCACAGGGTAAACCCAGTTACAACACAACTACAATATACACAACACAGTAACAAAATTAAAGCAAATAAGACAAACTGCAACCAACCAAACAGTGTTTGCCAAACTAGGACAAAAATGAAAACCAAATGAGATAACACAGGCAGGAACTAACAAAAACAAACACAGCAAACAGAAACAGGCTAGCAACCACCCTGACAGTTAATAGGAACCTTAAACCACAGCACATGGCACCCAAACTGCAGAAAACCCAGCAACAGAGTCGGGACAGCTATTTTAAAACAGGTGCTTTAAATAGTTTCCTAATGAGGGACTGGCCAAAGGTGGAGCTAGGAGGAGTACTTCAGGTGCCCTGGGACTTTACACCACTACATAGGAAAATCTGGAAATCAATTAATTTCTAAATTAGACGCAAGCATACAGACAAGCCCGGAATTATTCATACTCCTGTCAATTTTTGAGTTAAAGTTAGTTTTATTCAACCAGCAAGTTTTTTCTTGATTGGAAATGACACAGGCGTCTTCCAGAAGTGGAAGTAGTTATCCTTGAGGAGGAGTAATTTAATTTACTTTAGGCTACGACACCAAACGTCCATTTTACAAGGACAATGTAAAGAAGGAGAAGGCATATGGGCTCAACAGCCACAAAGTTGGATTTAGACGGTGAGTAGCCTAATTACCAACAGTAGCTACAGATGTCTCAGTAACAACAAACATAATCTGGTCTAAATTAGTTGATAATTTCATGGCTAACACTTTTGAAGAAGCGAGAATATTCACAAAACTATTATGAAGTCAGCAAAACAGAGGGGAGAGCCACAAGCGGCGTGTAGCAGCAGCGTCCATTGCCGCTTTTAAATACATGTGGGGAAAAATGACTACGCCTACGAAACGTCCAGCGAACGCTCTTGGTGTAAATTAGGCGTCAGACAGCCACCTGTTACGTCACAACAGCACTCCCAGAACTTTTGTTCAGCACCTACTGCTGTTTGGATGAACATTTGTTTTGTAGCGTGTGTGCACGGAAATATAAAAATAATATGTGTTTGCTGGAAGTGGACGCTTTTTAAAATAATTTCAGACACAGATTTGAGACACTAGCAAGTATCAAAATCTTACAATTGAGTAAGGTTATTCATTTTTATTAAAACAACTCCTTAAAATTACCAGGTTTTATGCCATAAATTAATGTGAAAGCTTATTACACCCACACATGAACAGCCTATTGTAGTATTTAATGATAGATTAGATAAATAGTTTGAAAAAATAAGCCTTTTATTTTCAAAAACGTAGTGTGTAACCTTTTATTTTTAGCTTAGTCAGTATTTGATTTGATCAAAATTAGTGCCCATTCATTCATATTCTACTGCTTATCCGGTGCAGCAGTCTAAGCAGAGACGACACTCTCCCCAGACACTTCCTCCAGCTCTTCCGGGGGGATATCGAGGTGTTCCCAGGCCAACCGAGAGACATAGTCCCTCCAGCGTGTCCTAGGTCTTCCCCAAAGTCTCCTCCCAGTGGGACATGCCCAGAACACCTCCCTAGGGAGGCGTCCAGGAGGCATCCAAAACAGATGCCCAAGCCAACTTAGCTGGCTCCTCTCGATGTGGAGGAGCAGCGGTCTACTTTGAGCTTCTCCCGAGTGACAGAGCTCCTCACCCTATCTCTAAGGGAGCGCCCCGCCACCTTGTGGAGAAAGCTCATTTCGGCTGCTTGTAACCCGCATCAAGTTCTTTCGGTCATGACCCAAAGCTCATGACCATAGGTGAGAGTAGTAACCTAGATCGACCGGTAAATCGAGAGCTTTGCCTTACAGCTCAGCTCCTTCTTCACCACGACAGACCAATACATCGACTGCATCACTGCAGAAGCTGCACCGATCCGTCTGTCAATCTCACGCTCTCTTCTTCCCTCACTCGTGAACAAGACCCTACTTAAATTCCTCCATTTGAGGCAGGAGCTCTCCACCAACCTGAAGGGGACAAGCCACCCTTTTCCGACTGAGACCCCGACGAGATCCTGTGGTCCCTAAACCAGACCATAAAGATATGAACAGGACCGGTGACAAAGGGCAGCCCTAAATCCTCCAGCACCCTGGAGAGGGTATAGAGCTGATCCAGTGTTCCACGACCAGGACTAAAACCGCATTGTTCCTCCTGAATCCAAGGTTCAACTATCGGCCGCATTCTCATCTTCAGTACCCTGGCATAGACTTTCCCGGGGAGGCTGAGGAGTGTGATCCCTCTGTAGTTGGAACACACCTTCCGGTCCCCCTTCTTGAAAAGATAACATGCATTATTTTATAACATTTACAACTTCCTTTTATTTTCTGTAATTTTGTTACAATTCAAAAAGTGGATTCTCTTCAGAATATGTGCTACATTAGCACAATAACCCACTGAATGACAAAATACAATTGTAAACCTACCGGTAGCTATAATAACTGCACATTGGTATCTGAAGAAGCCGCGTGACCACACAAGAGGTGCACGTCTACCACCACTGACCCCCCCAGATTTTTTTTTAGTTGAGTTTGAATTGTTTATTTTCACTTTTTTTCAGTGCTGATATTAAATGTCCAGGGTGAAATGTAGCTAACACTCAATGCAGTTGGGATACAAAGTTCAATAAAAAATAAATACCCATTAGCTAAGCCTCTACTGTATGAGACAAATGATTGGTCAGTTAAAAACTCAACTTAACTTCATTTAAAGAAATGCTGTACAAGACATTTTCGAGTTATATGGCAAATAGTGGTGTGATGGTGTGGACCATCACTACATTCGGTGGAATATTTGTGCTCACACAAACACACTGGAACTGGACACACAAATCTGACTATTGATTATATCTATTAATGTGCGTGTAATAAAGGCGCTGTTAATGTGTTGCTCGCTGCTCTCAGAGTAAATGTGTCCTGTGTTAACTCAGCTGTATCTGAGAGACATCTGGTTTATCGACCTGTGCGCTGTTCTATTTGTGAACAGTGAAGGTGACTGAGGGTGTCCTTGTGTCACTTGAAATCATGTTATACACAGTCATTTTTTGGCAGAATGTTGATAATTGGCATTTAATAGGAAAATAGTATAACTTTGTTGCACTTTGGATCTATGTTACACACACCCTTGATTAAAATTATATACTCTCTCTCTCGCTCTCTCTCTCTCTCTCTCTCTCTCTCTCTATATATATATATATATATATATATATATATATATATATATATATATATATATATATAATTATCAGAGAATCAGAAATTCTCTCACAGGTGTCCCATATTACATATTGCATTTATAAAACTAAAAAGATATATTATATATATATATATTGAACATGATACACCGTTTAAACCATTTATTCCATTCAGAATTTTTCTAAGTGTAACTACATGGGGAGTTGCTGCAGTGGTTTGGTCAAAGTTAAACTATTAGGTATTAGGTCATTAGGTCTTTTCAGTGACATTAACAGATCCTCATCAGTGGTGTATGCACTGTTGCTGCTGCCCCTATGATCATCTGGGAAGAGAGGAGCTGATAAAAAGCCACTCAACTCACAACTCAGTCCACAGCAGACACAAAGGGGCCTGCACTACACTGAATTATACTGCTTCCTATTTGTCTCACTGTAACTTAAACACTTTCTCTTCTTACTCACTCGCCTGTCCAATGGAAAAAAGTGGTTCATGTGAAACCGTTTTGGACTTTGTTTTGAATGAACTCATGTCTTTGGAAAAAACAGGTCTTTGAAGGACTTCAAAAGAGGGACGTGAAGAGGCTGAACCTGTTTCTGAGAGAAAGGTGTATCTGGACGTGCAGCCTTTCATGCAGACTGTGATTACACACTACATTACAATGCAGCTCATAACTGCTTATGGAAAATTAATTACATGCCTCTCAGCTTTACCAAATAAATAAAAACCTGGTCTGTTGTGATACTCAGCAGAAAGACTGAGGAACAGGGCTGGGCTAATCACATGCTGGAATGAAAATGCTGGTATTAGTAATTATTAATTCTTAATCTTTGAAATTGTCTTTTTTTTTTTTTTTCATAAAACAAAATTTGTCAAAACAAAACTAGTCTTGTGAAGTGAATTGATGTGACTATGGTTCCTTTTTTCTGAGATCTGGTAGGATTATGGACAATCTAAAGGCAAAAAATCCAAAACAATCAGGTAAAAGCCTTTATTCCAAAACAACATAAATTTGTAACATTTAGCCACAGCACCCCTCAGCCCTCCTATATGTTGTAGCATCGGCCCAAAACATAGAGGAATGGATTTCCTGCAGTCATCAGATCATGGTTCCAAAAGAGATGCAGATCTTTCACCTAGTACGGTGTCCTTTCATGTCGAGGCATGAAGCATGTGTGGAGTAATCCAGAAAGATTTTCGTGAAACACAAGGCTTTTGTTGGTGACAAAATACAGCTCTGGGAAAAATTAAAAGACCACTGCAAAATTATCAGTTTCTCTGGTTTTAGTATTTGTAGGTATGTATTTGGTTAAAGTTAACATTTTTGTTTTATTCTATAAACTACTGACAACATTTTTCCCAAATTCCAAATAAAAATATTGTAATTTAGAGCATTTATTTGCAAGAGGATATTGATGACCACAGAAGTGTTTTTTTTTTTATACTGTCCCTTATCTTCATAAGATTTGGTTCAGGTGATTACCTCATCAGCACCTCATTCAGTAGAATGAGATGTGCCTGTGTTGGGATTCAACAGACATTGAAATGGAATGGTTTCCATACTTGTAGAGATGCTGATTGCTAGAAACAATTGTAGTGATCTCTTAATTTTTTCCAGAGCTGTATAAGGAGCAAACGCAATGGATGCCCCTTACATTTTGTGGACACTGTGTGTCATTATCCTTATTTTAAGTGTCCTTAGTATCCTTATTCATAAGCACATTCACAAACTGACAAAAGCACATTCACATCACAACCCTTTTCCCAATTTGTTTCCCATGTTGCTCACAGCAAGGCGGTCTTTCTGTGTGGAGTTTGCATGTTCTCCCTGTGCTTAGGTGGGTTTTCTCTAGGTATACATGACATGAACTAGGTACCTGGTCGCCCTGTGAAGGAGGCTGCCAAAAATGAATTTCCCCTCGGGGATAATAATTAAAAAAAAAACAGATTACTTTAAATACCAAATTCTAAAGATCTAATGACGTTAACTTGTGGAGCTGTGCAGTGAGCTGTGGAATGTGCTTGTGTCTTATTGTCAGCCTCTGCAGAATCCGCCCATAGACTCATTTGTGCAGCACTTTCCAACAAAGACAGGCTCTCAGGATTCAAAATGATGAATGGTGGACGGTTGTCACAGACATGGTTGATCTGGTTATTTCTGAGACTGTCAATTCTGCACAGACAATGAATAATACACAGAAAACTGTAATATAATCTTTAAGGCTGGTGAAGGGAAGAATGAATGAATGATTTTTATTATTTGATATTGGTGATATCCGTCAAACCAACCTTGAGTGGCTTTGTCCAATTAGGCCCACTAAACTTGATTTGGGCTTTGAAAACAGCGCTATGCATATGAATATGAATATGATTAATAACAAAAAAACTTTTCTTTCACTCATAGTTAGTGGTTGGGTGAAGCCATTTATCTTCAAACAACTGTGTTTACTCTTTTTAAATCATAATAACAACAGAAACTACCTAAATGACCCTGATCAAAAGTTTACATACCCCAGTTCTTAACACTGTGTATTGACACCTTTTAACATCAATGACAGCGTGAAGTCTTTTGTGGTAGTTGTGGATGATGCTCTTTATTTTCTCAGATGGTGAAGATGCCCATTGTTCTTGACAAAAATCCTCCATTTCCTGTAAATTCTTGGGCTGTCTTGCATGAACTGCACATTTGAGATCTCCCCAGAGTGGCTCAATGATATTGAGGTCAGGAGACTGAGAAGGTCAGTCAAGAACCTTCACTTTATCAGTGAAGTACGACAGTATGTCACGTGTGCATCTTCCGGGCTGATGAGTGAAAATTTTCCTCCAGTATTTTCTCATAACAATTTTTCTGGCAGTTGTGGCTGAAATGTTTGTTGGTCTACCTGACCTTAGTTTCGTTTCAACAAAATCCATAATTTTGAACACTGGTGATTGACATACTCAATTCCTTGGAAAGCTTTTCATATCCCTTTCATATGGTGGCCGGGAAGTGCAAAACAACATTACAAAGTGTGAAACACTTTTACAAAGCTCAAGACAAATTTACATTTTGGAAAACATTTTTACCAATAATAAAACACAATTACATGGGTAAAACACTTTTGCCAAGGACGAAGCAAATTTACATTTTAGAAAACAAATTAACAAGATGCAAAACACTTTTACCAGTCCCGAAACAAATTTACAATGACAATTAACCCGGTTTTGCTTTGCGTGTGGTCAGTGTTGGGAGTTCCTAAAGGACGCGGACAAGACAGAAACACCAGGGACGTCTCGACAGCTGGACAGTGCTAAGCAAAGTAGGTTGTTATTTGTTATTATTTTAGTGTAGTAAAATGCTAGCTATCTGAGGCAATTTGAATAAAAATCAGTAATGCTAATAATGATTTTCTGAGCAGCTTCTAACTTTCTGTTTTGAAACGGAACTCTGTGAATTTCAGCAGAACAACCATGCCCATCATATAGACAGTTCATGGAGTACAGAAGCTCGAAGTAAAAAAAACGGCAGTCTTTTAACTATGGGCCGAAAGGAAGATTTAAGCCTAAAGAAAGAAAACACGTCCAGGTAAATTGTACTGACTGTTCTATACAATTTTGCAATGCTCTATATTTATTTGTGTGCATGTGTATTTTTATTTTACCTATGTATACATTAATTATATATCTTTGTTATTTTACTAGATAAATGTAGGATTGATGGTGCCACATGAAACTGATGGAAACGATTTAAAACCTCTAAGAGGAAAAACACTCCTGTTATTTACAGACCCGGAGGTAGCAGCACCTGATCTTCTGAAACAAGCTGTACAGAAAATGAGAACATTTAACAAGGATATGCACGAAGGACCTTACGTCCTTTTGTATCCAGACTGCTCAGAGGTGGTCTATGTGCCTGGGTCAGAAAGGCCATTCAAATTGAAAATAGGAAAGGCTTATTCCAGGATCACTTTTTTCATTTGTCTAGAAAAACACTATAAAAGAGGTTAGTGGATCTCATGAACTATTATTTTTACATATTTTGATACTCTGCTGGACGATAGATAATGTTTTTTTGGTTTATTTTTTTCAGTGGATGATACCTCAGACTCTGATTCTGAAATTGTCATCACAACAAGGAGCACAGCTGAATTCAATCGAGCTGACACTTTGGTACATCAGTTATTTCAAACATTTTTTTATAGTTATGTATGTTTGTATTTATTTATTAGATGCATTGGATTTTACGCATACAATCTTTGTCCTGGTCAATAATTTAGTGGAAAATGGTTTGTTTTGATTATTTTGCACTAACTATTATACAGTAACACAGGAAACCATTCAGCATATGCTGTATGTGGTGATGGAACAATAATGGAAGCTGTTGAGTTTATTTTTTTTAATAATTCCGTTGAAGCATGGTTGAAAAGCAATCTCTGACTTTCATTGGTTAACATTCATAGAATTTTTATTTATTATTACTTGTTTGTCAGAATAAAGTTTTTTTCTGTGACCATTGTGAGTTTTTTGTTGTTTACATGATTTGACTGTAGGCCCGAAGGACACCTGCTGTTTTAAGATGTCTAAAACACCCACTCTAGCTCAGAACACATTGGCCACTAGAAAAGACCCATTGTCTCTTATTTCATCCATTTGACTCACTGACGAAGGCTAGATACCAAATTTCATGAGAGTCCTTTTAAATAATCTATCTTTAAGTTGTTGATGTGATCAGATAATTTGCTCTGATGAACAGGAAATACTATATGTGTGTAGTAAAGCAAATAAGTCCAAAAATTTAGCCAGGCTGTACGATCAGGTTTTATTCAGATATCTGAGTTCAGCCACTCACTCAAGACTGAATGACTGACCTCGAGCAGTAAGAGCAATGTCCTTATATACCTTTCAACAAACAACATATGACTTACATCAACAATCATCCTATATGGTGAGACATAGAAACGGCTTTGATTCACATGACCTTTGACCTGCCTCCTTCAGTCACAAGACCCATTTCTGTAAGATGGAACAATGGATAGAGAAGTGGCCCCAGACTTAATTAGCCTGGGGTCTACTGACTAATCAATCAGTTGACATTTCTTGGAATCACATTTATATTACTTTTCCACAGTCAGATGAAAAAGCATACATTGAAATAAATTTACCATAACATTAATGTGTAATGTGAATGTTATAAAAGAATAATAATTTTTTTATAAATCTTTCTGTTCCCTATAATACTACCTTTTACTCAAAACAATATTATAGCCTTTATCATGGAGCTAATAATTTGTATGTTTTATCATGTTTCAGAGATTCACCAGGACATCCATCAACAATTCAGCCAGGACAGGTAATAAGGCAGACTGGCACCATGACATTTCTTGCTTTCAGTATTATTGTTGTTACAGATATTTTAATCTTTTTTTTTTTTTTTTAGATAGTTATATCTGATGCTGAGGATCTGGATCCACCTGAAAGAAATTCCAGAAAAAACGTCTTGCTACAGGTAAATAAAATAAAAAAATCATAATGACTGACATAATTTAACTTTATTTCACTGATTTCACGGGGAGGACATTTTTGTTTATAAGATGTTTTAACATGGAAATGATAATTTCTCAACAGTAAATACACAGACCTGTAATCACCAAATGTTGAACAAGAGGACGAAGAGCTGGTTGCTGTCAATGTGCAGAATCTCCAACACACAACAATGTAATATGGCAGCTTTTGACTATAGCACTCCTGTTTTTTCACTGTACTATAGTTCTGGTATATCTGGAATATCCACAAATTAAGTCACTTTTTGGCATTACAGGGAGGAGATGGACATTACATTATCTGACATCGTAGCAAACCTGTCACTTCCTATTGATCATAAAAGAGTCCGCCGGTTCAACATCTCAAGGGCTAATGTGTGGGATGGGGGCAGTCAGAGGTTTCAAGAGTGCAACATATTCTGAAACCTGTGACATGCTGGTCAAATTTACTGATGATACTGGTGTTCTGGAAGAGGGAATTGACACTGGTGGTCCAAGACAAGAGTTTTTAACTCTACTAATAAAACATCTAAGCCCATTTTTGATGGACCAGAAGGACATTGATTCTTGGTCTACAATGCAAAGGGTATGCATATTTGTTAGATGTGTATTATAGGCTACTAATGGTTTGTTAATGATCATTGACCATATATATTACATGACAAATGCTTGTATATTACATTATATAATTTATTCATTTTTGATGGTGTAATATTACACTATGCTGTGTATGTATCTCATTAAAAAAATAGGCAAAGAGATAGTGCCAACAGTTACTGACTGGGGTGTTTATGCCCCTTTTCATCTTTTTCAGATTGAGAATGCTGCTTCATTGGATGCTCTGCACGAATGTATGATGAGACACAGTACAATGTTACAGACAGCAGGTTGTCTGAGACATGTGACTACTGTAGAAGAAAAGAGAGAAATTGTTTCAGACTACCTCCAGTGGTATATTATTGACAGCAACTAATCTGTAATTGACAGGTAAGATGATATTTGTAGTGATGAGAGTGATAATCTTTTTTATGTATATAAGAAGGTTTAGTATGAAATACCTCAATGTCCCCATCTTTGGTTTATGCAAGCATGTATATCTGTTACCAATTTGTCACCGTGACAGAAGTTGTAACTTAGTGGAATCTTTTTTCCTCATCAATCTACACACAGTTCATGAGGAAAATCTGTCCAGTTACCCCTTAAAGTGATCCATCCTCCTCTGCTGCACATCTGGCAGCAGAGTGATGGTTTAAGGCTCACTCGATCTATCAAACTCTCGATGACTTGTTGCTGTTTTGAAAAAGTGCATGGGGCATGTAGACTTTGTAAGTGCACAAGTCACTCAGCCGTCTGTGTCATTCCAGTCTTCTGCTTCTGTGTGTAATACTTAGTTTGTAACAAATTTTAAAGTGCAATTAGAAAATAAGGTTATTTTAAATCAGTTTTCAACATAACACCTCCCCCCCACCCCCCCCCCACCCACCCACACACACACACACACATGTACGTTTGTTAAGGTGGATAGTAATTGTATAGAAAATAATATTTAATAGTTTTTTTTTTTTCATTTAAATTTAGTTGCCACTACACAGCACTGAAACAATGTGTGTGTTCACTCTGTAGATTCAGGGAGGGTCTTTCAACCCTGGGGTTTTTGACTGCAACACCCTACTTTGCTGGCCCCTGCCCTGTGCCACTCTGAAAAGCAACTCACTTCTTTTGACCTAGAGAGACTCTTCAAACCTGACCTCAGCCCTTCGGGGAGTAATCGAAGACTTAAAAAAAGTCAAACCATGGGTTACTGGGCAGACTATCTCCTTGAATGTGAAGGTTTGTTAGTTTTTGTTTTTATTAACTAGTAAAAAAAAACACATGGCAATCAAAGCTGCAAGCAGCATTTATTGGGGTTCAAGCATTGCCAGCCTTTAAGTACTTAAGCAACAAAAGACATTAAGTTTTATTTAGCAATAATGTAACTTCCAGGATCCAGTTTCACAGAAGAAAAATGCCATTACAGGCAATTTACCATAGGCTTTTTGAAAGTTATAATCAGAATCAGAATCAGAATCAGAAAAATGTTGCCATTGTCAGTGAACAAGATCTGACAATGGCAATGGATTCACAAACTAGGAACTTGCTTCGGCGATAAGGTGCAACATGAAGGGCATGCATAAAATATAAAATAAAATACAAGATAAATAAAAATATACAGACTAAAACTTGAATATATACACACAATTTACAGTTTGTTGGATATGGTGCAAAATTTGCAGTGCAATGGATAGTTCTTGATTTATGTGCTTAATAAAGTGACAAGTGTTATGAAGTGTTAAAGTGACAAGTGTTATGAAGTGTTAAAGAGTCCAAGCAGAGGGAAAGAAACTGTTCTTATGGCGGGAGGTTGTGGTCAGAATGGACTGTAGCCTCCTGCCCGAGGGGGAGTGACTCAAATAGTCTATGTCCAGGGTGAGAAGGGTCGGCTTTGATCCGACCTGCTCGTCCCCGAGTCCTGGAGACGTACAGATCCTGGAGTGATGGAAGGCTGCAGCCGATCACCTTTTCTGCAGAGCGCACAATGCGCTGCAGTCTTTGTTTGTCCCTAGCTGTGGCTCCAGCGTACCACACGGTGATGGAGGAGGTGAGGATGGACTCAATGATGGCCATGTAGAACTGCACCATCATCTGCACTGGCAGCTTGGCTTTCCTCAGCTGCCACAGGAAGTACATCCTCTGCTGGGCCTTCTTGAAGAGGGAGCCGATGGTGGGCTCCCACTTGAGGTCCTGAGTGAGGGTGGTACCGAGGAAGCGAAGGAGTCTACGGTGGTGATGGGGAGGTCTGTCAGGGTGAGGGGGGGCAGGGGGGCTGTGACTTTCCTGAAGTCCACGATCATCTCCACTGTCTTCTGGGTGTTGAGCTCCAGGTTGTTGCCACTGCACCAGGACACCAGCCGGTCAACCTTCCTCTTGTAGGCAGACTCATCGTCGTCCGAGATGAGCCCAATGAGGGTGGTGTCATCCGCAAACTTAATCAGTTTGACGGAATTGTGGCTGGAGGTGCAGCAGTTGGTGTACAGGGAGAAGAGCAGAGGAGAAATTACACAGCCCTATGGAGCTCCTGTGCTGATGGTGAGAGTGTCCGAGACATTCTTCCCCAGCCGCACACACTGCCTCGGTCCGTCAGGAAGTCAGTGATCCACCTGCAGGTGGAGTCAGGCACGTTGAGCTGGGAGAGATTGTCCTGGAGCAGAGCAGGGAGGATGGTGTTGAATGCAGAGCTGAAGTCCACAAACAGGATCCTGGTGTAGGTTCCCGGGGAGTCCAGGTGCTGCAAGATGAAGTGGAGGGCCAGGTTGATGGCGTTGTCTACAGGTCTGTTGGCTCTGTAGGCAAACTGCAGGGGGTCCAGGAGGGAGGAGGTGATGGACTTGAGGTGGGACAAAACCAGGCGCTCAAATGACTTCATGACTACAGATGTCAGCGCCACTGGCCTGTAGTCATTAAGTCCTGTGATCCGGGGCTTCTTGGGGACAGGGACGTTGGTGGAGGACTTGAAGCATGCTGGGACCTGGCAAGACTCCAGAGAGGTGTTAAAAATATCTGTGAAGACAGGAGTCAGCTTATCAGCACAGTGTCTCAGGGTGGCGGGGGAGACACCGTCTGGACCGGGTGCTTTGTGGGTGTTTTGTCTCCTGAACTGCTTCCGCACGTCCTGTTCCAGAACTGAAAGGGCAGTGGGGGAGGGGTAGTTGACCAGGTTGGGGCTGGCTGAAGTGTCCACTGTAGTGATTGGGGTGGGGGAGGGGTGTGAAGTTTGAAACCGTGCATAATGTGAGTTGAGCTGATCAGCCAGTTTCTGATCGTCAGCAGAGCGGGGGGCTCTAGGCCTGTAGTTTGTAAGAAGCTGGAGCCCCCTCCACACAGAAGCAGAGTCGTTAACAGAGAACTGCTGCTCCAGACATGTATTGTATTTAGATCTAGCTCTTGACACCTCCCTGCTATGGGCTGCTTCCTTTTGCTGCCTTAGCTGTCTCAGTTTGGGTGTGAACCAGGGTTTGTCATTATTAAAAGTCACTTTGGTGCGTGTTGGTATAATGCTGTCCTCACAGTATCGATTGTATGATGTTACAGTGTCTGTGTACTCATCCAAACTATCTGTGGCAGCTCTAAACACCTCCCAGTCAGTAGTGTCCAAACACGTGCGTAGCTCCTCCACTGCCTCGCTAGACCACCTCTTGGTACAGGTTTGGAGAGCTTCAGCCTCTGTCTGTATGTGGGGATCAGGTGAACCATGGCGTGATCTGAAGAGCCCAGGGCAGCGCGGGCCACGGCGCGAAAGGCGTTACTGACAGTAGTGTAACAATGATCCAGAGTGTTCTGCTCTCTGGTTGGGCATTTAATAAACTGTCTGTACTTTGGTAGTTTGTGGCTCAGATTTACCTTGTTAAAATCCCCAAGAATAATAAGCAATGAGTCCGGAAAGGTCCGCTCCACACTCAGTACCTGGTCTGCGAGTGCACGCTGTGCCTCCTGCACGTTGGCGCTCGGTGGAATGTAAACAGCGGCCAGAATGAATGAGGCAAACTCTCGTGGAGAGTAGAATGGTTTGCAGTTAATGAAGAGAAATTCCAGAGCAGGAGAGCAGTGTTTGGAGATCACTGTTACATCGGAGCACCAGGTGTTGTTGATAAAGAAACAGACTCCTCCACCCTTTGTTTTTCCCCCGGAGAGATCCATTTGTCTGTCGACGCGGAGGAGCTGAAATCCCTCCAGGTGAAGCGCGCAGTCCAGGATGGACTCGCTGAGCCATGTCTCCGTGAAGCACAAAACAGAAGATGAAGAAAAGTCTCTGTTTCTTCTCATCAGCAGCGCCAGTTCGTCCGTTTTGTTACTGAGTGAGCGAACGTTAGAGAGGAAAATTGCAGGTAAGGCCGTACGCACACCGCGTCTCCGCATCTGCAGCAGAAACTAAAAAAACTGGAGATACACACGTGGACAAAATTGTTGGTACCCTTCGGTCAATGAAAGAAAAACTCACAATGGTCACAGAAAAAACTTTATTCTGACAAAAGTAATAATAAATAAAAATTCTATGAATGTTAACCAATGAAAGTCAGACATTGCTTTTCAACCATGCTTCAACGGAATTATTAAAAAAAAATAACTCATGGAACAGGCCTAGACAAAATTGATGGTACCCCTAGAAAAGACTGTAAATAATGTGACCAAATGTTAATTCAAGGTGTGTGCACTAATTAGCATCACAGGTGTGTACAATCTTGTAATCAGTCAGTGGGTCTATTTATAGGGCTTCAGGTAGTCACTGTGTTGTCTGGTGACATGCTGTGTACCACACTCAACATGGACCAGAGGAAGAGAAGGAAAGAGTTGTCGCAGGAGAATAGAAAGAAAATTATAGACAAGCATGATAAAGGTAAAGGCTATAAGACCATCTCCAAGCAGCTAGATGTTCCTGTGACTACAGTTGCACATATTATTCAGAAATATAAGATCCATGGGACTGTAGCCAACCTCCCTGGACGTGGCCGCAGGAGGAAAATATATGACAAATTAAAGAGACGGATAATCCAAATGGTAACAAAAGAGCCCAGAAAGACCTCTAAAGAGATTGAAGGTGAACTCCATGCTCAAGGAACATCAGTGTCAGATCGCACCATCCGTCGTTGTTTGAGCCAAAGTGGACTACATCGGAGACCACCAAGGAGGACACCATTGTTGAAAACAAATCATAAAAAAGCTAGACTGGAATATGCCAAACTACATGTTAACAAGCCACAAAGCTTCTGGGAGACAGATGAGACAAAAATGGAACTTTTTGCCAAGGCACATCAGCTCTATGTTCACAGACGGAAAAATGAAGCATATCAAGAAAAGAACACTGTACCTACTGTCAAACATGGAGGAGGCTCTGTTATGTTCTGAGGCTGCTTTGCTGCATCTGGCACAGGGTGTCTTGAATCTGTGCAGGGTACAATGAAATCTGAAGACTACCAAGGGATTCTAGAGAGAAATGTGCTGGCCAGTGTCAGACAGCTTGGTCTCAGTCGCAGGTCATGGTTCTTGCAACAGGACAATGACCCAAAACACAGCAAAAAACACCCAAGAATGGTTAAGAGGAAAACATTGGACTATTCTAAAGTGGCCTTCTATGAGCCCTGACCTCAATCTTATTGAGCATCTTTGGAAGGAGCTGAAACATGCCGTCTGGAAAAGGCACCCTTCAAACCGGAAACAACTGGAGCAGTTTGCTCATGAGGAGTGGGCCAAAATACCTGCTGAGAGGTGCAGAAGTCTCATTGACAGTTACAGGAATCGTCTGATTGCAGTGATAGCCTAAAAAGGTTGTGCAACAAAATATTATGTTAGGGGTACCAACAATTTTGTCTAGGCCTGTTCCATGAGTTTATTTTTTAAAATAATTCCGTTGAAGCATGGTTGAAAAGCAATGTCTGACTTTCATTGGTTAACATTCATATAATTTTTATTTATTATTACTTTTGTCAGAATAAAGTTTTTTCTGTGACCATTGTGAGTTTTTCTTTCATTGACCGAAGGGTACCAACATTTTGGGTAGTTCTGATATTTAAGAGCTCTTCACGTGTGTAAGAGCACGTGGACACACAATTTACACACAAAAACAGACAAAACATAGAGCACCAAAACGCCAGGGCATTCATCAGCGGCGCCATCTTGGACATGCACATAATAGTGCCACTTATGGTCCGATGAAATTTTGCATGCTTCTTTAGAATGTCATGTCTCATATGCTCACCAATTTTGGTGAAGTTCTGAGTTTTTGTTTAGAATTTATAGGCTTTTGAGTGTTTTGCCATGCCCATTTTCTAAATGACCCTGTTATGGCTACACAAATGGTAAAGTTAAACTTTTTTTTTTTTTTGATAATTATTGATCTAGAGAGTCCAGAGAATGGTACTGCACTGGTTTGGTTGCAAGTGAGCTAAAAATCAAGGGCTAGTTCGTGCAAGTAGGTTTTTAAGGTGATAGCAAATTTATGATGGACAATTTGATTGACAGCAGTAGTTCTTGAGGCAAAGTTGTTCAGTATGAGGATATCTATCAAATGATATCATCATGTGATAACAGAGCTATAAAACTTATAATAATAAAATCAGTAATTGTATAAATCAGATACATAATACCCCTAATTATGTATCTGATTTGTTTTTCTTTGCAGAAGGTCAGGCTGCTGTGTCTGTGGAAGATGTTTTGATGTTTGCAACTGGCAGTGGTGGACAGTAACGAAGTAAATGTAATTCGTAGTATTTTTTTCCAGTATCTGTACTTTACTAAGTTTTTCCATTCGGGGATACTTTTTACTTTAACTTCACTACATTTCAAAGTCAAATATCTTACTTTTTACTCAATTACATTTTGCTAAATTAGTCGTTCCTTGTGTTGCCATTAAAAATTTTTGTAGAAGAAGACCTCAAAGACGCGTCTCAGTGGGAGTGTCAGGACCGGCTCAATAGAAGCCTCATTCTCTACACGCGAGCTAAACATGAAAATAACAAATAAAAAATACACCTGTGATGAAGCTTTGGTATTAGTTGGCTGACTCTGTTTCTGAGGGAGAACATCTACCTTTAGAGTCTTTTCAGGACGAGTGAAAGTGAGAATGAGCGAGAGTGAGAGTGCGTGTGTAACTTGGACAGCGGCGCCGCTGCTTGTGCCTTTCTCAGTGTCTCTCATAAAGCACACGCTGTTTTTCCCACATTTTGCCAAACATCAGTGAAAGAAACGGGAGGAAAACTAGTCGCTCTGGCCGCGGAAGGGAAGCTGTGAGCGCGTAGCACCTGCTGCTTTACCTTTAGCACCTGCAGCTTTACCTTTAGCACAGGTGATAGAAGCCGGGGCGGGTGTACTGCCGTGGCCGCATTAGTGACAGGGTGTTTGGTAATAATGCGGCTTCTATTGACAGCTGTTTGGGACAAATACGTGTTGGTCATCCTGACACTTTACCCAGTAGAGGAGGGAGAGGCAAGGGTAAACATAGTCAGCGCGAATGCGCTAATCAAAGCAGCGATCATAATAAAAGTGATGGCTGTGTGCTGTGCTTTATGAGAGGTCCCACACTCTAAAAATATATAGTTTATGGTATATTAGAAGTTGTAGTTATTCTTTATTTTGGTAATGTTGTTTTTACAAATTACTGTTATAAAAAAATTATTTCAGAAAAAGGAAAAAAAAACTATTCTAATATGTTCATTAGTGTGTATGTACTGTAAATAACATAACCGCCAATATATAATGTCATGGTATGCAAATTATATGCATATTACATGCTTAAAATTATTATACTTATATACTTTGGGTCATACCTGACATTTTTCTAGTTTAGAGTAGGACTCTATCTCTTATCATTTTCAAACCACAGCCTTTTGAAATTTGGATCTCAAAAATCTGTATTTTTTAAATGGTAAATGGTAAATGGCATGCATTCATATAGCGCTTTTTTGCACCCTTCTCGGGCACCCAAAGCGCTTTACATCGTGCTTCCACTCATCCCATTCACATACATTCACACCTGGGGCAGACAGAGATGGGGGCTGCCATACACACGGCGCTCAACCTTCTCCGACCACCACCAAACACACCTCTACAGTCACACACATTCATACACCAGTGCTACGGACACTGGAGGCAAGGTGGGTTAAGTGTCTTGCCCAAGGACACAACGACAGTATGAACAGGGCAGAGCGGGAATCGAACCGCCAACCTTCCGGTTATAAGACGACTGCTCTACCACTGAGCCACTGCCGTCCCTAAAATAAACCCTGGCGTCTAAAGGGGGCAAGAGACTGACCAAAATCTATAAGGGCATTATAGCCATAATAAATGATAGTACTTGGATACTTAAGTACATTTGAAGGCAAATACTTTTGTACTTTTACTCAAGTGAAAGTTAAAAGGGAGTACTTTAGATTTTACTGAAGTAATATTTTACCTAGTGTATCTGTACTTTGTGTACTTCGTCCACCACTGGCAACTGGGCTGTCTTCACTTCCCCCATCTGGCTTGGAACCGCTGCCACAAATAGAGTTCCTGGGTAACTCTGCTCTCCCAATAGCAAATACATGTTCAAACTCCTTGAAGTTACCACTCCTAGACTCATACACTTTGTTTAAGTCACAAATGAACTTTGGAATTCAAAATAGTCCAGGATTTGGCTGTTTTTAAGCTAAATAGATGACCCACCAGTTTCATATGCACATTCACCGAACCCTTCTTAATTGGAAAAATAAAATATGATTTTTTTCAAATTCAAAACATAGGTATATATTTTAAGCCATTAAGACATGATTTTCAGTCAAAAACCAAAACATGAACATGAATATTTACTGCAAATCAGTGTGACTTCTGCTGTTGCCTTTCAGAGACCAGTTCAGAAATGCGCGTCTTCACCTTGGCAAGTGCCAATCTCATGTCATCCTCGAAAAGGATTGCTCGCAAAGATATGTTGTAACAAACGGTATGAAAATTTCCAGTGCTTTCTTTGCAATAACACGTCACCATTTGTTGACACCAAAACGTTGAGAGCATTGTTGTTCTGAAGAGTTGCTGTTGAACCTGGCTCAAGTTTCTTCACATCGGCTGCCTTAGTTGTTGTTGTAAGAGGCTTACAAAATAAAAAATCTTCCTTTATCACGTTGACTTTCACATAGCGCAGGCTGGCTTAGATTGGAAACGTCTGTGGTCTCGTTGAGTTGAAGGCTAAATTTTGCCGGGCTTGAAATCAGATCAACTTAGATGCAACTACTTGAGCAAAGCCTGTCTTTGCTCATGTCCCCTATTCTGTCGCTGATGGTGTCATTTGAAAGAGGAATTTGGGAGAACTTAACTTCAGCCGCTTTTCCCAGCATGATATTCGCCATCTTCAACACAGCTGGTTTTACGAGTGTCTCACCAATGGTGTGTGGTTTGCCCTGCTTTGCAGTCAGGTAAGCAACTTCGTACGATGTTGTGAGGATCGGTTTGTTGATGGGTACATAGCCGAGAACAGGCAGAGTAGCCTTTTCATCAAATCTGGCTCTCTTCACCTTGAATTCAGCGAGCGTTGTGTTCTTGTATTTTCCATCTCCATGCAGCCTAAGGAAGTGTTCTCTTAGTTTGGCCTAGAATTGCTCAACTTGGCACTGCAAATCGTGCAGTTAGGAAGCTGACTCCCATCACGATCCGTCATACATGTGAATCCATATTGCTCGACATTAGTTAGTATGAAGGGATTAGATTTGTGACTCTCAAACTGGGATCCCTTTGTGAATCACTGTTTTAGATAAATAGATTTGTTTTCTATACTACAAAAATTTAATAAATACTTATTATTTTTGATTAATTTACATCACAATTAAAAACAATTAAGCTAAGGGTGACAGATTTATAAACATTGTGTTCAGACAGACAGCAGTATTCCACCACTACAAAAAAAAAACTCCCTTTTTGATAATTTCATAGCTGAGCCATTTCTTTTAGTTTCATGTATAGTTCTGATGCAGACTTCCCAGTTGTCTGGCTTCTGTAACTGATTGTGTTCCATGGCAAAGTCCAAGTACTCCTGCACAAGGAGTCATTGACAGGCTAGCCTCAGGAAGGGCATCCAGTTCAACTCACCTGACCCTAACCCCATAGAAAATCTGTGGGGTATTGTGAAGAGGATGATGCGATATGCTTGAGCCAACAATGCAGAAGAGCTGAAGGCAACTATCAGAGCAACCTGGGCTCTCATAACACCTGAGCAGTGCCACTGACTGATCGACTCTATGCCACGCCACATTGCTGCATTCATTCAGGCAAAAAGAGCCCTAACTAAGTTGCTGTACATGCTTAAACTTTTCATGTTCATACTTTTCAGTTGAGCAAGATTTTTAAAAATCCCTATTTGTATTGGTCTTAAGTAATATTCAAATTTTCTGAGATACTGAATTTGGAATTTACCTTAGTTGTCAGTTATAATCATCAAAATGAATAGAAATAAACATTTAAATTATATATGTTTGTGTGTAATGAATGACTATAATATACAAGTTTCACTTTTTGAATAGAATTAGAGAAATAAATCAACTTTTTGATGGTATTCTAATTATATGACCAGCACCTGTAAAATAAAATCTGTATATTGATCATTTAGACAAGAAGTTATAGTGTTTCTTGTGATATGGTTGTAGTGTAAAATTGTGTGTTTTATTTCTATGTACTTATTTAGCCACTTACCTTTGCATGTGTTCACATTATGCCTTATGGTTTATGCTTTTGTATGTTTTAAAATCACGTGGGGTATGTTATATCAATACATTTAACAGCTTATTAATGGAAAAAGAGAAAACATAATGTCAGAGTATATGGTTTTGAACATGATTAGTTTAATACACACACATACAGGGACGGTCTGGTCAAGATAAGAAGGTAGGGAGCTGGCACCAGGAGGCACCAAGAAACTAGGACCAAAGTCATCCTTAGGATATCCACTAGAAGGAGGGGGCCCTTCTCCCCCGTAGCTCTCGTAAATCTGTGACATGTCATGTAAGAAAATTGATAAAAAACCCGGGAGCGGTGTGCAGAAGTATATGTGACATTTTAAGTATAAGAAATTCCCATTACCAGGCTTCACAGCACAGCAACCCACTCCGCTTATATACACAGTCAATACTAATGAGAAAGGTAGCGCACGCGCGAGCCGGCGTTACGTAATATGGTGGCCGTATGTGCCAGCCACCGGTTACATTTACACCCCGGGGTTCTGAAATTGGGGTCCCTGCATTTGGGAATTTGTTGCCCCACCTACCCTATTCTGCGCTCTCACTGGTAGACGGTGGGGGTTGGGATGCCTTCCCGCTGTCTGCCTGGTTGATCACCGTGGTCCTAGTGGATCAGTGTGGTTGGGACTGGCTGAGGTAGATATTGGGGTGGCTTGCGCACTTGCGTCGGTACCATCCTGGACAGGCAACCTTCGTCTTGTTAGCCAGAGGCCGTCCTCAGAGTTGGGACTAAGGACTCTTTGGGCAGGAACGGTCATAGGAGGGGATGACAGACTGTCCAGTATTGGCACACCTCCGTGGGCTTACATTGACGAGCCACTGAATCCACAGAGTGTCCAGGGTCAGGAGGTCTTACCACAATGAACACTTCAGGGGCTCAGGCATCCTAAATCTTATTTCGGCCCCGATGGGAATTATCCTGAAGATACACTCCCTGTCCTTCTGGCAAAAAGTCCTCCTGGGTGAGTTTGTCGGCTCTCTCCTTCCTCTGCGCTGCAGCCGACTTCAAGCGTTCCTGGGCATTCTCTGCTGCTACCTGGAGGCGGCGATGGTGCTCAGCAATCCAGTGGCAGGCTTAACCAGCCATGGGCTCCTTGATACGGCCCAGCAGGAAGTCTATGGGCAGCTGAGGTTCCCGGCCAAACATCAGGAGGAATGGAGAGTGGCCTGTGGATTGATGTGGTGTAGTGTTAGAGCTAAAAATGATTTGCTGCAGATATTCCGGCCAAGGGTGCTTCTGCTCAAAGGACAAGGTCCGGAGAAGGTTGTGCAGAGTACGGTTGAAACATTCACATTGGTCGTTCCCCTGGGGATGGTATGGGGTAGTCCTAGATTTTTTGATGCCATACAAGTCACACAGCTGATATACTAGGGCATTTTCGAAGGAGTTGAGCAGGGACACCATATTTATAGAACGCATCAGTCATTACCAATACCTGATCTCTCCCATCTCTAGCAGGTTCTAACATTGAAAAAATCAATGGCAAGAATGTCATTGGGTTTTGAAGCCAATAAATGTCCCATAGGGGCACGTACCTGGGGCCGAGTGTTCTTTGCGAGGCATCACCGTTCACACCGCTGGCACCACTCCTTGATAGTTATTCCCATGCCAGGCCAGTAGCACCTCTGACATATCAGCTCTGTTGTGAAGATCCTGATGAAGGACATTCATCCTCACCTCCATCAGGTCGCTGGCTGACACAATATAACAGGGCATCTTTAATCACATGTGTAATCCTTAGACACTCCCATTAGCGTAGCAACTGTCGCGCTGAGGGGTTAAGGGCCCCCTTTCCCTCCGTCCTGGATTACGCTGTTGCCGCATCATTGTCAGGACTGGGGGCAATAGCTAGATCTGCTTGTTGCAGTAGGCCCATGTCAGCTGTGGACCGCTCAGGCACAGCAGAAAGTGCAGACTGGGTTACCACACTGGGCGGTTTTACTGCCGGCTGTAGACATGTGGGAGTAGGGTCCCGGGGCGAGATGGCACAAAGATGTCCAGAGGCGGAGGTTGCCGGGAAAGGGTTTTGATTAGTGCGTTCTGGGCGGTACCTAACTGTATAATCAAAAACAGCCAGCCAGCTCAGCCACCCAGCGTTGCTCAGTGGCACCCAATTTAGCTGTATTCAAATATCTTAGTGGGTTGTTGTCAGTCCATACCACACACTTGTGGCCCAATAAATACTCACGAAACCTATTTGTCATGGCCTACTTCATAGCCAGAAACTCAAGCTTCATGGAACTCTGCTTCTCTTCTCGGTGAAGGCCACGGCTGGCATAAGCAATTGGACGCACTCTCCCCTCTTTTTCCTGTGACAGTACAGCCCCCAGGCCCTCCAGGCATCCACCTCTAAAATGAGTCCTCAGCCTCCCTGGGAAAGTCTATACCAGGGTACTGGAGAGGAGAATGTGGCTGATAGTCGAACTGGATTCAGGAGGAACAATGCGGTTTTCGTCCCAGTCGTGGAACACAGGATCAGCTCTATACCCTCTCCAGGGTGCTGGAGGGTTTATGGGAGTTTGCCCAACCGGTCCACATGTGTTTTGTGGATCTGGAGAAAGGACCCCTGTGAGGGGTGCTCTGGGAGTATGGGGTCTGGGGCTCTTTGCTAAGGGCTGTTCGGTCCCTGTATGACCGGAGCAGGAGCTTGGTTCGCATTGCCAGCAGTAGGTTTGGCCTTTGTCACCGGTCCTGTTCATTATCTTTATGGACAGGATTGCTAGGCGAAGCCAGGGGCCGGAGGGAGTCTGGATTGGGGACCACAGGATCTCTTCTCTTATTTTTGCAGATGGATGGATGGAGTATCTGTGATCTATTTACTTTGGAGGGCTGAAAAACGGCGTAAAACCGTTCGACGCTGTGCGGGGGTCCATCGGATACTTCAGAGGCGGACCCAGCTCGGTGAGTTTGCTAAGGGCTGTCCAGTCCCTGTACCACCGGAGGAGCTTGGTTTGCATTGCCGGCAGTAAGTCAGACTTGTTCCCAGTGCATGTTGGACTCTGGCAGGGCTGCCCTTTGTCACAGGTCCTGTTCATTATCTTTATAGACAGGATTTCTAGGTGCAGCCAGGGGCCGGAAGGAGTCTGGTTTGTGGACCACAGGATCTCGTCTCTGCTTTTTGTTGATGATGTTGTCCTGTTGGCTCCATCAAGCCAGGACCTCCAGTGTGCACTGGGACGGTTGGCAGCCGAGTGTGAAGCGGCTGAGATGGGGATCAGCACCCCCAAGTCTGAGACCATGGTTCTCAGTCGGAAAAGGGTGGCTTGCCCCCTTCAGGTTGGTGTAGAGCTCCTGCCAAGTGGAGGAGTTTGAGTATCTTGAGGTCTTGTTCACGAGTGAGGGAAGGAGGGAGCGTGAGATTGACAGACGGATCGGTGCAGCTTCTGCAGTGATGCAGTTGATGTACCGGTCTGTTGTGGTAATAATAATAATAATAATAATAATAATAATAATAATAATTGTTATATTTATATAGCGCCTTTCCAGAGCTCAAGGACGCTTTACATATCAATTATTCATTCACTCCACAGTCACACACTGGTGGTAGTAAGCTACATATGTAGACACAGCTGCCCTGGGGCAGACTGACAGAGACGTGGCAGCCATTCCGCGCCTACGGACTCTCCGACCAACACCTTCAACATTCTTACACATTCATACGAGGTGGGTTAAGTGTCTTGCCCAAGGACACAACGACAGTATGAACTGTGGGGAGAGCGGGAATCGATCCTACTACCTTCCGGTTGAAGGACGGCCGCTCTACCACTGAGCTACTGCCGCCCCTGTGGTGAAGAAGGAAATGAGCTGTAAGGCAAAGCTCTCGATTTACCGGTCAATCTACGTTCCTACTCTCACCTATGGTCAGGAGCTTTGGGTCATGACTGAAAGAACAAGATCCCGGATACAAGCGGCCGAAATGAGCTTTCTCTGCAGGGTGGCGGGGCGCTCCCTTAGAGATAGGGTGAGGAGCTCGGTCACTCGGGGGGAGCTCAAAGTAGAGCCGCTGCACCTCCACATCGAGAGGAGCCAGCTGAGGTGGCTCGGGCATCTGTTTTGGATGCCTCCTGGACGCCTCCCTAGTGAGGTGTTCCGGGCATGTCCCACCGGGAGGAGACCCCGGGGAAGACCTAGGACACGCTGGAGGGACTATGTCTCTCGGCTGACCTGGAAATGGCTCGGTATCCTCCCGGTAGAGTTGGAGAAAGTCTGGGCGTCTCTGCTTAGACTGCTGCCCCCGCAACCCAGCCCAGGATAAGCGGTAGAAGATGGATGGATGGATTATTAAAATCATGACATTGTTGGGGTGGTATGTAAAGATCTACATCTAATATATGTAGCAAACTTGTTGCATAAATAATATATATATATATATATATATATATATATATATATATATATATATATATATATATATATTAAAAAAAAAAAAACTTTGTCCTTCACCCTCCGCGGGTGGTCTCTCATCCTTCGAGCTCGGGTCCTCTACCAGAGGCCTGGGAGCTTGAGGGTTCTGCGCAGTATCTTTGCTGTTCCTAGTACTGCACTTTTCTGGACCGAGATGTCTGGTGTTCTTCCAGGGATCTGCTGTAGCCACTCTTCCAGTTTGGGGTTACTGCCCGAGTGCTCCGATGACCACAGGCACCACTGTCGCCTTCACCTTCCAAGCCTTTTCCAGCTCTTCTCTGAGGCCTTGGTATTTCTCTAGTTTCTCATGTTCCTTTTTCCTGATGTTGCAATCACTTGGTATTGCAACGCCAACCACAACGGCCTTCCTCTGCTGTTTGTCCACCACCACAATGTCTGGTTGGTTCGCCATTACCATTCTGTCAGTCTGAATCTGGAAGTCCCACAGGATCTTGGCTCGGTCATTCTCTACCACCTTTGGGGTGTTTCCCACTTTGACCTCGGGGTTTCCAGTCCATACTCCGTACAGATGTTCCTGTACACTATGCCAGCCACTTGGTTATGGCGCTCCATGTATGCTTTCCTGCCAGCATCTTACACCCTGCAGTTAAGTGTTGGATTGTCTCAGGGCCTGTTTGCACAGCCTACACCTTGGGTCTTGTCTGGTGTGGTAGATTTGGGCCTCTATTGCTCTGGTGCTCAAGGCCTGCTCCTGTGCAGCCATGATGAGTGCCTCTGTGCTGTCCTTCAGTCCGGCCCGTTCTTGCCATTGGTAGGATTTCTTGATATCAGCCACTTCAGTTATGTTCTGGTGGTACATCCCATGTAGGGGTTTGTCCTCCCATGATGGTCCCTCCTCCAGCTCCTCTTCCTCTGTTCCCCATTGCCTGAGACATTCACTGAGCACGTCATCTGTTGGGGCCTTATCTTTGATGTACTTGTGGATCTTGGATGTTTCATCCTGGATAGTGGCTCTCACACTCACTAGTCCACGGCCGCCTTCTTTACGGCTAGCGTACAGTCTCAGGGTGCTGGATTTGGGGTGGAACCCTCCATGCATGGTGAGGAGCTTTCGTGTCTTAACGTCTGTGATCTGTATCTCTTCCTTTGGCCACCTTATTATTCCCGCAGGGTATCTGATCACTGGCAGGGCGTAGCTGTTTATTGCCCGTGCCTTATTCTTGCCATTGAGCTGACTTCTTAGGACTTGCCTTACTCGTTGGAGGTATTTGGCAGTTGCTGTTTTCCTTGTTACCTCTTCGAGGTTGCCATTTGCCTGTGGTATTCCAAGGTACTTGTAACCATCCTCAATGTCTGCTATTGTTCCTTCTGGGAGTGAGACCCTTCTGTGTGGACTACCTTCCTCTCTTCGTCACCATTCGACTACACTTCTCAAGCCCGAATGACATCCCAATGTCAGAGCTGTAGATCCTGGTGGTGTGAATCAGTGAGTCGATGTCCCGCTCACTCTTAGCGTATAGCTTGATGTCATCCATGTAGAGGAGGTGACTGATGGTGGCCCTATTCTGAGTCGGTATCCATAGCCAGTCTTGTCGATTATTTGGCTGAGGGTTCAGGCCTATGCAGAACAGCAGTGGGGATAGAGCATCTCCTTGGTATATGCCACATTTGATGGATACTTGTGCAAGTGGCTTGCCATTGGCCTCAAGGGTGGTTTTCCACAGCCTCATTGAGTTTGCAATGAAGTCTCTTAGAGTCCTGTTGATGTTGTACATCAAGCATTCAGTGATCCATGTGTGTGGCATTGAGTCATATGCTTTCTTGTAATCAATCCAGGCAGTGCACAGGTTGGTGTGTCGGGTTCTGCAGTCTTGGGTGACTGTTCTGTCAACCAGGAGTTGGTGTTTAGCTCCTCTGGTTTCTTTGCCGATGCCCTTCTGTGCTTTGCTCATGTATTGATCCATGTGCCCACTTATCTTAGCCGCAATGATGCCTGACATGAGCTTCCATGTTGTGGAGAGACAGGTTATTGGCCGATAGTTGGATGGGACTGTACCCTTTGTGGGATCCTTCAGGATCAGGATTGTACGCCCTTCGGTAAGCCATTCAGGGTGCGTCCATCCCTTAGCAGCTGGTTCATTTGCGCTGCAAGGCTCGTGGAGTGCAGTGAGCTTCTTTAGCCAGTAGGTGTGGATCCTGTCAGGGCCCGGTGCTGTCCAGTTTTTCATACCTGAGAGTCTTTCTTGGATGTCTGCCGCTGTGATGGTAACTGGATTCTGTTCAGGGAGGTTGCTGTGGTCCTCTCTCAGAGCCACCAGCCACTGTGCATCTGTTGTGTGATGCCTCCCTCTCCCATATACTTTTCCAGTATTGTTCAGTTTCCAGCCTTGGAGGGTCTGCTCTGCTGTTATTACCCTGCCATTGAGCGTACACTTTTGCAGGTTGAGTTGCAAACAGCCGGTTTATTCTTCTGGCTTCTCTCTTGTGTACCTCTTTAGGCGGCTGGCCAAGGCTTGGAGCCTTTGTTTGGCAGTTTCAAGTGCTTCAGGTATGGGCATCTGGTTGTACCTCTTGGGTACCTGTTTTCTCATTGCACCTTTCTTGGCCTCTGTCAGTTGGCTTACTTCACGTGTCTGCTTGATCTTAGCCTCCAGCCTTCGTTTCCATGGTGGGTACTGTTTCTCATGGCTCCCATGGCTGCTCTTATAGCCAAGCATCTCGAGGATCACTGCTGCGGAGTTGTATAGCAGCTCATTGGTTTCAGTGATGGATGTGGTAGGGATCGCACTCAATGCTGCATTCACATCTTCTAGGAGACTTTCTGATGGTGCTTCACTTAGCCGTTGTAATTGGCGTCGGGGTTGCCTTGCATTCATTCTCGCCATGATCTTGTCTTTCAGGTCAGTCGCTGTCTCGTTCAGCGTTATTGTTGGGGCTTCATACCCAATCCCCGGTTGGGGAGCCCCTGTTGGCTCCCCTCTGACCTTGCGTCCTGGCTCCCCCTCGCCGTAGCATTTGTGTTGTATCTCGTCAATCTCAAGTTGTGATAGCAGCTGCCGCTTGTGGATGTTGGAACACTGAGCTACTAGTTGCTTCGATGTAAGCCTGGATTGTGGGTTTCATAGTAACCATTCATCCCACATTCTCTTCATGTAACCCCTCTGACTAGGGTTACTTGATTAGTAGCATTCCAACAGAGCCTTGTTATCGCATCTCGCCCATCTCCGTCTTGTTCCAGTAGCCCATTTGTCAACAAGTTGCTCTGGTTCCCCAACACCTGACGCAGACCTTGTTTGGCCGGGCGTCGTCTGATCTGGCTTCTCATAGCATTTATTGTCTCTCATCATCATTATGAGGTAGGCAGTAGCGCGAAGGGTCTTGCCTAAGGACCCACACTGGATAGCACCCGAGGGGATTCGAACCTGGGTCCCCGTGTGAAAGGCCATGTCCTACCAGCTGAGCTAACCAGCTGATATATATATATACATATATACATATATATATATATATATATATATACATATATATATATATATATATATATATATATATAAATATACATATATATATATATATATACATATATATATATATATATACATATATATATATATATATATATATATATATATATATATTAATCAGATTAATTTTAACTTAACTTTGATATTAATATTAATTTATTAAAATTAATTTCTAATTTAAAAGGGGCACCACTCTGGTTTTGACAGGTCCAAAGAAACTGTTAAGTTTAGTCTAGTCTTAATAATCTGAAGGAAGAGAAATCTTCTGGTTTTCGAACATTACTTAATAGAAACAGAAAAACATTAATGTCTAAAAATTACTCAAATGAACAATGGTGAATAAAATGATGGGAACATGGAAAGGATTGACACAACAAGGGATAAACACAGGGATAAACATTTGCTTTCAGAGGGTATCGTGAAACCAGGAATGTTTAGATATGTTAATCTATATTATTGAAACTTAACAAAGGGACTTTGAGGGAAGCAGCTTGGTCTACCAAGTCAGTGCTTTAACAGACTATGTTTTTGTGACGCCAGGCTTTGTGTGTGCCACGTGAAAAACTAACTCTGGTCGGGATCAGTGCAGGGAGACAAGTTCCAAAGTGTCCTCCAGAATTTGACGCGTCCTGCCTGGTTCTGAAAGGTAGAGTGGTTGTAACGTGCACCCGATCTAGACGGGTCGCAGGTAGACACAGGATCAGAGAGAGGCAGAGAGAGAGAGGGCAGAAGAGAGGCCGAAGTGAGCTTACGGGAGGATTTTATAAAGTCCGGACTGGGCGACAGGCATCCCCACGTGGGCCCACCACCTGCGGGAGGAACCGTAAGGGGCCGGTGCAAAGTGGATTGGGTGGCAGTCGAAGGTGGAGGCCTCGACGACCTAATCCCCGGACACGGAATCTGGCGTTAGGGACATGGAATGTCACCTCGCACAGCTTGGGCTCCGGAACCCAAATACTCGAGAGAGGCTGGACTCTCCACTACTCTGGAGTTGCCTGCGGTGAGAGGCTGCGGGCTGGTGTGGGCTTGCTCATAGCCCCCCAGCCCAGCCGCCATGTGTTGGAGTTCACCCTGGTGAACGAGAGGGTTACTTCCCTGCGCCTTCGGGTCGGGGATAGGTCTCTCACTGTTGTTTGTGTTTACGCGCCAAATGGCAGTGCAGAGTACCCAGCCTTCTTGGAGTCTCTGGGAAGGGTGCTGGAAAGTGCTCTGACCGGGGACTCCCTTGTTCTACTGGGGGACTTCAACGCTCACGTGGGCAGCGACAGTGACACCTGGAGGGGCGTGATTGGGAAGAACGGCCCCCCGAGTGGTGTTCTGTTATTGGACTTCTGTGCTAGAAACAGTTTGGCCATAACGAACACCATGTTCAAGCATAAGGGTGTCCATCAGTGCACGTGGCACCAGGACACCCTAGGCCGGAGATCGATGATCGACTTTGTAGTTGTTTCACCTGACCTCCGGCCGTATGTCTTGGACACTCGGGTGAAGAGAGGGGTGGAGCTGTCAACTGATCACCACCGGGTGGTGAGTTGGATCCGATGGCAGGGGCGAAAGCAGGACAGACTCGGCAGGCCCAAACGTACTGTGAGGGTCTGTTGGGAACGTTTGGCAGAGCCCCCTGTCAGAAAGATCTTTAACTCCCACCTCCGGCAGAGCTTCGACCAGATCCTGAGGGAGGTTGGAGACATTGAGTCCGAGTGGACCACCTCCATTGTCGATGCAGCCACTCGAAGCTGTGGCCGTAAAGTCTCCGGTTCCTGTCGTGGCGGCAACCCCCGAAACCGGTGGTGGACACCGGAAGTAAGGGATGCCGTCAAGCTGAAGAAGGCGACCTACCGAGCCTGGTTGGCTCGGTAACAACAGATGTTACTGTGTGTGTGGAATTTTGGAGACTGATCTGCTACATATAGATGAAGAAAACCATCTATCAATTATATCTACTCAAATGATGAAAACTCGCCAAGTGATAGCTTCTAGATGAGACACCATCACCCTTTCTGTTTTGGATAGTTGTTTGGACAGTTAAAAACATAAAATCAAGCTCATACAAAGTTTTAAATCTCATTAAGTAAAAATGATTTGTTACCCACAGACCTAACATCAAACACTGCAAGTTTCAAGTCAGTTTGAGCAGGACCTGGCATTATCTGATTGCAGGGGATTTGAATCAGATTTGTCTGATTAATCTAACTGTCATTCCCTTATCCAATCTGTGACTTCTGTGTAGGAGGGAGTGTTCTCTCCCAGGGCTGATAAGTGGTTTATTATGATAAAAAGTCCTGGAACAGCAGAGGCCCTCAGTGTCCTCAGGTGTAAGGGGTATTACATTTACATTTACATTTATTCATTTAGCTGACGCTTTTATCCAAAGTGACTTACATCGTTCTAATGTAATTACCAGTGTTACAGCCACTGGAGGCAAGGCGGGTTAAGTGTCTTGCCACAACGACAGTATGAACTGTGGGGAGGGCGGGAATCGAACCGCCTACCTTCCGGTTGAAGGACGACCGCGCTACCCACTGAGCTACTGCCGCCCCGGCAGTATCATTTTAATTGCAGATTTCACTAAAATTTCCAGATGATCTGGAAATCCCATTGGTGAATCCGGAGATGGGACTAGCTAACGCAAACTACATTTACCGCCAGGTCCTTTTAAACGTTTATTCCCTGCTACCGCCATTGTCACTGTAAAGCCTAATTTAATTTAGCCCAATTAGCACTAATAGCGCTTATACCAAGGGGGCTGTCAATCACTACAAGTACAAAGCTGAACAGGGTTGTGCTGTGCGGTTCTTGGGCTAACAAAATTAGCCCCTTTTCTTCCTTTTTTGTCGTTTACAGGGTTATTATAAAACAAAAATTTTTACTAACTTATGTTTAACAATCTAAATATATTATATAAATTAAAACTAAAACTTAATAATAATAATAATCAAATTAGATTTTTATATTTTATTAAAAATGGAAGGAAGGGCTTAGCCCACCTAGCCTATTGATACCAGCTGCCCTTAAATAGGACACTCGTTTATTAGACAAATTATTATGTGTCCTGTTCAGATGTGTATTTTTTTAAGTTTCATCTCATCTCTAATTACTACAGTACTACTAGATGGAAATTAGACTTTAGCTACAATAAAACAATTTGGCCCATAATAGTTGTGTCAAACTGTTTTAGAAAAAAATTGTTTATGATATTATGTGTTTGTTTATATTATATATTATATATGTACTGTATATATTATATGTTTCTGAAGGAAATGACATCTAATGAAGTAATTCCACAATCAAAAAAGCTTTAGAGAGTATTACTTTTTCTCAAACACATTATTGTTGTTGTTATTAGTTCTTTCTGTCCAATAACTCCAATGAAGTTGAACAGCCCTGGCATTGGTCATGTAGTGACTGTCCAAAAATATTAAATACTCCTCCAGGTCAGTAGTTAGTCGGGAGCTCATACGTGCACAACTGGGTAACCGGAGCAACAGACAGCCAACTACAGCTGTTCACAAGACTTGAACATTTACAGTGAAGGTAAGAAAAGTTACACTTCTGCAAGTTTATTGTTTGACAGACTTTATTGAGAGTAAAGTATTTTTGACTCTCGAGAGCTGACACAGCAGTAGAAGAGAACTCCTGAGACATGGGAGAGACATGAATACTGTACGTGTTACTATCACTGTTATTTTGTCAAGTCTTTGCACAAATGTTGGAGCACTTTATTTTATCTGGTCAACTAATGCCTAAACAGCTGCACTGTTCCTAAACCTTGTGGAACACATCAGTGACAATCTCCACAGTAAAACTCTGAGTTAAACATATGTAAAGAAAAGAATATGAGTTTATGAGTTTGTCTTGTTTCTATGAACCATAACTGTACTAAATTAGTTTTTGCATTAGGTTGAGACAACATAAATATGACCTTGCTGATCATTTCAGCTTATTATTGTTTATTTCACTGTTGGTGTCATTCAGAATCCCTCCAACATGACGTTAAGCACAATATGATGACAGATATGTAATCTATTAAAATGTTTTCTTCTCAGGACTCCAGCTCTGGAGAGTTTCAAGCTCCTGTGGAGGAGAGCTCTGACAGTGATCCAAGAAGAAGGAGGAGAGCAGGAGCTGGAGCTGTCAGTGAGGTTATTGAACAAACGAGCCAACGGAAGTAACGAAGAAAAGAGTTCCTGGCAAAGTGTAACCCCAAAATGCCACAGAGTTAGCATTAGCTGCTTTATAAAGACATTTGAAAAAAATATTTGAAAACCCAAGACAGTAAATGTATTAAACTCATAAGCCTCTGTAGTCAGGGTCATAATTCACTCAGATTTCTCAGAATTCACAAGCAAGTAACTTATAATGAGTCATCGTTCCTGTTAGCTGCTTAGCATCCTTGTTTTACAAGCATGCTATTGTTATTTAGCATTAGACAACTGAAAACAAAACACCACAATATATTATATATGATCTGTTATGATGTCTTACCTTTTCAATAAAAAAAGCAAGCTCCGGGTCTGTTTCTATCTCCAAAGCAGCAAGGGAGCAGCTGTCGAGAAGCCATCTCTCCATCGAGAAGCCATCTCGATACAAATGCTCGCTGTCATGGCGGCTATACTAGGAAGTCAGAGCTGTACACTGGAGCACACACTTCACTTCACTTCCACGTTAATTTTCCGGCAAAACCAGTCCGAAATCTCCACAATAAAATGAGCCTACAGGCTCATAGAGTTTTTTCATATTTGGGCAAATAAAAATGTTATTTGACCTTTAGGTGACAGCAATGATAGTTTATTTAGAATTAATATATCTAAAAAATTATATAAAAAAACTTTGTCCTTGACCCTTCGCGGGTGGTCTCATCCTTCAAGTTTGGGTTCTCTAACAGAAAAGCTAATATACCGACTGATTTGCTCAGTAATCACAGAGTCATTAATAAAAATCAACAGTCAAACACCAACTTTATGAGTTAAAAACACAACATACTAAGAACAACTCATTCTTTACTTGGCAACTGTGCTTTCCTAAAACACATGAACACAAAGTGGTAGACTAAGCTTGTTCTTCTAAACTTTTTACAACATGACAGAGTAAAATAAAAGACAATCAGAAGCAAGAAGTAGCCTGACCCAAAATGTAAGTGGGTGTCTCTGTCTCTAATCACTGCCCTTCATAATTTTCATCTCATTTATGTGTGTGACTTGTCAGTCAGTGAGCTAGTTCTGACAGATGGAGACCACCCTCTTGTAAGGGCTGAACAAAGTTAAAAAGGTGTGATATTGCTAATGATGACTTCAGACAAAACCAGCAGGAAAATGCACCTGCCGTAGACACCGTTCAACCAAGGACAGCCAGCATACTCACTGAACATGTCACCCATTGAGCATGTTTGGGATGCTCTGGATCGGCGTATAGGACAGCATGTTCCAGTTCCTGTCAATATCCAGCAACTTGGCATTGCCATTGAAGAGGAGTGGACCAACATTCCACAGGCCACAATCAACACCCTGATCAACTCTATGTGAAGAAGATGTGTTGCACAGCGTGAGGTAAATAGTGGTCACACCAGATACTGACTGGTTTTCGGACGCCCTCTGACCACACCAATACAGTTAAACTGCACATTTAGAGTGGCCTTTTAATGTGGCCAGCCTAAGGCACACCTGTGCAATAATCCTGCTCTATAATCAGCATCATGATATGCCACACCTGTAAGGTGGATGGATTATATCGCCAAAGGAGAAGTGCTCACTAACACCGATTTGGACAAATTTTTGAACAATATTTGAGAAAAAATACGCCTTTTGTGTACATAGAATAAATCTTAATTCTTTGAGTTAAGTTAATGAAAAATGGGGGCAAAACAAAAGTGATGCGCTTAAATTTTTGTTAAGTATATTTACAAAGTAAAGGAGGGAGGAAAAAGATTGACTAGTTATTGAAATCCATGTGAACTACGATATTTAACTGCAGGGTGTCTCAGTCTGCCTCTGAAGGAGCTGCTCAGAGCGTCCACAGTCTGAATGCAGGGGGTGAGAGCTGTTGTCTCTGATGGATGTCAGCTTGGCCGACATCCTCCTCTCACCCACCTCCTCAATCGGGTTAAGCGGGCAGCCCAGGACAGAGCTGGCAGTCTCTTCCTGTCCCGGTCTGTGCTGCCCGCCCCCCAGCAGACCACAGAGTCATAAAAAGTCCTTAATAGAGGCCTGCACACTCCAAAGCACCGTGCTGGAGGTGGTGTGGGGTGGAGCTGGGGGTATGAAGGCCCAGGGGTTTGTACAGGCAGGAAAATCACAGTACAGTTACTAGAAGTAACAAATTACATGTTTATGACCGCGGACTCCAGCAATGCCACTATCCTCATCCTGCTGTTCCTTAGTGGCCTTAGCTGGAACCCCACAATTTTAATAAATCAAAAATGTGTTGGTCTTGGTAAAACTTTCTTTACTGGGTCCTATCTTACTCCTGTGGTGACACTCAAGGCTCGATACTTGGACTCATCCTGATCAGTAGGTACCCTCTGCTCCATGGCCATATTATTGTAATGCAGCCCAAAAGCACCATTAACCTATTACAGCTCATACATACATATAATACATTCATATACATGTATGTACATATAAGACTGAAGTACTGGTTGTTTATCATAATTGCATTTCTTACACCCCTCATTTTGGCTCACTGTATACACACAAGAAACAATTTAGAATTTAGGTGTCATTTTTGACATTTTTATATTCTGCATTTCATTTAGTGTAGCACTCTGGTTTAGAAAGGTGCTATAATAATAATAATAATAGTAATAATAATAATAATAATAATAATAATAATAATAATAATAATAATAATAATAACAATCATTATCAATCAATTATATTATTATTATTATTATTATTATTATTATTATTATTATTATTATATTTTTTTTACTTGAACAGACTTCTCTCTTCTCCTGCCTATTTTTGTATTCTACAGTAGTTTTCTCAAATGTATGTGTTTGGTCCATCAAGTATACAGTAAGTTGAACCAATATGACCTGGCAGCTGGTAATGATTTGACGTGGATGACGGCTCACTCCACTCTTTGGTGCAGACTCGGGCATACTGCGCGAGGCTTATCATGCTGCTTAAACATTTGCACCTGCCTGTCTTTCCATCACAATCACAACCTCGGTCCCCAGCCGCTCCAGCTGCTCATATCTGTTGAGTATCAAATGCCCTCTTGTGTCAAAGCAAGGTACTGCTGACCGGCTAACAGTTAGGTGGCTGTCCCGCTGACTCACTTAGCTGATCAATAGTTAATTCCCTTAAATAATCAAGGGCCGGTGCAATAGGAATGTGGAGGGAGCAGTGATAATTGATTACCTTTGCTCTACATTTTCCCCTGTGAGATTACTCAGTACAATTTGCCAGCACATTTTTCATTGAGCCGTTCATGATGTGCTGAGCTGTGCTCCTTCCAAGCTTTGCTGTTCATTTTGGTACGTGGACAAAATGATTAATTTAAGAAATTTCTGACAGTCTAAGTTTTACAGAGAAATGCATGCGTGTGAAATACCATAATGATTCAGTCAGAATAAATTGTGCTGTTGACCTCATACATCTGCTAGAACCAGCACATTTGTGCCAGTGACAATATTACAGCTGGTAAGAAGAGCAGCTAAGCTTTCACATCTGCACTGTTTAGGCCGGATTTTTGGAATTACCCATTTGGTCTGAACCAAATTTTTAGTCTCAGTCTCATTTTTTGTCTCAGTTGGGACCAAACTAAACTAAGGTCTTGTTCATTTGTTGTGTGAAAGCACGTAAGCCAATTGTTTGGACTTTGGGTTGGAATGGTACTACTCCAGTAACCCTAGTCAGAGGGGTTACATGCAGAGGATGTGGGATAAATGGTTACTTCAAAACCCACAATCCAGGCATACATCGAAGCAACTAGTAGCTCAGTGTTCCAACATCTTTAAACGGCAACTGCTATCACAACTTAAGATTGACGAAATACAACACAAATGATACGGCAATGGGGAACAAGGACGAGAGGTCAGAGGGGAGCCAACGGTGGCTCCCCAACCAGAGATTGGGTACGAAGCCCCAACAAGGGGCTGAACAAGGCAGCAACTGACTTGAAAGACAAGATCATGGCGAGAATGGATGCAAGGCAACCCCGACGCCAATTACAACGGCTAAGTGAGGTACCATCAGAAAGTCTCTTAGAAGTTGGGAATGCAGCATTGAGTGCGATCCCTACCACAACCATCACTAAAACCAATGAGCTGATATACACCTCAGCAACAGTGATCCTCAAGATGCTTGGCTATAAGAGCAACCATGGGAGCCATGAGAAACAGTACCCACCATGGAAACGAAGGCTGGAGGCTAAAATCAAGGAGGCACGGAGAGAAGTGAGCCAACTGACAGAGGCCAAGAGAGGTGCAATGAGAAAACAAGTACCCAAGAGGCTGAATGGCTTACCGAAGGGCGTACAATCCTGATTCTGAAGGACCTCGCAAAGGGTACAAGTGTCCCATCCAACTATCGACCAATAACCTGTCTCTCCACAACATAGAAGCTCATGTCAGGCATCATCGTGGCTAAGATAAGTTGGGACATGGATAATTATGTATAAATAATGGGGCGGCAGTAGCTCAGTGGTAGAGCGGCCGTCCTTCAACCGGAAGGTAGTAGGATCGATTCCCGCTCGCCCCACAGTCCATATTGTCGTTGTGTCCTTGGGCAAGACACTTAACCCACCTTGCCTCCAGTGACTGTAACACTGGTAATGTAATGTAAGTCGCTTTGGATAAAAGCGTCTGCTAAATGAATAAATGTAATAATTACATGAGCAAAGCACAGAAGGGCATCGGCAAAGAAACCAGAGGAGCCAAACCCCAACTCCTGGTTGACAGAAAAGCCACCCAAGACTGCAGAACCTGACACACCAACCTGTGCACTGCCTGGATTGATTACAAGAAAGCATATGACTCAATGCTCTGTCCCCACTGCTGTTCTGCATAGGTCTGAACCCCCTCTGCCAAATAATCAACATGACTGGCTATGGATACCAACTCAGGAATGGACGCTACCATCAGTCACCTCCTCTACATGGATGACATCAAGATATACGCTCAGAGCGAGTGGGACATCGACTCACTGATCCACACCACCAGAATCTACAGCTCTGACATTGGGATGTCATTCGGGCTTGAGAAGTGTAGTCGAATGGTGACAAAGAGAGGGAAGGTAGTCCACACAGATGGGGTCTCACTCCCAGAAGGAACAATAGCAGACTTTGAGAATGACTACAAGTACCTTGGAATACCACATGCAAATGGCAACCTTGAAGAGGTAACAAGGAAAATAGCAACTGCCAAATACCAACAAGTAAGGCAAGTCCTAAGAAGTCAGCTCAATGGCAAGAACAAGCCACGGGCAATAAACAGCCCTGCGGGAATAATAAGGTGGCCAAGGGAAGAGATACAGACCACAGACGTTAAGACACAAAAGCTCCTCACCATGCATGGAGGGTTCCATCCTAAATCCAGCACCCTGAGACTGTACACTAGCCGCAAGGAAGGCAGCTGTGGACTAGTGAGTGTAAGAGCCACTATCCAGGATGAAACATCCAAGATCCACAAGTACATCAAAGATAAGGCCCCAACAGATGACGTGCTCAGTGAATGTCTCAAGGCAATAGAGGAACAGAGGAATAACATAACTGAAGTGGCTGATATCAAGAAATCCTACATTTATTCATTTAGCTGACGCTTTTATCCAAAGCGACTTACAGTGTTCTAATGTAATTACCAGTGTTACAGTCACTGGAGGCAAGGTGGGTTAAGTGTCTTGCCACTCTACCCACTGAGCTACTGCCGCCCAATCCTAATCCTACCAATGGCTAGAATGGGCCGGACTGAAGGACAGCACAGAGGCACTCATCATGGCTGCACAGGAACAGGCCCTGAGCACCAGAGCAATAGAGGCCCCGATCTACCACACTAGACAAGACCCAAGGTGTAGACTGTGCAAAGAGGCCCCTGAGACAGTCCAACACTTAACTGCAGGGTGTAAGATGCTGGCAGGGAAAGCATACACGGAGCGCCATAACCAAGCGGCTGGCATAGTGTACAGGAATATCTGTACGGAGTACAGACTGGAAACCCAGAGGTCAAAGTGGGAAACACAAACACTAAGGTGGTAGAGAATGACCGAGCCAAGATCCTGTGGGACTTCCAGCTTCAGACTGACAGAATGGTAATGGCGAACCAACCAGACATCGTGGTGGTGGACAAACAGCAGAGGAGAATTAGCTATTGTTATTATTTCCTATTACATGAGACTGGCAAAATTATCCTAACAATACTGTTGCAGGATGAATAAACATGTATGTAAACAACCGCTTGATCTTGTATATAACGTTAAATGGGCTTTTTGATTGGGCTCTTATTTTGGAGTGGCCATTGTGTTTCAGATAGAAGAATAGTCAAACCTTTATTCACAGATACTATGTCAGCTAAGTAGTAGTTTCTTTTTGAGTGCTCACAGTGTTTCTGGAGTTGCAGATAGACATTTGCAAAAGTATCATTGTGTTTCTTCATTTACTGGGTGTGTTTGTACAATTTGAATAGGCCAAATTGGACAGCTCATGGTGAGTGGTTCAATAACTAGAATGGATACAAGAAAAGAAAAGAAAAATCATACATAAAGTTCCTTCTGCAAGAAAATTGGATCGGATTTTGTGCTGTCTTCAGATAGTCTACATGAGTTTTATTTCATTGTTTTTTGTGTTCTTTATTGTTGCCAGAAACAAACTGTGCTTAAAGTCAGTGAAAGATTAGAAGCAGTGTTTGTTCAGTTGTTCTGATGTGCAGTTCGGGCCTCAGCTGCTGCGTGAAGAGACAACCAAAAGCAAATGTATTTGCCTCCTCTACTCGTATTATTCCTCAGATCTCCAGTGTGTCAGCCTGCCTCTGTTTGAGAGTGTTTGTGTGTCACACTACATCTGCGTCCATGGCAGGGGGGCATGAATAAAAAAAGAATCAGCACAAAGCACAAAAAGAGGCACAAACCATCTGTTATTTTATTTTGTTTCTGCTTGCTTATTTTAGTCAGAAGAATGAGGTAAAAGAAGTGCAAAAAACAAAGAGCCTATCGGCATGTGCACTCCCATGAGTAAACACACACTGATTCATTTGGAAGTGTAAATGACATGGCATGGACACGTTCTCCATGTGTATGGAATACACTGCTGATAGTAGTTACTCTCTAATATTTTCTTGCACCAGTCCCAGAAAAAAATACAAATGTCTTCACAAACTAGTATTTTTACATATTGAAGATAGTCATTAGAAGTCAGCTTATGGCTTTTAAAGTGATGCTTAAATGAGTTGATGAAGTACAAAGACAGCTGTAATACTGGAAAATTTGGGTCAGACATCTGCTCATGAATAAAAATCAAATGTTATTAATGTGCGTCACCCTCTCACAGAATCTATACTTTAAAATGGAACATTTATCAAAGTCAGACCAAACCATTTTTCCATTGATTCAAAACCCTTGAAGTCTTGATGCTTGCATGCAGTGCACTGGGGTCAGCATGGGTGCCCTGACTGGTCTGAGGCTATGCAGCCCCTTACACAACAAACTGATGGTGTGTATTATGACACCTTTCTATCAGAAACAACATTAACTTCTTCAGCAGGTCGAGCCACAGTAGCTGGTCTGTTGGACCTGACACACGGCCCATCCTTCTATCCCCACAGACATCAGTGAACCTTGGCCTTACACTGTCGCCCATGACCCTGTCACCAGTTCACCACTTTTTATAGATACTGAGCACTGGATTTTGCTGCTTTAACATTTTTTTTTATATTAAATTTGTGATCAACACTATGAAAGTGTTAAAGCCTTAAAGTGTGAGTGGATCTGAGACCATGAGTGACAGTCACAGACCAGACAAACATGTACTCTATATTTCAGTCATTTTTACTAAAGACTCAGACAGTCTACTCTTGAGAAACTGTTATGACATGTAGGAGTTTTGCAGTTCAGTCTCTGTGGATGTTATCAGAGAAAACTAGTACGAAAGTGTTGATCATAAACATGTCATGAGTAGGGCTGTCACAATGACTTATTGTTCTGCAATATATTGCACCAGAATTAGTTACGCTAAACAATATTATTTCGATTGCATTAAAACCAATTTAGGCTGCAGTGTTTCCTCTGGATCAAAGTGCTTAGGCGTGGTGGTCAAAGGTCACATGACCTGTATGGGGGGTTGGGAGCAGGGAGAGGTAAAAGTAATAATTACTCTTCTAACATATAGTATAGTCTATAGTCTATCAAACTGCAGAGACTAAATGCATTCAAAATATTTTAAACTCTTATTTATCTGCTTATTAAGCTGAACTGTGGACCTATAATATCAACAGAAGGATGAGGGATAATTTAATATTCTATCATGATTTGTTTGTGATGATACCATCTTCATTTAACAAACCAGGGTACAGCCTATGTGTTTAATTTGAATTAATAAAACTACAGTAGTAATAATACAACAGTTCATTATCACAGATCATCTGATATAGATTGTGATAGATTATAGATATAGATTATAGATTATGAGTAAAAACTTGTCTGTGTTTCCATGGTAATGCTCAGAGGGAGGAGTTTGTGAAACTCCAACAAACTCTTGCGCATAATGTCAGCTTTCCTTTAGCTCGCTGCTAGAACATGCTACTTTCTGAACAACTTTAAAAATGAACTAAACAGTTGAATAAATTGCTCTCTATCTTCTTTTCATCTCATTTTGTTTAACACTAGCAGCACTGCATTCTAACACCCCCTGCTGCCACTATTAATTCAATATTATAGTTATGGTGATGAACATTCATCCAATTTTGTATAAAACTGTGGTTAAGGTGAAGAAAAAAATATTCCACAACATAAAATACTTTAAATATGAAAAAACTGGCTATAATTTCTCCTTCTTAACCAATGCAAAATCTTTTTACTCTTCCAAATTAATTTAACCTTTTATCTCGATCTATTATTTTATTCCTACTTTAACAATGTTGAACTTGGGCTACAAATAAAGCTGTGGAAAAAAATGACCAAATAAATCAAATGAATGATTTTATTTACAAAATTAAGAATAGGCCAGCTGGGTGTTGTCAAATTTTCTATTAGAGAGCTTTTAATTTGCTTTTTGATCTTGATCTAACAGAGAAACAACTTATAGACTACAAAATAAAAAGTCAAATGTAGCCAATATTTATTTTATGTAATAATTGATAATAATTATGATAAATTAAGATTATTATTATGATAAATTAAGATAATAATTACAATAATGACAATTATGACAATAATAAATATAAATAATATTAGTCCACAGGGTAGTTAAATATTATTAAATACTTTTTTTAAGTATTTAAACTATATATAAACAACAAAACAAACTATATACATAGGCCTATTCAAACAAAAGACAGCTGTTTTTTGATTGATAGCTATAGCACAACAGAGCTGAGAAAATGTGTCATAAAATGTGAATAGTAGCCTACACCACACAGCACTTATTTTTATTGCCGTTTATTTGAAAATAAATTATTATTAATAAATATATATTTTTTTAATTAACAGAACCAGGGACAACTAAACCCTGCTTCTTTTTTTTACTATTTGATTACAGGCTAATGGTTATAGGTAAAGAGACATAAAAAAAATGAGGAAAAGGGTCAATCTGCCAAAATGAAATTAAATGAGAATTATTTACACTATTGAACAAATATTATTAAATAATTAGCCTAGAATTTGGCTGCACACTAAGGGCACAGGCTGTCCACTTTCTCCACACACATCCCACACACTGGCCTTGTGGTTGCCGTTGCGGTTTTAGAGGCGCAGGACTAGCTTTGGCACAGAGGAGTTCCTTCCTCAACTCCCTTGCAAGTTGCAAAATTTATGCACGCCGCTGGATTTTGGTCCCTGTGCACTGCTTCTACAGAATCCAAGTTTTTATTGCTGGCAAGTCCAGAATGTGTTAGAAGACAGTGACAGGCTAGCGCTGAATATCCCCTTTTACTGTGTACAACTGGGCCAGTTGGTCCAGTGAATCTACAATGAGAGAAATAGCCTACATTTAGAATGCATTGCTGCACTTGACCATACAATTGTTTGACCATACACTTTCTGTAAGGAGTCTGCAAGTCGTCCATGTTACCGTGGGTTCTCTGGCATCCTCCCACCATCCCAAACAAATGCATGTATAGGTTGTAGTGTATGAGGGTATGTTTGTATAAACATATACCAGATTAATTTTAACAATTTTAATAATTAATTTTGATGTTAATATTAATTTATTAAAATTAATTTCTGATTAAAAGGGGCACCACCCTGCTTTTGAACAGGTCCAGAGAAACTGTTTAATCTAGTCTCATTAATCTAAAAGGAAGAGAATTCTCCTAGTTTTCAAACATTTCTTAATATAAACAGAGAAACATTAATGTCTTTTAGGGGATTTTATTAAAAATTACACAAAGGAAAAGGATTAACAATACATGAGATAAACAGGGATAAACACATGGGATAAACATTTACTTTCAGAAGGTTTGTGAACCAAAGGAATGTTTAGACATGTTAATCTAAATGATGGAAACTTAACAAAGGGGCTTTTAACGGAGGACAAGGAGATGGCGGTTTCGGCTAGAGTTTGGGCAGAGGACATTTAACGACACCAAGGCTGTTGTGCGTCACGTGCGGACTTACTCTGTAGTCAGCGGGGCTGGCCCGGTTCGGTGGGCCTCAGGGGTCCGAGGCGAGAGTCCTGGGTGTTTTCCAGAAGTTTTGTCGCGTATTGAGGGAGCGTTCCACACTGTTCCTGTTACTGCCCACATAGCAAGGCCTCCATTTTTCTCCGTTGTACCGTGTAAATGTTTGAGTTTGTGTAAGTTATTGCAATGTCCATGAAAGAGTTCTCAGCTGTTGCTTTGTTGGTTAAAAACTTGCTTCTGCGCGCGCTCTTTTGGGAGAGCAAACGCGGGAGCAGGCACGGTCCGAGATGGGGTGGTCCCCGCAAGGAGCGGACTGTCAGTAGACAGTATCCTATAAGCAGCCAGCTTTATCAACTTTGGCCGGGGGCGTGTCCTATGCGCTCTTCCGGCGGAAGGGGAAGTCGCTTTGCAACATTTTAAACAGAGTTAAACTAAAGTTTTTAAAAACATTCCTTTTGTTTCACCATATTTTCATAACACACACCAAAAACATTTGTACTTGTAGGATTATACAAAGAAAAAGTAGAGTATTATGAATATGTAGAATATTGTTGAAACATTCATTACATTTCATTAAAACAAAACAGAAACCATAAACTGGGGTAGGGAGTTATTTGGTCACAACTCCGTGTCCTGGAAAAGAACAGTATAAACAACACAATATCAAAAATACATTTTCCTTTAATGCAAGAATTACGAAATTGTCTTTTGATGATTGGATAGAGTCATTTGTCCATTTGACCACCAGGGGGTGGTGTTTTGACCATTGTAGAAGTCTGTTTTCAAAGACACTTTGGCCGTCCTTTTATCTGAAAGAAAACAGTGTTAACCCAGTCCTCTTCCAGACTTTAGATACAAGCTTGTCTCTGAAGGCCTCTGGCAATGATAGAAAAGACAGGACAGTTAATCCGTGGGGATTCCGAGGGCTGATCTGCTACACGGTTAAATGGCAATTCTAAAGTTTCCCTAGTGAGTGAATGTGAGAGTGAATGATTGTCTGTGACTGTCTGTGTCTAAATGTTCTGTTTGGTCTGGTAAATAGTGAGAGTGGCCCACTTGTGCAACAGTACACTCGTTGTAAATTGGTCTCTCCACTGGTGCACAGAGGGTGGAAGCTCACTCCTGCCTCGGCAAACTCCGGCCTTTTTGTGAGGCGTCTGCATGTCCTTCCTGTGTTACCGTGGGCTCTCTTTGGGTACTCCGGCTTCCTCCCACCGTCCAAAGACATACATGTACAGGTTAATTGGCAACTCTAAAGGGTCCCTAGAAAATGAATGTGAGAGTGAATAGTTGTCTGTCACTGTCTATGTCTAAGTGTCAGCCCTACGACTAACTGGCCATTGTCCAGGGTGTACCTAGCCTCAGGCCCAAAGCTGCTGGGATAGGCTCCAGTCACCTGCAACTCCTAATGTGAGAAAGGGGTAGAAAATTAATGAATCTACTGGCACTGATTCCTTATACATAAATGTTTTGAATATTGAGGTGTAACAGTTTGTTGTTCAGCAGATTAACAATCTTTAACCAAATGTCGCTTAGGTAATGAACGAGAACACAGGCTATGGCAAATGGCATTAGAAGATTAACAAAACCCCAACCTCAGCCTCAGAATGATGAGGTTAAACACTATTAAAATAAAATGCAGGACACCAACACTAGCACACAAATTGCATATTTGTAATACTCATTTCAGTCCACATGTTCTTTTCACTATTTGCTAGTTTTGTAAACATAACCAAGTACTGTACATTGTACACATAAATAACAAAATGTTATTAAATACTTACATTTTATAAAGGTAAAACCTTTTTGTGAGCAAAACCTTCGTCTTTCTGAAGCAGGTATGTTTTCTGGATTTTCGAACGGTAGCCAAAGTTGTCGCTGTCACTTCTTCCTGTAAAGAGCCCTGGCCAATCCGGAGACTAATACTTTTTATTTTGCATTTCTCAAAAAGTATTGTTTGATCATTTTGGCACAAATCTGATTTGATGGGAGCCTGCCTAGGAACAGTAACTCCCTCTGTCCTCACTGTCCGCAGCCCAGTCCAGCTGGGACTGAGCAGTGGGAGGTGACTCCGGTGTGTGGCGAAGCTCGGGCAGAATATATTGTTCAGTCTTGAGTTTTCTTGGTGAGTAGAAGCTCTTTTAAGTCTATATCTGAGGAGCTGAGAGAGAAAAAGGGAAAGCATTGGTCTTATATAGCTCCTGAGGTTGTGCCAAGTAGTGGGCATGATAGGTGCGGTGAATGCTTTCGTCTGTCTCAAAAAATAATCTATATTTTATCTATTCTATAGTATTTTATTTTATTGTATTGCTTTATGCAATAAATATTGTATACCAATTCTAGTGCAATTAAGCTACTGCGACCAAGCAATTTTGCTTGTGGCGCAATAAAGTCTAAGTACTAAAATGTCATTGTCCCATTCTCCATACACACATTGTGTAAAAAAGCACACAATGAAATAACCTGGGGTGCAAATGTGGTTTTCACCTCAATATCTCTGAACAGAGTAGACCTCCATCTAGTCTTAAGTTTAAAGTCTGCCATTGACCGGTTCCTTGTAGGGAGGGATCAAGCAAATGAGCATCTCCAAACAGGGATAGCCACCATCACCAAGCAGCACTTATCCAAGAGTGGGATAACGTGTTGCCCAATAAAAAGTGCTATTTTTAGTTTTCTGTTTTTTTATTGGTCATAAAATAAATAAAAGAACAGAAAAATTACATTAAATATAAAACATTGACCAAAAGGGTTTTAGGCTGAAGTTGAGACTTATTACATCTAACCCTTTTAACATTTTAGTGTCATGAATTGAGCCTGGGTAATCCACAAATACATCTATGAAACATTCATTAGAGTCACGGCTTGCATATTTATTTGCATATGAGTAAAAACCATTGTAGTTTAAATAGTCCATTTTGGGCATTTAATTCTAACGTGGCAGCCGTCAAACTTGCACAACAACAAGTTTGAAAAGCAGGTATTCCAGAAAGCCTTGCAAATCCTTGCCCTACTTCCATCAATCTTGTTCGCTTGTGGAAAAAAATCGCAATATTCAGGTTATTATTAATTTTCTGTGCCACCTTTGTGTACAACACAATGAACTGTAGCTTTTGGCAAATTAAACACACTTTCTACAACCCGACAGGAAAGTCCATGAGCCAGACAGAAAGTATAAATGAGAACTTCGAGCTGATAAACCCAGCCGTGGTCCTAATCCCTCTGCAGAAGTCTCTGTAAATTGTTCATTGTACTCCCACTGACGCAGAAATCCTGCTTCAGCTCAGCTGCCACATTAAACCACAAATGCTGGATTGGCATTTTGTGATTCCACCTGGCGTATCTCACAGGATGACCACTCCTGGAAAAGAAACAATATCACATTAATATTTAACAATAGACCACCCCTGCCCCCAAAAGAGAGTTCTTATAGTCTCCCTCCCCCAGAGATAGTGGTCTTCCTTCCCCTAAAGTTACACAAATAGTGATGGCCTTTCACCCCCCAGAGTTCAGACATTGTGTTGGCCTCCCTCCCTCTTGAGGTGATGGTCCCCCACCCTCAAGTTAAAGGTAGTTTTTTCTTCAGTCTGTCAGATCTTTTCTTGTATTTCTACAATTTTGGGGGAGCATCTTCCTGTTTTGCATTAATTGCACCATGTGCATTGTATTGACTTTGCAATGTTTTTGTTTACGTTTATTTTCTGTCTAGATATTGTTTGAGTAGGCAGGTGTGGTGTTTCCGGTGCCTGAGGGGAGTAATATATTTTGTGGTGACTGTGGTAGTGTTGTTTCATCCATGAAACTCTTACTCTTATCTTGGAGCTAAAATCCTATAATGTTGCCCGCATTGTCTTCTTAGCTTTCCTTTTCCTCACAGACAGCTTTTTTAGTGATTTAGCAACAAATGTATCTTTTTTATTTATTTATTTTTTTTTTGTAGTATCTTTTTGGAAAAACTCCTGGGAATCCTGAGTTCTCCTGAATCCTGAGCTGTGACGGTGTTCTGACTTTTGAGTCAAAGTTAGCAATAATCTCTTCATTCAAAGCTTTTCTGTGTCCAATAATAAATGGCAGAAGTCTGATGAGAGCCCAGTTTTAATGTGCATTTCCTCCAATCTTTTTTCTTGAGGAGAATGTTACAGGCATTGGCTATTTTGGCAGTGTATTTATAAAGAAACATGTGAGATTGCAGTGTAAAGTCACTCAATGTGATATATTTCTAAGAAATGGAAACTCTAAAGCACAGAGTCAGTTCAAAGTGAACAATGTCATGCAATACACTATGTCTGGTTTTTAGCCAACGGTCCAGTGGAAGTCTTAGATATTTTTCCCCATAACAGTGTCAGAGAAGGATTTTCTTTTCCAGTCAATACATGTAAGAATCATGGACCTCTTTTGCTGCGAGCAGGAAATGCACCTGACCATACCTTATTTCTCTGAAACTCTGAACCCTGTCCAAGACAAAATCAGAAAATAAATGGTTCAGAACAACTTTCCATAAGTTCACAAAGTGAGTGAGCCCCAAGATTATCAGCAACGTTACAAAAAACTCTTCCTTTTACAACTTTTTATTTATTAAATTAGTTTAATTAGTTGTTTGTCTAACATGGGCTTAGACACATGATTGATCTAAATCACCATTGATCAACCATTGACCATTGACTGTAAAGTAATATTTTGGGAACAAATGGAGGAGTTAAGTCTTTGAAAAGAGAAATTATCAGGAGTGTATTCAACCTAGTTTTTCATCTTTACTTCCTGCTCTCGGACAAGGCAGACATCTCCTCCTGCTCCTACTGCTCCTACTGCTCCTCCTGTTCCTCCTGCTCCTACTGCTCCTTACTGCTCCTCCTGCCTCTGGTGTATGCTGCTTTTGTTTTCGCTCGTCATTACCAGAACTGATTGATTATGATCCGGATAAATTACCGAAGATCATAATATATAAATTACAAATTTCTGTCTCCCTTCCTCCTTTCCCAAGTCCCGTCTCTCAATTAGAAGTCTGGCCAGTCTTATCCTCGTGTTACTCCCTGTACTCCATAAAGGACAAGGCCACTCAGCTCACTCCACCAGCGCTGCCTGATCAGCCATAACATCTCACAGACGCCTGCCCTTTCTATCCTATCAACATCATCCCAAACAAATGCCAGGTAAAAAAGCCACTGAAAAATCCCATCACGTGACCAGGTGTGCTGTTATCCTGCTGTTGTCTGATGTCTGTATGTTTATGTTATGCATGTTGTAACGGCAACTGTAGATGCAAGTACGTATGTTATGTTGGTATGTCTGTACAATGCTATATTTAATTTTCCTAAAGATCTTTGCAACTGAAAAAATGGGCTGCATAGTGTGGCTTGTAATCTTTGTTGTGTCTATTTATGTATACATGTAATATGATCCACACGAGACTAGTTTCCCCTTGGGGACCAATAAAGTCTATCTTGAAATCTTGAATCTTGAAATTTAAGCTCTTGGTCTTTTGAGAAAAAAAGACAATGTACAATCTGCCAATTATACTGGAGCCTGCCACAAGAGGGCAACCAAAAAAATAAAATAAAGTGATTGTTGTAAAAATTCAAAAATGCAGACTTTGAAACACTTGAGGCCTGTAAGTGTTGTGAGCCTGTTTTGTCCTGGGAGAGAATATTTGACAGACATCTGGTGGAGTATTGTCTTCATTATTCATCATTTGAACAGTGTCGAGGCTCAGTATCAGTCAGGAGTTTGACAAAAACAATCATCTGGACAAGTTAAACACTCACATCAATATAAATGACAGGGAGACAATCTCAGCCTGAAAATGCAAATGAATACTGGGCCAATATGTCACAGGGAAAGGAGAACAATATGAAACATGAGTAATACAAAGATTACAGTAGCTCAGTGGGTAGAGTGGTCGTCTTTCAACCGGAAGGTAGGTGGTTCGATTCCCACTCTCCCCACAGTTCATACTGTCGTTGTGTCCTTGGGCAAGACACTTAACCCACCTTGCCTCCAGTGGCTGTAACACTGGTAATTACATTAGAACAATGTAAGTCGCTTTGGATAAAAGCGTCAGCTAAATGAATAATGAAATGAAATGAAATTAATTGCATTAACCAAACCTTACTAACAAATTAGCTCACTGTAGTTTAATTAGTGGCTCTTTTTAAATCTGTTCTTTTACAAACAAATATGCAAAAGCTAAATTCAGCACTTGTTCAACTGAACCCCAGGAGACCCAAGAATAATTTCAAAATTGACACCAAAAATGCCTTTTCTAAGGGGCTTTCACATCTGCACTGTTTGATCCAGACTTTTGGACTTTCACATTTTGTTTGAACTTTTTCAAACAAATTTTCCAGTGTGAAAAGCTCCAGAACCATGGTTCAGACCAAACTAACCAAGCTATTCTATGGCATCAGAACAACCACGTGCAAATTATTTCAATTCAGGTGTACAGTTATTAACTCACAGAAATTCAACAACCACAAGCTACACGCATAGAAAATAAATCACGCACACACACAAACACTCTGCTTCGATACTCTCTGTGCTGCTGGTGATATTTCACCCGTGTGAGCACAGATTCTAGGCTTTCGTAGAAAGACTTTCAGCAGATTGGGGGTTGTCCGGTGGGACCTACTGGAGGCGTGATCTCTTGACCCATACTACCGGCAATCAATTTTGCTACATATCATTAAGGAAGTCGGAGATTGAACAATTAGACTGAAGAGTGGTAAGTTAGTTTATCCTTAAAACACTTTAATACCTTTTTATTTAAGCAATAGTGGGGCTATACATGAACATGTATTAACTGAAGGTCCCTAACGCCACAAGTAGCTGACATAGGTGATCGAATAAACGTAATGTAAACATTTTGCAAGACTGTTTAGTAAGTTAGCTTTAGCTTTGCCGCTCGTTTTCTTAGCATAAAATTAAATGCTAGCAAATACATCATACTATCGCTGTAATCTTAGCGTATTTATGTGTGTGTCGTATTTTGGCCAAGGCTGTATTAGTTATTTGACATTTAATCTGCCTTTTTTCTAACATTCTTTTTAATTTTTCTTCCAAAATGGCAGAGTTAAAAGAGGTAATTAAACTATATTGACCTCACATTAAGTTAATTTTGACATTTTTTGTTAAATTATTATTATTTTTATTACAGGACCATTTATTACAGCATGGCTGTGAATTTGCTGAATATCCTGCGATCTACAAGTGATCTAGCTAGTAAGTATTATGAGCTAAATGTTTATTATTCACATAGGATAACCTGCCAGAATTATTTGAAACAGGTAGAATTCATACCAAATGTTTTACTGACGTTATACAGCTGTTTTGGCAATTGAAAATGTAAAACCTGAAAATTGATTGTCTAGAGATAGTTGCTAATACGTATGAGAGCAGTCCTGGATAATTTGAGTGAAGACAAACAGGGAACAGGGACGCGAGATGTTCATTTTCAAGTAAGTAGCTGTTCAACTGTTTTGTGTCACTGTGGACTGATCTATCAAAGGATGGAGCAAGTAAACACAGTGTTTACCCGCGTGACGGACACATACTGTAACTGCTGTTTTTATGCAAAGACAATAGCATATAGCATCTGACTGAGTAGATTATTGTGTGTAGCCTATCTTCTAAGTCTTCATGTCTTTATTATGAGAATGGGCCTCTCTTTACACAGGTCTGTATGCAGGCACAAGTTTTTCAAAAGATAAATATTCACTTTTACTCACCTGCACCGTGCTCAGACTACTTACTGCAGGAGATTGATTGAACGATGCAAGGTTTTGTCTGTTTTAGTGATGAGTCGTTCATGAACGATTCGTTCGTTTTGAACGAGTCTTTAATACAACGAGTCATCTCAGAGAGCGAGTCGTTCACTTTTATGTAGACCCGCCCATGCGCATTGCGCCACATCTCATACAGGAAACAGAAAGGACTCGTTCATCTCCCGAGTCTCTGAGTCGTTCATTCAAGTCCCCGTAGGCTGAACGCAGAAACAGAAGGACTCGTTCATTCGAGTCAGTCTTTGGGTCTGAGTTTCGTTCTTTTGTCACGTGACCGCTTCAGTCTCTCGCAACATCATTACACTCGTATTATTTAATTATAATTTGTATGTTTAGGAATTATTATAAAATTATCAAAATATATCTGCAATAAACATTATCTGAAAATTAAAAAAGTTCCATTTGTTCCTGTCAGTCTATTTTTAGTGTTAAATGTTAGTGCCACTTTGTTTTTATTATTATTTAAACTATTATAAACTATAAAATTATTACCTAAGATTAGAATCCACTGTAAAGTCTTAATATTTGCTTTATCAGTGATTTTCCCGGATAAGAAAAATATAAAGATACAATTTGAGGCCAGAAACGCATCACATAACTGTAAAAGTAAAAAAATAAAAGAATTGCGTTTGTTTATACAGTTATGTGAAATATATGTATGTATTAACTTATTTCTGTATCTAATGCGTGACAAAATAACGAGACTCAGACCCGAAGACCATGGGCGTAGGTTTGGTCTCAGCTTTGGTGGGGACACCCCCAAACCCCCCCCCCCAATATCTTTTGTTCCAGATTGTTGGCAATACAGAATATCACAATACAGAAGTGAATCTACTTCATCTCATTATATTGTATCCTTACCCCGATATACCATCCTGTAAACTGTCCCTAAAGAGCTAGTATAACTGTATAATCTAAAAAATGCACTCTCAAAAAATGAAAAACCTGAGACTGTGTAATGCTGAACTACCAAATGTTTTATTAACATAAATTAATATGTACATTATTAGTATTTACGCTAACAAAAAATACTCTGCCACAAGGAAACAAATCTAAATAAATAAATATAAACATTTTTCTATTATAAACACTATTTACCGTCTGGTACACTCCTAAGTACCTCCTAATACCTAAGAATTTGAAATGCTGAACAACCATTGTTCCATGTATGTTAGTAGCCTTTTGGAGCATAACCTTAACTTTGTCGAAACAAGAAGTACAAGAAGGTTACAAACAAGAAGGTTTCAGGCTGAAACCTTAACTTCTTGTTTCGAAGTTGCTGTACTTTTATGAATTTTGGATCAGGCTGGTATGGCTTACTTCCCAGGTCCAGGACACTGCTACACTGACTTGCTTGAGGATTGCTGTTTCTCTCACTGATTGTCTCCTGAAGAGCAAACAAAACATACCCTGGTTTTTATCCACACTGATATCCTTTTATACTAATACCAAATCACTTCACTTTTGCATAATAAAACAGGTAGACTTTATTTATATTTAATAATTTGCTATTAATCAATAGTAGTATATCTCATCACAGAATCACTTTAAGACCCTCTCTTTAAGACGATCTATCACTTTAAGACCTTCTCTTTAAGACGATCTATCACTTTAAGACCTTCTCTTTAAGACGATATATCACTTTAAGACCTCACCTAAAGCCCTGAAGGTCCAGCTACTTCTTCCTCAACAAGCTTTATGACATCTTCACAAGATGTCTGAGTTTCCTATATGTAATTAAATGAACTAATGAATAAAATACACACGTATCATAGTATGCATTCAACACATCATGTTTGTATTTCAGAGCCATTTTTAAATTTACATTTTACATTTATTCATTTAGCAGACGCTTTTATCCAAAGCGACTTACATTACATTACCAGTGTTACAGTCACTGGAGGCAAGGTGGGTTAAGTGTCTTGCCCAAGGACACAACGACAGTATGAACTGTGGGGAGAGTGGGAATCGAACCGCCTACCTTCCGGTTGAAAGACGACCGCTCTACCACTGAGCTACTGCCGCCCCTATATGAAGGGGACATGGTTTTGTGGATTAATGTGTTGAAATGTATGTTAATCTATGTGTTAAGTTTGTCTGTATGAGACTAGCAGTAAGCTAGATCAACATTAGAATAAAATACAGATCATATTCTAACATTTTATTATTGTTGAACTATATAACATTGATTAGTGACGGCCCGTGCGTGTAGCCTGTCAGATATCCCGCCGCCAATCAAATTACGGCGTTTCTTGTACTGTCGTCGCCCAGGCCGTTAGAATCGATCCAAATAGCAGTTCAAAGGAGCTTGCTAAATATTGGTGGGGACAAATTTGCCATCTCAAAATATTGATAGGGACTAGTACCTAGCGTCCCCCCTAAACCTACGCCCATGCCGAAGACTGACTCATGAGATGAACGAGTCCTTCTGTTTCTGCGTTCAGCCTACGGGGACTTGAATGAACGACTCAGAGACTCGGGAGATGAACGATTCCTTTCTGTTTCCGGTAACTGCATACTCTCTCTCTATGGGGCTGGGACTTGGTGAACGAACGAACGACTCGGGAGATGAATGATTCCTTTCTGTTTCCGGACGGACGGATGTATTAGCTACAGCTACATGAGGCTGTCACGACCCAGACCAGACATGTTGACGGAATTAATGTAAGCTAAATATGAAGTGACAAAGGAAAAAACTATTTGGATTAAGAGCTGAGTTGAACTCTCTGCCTGAAGTAAGCTGCAATGAATTTATAATTAATTTTTCAAAGTTTGGCCATGGCTGCATTAGCTTATAGTTATTATAGTTTTTATTCCAAAAGTACTAAATGTATTAAAATTTTTAACATGTAACATTTTAATTAGATTCTGCTGAAATGAACGAAATAACTTCAAAAAAGATTTGTTCATTTTGCTGAACGAGACTTAAAGAACTGAGTCAGTAAAATGATCCGAACTTCCCATCACTAGTCTGTTTGTCCCATAATTTATTTATCTATTCATCTATCCATGTCAGGTTATGTCCTGTTTTACTCCTATGCACTGCTATTGCGTTTATTTTATTTCAGTAAAACACAAGTTTTTTTAGTTCATTGTTCAGACATGACGCACAACAGTGACTCAAAATTAGCCATTAAACATCTAAAATGATCTAATATATACTGTGCTTTCACCTCTGGTATTTGCAACTTGACTTGTCAATCTAAAAAAACATTCTGTCCGACTTTACCATGTGCAGTCTTTCATTAAACAATGTGCCAGCTCATGACACGCTCTAAAAATGAGTATGCCATCCGTCCAAGCGCTTTATGTTTCAAGTCATAAAAATCTAGCCCGCACTAATACATATTACACAAACAAGATCAAGCAACTTTGATGCCAAGTGAAATTTTCCTGTGATTTGAATGATTGTCTGTTATTCTGTTTTTAAAAATAGTTTTAAGTGTCTTTAATAGGTGTCTTGCCCATTATGTTATAAACAATTTACACAAGCCAAGCCAGCACATGTGGGGAAAGAGAGAGAGAGTTCAATATGAAATTTGTTTTGCCTTGCACCTGACTTTTCCACCTGACTATAGTCTTAAAAATGATTAATCTTATGTTCATATAAATCTCTCTACATCTTTTTTACATTTGTTTATTCATTTACTGACACTTTTATCCAAAGCGACTTACATTAAGCTTCAATCCAACAGTGTTACTAATCATTTAGTCATCCTATATTAAATAGAGGAAGGGCTTAATCTTTCTCGCTTTTCCACCTACTGTAGTAGGCACTCAAAGCGCTTTACATACATTAAGCTATTTACCAGTGTTACAGAACACTCACTGGAGGCAATGTAGGTTAAGTGTTTTGCCCAAGGACTCAACTGGAGGAGAGTGGGATGTTTGGGATGTTTCGAGCAAGGATCAAACCGCCCACCCGCCGGTCGAAGAACGGCCGCTCTACCCACTGAGCTACTGCCGCTCTAACAATAAATTAAACAATAAACAAGAATAGTGCATTATAACACAGTCCAATGACTAAAATAAAATGGAAATAATAAAAGTAATTTAATGAGAATAATAATTGGTGCTGCACTGGAGGAAAGCCCTGTGATTGGTTAAAAGCAAAACACATGTCACACATTAATCCAGCCTCTTGATATCTGCGCTGGCTCAAGTCCTGCAGCGTAGATTAAAGTAGAGTAAGATTTGGACACGATTGATTGGGAAGATACACTAATTTTGAGAACAACCTCACACAGTCCAAGGACGATTCCACTTTAGTCGTCATTAGGAACATTACCATTAATCATCCAGTACTGTTACAGAAGGTTGAACTCTTCTTCTTCTTCTAGTTAAACATTAAGCTTACCGTGTTGTTTTTTACTTTTGTGGCAGCACCAGTCGCACTGTGGCTTTAAGAGGCACTTAGCCAGGTCCCCAATAAAAGCGCTTCCTTACCCCTAGTGCGTGCTCTGCTTCTGTCACGCCACTCCCCTTTGAAACGCTTCCGGTGTCAGGTAAACAGGTAGGAGCCGGCTACGGCTACGTTTTACTTCGGTGTCCTTGTTTTTGTGGATTTAACCCCGGTATGACTCCCTTACAGCCACGTAGGCCTCCTGGTATTTCCATTGTTTAGATCACGCCGCTGGGAGTGTTCTGGTCAAACTGGGCATGTAAGTACGTTATTGTGTTTCACTCTGGACAGCATATTGTAAGCCAACCCTGATTTTGTCTGTATTTTGTAGCTGTTTAGGCCCCCGCTGCCTGCGTTCTTCTGGGTGGATACAGCGCCAGGTTACAGGCTAAATGACCCGCGCATAGTCATGTACTCCATTGCCTGTGAAACGACGCTACACTTTGTTGCAGCTCTGGCTAGTTAGCTAGCCAACTGCTTTCCCCTTTTTTGTGGACTCGTTGCTGTTTTGTTTTGTTTAGCAGCTGTTCGCTGCTGTTTTGCTTAGCACCTGTTCTCTGCTGTTTACTGGCAGCTGGTTACTGCTATTTGTTTGTTCCTTAACATTACCAGTGGACTGTTTTATGATTAATTTGGACTTAATCCCCTGCCCTGTACAAGGGGAGTGTATATGAATCTTATTGATTGTGGTGTGAGCTGCTTGTTGTACAAGTACTGTGACATGTTAATAATTTTACCATCTCTGTTAACGATTTTTATCATCTGTTTCAGTTGCTGAGGTTCCATGTGGTGGTAGGGGTGACCCCTGGTGGTGGTGCTCCAGTCGTATATTTTTCTTTGGTTTGCCCATTTTTGTGTGTCGTGTGTCGTGTTTTGGGGTGCCCTAATTCTCACTGGATGTAGCCTCCCTCTTCTTCACACTCCCCTCACTGGTAAGCCTCAGCCCCTTTTGAATTCATGTAGCTCTTTTAAAGATTATTTTGATCCTTTTTAGAATTGGTATTTTATTATTGTAATAAAATTAATAGCTTCATTACTTCATAAAGGTTTTATTTGTTCTTTCTGCCACTCAACATAAATAACTCTTAGTTGTTTTGTCAAAACTGATATCTTGTCTCCTTTATCAGTGAGTGAACCTATGTGCCCTTGTTTCCATAATATTCTCTTGGTGAAATTCCCAGGGTGGCGTAGTTGGCTATTAGTTTCATACAGACTCTTAAACATCTAAAATATATCTGCTCAGTTCGGTTGCGCCACACTTTCATCAGAAAATTGCTGAGGACCCCACACATACTTTCTCTGCGATCGGTTTGGGGTAATGCCCTCAGGTAGAAGGTACAGGGTTCCAAACTGTCGATTATACAATATTCTCTGATTCCTCTGTCAATTCCCCTTTTGAACCGTAACAAATCAGTGACACTGTGTTCCGGGATTTAGGTTCTAGGGGGAGAGCAGTGTTGTGCCTGAACGCGTTCATTGAACGATAGTTCATGAACTCGTTCATATTTTGGGCGAACGTGAACTGAACGTGCTGAATTAATGCCTGATGAACGTTACTGTGAACTCGTTCATTCTGGTGTCTGTGAACGGCACGCTCTCTCAGGTTAACTTCGTTCAATAAGGTGCCAGATTTCTATAGAGCCTTCCAGGCGAAAACCCGGCTAAAACACACGGCAAACGGGTCTTAATATGTAGCGGAAAAACACCAAACCTGGCAACACCAGCCACCAGTGTCGCACCGCCGTCCGCCGCATGCGTGACGCGTCATCAAAAAAAAATAAAAATAAAGCATGGAGGCGACAGCAGCATGTAGTAAGGCATATGATCATTTAAATTCATTCATGTAACTTGTTTGTTGAACCTGCCTGGTCTATTTTCCCAGGATTCCAATATTCTGTTTTAGCATGTGGACAATGGAAAATTATTAAAATTTAAAAACGTTTTCACCTTAATGATTACTGTCCTGTTTTTCTTTGAATAATTCCTCATTAAAAAAGACCATTCAAGCAGCACGTTTGTCCTCATGTTCTTGAGAATGTACTGTAGGGTTGAAAGCTGCAGCTGCTACAAGTGTGGAGTGAATGGACAGCAACAAAGTATTAAAGCAACAATGTCCCTCAATGCTAATGTAAACCCTGGTTGGATAAGGATTGAAAATTGGATATGAAAATGAAATCTAACGCATAGCTTCATTGTTAAAACTGATAATATAATTGCTGTCTGTGATTCTATATGGGCTGTGGCAATAATTTTGAAAAATAATAGCTCGCAGCAACATGGAAAAAAGAACTATGAACTAGTTCATTTTTGGAACTGTGAACTTAGTTCAAAATTTTGAAGTTTGAACTATGAACTGAACTAGCTCATTTTAAAATTTGTGAACTGAACTTTGAACTAGTTCTTGTAGAAAGTGAACTTTCCCAACACTGGGGGAGAGGCAGTATTATTTAGCACATTCTTAGGGTATTTTTTAGGGCAATATAGTTGACTGTGTGCAATATTACATATTTATGTTTACTTCATGGGTTGTGTGCAATATGTTCTTTTGAATATGGAAAAGAACCGTACTTTTACTGAGCTGTGATGTGATGTGAGCTATTGGATGTAAGTGAATAATTTTTTTTACAGGATGTGTGCAGTATGCCTCAGAGCAGACCAGAATAATGTGTATGACTGTTGTTGATGAGTTTTCAGTAGTGGGGTATGAATTACTTTTTGAATGGATTGTGAACAGTGTGTATGAACTGACTGATTAATGTTGATCCATGATTGTCCAAGATAAATTTTCCAATTGGAGACAATAATGACTCATCTTATTATTATCATTTAAAGACAATTGTTAAATTCAAAATCACTTCATTAATCCAAAGAGGAAAGTCAATCATTGTCTAAAATTATTTCCCCTAGTATAATTGATTGTACAGTTTTATGGCAGTCAGGAAGGAGTCCTGGCGGCTCTTTTGTTCAAAAGACAAATGCAGGGGATAGTCTAAGTTCCCCTGCTCAGGCTGGACAGCTCTAAGTGTCTTAATAAAACAAGTCCCTCTAAAAGACAAGTTGAAAATGTTCTCCTGTTTGCTTTCATATTTTATTAATTTTTTTAATTATAATTTTCTTTTAATAATCCAAACATATACACAAATACTGACACTTTTAAAGTTATGATAGTGGTGGTGATGAGGAAAAGGGGGGGAGTACATTACAAGCATATTTTACAATTCGATTTGCCAGTATATCAATTATGGTGTTAAATTAAATTATATTAGTCATTTGTGCTATTGAAAGGAATCAACTTTCAATATATTTGATTAAAGGGGATCAGACGCCTCTGTAATGGGCTGTTTGATAAATTTTTGAAGAAGTGAGACCACCTAAGAATAATTTGTCTATGTCAAGAATGGCTTGTCTTCCTTGTTGTCGGTATTGTTTCATGATTGGTGTTATAAGAATTTTATTCTTATAATTGTGTATATTGTTTATAGTTAGTTGGTGCTCATAGTTCTCTACAGGTCATGTCAAATCATGTTATGTCCTCCATGTTATTCCAAGCATGGTGTAGACATAACTAAAGACATGGCTTGCTGGAGGACTTCTGCACCTGGAGCCTGGAGCTGGGGCCTTGAGGGGAGGGTGTATGCAAGATACACCTCCCACTGACAGCCCCCACTTTAGTGATATAAAATGTAATGTTTTGCTTACCTCTGTAAGCAAAACGCACTATGTACCTTTTGTATATATCTGTGTACTTTGCTTCCCTTGCAAGGAATAAAACCTGGCCTTTCGCTTTTTATAATATAATCTGTCTCCGTGTCTCTCTGGGTAATATAAGGATATAGAATTCTTTTGGACATATAGAATTCTTATAACATTTGGTGCCGTGACCCGGATTTCAATATTCGTTGTTTCTCATGCACAGAGGTGAACTGACGTGCACGGAGAAATGCAAAAACAAAGCATTTCTTGTAAGTCCCAAGCTGTGCTATTTAGCAGTAAAGGGCCAGATATCCCCTCTGTGTGTGTGTGAACGCGATGACGAAATCTGGACTGAAAAAAGAGAAGAGCAGAGAGACGAGAGAACAGAAAAGACAGTCTGGCTGCGGAACAACGTCTCGGGTTACTTGACTGTAACCCTGTTCCCTTAAAAAGCGGGAACGAGATGCTGCGTAGCATTACGCTATGGGGAACATTCTTTGTGTGACCGGTTGTGAAGCACGTGTGTCAAACACGCCAAGAATTGGCTTATAATACCTCTGTTGGTGACGCAGCTCATCAGCGGCAGTGTGTGATAGTGCGCACCTGAACAGAGGGTATAATAACACGTGACGCGAGGCGCCCTCAGGTCAACTTTGTCTGAAGAGCGCTCGACACGCCCAGTGCGGCATTGCAGCGCAGCATTCGCTCCGCTTTTTAAGGGAACAGGGTTACAGTCAAGTAACCCGAGACGCCCCTGTCAAAAGCTACACTCGATGCCGCGAGCATTACGCTATGGGGAACGAGAATACCAACGCCGCCAAGACTGTAAGTGTCTGGACCTCGGGTTGTGAAGTGTGCACAAACACAAAAGAGGTCTCAAACACAATTTTGGGATGATGACTCAAGGACATGCGAGCCCACAGTAGCATGAACATCCAAGCTATAGAATCTGATGAATGTGTGCGGAGAGGACCAGCCTGCCGCATCACAAACTTGCTGCAGAGGGGCACCTTTGCTAGAGCTGTTGAAGCTGCAACCCCTCTAGTAGAATGAGCCCTCACACCTATGGGCGAAGTTTGACCGCGCACGTCCATAGGCCAGGGCAATGGCATCCTCACCCAACGTGATATAGTTTGTCTGGTAGCTGCAACCCCAGCTTGCAGCCCCGTAACATATAAACAGCTGTTCGGACTTACGCCACTGGCTAGTGCGGTGGACATAAGTCTGGAGGGCACGTACTGGACACAGTAAGTGAAGTCTCTCCTGCTCCGGTGTTGTAAATGGCGGAGGACAGAAGGCTTCAAGAACGACCGGATTTAAGGTCGAGAATGGAACTTTGGAAGATAGTTAGGGTGAGGATGCAAAATGGCTTTGACCAGTCCGGGAGCAAAGTCTAGGCAGGAGGGCGAAACTGACAGAGCCTGCAAATCTCCAACCCTCTTGAGAGTGGTAATGGCCGCCAGAAGAACCATTTTTAGAGTCAGAAATTTAAGAGACGCTGACTCAGTGGTTCAAAAGGAGTGCTTAAGCCCTCCAGCACTATAGCTAGGTCCCAGGAAGGAACTCTAGCTCTAGTTTGGGGTCTCAACCGCTTGGCACCTCGAATGAAGCGGGCAACTAGAGGATGTCTCCTATCGAGACCCGTCCAATCAGGGCGTGGCAAGCCGAAATGGCGGCCACGAAAACCCTGAGTGTGCTAGGATTAGTGCCCAAGGACAGTTTGTCCTGCAGAAACTCCAGCACTGAAACAATCTGGCAGTGGACTGGATCCGCATGATGTGTAGCACACCAGGCATCAAAGACACGCCATCTGCCGGCATAGGCTCTCCTAGTAGAGGAGACCTAGCGCTCAGAATAGTCTCTACAACAGGGGCTGGGAGCCCGACATCTCTAAGTGGTCCTCAGGGGCCAGACGTAAGGTTCCAGAGCTCGGGCCGGGATGAAACACTGTCCCCTGTGCCTGAGAAAGGAGATCCCTCCTGGTCGGAATCGCCCATGGCGAGCCGTCGAGGAGAGATATTAGGTCTGAGAACCACACTCTGGTTGGCCAACGGGGCGCTACTAGTAAGAGGCGCAACCCGCATTGACGGACCTTCGCCAGGACTCCGGGAGCAGAGCCACCGGGGAAATGCATAAAGGCGCAGTCTGGGCCACACATGGGCCATTGCGCCCAGACCCAGGGGAGCTGGAGGAGTCAGAGAGAAGTAGAGGGGACATTGTGCTGTCTGCTGTGAAGCAAAGAGGTCCACCTCTGCTTCAGTAAATCTTTCCCAGATTTGGCTCACTACCTCGGGGTGGAGTTTCCACTCCCATGTGTCACAGCCTGTCTGGACAATAAATCTGCTCCCACATTCATGCGCCGGGGATATAAATCGCCTGAGGACAGGAACTTGTCCTGAGCCCAAAGCAGCACCTGCTGCGCTAGCTTGTTCAAGCGGCACGAACGCAGTCCGCCCTGACGATTTATGTAAGAGACCACCGCTGTGCTGTCTACTTGTACTAGGACATGGTAGCCCCTTAGCTGCTGGAGGAAGTATTTCAGGGCCAGAAATACAGCCTTCATCTCGAGGCAATTGATGTGCCATGCGAGAAGATGGCCTCTCCATATCCCTTGGGCTGGACGGCCATCTAAGACCGCCCCAGCCCGTGAGGGATGCATCTGTCGTTAGCATCATGCGACGACAACATGGACCTAGGGTGGGACCCAAAGTGAGAAACTGGGGTCTGAACCACATAGATAGGGTACGAAGTCCTCGGCGCGTAACCCTTATTTGCTTCAGGGGGTTGGCCCTTGGATGAAACCCCCTGGCTCTGAGCCACAGCTGAAACGGTCTCATGTGCAGAAGGCCCAAAGGAATTACCGTGGATGCAGATGCCATGAGACCCAATATTCTTTGAATGAAGTGCACAGCCACTTCCTGGCCTAGCCTGATAGCTTTCAGGGTAGTTAGAATGGACCCGACACGTGCAGGAGACAGATGTGCCTGCATCTCGGTTGAGTCCCAAACAACCCCTAGATATGTTGTCCTTTGGGCGGCCGAGAGAACGCTCTTCTCGGCGTTGAGTCTCAAGCCTAGAGAGTCGAGATGAGCTAGGACGACGCCCCGATGTCGAAGCACTAGCTCCTGAGACTGAGCTAATATCAGCCAGTCGCCTATGTAATTCAAAATGCGGATGCCCTGGAGTCGCAAAGGAGCCAAGGCTGCATCCATGCATTTTGTATATGTCCGGGGTGACAAGGCCAGGCCGAACGGAAGAACCCGATACTGGTACGCCGCTCCGAAAGCGAACCTCAGGAACTTTCTGTGCTGTGGCAGGATTTGTATGTGAAAATACGCGCCCTTTAGATCGATGGTGACAAACCAGTCGCCTAATCGGATCTGGGACACAATCATTTTTATTGTGAGCATTTTGAATTTTAATGCTTTGAGGTAGCGGTTTAACCCGCGAAGGTCTAAAATCGGGCGCAGCCCCCCATCTTTTCGAACTAGAAAATATCGGCTGTAAAACCCGGATTGTCTGTCTGGTGGGGGAACACGTTCTATGGCCCCTTTGTCCAGCAGAACCTGCAGTTCCTGTGTCAATACATGGGCTCGTTCGGTTTCACGGAAGTGGAGACCACGCCGTTGAAACGGAGGACGATTGGCAAACTGGAGTCTGTAGCCTTTGGCCACAGTCCTTATTACCCACGGGGAGATATTTGGCAGGAGCATCCATGCTGCCAATTTCTCTGAAAGGGGCAGTAGTTTTGTCACCTCGGTTCTTGGGGGGGATGTAAGACATCCGCCGCCCTGAGCCAAGGCAGGAGACGGCCGGACACTTACAATTGCGCTGGAGACTGCTGCTCCCGAACGCCAGTGGCGGCGGAGAAAAACAGCGGACTCCTGAGGGTGTCGACATGGAGTCTTTAGACTCTCTTGGATTTTGTTGCGCCCACCCGGTGGGAGAACACCCCGCGCCATGGGCGCCAATTTCAGGGCCTCTGCTTCCTGGCGGAGATAACATTCCGCAGGTCTGTTCTCTTTGAGCAGCAGAGAGAAATCCGCCCTCCAGTCATACGAGGGGGCGCGATTCGCCACACTCTCCTTCTGGGCAGCCCGCTTTTCTCTGGAAGGGGCTGGACCTGGCCGGGACAGGGTGGCCGACGGTCCCGGCTGCTGAGCACGGCGAGGAAGGAACCTCACAACGCCTCCTCGTGGCGTTTAGCCTCGCGGAACTTAGTGGCGGCGAGTCCACCGCGTTGCCAAAAAGACCGGAAGGCGAGATGGGTGCATCCAGGAGGAAGGCGCGGTCCTTCTCTTTGATGCCCGTGAGGTTAAGCCACAGATGTCTTTCCGTCGCAACCAAAGCAGACATGGAGCGGCCAATAGCGCGGGCCGTCTGCTTAGTTGCACGGAGAGAGAGGTCTGTGGCACGGCGTAGCTCAGAAAACGCGTCCTCGTCCACAGTACCCCCTGTGCTCAAATCTTTGAGCAGCTCAGCCTGGTATGCCTGCAAAACCGCCATGCTGTGCAGTGCTGCACCAGCCTGACCCGCCGCCTGGAAAGCCTTCCCCACCAGTGATGGCGTGAACCGGCATGGCTTGTTGGGGAGTGTAGGTTTTCTTAGGGAGGACGATGTCCCGGGGAGAGATAGCCCCATAGCGTCTCTTCCACCTGGGGCATCGACCCATAACGCCGCAGCTGTGCGCCCACGATAGTCGAAAAAATCGACGTCGAAGGCACAAAAACACGGGACGAATAGGGCTTATTCCATGGGCGTGCCAGCTCCTCATGGAGGTCCCAAAGAAGGGAGAGACCGCCGCTGTGATCCCTCCCCTGGCCACCTGACAGAAACCTGTCATCCAGTTTAGAGTATTTAGGGGCCCTGCTCCTGAGGCCACTCAATATTCAGCCTCGCCACTGCTCTTGTAACCACCTCGAGCAGCTCCTCAACGCCGCGTCAGAGCGGAAGAGCGCTCGAGGCTGCGGCGCCCAGAAGCCAGGGATGAGGCTTCATCGGCGTGCTCACGGAAGCGCCGTGCGCGCCCGCCCGAGCACAGAGCCGGTGTCTGCCTCATCTGGTGAGCGCGAGGGCATAAGACTATCTGATCCCTGCGCCTCAGCCAGATCAACACGCGAACCCCACGACCGGAGTGGGAGGCGGCTCGCTCCTCTGCAAAGAAAGCGAGCCGGGCACGAGGATCTTGGCAGGCAAAAGATCACAGTGCTCACACTCCCCAGAAAGTCCGAGGGCTGCGTGTTCTTCCCCAAACACTCAAAACAAAATTCATGCTGATCATCGTCAGCAATGTGCCTCTGGCAAGGAGGAACACATTTCTTTCTGAACCCAGCCATGATACTTTTGTATTTATTATTTTATATATATTCGTACTGGCACAGAGAAAGGTTTGCTCACACTTCACACAATGCGATCTGAAGACAAAGAAACCTGAGGACGCTCCCGCGTCACGTGTTATTATACCCTCTGTTCAGGTGCGCTATCACACACTGCGCTGATGAGCTGCGTCACCAACAGAGGTATTATAAGCCAATTCTTGGCGTGTTTGACACACGTGCTTCACAACCGGTCACACAAAGAATGTTCCCCATAGCGTAATGCTACGCAGCATCGAGTGTAGCTTTTGACAGGGAACTGGACTATTGGACTGAAAATTCAGGTAAACAGCTGTTTAATTTATTTTTGGTGTGTGTGTGTGTGAGTTTGTAATTACCAAAGCTTCCGGAAGTAGCTAGTTTTGGAAATCTGACATATGTTGAGCGGGCTGCATGTACTTTACATCATTAGTTGATGTTTTTCCATGAGGTTGGCCAGCATATGAGATTCTTAAACGCTGAAAGATCGAGAACCTAAATGTCATCTAGGGGTGAGATCCGCTTTATCGAGAACCCAAATGTAAAATCTAAGGGTGAGGTTTAAAGCTGAAAAAGTATGTGTTTTTGATCAAGAACCTACATGTAAAATCTTAAAGGGTGAGGTTTTAAACGGGATATTCTGATGTTAATCTGTGTTAAAACTTGTTGTCTTGCTGGATTTTAGTTTGATAGATACCTTATGCTTTGTAAGTCTTCAGGTGTTTCTTGAAACGGAACGCGCGGGAGTTCATTGGCCATGACAAGTGCGGAATCTATGAGATAGATAGAGCAGCTGATTACAATAAGGGTATAGGGTCTAAAAAGCTTGTCTAGAGAGCACAGGAATTTATCTTAGATTAATAATCACGTATCGAATACGCCACAATCGAACTGCCTTGCATAGCTAGTATTGTTGGTTTTAATGGTGCGTTGGACGACAGGAAAACTCAGTATTGACCATTATCGAGAACCTACATGTAAAATCTTAACGGGTGAGATGAATGAGTCCGAAGTCAATGTGACTATAAAAAGGCCTGCCTACGTAGAAGTGATTCCTGCAGATGAGAAATGTGATTTTAAAAGCCCACTAGATAGTGACAGGCTTATGCTGAAAAATGTTCACTGCATGTGAAGCGGTGATTTAAAAAAAAAAAAAGCCTACGAGAGCTTTTGCTGAAAAATGTTCACTGCTGGTGACGCGGTGAGTGAGAGAAAAAAGGGAAAAGCCCACTGAAAGTGAAGGGGCTTATACTGAGAATTGTTGGCAATACTGAGAATTGTTGACCTAAAGTTAAAGATAAAGGTGTGTGAGAGAATAAATGTGTTATGAATGGGCCATTGTTGGATGAAGAATGAGTTTAATGATGTAAATCAGAACAAAAGTAATGTTTTTGTTTAAAAAAGAAAGTTTGAACAACATGAGAGAGAAAGGTAGCTTCCATAAGCTATTTTTCTAGTTTAAAAAAAAAACAGAGAAGCAGAGAAGAGATTTTGAAAGAAGTGCACACATGTACTTCAAAACACTAATCATTTGTATTTTGTTTAAATGTTTTGGAGCCTCTAGGTATCGGCTTCCTCCCTCCCTCCGGAAAACAGTGCTCTCTCCAACCTCTGCACCCCACCTCCCACCTGCGGATTTTCGGCTGAGAAAAAAGGAAAAAAAAGCTGCAGCAGCAAACACGGAAGCGGTAAGATAAACGAATTCAGACAAACGTTTATTTGTTTTAAATATTGATCTATTGAGATTGACCAAAAAGGTATTTGTAAAGTGTGTTTGCAAATTGGATGAAACTTGAAATTAATATGAATGTAATGTATTTCTCTGAGGAAAAATGCACAATTGAGAGCGAGGTGGAGGTGGGCGTGACAGACGAGAGGGCACTGAGAGGAGGAGGAGGAGGTCAAAACTGGGTCCAGACGAGACAAGGATAACTGACCGCTTCAACTAACAGGTCAGGTACATAAACACATAAAGACACATAAAGACACATGTAACGGCACACACATAAACACATGTAAATACAGACACATAAAGACACAAACACGGACACATGAGACACACATCTACAGAGAAGGATGTGATTTTGGTTTATGAGAGAAAATAATGAGTATTCTGTTAAAGAACAGAGTTGGTTTTGAATTTAATGTGACATGGAAATGTGAACATTAAAGGTTTAAAGAAGTTAAAGGTCCAACACTTGGATCTAAAATAGAATTAGTGATTGATGTTTTGCTAAACAATGTTGTGTATCTATTAGTACGAGAACTAATAGAGGTCCTTAATATCAGTGTGGTTCAAACACACGGTATAACGCCAATAAAAGAATGAAAATGAATACTTTGTAATGGGAAGAATTACAAGATAACATTATTGTTGCAATTGGGAGAATTTAAATATATGTTTTAAAGTTGAATTGTGCAGAGTAAGTTTATAAAGATAATATAACTTTCTAGTTGGGCCATAAGCTTATATTTAAAAGAGAACAAGGTTACCAGAACCTAGATGAAGAAAAGTAACATTTATGTATTCCTCTGGTTTGGTTCTAACAAAGTATGAAAATGGAGAAAGTGGATTCAAAACAACCACTGTTTGGATTCACAAGGAATGTTTAAAAACAAGATAACATTCTATGTAAGTCAATGTACCAGGAGCTTCACAGCACCCTCCTTTTTGCTCCCAAGAGCGAGAGTTTTTTTTTTTGGCTCCACAGACATGGTGGGAGCCTTTGCATTAAACAAACTTTTAATGTTGAGAAGAATACTGAGTCATAAATGTCAGTGACAGAGACAGTCTGCACTGAACTAATGTGTTAAATAAAGTTTATGATACTTAATTATGAAAACTGTTTGACCTTCTGACAGGTCTGTTGATATGAATAAAAGTCCACATTTATTGAATCTATGAAACATGATTTGGTAACTAAACAATTGAATTAATGAGATTGAATATGGTTTTTGAGAAGAAAAACTTAAAGTTTAAGTAATTGGAAATTGAAGTGAAGATAGTTCAAAATAAATAATAATCATTATTTATTTTGGTACTTTATAATTAAGGTATAGTGTGATCTATACAATAAAGATTTAAACTGTAATGTAAATTGGTAATCTGGTTTTGGTGATTAAAAACATATCTATGTTAAAACAGTTCAAACTGTTAAAACGATCTTAAAGGTTTGATTTGAAAAATTGAAAGTTAATGAAAAATAAGTGAATAAAAGATAATTGTTAAACTAACAAGGTGAATTGTTAAAGTTTAAGAGCATATGACAATGGCTCGCTGGGTTTTTATCACTGTTTGAAGTGATTTAGGAATTTTTTTTTTTTGAGTACAGGGACTAACACAAGGTCCTTTTGAACAGACGTTAAGTTTTTGTTTTGGTTTTGGGTTTGGTCAAACTTTGGGTCGTTGTAACCTAAAGAAAAAGAAAAAAGAGGTTGAGATGTTACATTTTATTGAATGAACAGTAATGATGATTACTGAGTACAATTTTGGTGAATTTGAATAAATAAAGAGAGACACGTTATTTTGATTTTACACTTGATGTTTAAAGTTTTTGTTTAAACATTGAGTGAGGTGAATTCTTTATGTGGCATCTGAATGCCAAATTAGTGTAAACATAAAAATAGTAATTGATGAAATTGTTTTATGTTACATTTAAATTAATATGGGAAAAATACAAAAACAAACTGGTTTATGGTATTAAGCACCTGGTGGTAAAACTGAGTTTTACAGAGACAGTATAGAACAAGTCTATACTGAACAAAATCCTGCAGAAATTTTATTTAAAAATAAAGCAGAATTTGAGATGAATTTTATTGATTTTATGTTTAGTCTTTCCTTTTAAACAACAGTCACAAAGGTGATGGTGTTTTGGAGGAAAGCAGAGTGAACAGAGCAGAGGCTTTGTGGAGTGTTCAAGCAGCGGGGACATGCTGCTGTTACTGGTTTAACCCCAGAGAGGGGGGTCTGAACCCAAGGGAGATTAAGAAATTTTGTTTTGAAGTAAGAGAAAAATGTGTTTTCTTTCTAAAGAAAGTAATTTAAGGTAAATTAAACAATATTTTGAGAATATTTTAATTTTTAAAAGTTTGTGAAAATAGATCATGAAAAACCAGGTCTGATCTATATAAATAATTTATGTTTGCATCAACTGAGTTAAAATGTATCAAATTGTGGATGATACCAATTACAGTTACAGGTAAAGACCTACAACTAATGGTAACTAAAATTAAAACTGAACTAAACAAAGTTAAGTTTTAAATAGAACATAAACAAAAGTGATGCTATTTGGAAAACATAAAGAAGATGAATAATTAGGAATGCTAATTAATGAAATAACAATTTAAGGTGGTAATTAAAAAAAACAATCTGTTTTGATTTTATTTTTGATTTTTGTTTCATTTTTGTTTAATTTTTTTTGGTATTTTGAGCCATGGTTGTACCACGTCTCAAAAAGGGGGGAGATGAAGGTTTAAACTAAAACTGTATGAAGGAGAAGAAGATTTAAACAAAACTGTGTTAAAGTGCTGAAGGGATGCTTGGTTAACCGAATGGTTAGCATGAGGCTGAAACAACAGTGTTTAATACAGTTAAAAGTTTAAATCAAATAATGAAATAAAGAAAGTTGACAGGACTTTTCTGGAGAAGCACTGTTTAGTCTGATAATACCTTTTCAGATTAAAATAGATTTCCAGCAGACCATATCTGTGGAAACAGGGTTTATCTGCTGTTTCAATTTTATGGTTTGATCATTTTAAGGGCTTTTATGGTTTCGTTTGACGAAAACCTAGGAGGCACTTTCTATGGGTCTATAATGTCAGAGAACGTTCTGATTTGTTTGTTTGTTCTTTATTTGGATGGAAGCCAACTACAACAAGTATACCAGTTCAGAAAAGGAGTTTTGACAATTAATATAGCCACCACCAGTAAGAGCTAATATTAACATAGTTCTTTGAACTTATATCATCTTGTTTTACACCTGTGAAGGGAAGCACACCTGTGAGCAGGGCTAGTGACGTGGGTCACATGACTTCCTGTGACATCACTCTGAACTTGACAAACGGAGAGATCAGGGACAGGTGCAGTGCAAAGCAGAAGTCTGGAGGTTTTGTGAAAGTAAGACCATTAGACCAGCGTTGCCTGCTGACCGGAAACATGCGTCCTTAAAGGATCCTCGTTTTATTTGTGTTCACATACAATGTGAAGGAGAGCATCGTGAGTGGAAACTCACACTTTAGGAGCCAAACAGCAGCTCCCTCAGGTTCATTTGAGAGCCCCATTTACATCCGACAGAGGTGTCCTTCAAGGTGTCCTTAATGAATATAAGGCTAAAATTAAATTAGCATTAGGATTTGAATTTTTACCATTTGGGACAATTTATGAAAATGTGGATTAAATTAAGTATATTTATAAACAACAAAGGTTTATGAATTGTATGAGAGATGCTGTAACTGTTAATTAAAACTGGAAATGAGAGGAAACTGATCCAAGGACTGGACAGAACAAAATAGCACTGAGCATGCTTTTAGCTGAAGAGGGGGGATCTACAAAAGGATTTCCTCCAAAGTAACACAGGACTAGTTACAGCAGAACTAAAGTCTTTAAGAAAGGACTTCAAACTCTAACAGAGGAATTAGAATATTCTGGTATAGAGAAATTAATTTTGACCTGGTTTTAAAACATATTTGGAAAACTGACTGGGATTTTAGAATCTGTATTGAGATACAGTACATGTATTTGTTGTTGCACTTCCATATCTAATAATGTTTGTTTATGTTGCTTTACATGTACCGGAGCTTGTTGGTGAGATTGATGAATGTGGCCATTGCTGGGTCAACATTCCTGGACATGCACCTGCCAAACGACTAAGGTCAAGGCTTTGACCTCAGATGAACACTTTGATATCTGAGGGACGTTATTGTTTGCATGGACACCAACGGGACAACAGCTCCAGATTGGATCATACTACAGACCTAAGGGCCGTATGGTTCATTGAATTGATTATGCTGAAGAGAATTGATTTTAATCATTATGAATGTGCATATGTCTCACTCCATGTGTTTTTCTTTTCGTTACAGGGACAGAAATGGACAGGCAGGGACAGGCCAGAGATCTTGAGTCCAATGGGTTGACCAGCTCAACCTCTGGCAAATTTTTCTACTTTATTTTGGAGTGACACTATGTTTTGATTTATGATTTATGGACATTTATGATTTATGGACTTTAAAGAATTTGACTTTGAAGAATCAGTGCATTACTCTGTGGGTTCCCATTTGATTTGAAACATATCCATTATAATCATTTGTTGTGTTTGTTTTCACATGTGTTGTAAGTTAATCATTTGAAGTGATTACATACGTTTGATGCTTGATGTTTGTGTTTTGTCACCGCCTTTGGGGCAAGGGGTGGATAGAAGAGTTTTTCCCAGCTTTAGGTCATTTTACCAATGGGTCAAAATGTTCTTCTGGCTAGGTCAACAGCCCTGCTGGGTTTTCGCTTCTGTCATAGTTTAAAACTCAAAATCAAGCTAGTAGGTTGTTTATGCTAATTGTTATCAGCATAAAGAGGGGGGAATGTTATAAGAATTTTATTCTTATAATTGTGTATATTGTTTATAGTTAGTTGGTGCTCATAGTTCTCTACAGGTCATGTCAAATCATGTTATGTCCTCCATGTTATTCCAAGCATGGTGTAGACATAACTAAAGACATGGCTTGCTGGAGGACTTCTGCACCTGGAGCCTGGAGCTGGGGCCTTGAGGGGAGGGTGTATGCAAGATACACCTCCCACTGACAGCCCCCACTTTAGTGATATAAAATGTAATGTTTTGCTTACCTCTGTAAGCAAAACGCACTATGTACCTTTTGTATATATCTGTGTACTTTGCTTCCCTTGCAAGGAATAAAACCTGGCCTTTCGCTTTTTATAATATAATCTGTCTCCGTGTCTCTCTGGGTAATATAAGGATATAGAATTCTTTTGGACATATAGAATTCTTATAACAATTGGTAACAGTTTTTTCTCCTTTCCTGGATCTCTCTTGGTAATCAGTTACTTAATCCGTACATTGTCCCTTTCAGTTCTTTTCCTTTGCCTATGTCTAATTCCTACTTTGTAGTACTAGATAGTGCTGACTGAATCCAATGGAATTTTAAGGGAGGTGTTCATAAAATGTTTGAGGACGTTTTCTATGTTCTCCTGGGGAGTTTCAGCTATACCTGTAAAAATCAGGTTAAAAGACAAAATGTTCAACAGATATTCAACTTAAAAAAATGTTTACCTCGGATCATGGATGCTTTTTCCAGATATGAAGCTTCTTCTATCAGTTCCACGTACAGTGAACATATAACAAGCAATGTCCACGTTCTTCACTCCTTGATCAGCTCTGACCCTGGGCACTACACGGGATATTGTCCCTATCAGCTCATCATTTGACCATTTGTGCTTAAAGAATCTTTTAATAAATATTTTGGCAATAAAAATGTTTTGCTACTTACCTTGAATGGTATACCATGTTGCTCAGTTGCTTTTCTGAAGGCAGCAAATGCAGTTGAAGCATGATTGTTAGTTGCAGCTTCCAAACACATCACCTGTGTAGCAATAGCAATAGGTACACTGTCTTGTGATCACATTATAGACATAAACTGAATACTCTCACCTCAAAGGTATTCTGCACCGTTTTATGCAGGACATCCATCCATCCATCTTCTTCCAAGTTATCCAGGGCCGGGTCACGGGGCCAGCAGTCTAAGCAGAGACGCCCAGACTTCCCACTCCCCAGGCACTTCCTCCAGCTCTTCCAGGGGAATACTGAGGGGTTCCCAGGCCAGCTAAAAGACATAGTGCCACTAACCTGACAGTGGCTGGGAAAATTTTTTTAAACAAACGGGCCTTGTGGGTGCTGATACTCACAGGCCTACAATGTCTCAGATTATACCCTGTGTCCACCCATTTAAACAAAGCATAAGCTGGGTGGTGTTTGTCCTTAAGGATGCTCTGTGCTTTTCTTTTGCAGCGCTGGGTGTATATAGTGTCCATGAAGGGAAGGTTTGAGCCAATAACCCTCTCAGCATTCTTAATGACCCGTTGCAGTAATTTCCTCTCAGCCAGGGTGGTGTTGCCATACCACACTGTGATACCACTGGTGAGGATACTTTCAACAAGGCCTTTATAAACATGGGTTAGAGGTTGACTTTTAAGGCCGGCCATCTTCAATACCCTAACGAAGTGCAGCCTCTGCTGGGCTCTTTTCACTGTTGCAACAGTGTTTTTAGCCCAGCTGAGATTCTCGGAGATGTGAAGTCCCAAGAACTTATAGCTGTCAGTTCGTTCCACCTCAATCCCCTTGATGGTTAGAGGCTCTCTTCCTAAAGTCCAGAAATAGTTCCTTTGTTTTGTCTAGAACAAGAGAACAAGATCATTGTCCTCCCCATAGACAGTAACCCTGTGAACCATGTCCCTATATGATGATTTGTTGCCACCTTTGATGAGACCAAGGATAGTAGTGTCATCTGCACATTTGATGACAACATTGTTACTGTCCAAGTTGGCAGCACAGTCGTGTGTATATAATGAAAAAAGTATAGGGCTGAGACAGCATCCCTGTGGGGCACCTGTACTCACTGTGAGCTCAGCTGAGACCTTCTTTCCCATCCTCACCACCTGTGGCCTGTATGTGAGGAAGTCTGTTATCCAAAGCAGAGCTATAGTCCAGAAACAATACTCGTGTATTGGGAGTGTCTAGGTGCTGCAAAATATAGTGAAGTGCCAGTGCCACCGCATCATCCACTGACCTGTTCGAGCGGTAGGAAAACTGAAGAGGGTCTGCTGTTTCTGGAACCACACAGTTAATATGCTGTAGGACCAGCTTCTCCATGCACTTCATGGCGACCGATGTAAGCGCCACTGGTCTAAAATCTTTCATTGCAGTTGTATTTATTTTTTTTGGAACCGGCACTATAATAGAGGACTTAAAAATACATGGATCTGATGCATGGATGAGATAATAAAATAATTTGGAAAACAACTAATCCACACTGGATAGTTCATAGCGTTAGGGGGTTTGAACCTGGGTCCCCAGTGTGAAAAGTCCTGTCCTTACCCCTCTAGCACTGGGTAGTTGCGCCCCTGCCCCCTGGCTCTGGCTGCATCTAGAACTACGGAGTGCCCGGTCGGAGCCTTTTCTAGCACACCTCCCAAAGACTCCCAGAAGGCTGGGTACTCTGTACTGCCATTTGGCCCGTAAGCACAAACGACAGTAATAACTATAGACTTGAATGCACACATGTACGTATTTGTAGACCATTTGGCATAACTGATTTTGCGCTGTAACTGCAGACTTTATGTAAGAGTTGATTAGTACAGGAGTATATTGCTCTCATAAGATGCCTGGGTGTCTCATGAACCTCCCCTTTAAACATTTTCCAACTGGATCAAAATGTACCATCTGAGAAGTTTATTGGGTTCATACAGAGTGCAGGGGCAGCACCTCTGAAAGTGTTTTTTGTCATGCTGGTGTTGATTTTCATTCCATCCTTTCAGCCTGGTTGATGGGGTTTTGTCATGCTGTTCGAGATAATTTTATTTATCTCCAGGGCATAGAGTTATATGGAGAGCAAGTGTGGAGACTGAATATGGTTTTTAATATTCCATGACAAAGTTTTAAATCATGGGTGGTTTAACTTTAAATGTCAGCCGTTTGATTACGTTTATACAAGTTTAGTGCTGTCTGCATCATGAGTAGTTTTGTAATGATTTATTCTGTAGTTCTTTCTTCCAGAATCTTTCCTCCTTTTTTTGGATTTCCTAAGATTTTGGTGTCAGGTTTAAACAACAGTGGTTTTAAGGAACTAGAAGACAGGATGTACCTTGGCTGTACCTCTAGAGTCTAGTCAAAGAGCTCATTTTCATGACTCAACTCGAGCGCAAGTCTCAATGACTAAAATTGGACTTGCTTTTTGATCGCTCAGTTTTACTGAGAATATACTGTAATGGCATTGTTTTACTCCAGTAATAGGAGTTCCTCTCCAGTGAAAAGATAAAACACACCAGTGGTTTTCAAAAAAATAAATACAAAAAAATATAGACATATTTAGTCTGTTTGAAATTTTGAACAAACATCTTGGACTCAGACTTGTACTCAAACATTAACGACTTGAAAGTGAGCTGGACCTAAAAACTGGGGACTCAACTACAACGCTTTTGTGTTGTAGTTGAGTCTGCTTAACCGGTCAATATGTGCTTAATGGCTTTCTGCACTACAGTATATGTGTAATTCAACAATGTTGAAGAGTGCAATATAAATTTTATCCATTATTATTATTATTATTATTATTATTATTATTATTATTATTATTAAGGTTGTGTTCTCAGTGAGGGAAGGATGGAACAGATCAACAGGCAGATCAGTGCATCATTCTCTGCACTGCAATTGTTGGACTAATCTCTGATTAGTTAATCTATGTCACAGCTTTAAAGCCATGAACATTTAATCACAACACAGAGTACAAGGTCTCAGAATCAAACAAATTTTACAATGTTCAATTTTTGATGGTGAAGCTTGCAAAATACTCAAATTAAGTTTTACATTGCAGTGGAAGATAGTAAAACGGGGGCTAAATGAAAGTCAAACTCTTGTCTCTTCCACCTGAGCCTTCTGGGTATATCATATGTTGTGCTGTGTTGCATTGTGCCTCCAGTCCCCTCATATTTACAGGTGACTGAAGGGCGAAAAGCATTTAGTATTCCTCTCTAGTCTATGCTAATATCAGTCGCTACTCATTTCAGAATATTTAGAGACCTTTGATATTTGTTTATCTATCCAAAAACGGCTATAACAGAGGGGCGGTCTGACCTTTAAGATGCACCTGAGCAACCAGCAGAGCAGAAAGATAGCCCCCAGTCATCAGTGTGTCAGAGATTTGAATGTTATACTGATGTGAACAGTGCCACAGCGACAGCGACACAATGTTATCCAGGTCGTTGGCCTTGTTTCTCACGCTTTCTGTCAGCTACTATAGACTCTAAGACTAAAGACATTCCTCTGTAACAGTTACAACAGAGGTTTTACACAACTACACTCTACACGCTCACGTGGCGAATACAAGAAAGCCTGTACACATTGTCCCTATTATATTGAATATCTATGGGTTACAGTATCAGTAGAAATTAGGGATGCAACAATTCTCAAAGTATTGAACTGTTTGGTAAACCCTTCACTGTTCAATACACATTGGTAAAATTCAGTTTTACCTGGTAAAGTGTGTTTTATGCAGCAAATTTCCCTTTAGTCTGCTGTGTATATGCCTGTGGCTTTAAATAATTTGGGAATGCCTCTGTGAGTGAACAACCAATCACAACAGTCTTTGGGCTAATGACGACAAACAATATAAATGGCGGTGTTTCCCCCAGTGCTTTATGGTTTTGGCGGCGCGGCTGCCCTGGGCAATACCTACCCCTCGCCAGGACTAGTGAAGACTTACTTGATTTGATCTAGCAGCTCCACGGGCTCCAAATACACGTGCCCTACTCAAGCCTGCGGCGTGACGGGGCTCTGTGGTGAAAGTAAAAGTCGCTCTGTAATGTACTGCTGTAAACAGTTGCTTTACCTAGAGTCTGGTCTGTTCAGAGCGGAGTCAGCAAGAGCTGCCTCTGAGGCTGTACTCGCAGAAAATTTTACTTAAAAATAATAAATGTCCTTTTTCCCGATAAAAAAGAGAGAGAATCCTTTTAGCAAAGTGGCTAAATTTTGATTGTAGCACTGGTCTTTGCTCTAAACCATCTTTGTCTGAAACATTAATTATTTCATAACGAGTCTGACTTAAATGTACATCAGCTGAGTCATTATTGAGGTTTTATTTAACATGAGTAGGGATCAACCGATTTAGTGCTGATGCCAATACCGATTTTTTTCAGACTTAGCCGATGACCGATACGGGCTGCCGATTATCCAAATTATATTTGGAGTCAATACTGCTTTTGCTCCCACAATTGACATCATAAAAATGACACACATGTCCTTGGTAGGCCATTCACAACACCATATCATCAACTCACAGGATTTAACTAACAAAATCAAAAATCTACAACTAGAAGATGAGATGAGACTATTCTCTCCTTCAATGTCACATCACTGTTTACCTTCATACCCACCAATGAAGCACTCGTGGTGGTAAGGAAGAGATTACTACAGGACACATCATTACAGGACAGGACAAACCTCACCCCGGACCATATTTGCAGTTTACTGGAGATATGTTTGAACACTACTTACTTCCAGTTCAGAGGTAACTTCTACAGACAAAAACCACAGCTGTGCCATGGGATCACCTGTCTCTCCGACTGCGGCTAACCTGTACATGGAGGAAGTGTAAAACAGAGCTCTGGTCTCTTTACCAGGTGACCCAGGTGACCCAGTCACTGGTTCAAATCAAGCCTCTCCCATGGAACCTCTAAAATGGTCCTCGTGTAAGGGCGCCACCATACGGTGATTTTACAGCGAAATACAGCGATATACCGCCGTCCACCAGAGGGCAGGCTCCAAAAGCGGAAATATAAAGAGAAACCCAATGGGGGGGGGGGGATTTTTGATTATGCTATCTAAAAACTACTGTTTTATGGAAAAAGCCAGGATGTAACGGCCATTTTATTGCCCATTCGTAATGACAATATTGGTGAATAGGGGACCAATGGGCGGATATCATCCATATTTATACTATCTATGGTTCAAATATGTTGATGACAGTGTGGGTCAAAATCAGCTGGGTCTCATGGTAGCTTCATCCACATGAATGAATGATAACTTTGGGCCTCTTGCACATGAGACCGTTTCTGCTGTGGATCAAAGCCAGGGGATTCCTTCCAAGGGGCAATTCCCTGAGGCAAATAAGGGTTACGCACTAGAGGGCTACTATCCTAACTATGTGGTACAGACCCCAGTTTCTCAATTGCCTGGAGATGAAGGCTGTATTTCTGCCCCTAAAAAATACTTCCTCCAGCAGGAGGAACTGGCTATCATGAGACACATGGTAAATGGAATCTCCACACCAACAAGATTCAAGATTAAAGATTCAAAGATTCAAAGTATTTATTGTCATGTGCACAGACAGAATGCATGTTGCCCTGCACAATGAAATTCTCACTTTGCTGTCCACAATAAAATAGCGTAAGTAAAAAAAAAAAAAAAAATAGAAAATAAAAATAAGAGCAAAAAAAATAGAGGTAGTGCAAATATAAAAATAGAGGTAGTGCAAATACAGCAAAGACAATCAAAAAGTTAAGTAGTGTTGTTCTGAAAATAAAGAATGAGCAAAAGTGTAAATGTAAACAGTTATGTCCATGTAAACAGTTATCTCCTGTTTGATGGCAGAGGAGAAGAAAGAGTTCTTCAGTCTTGAACTCATTTCTGCATTTCACACTTTTGTATCTCCGTCCTGAGGGTATAAGTGTGAACAGTGCTAGGGGTGGGCGGGGTCTTTGAGGATGGAAGCAGTTCTCCTGTGGACTCTGCGGTGGTAGAGAGGGCAGTGGAGTCCTGGTGATCTTCTGCGCAGTCTTCAGTGATGCAGTTGGTCAAGACACTCTCGATCACGCAATTGTAGAAGTTGCTGAGGATCTTAGGCGACATGCCAAACTTCCTCAGCCTCCTCAGAAAATATAGCCGCTGTTGGGCCTTCTTGACCAGCTGCATGATGTGAAGTGTCCGACTCTGGGAAAGATTCTACAAAGCAGAGGTGGACCTCTTTGCTTCAGAAGAGACAGCACAATGTCCCCTCTACTTCTCTCTTGGCCATCATGTCCAGCCACCCGGGTTGGTAGGGCAGATAAAGCCAGCCCCGTGTCTGCCTGTGGTGGAATGTAAACGGCAGTGACGATGACCGAGAAAAACTCCCTCGGCAGATAGAATGGGTGGCAAATGATTGTTAAATGTTCCAGATGAGGCGAGCAGGATCGCGAAAGAATGGAGATGTTTCTAGGATCGCACCATTTCTTGTTGATCATGAAACACACTCTACCGCCTTTGGAGTTTGTCCATCCGAAAAACAGAGAAGTTCTCAGACGGCGTCACAGCTGGGTCTGGGACCGCGGGCGTGAGCCATGTTTCGGACAAACAATAGATGTTACAGTCTCTCATGTCCCGTTGAAAACTTATCCTGGCTCTAAGATCGTCCATCTTATTCTCCAAGGACTGGACATTTGCGAGCAGAATGCTCGGGAGAGGACGGCTGAATGCTCTTTTCCTCAGTCTGTTGCGAATCCCAGCACGTTTCCCGCGGTGTTTTTTGATTCTTCGTCTACGACTCGACAGGCCATTGTTCAACTCGGCGTCCCGCCGAATCTCAGAAGGCCACGGACGGGAGAAAGTGTCTTGAAACAGGTCAGTTTAGCGGTTACCGATGTCCAAAAGAGTTTTGATGTCATAGCAGATCAATGCAGATGATAGATTTGTAAAAATAGAGAGCAAAAGAGAGTTAAATTGTTATGGCCAATGGCCCAGGAACCGGAAGACTCCAATGCAAACCCCATAGACACAGGCAAAGAGTAAAAAATAAAGTTTATTTGGTCCAACGGTATAAAAGCAAAATACAAGAACCAGGGAAAAAACCAAGGCGGGTCCGAGCAGACAATCCAGGAATAAAATATCAGAACAAATCAGACTAGGAAAAAATAATAGAACCTCCACAGAAAACAAAGACTACGTAGATCAGACACAATGAAACACAAAACAGACTCACGGTAAAAGACACGACGACCTGGCAAAGAGCAGGGGAAAAACACACAGGTTATAAAGACACACAGACAACAAGGAACAGGTGCAACACATCAGGGCGGAGCAGGCAATCACACAGAAGGGGAAGACAACAGGCAGGAAGTAAATCATAAAACACAGACAGGAGTCAGACATTTCAAAATAAAGCCCAACTCTAATACAAGCTAAACAAAAACAAATACACAACCAAACTGAAAATCAAGAAACCACTAATATACTAAAAAGAACCATAACCTCAAACTAACAGACTACATAAACATGAATCCTAACAAAAATAATAAATAAAAGCACAGTCCTAGCGGAGCTACCTGAACAGCGACTTAGTTTGTGATAGAGGTGTTACCAATTTTCCAACATCCTAAATCCACAGTTCCTCTGTTAAAGTTGCCATCCCAAAAATGCCTCATACAGAACCATTTCCAAGTGTAAGGGGCTCGCCTTTCCATCACAATAATTAGACGCTTACGTCGCCTTTGATTGCAGATATCTAGAGGTAGTGCTGTGACTGCAATATGCAGATATCTACCATAATTCAAAGCGATCATAACATCCATTGCCATTTTTTGGAATGACTTATGGCGAGATGAAAATACTGTACAAATTAGTCGCACAACCAGAGGTCGCACTAGACTTTCTCACTCTCCATCATTTTTAAGGACAGAGTCCGTCCTACTTTATTTTTACCTGTCATTTTTTATTTTCATACTTTAATAACACTTATAATGGCTTTTCGTTTTACTCACATTTTAAGAAATTTCAGGACGAGTATAGAGGAAAGATTATTTGTGTTATTGCTGAACAACAGATACACAAAAAGTGGAAGGATATTTTGTGCTAGAGAACTCTAGAGAACGCAGTAAATTACACAATATGATTACAACAAAAATGAACTGAACTTAATTCAATCGTTGTTGTTGATCAACCCGTGACAAGTTTGTTACTTGTGTTAGCTTTTCTACAGATGTCACAGAACATTTTTCCTCCTTCCCAACTCAGCCACGTAAACTTTTGTTCCCACAATACTCCCTCTTCTTCAACGCCTTTGATTGTCTTGATTGTCCCGTAGCTGTCGGTGACTGTTCAATGTTCTACGTTTCTCCTCCTTCATTCTTCACTGCATCATGTCTTCTAATTTCACCTTTATTACCAATATCAGAATTTTTTGGCGGTTTGAAAAAACTACTCAGCTGCTGTGACCTTTTTGCAACTGAATGCAGCGTGACAAAGACAACACGATTCAAGATAATTGCTGATTGATATGTACATTCGCCACCAACTGGACAGGAGTAGGAATTACAATAGATCACCCACAGAATAATTCAGATGTTTTTGTCACTGCTAATAAAAAAACAGAAAATATGATGTAAAATATTTGGTTAATGTAACCTCTGCGCACAAATTAACTTAATGAAAATACTGTCAATTCAAAATTGTGTTTTATCGACATTTTAATAGCATTGATAAACTTTTGCGCATATCTTTAATGGAAACATGGCTAAGGACAGCTTGAAGTCTTTTGTGGTAGTTGTGGATGAGGCTCTTTATTTTCTCAGATGGTAAAACTGCCCATTCTTTTTGGCAAAAAGCCTCCAGTTCCTGTAAATTCTTGGGCTGTTTTGCATGAATTGCACATTTAATTTTGGTCTCATCATTCCAAATGACTTGAAGTTTTGAGGCTTGTCTTTGTGCTGTTTGGTGTATTGTAAGCCGGATGCTTTGTGGCATTTGCGTAGTCATGGATTTTTTCTGGCGACTTGACAATGCAACACTTTTTTCTTCAAGTGCCTCCTTATTGTGCCTCTTGAAACAGCCAGTCCTGTATTTTATCTGAAGTTATTTGTGGGTTTTTCTTTGCATCCCAAACTATTTTTCTGGCAGTTGTGGCTGAATTTTTTTGTTGGTGTACCTGACCTTGGTTTGGTTTCAACAGAATCCCTCATTTTCAACACTGCTGATTGACATGCTCAATTCCTTGGATGTCTTTTTATATCCCTTTCCTGTTTTATAGAATTCAATTACACACGTGACACATAAATACTGCCTCTTGGTACCTGCGCCGGCTCAAGTCATGCCTTTTTATACCACTGTCTTTGCCCTAAAAATTGAAAAAAGTGGATTTGGACACGGCCATCAACTTCTGTCTTCGCAAGATACCTCGTTTTGATTGGGAAGATATGGCCCACAGCCATGACTCCAACAGGTGAGTCTTGCAAACTTTTGAATTTGGGTTTTAGACTACGTTTTGGCCTTTTTGGTTACGTAAACTGGGCATAAAATACGTGTGTATCCCAATGTGATAAGGATTTCTTATCAGAACGGGACTTCCACAGCACTCTCCAAAATGAAAGAAATCGACATTTACATTGGTAAAAAGGTTTTCCCCAAGTGACTTTGTTCAAAAAAGTAACAATGTTTTATACGTTGTAAATGTGTTTCATACATACTGTAAAATCCTATGACATACATTTTACCTACACCCCAGCTCGTAAGAACTAAAGTTACCCCAATATTAAGTATAACATTTTTTGCAATATATAATTATAGCTAATAGATTAAATTATTGTTGTATACAACATATTTTAACAGGGAGCCACTGTGTTTTCTAAAGAAAGGTAGGTGAGTGAGTGAGTAAACGTGTTGTCAGACAGTCCAATCTGTTCACCGACACTGCTTCACCATCTGGCTCCTCTTCTTTCCACCCTTTTGTCATTTCATCTGAAGGGGGAATTAAGGTGTTCTGGGACAGGAAGTGATTTATCCTGAGTAGTGACACTTGTTCCATCATGTGTTATTTACCGCAATCCGTCAGCACAGCTTATCAGCTGCAGGAAAATGAACCCAAACAAGTGCCTTTGATCTTTATGGCGCCAGAGATTATGTTCATCCTTTACAGTCATTACAACACATTACTGCAGTAATACCATTAACCACAGTGATCAACGCTCAACTTCAAATTGAATGTGACGTGTTTCTCAAACTCTGCGCTCCTTTGAAGTGCTTACACCTGTAGCAGATATTTTTAGGAAAACTCGTTCTGCTGTCTTTACTTTCAACTTCAAACATCCAAGCCCCTTGTTAATTAAAAAACACGGCTGATCATTCAGCTGTTGTCATCTGATAAAGAGACGGTAACTGAGTGGGCTTAGGTTAAATTCATTTCCACCAAGCAAACCTTATGAAATTGATTATAGCCATTAACATCATGATAAAGCACCAGTGAGATAGCAATCGCTTAATTTAATTTGAATCTATCTAATCTATATCTAATGTAAATTAACCTGGTGTATTGCCTCCCCCCAGTGTAATATATGCAGGGTAATCTTAAGAAAAGACTGTGTATTGGTTTCAGCACCGCACCAAACAATCACATCCTAAATCTTTGGTCCCATTACTACACTGCCTTTAATCCTGCTCTTCATATTACCCATAAAAACTATTGACTCAGCAACTCTATTGAACAAATGGCTATTCCGTAAAGAGAGCACATTTTTGTTGAGATTTCTGTTCCATAAAGCAGGCTCAACTTAATGCTTAAGGTCAGATTTGGCCCAATTTGTGGTAAACTAGAGCACAAAATAAGTTGAAATACACTGATTTTGTAGGCTCACAAATATACAATCAGTAAACATTGTTTAGAATTGCACAATTTTTTTTAAAATATTTATTTATATAGCGCTTTTCCACCTCAAAGTCTTGCCCAAAGACACAACGACAGAATGAACTGTGGGGAGAGCAAGATGTTATGAATTAGTAGCTTCACTTTGTAACTTGAGTGTAAAAAAAGCAGTCAAGCAGTAAAAAACAGGTGTGAGCATAGAAGCCTGATTTATGGCTAAAGGCCGTTGTGTAATATGTGCCTGAGAAAAAACAGTGAGAAAACATAGAGATAATACAATAACGGACTCAGTCAGATGTTTTCCTTGAGAAGTAGGACTGAACTGGAGGCTCTTGTGAGGAACAACAAATCCTATCATGAGTGCAGCTATTATCTGCCTGTCTTATAGAGATGGGATTTAAGGCTCTTTAAAGGGAGCCGGATCTTGTAAATTTGTTCCTTTCTAAGAGCCGTTCAAAAGACTGGCATTTTTTTTGGCTCAAATAACACTTTTATTAAACTTAACATTATGTACCATGTTATAATTTATGTGCTGCAGTACAACATTGCATTTCTATGAAATGTAGCCTATTGCCACAAAATAAATGTGCTTTTATTTACAGGGACACATATTCATCACTCTTTAGGCATATTTTTATTTTAACTGATTGGACATAATTAGTACCTGAGCTACAGGTTAGTCTTGAAAGGACTCTAGTGACTCCTGTGCTGGGGTCATGTCTCTGTCTCTATCTTCCTCCATTTGTCTTTTTTGCAGCTTGTTTTTTTTGGTGCAATATTCTTTGAGTTTGTGTGAGTTTATCATGTTACCACAGGAACAGATAGGCTTTTTGCACAGATCACAAAACTGCAGTAAAGAAACTCCACACGGCGCTCACTCGTCTTGTCGCTGCTCTGTTACTTGTGCCACTGTGTCACATGAGATACACAGAGCAGGTGGAGGAGGAAGAGGTGACAACTGAACAGACGCCTGCCTACTGTTTAAATGACCCGCCTTGCCCTACTGTTGTCCGTCTCACTCAGTGCAGCCGCAAAGGAGGAGCTTGTGTGAAACACAGCAAAAAATAAAAAAATGTAAATATATGAATGGCTCGCAACTGAGACTCAATTCTCATTGTTCATTTTAAAGAGTCGATTTGTTTGTGAATGTCTCAACTCTACTGCCTTGTATATGAGCAGCTGATAGTGCTCTCCGGGGATTTGAGAATTAAAGAGAATATGTGTCATGGTGTGGATCTGTGGCAGTGGGACTGAGACCTGTTGTGTACCAAGAGCGTCACATGTCGTTGTTACAACCGAGAGCTGTACCAGAAACAGCCTGTGACATCATCAACAGAACTGTTCCTAGGAACACTGTTGGGCTGTTTAATCTGAACCACCAAACATTTACTAATAATTTACTGATAATTAACCACTACATATATTTTTTTTTCTTCAATATTCTGCACTGATCAGTTGATTCCACTACAACATGCACCAAACGGTAACAACCTTTCCTAAAGCTAGAATCTGTACTGTCAGTGATGGATAGTTTTCACTGGTTTTTAGTAAACTGTAAAAAATGGATCTGAAACTGAGGAGGTGCAGCTGTGCCTGTGGTCTTAAATATACAGTGTTATTAAACACCTTGTTTTGTCTATAGTTCAAAGTTTAACTATAGGCAATAGAAATGTGTTTTTGTTGAGCATAAATTAGTCCACCTTGTTGGCCCAGCCCTCCACAAGAGTCCCATGTTCTAATGTGGCCCTTGAGGAAAAATAATTGGACCACCTCTGACTTAGACCATCCCTTGCATTCAGCTTTTGAACAACAGAGAGCAGCCAGTGGACGTCTGAGAGCAGTGAAATAAGACCGACTGAAATAAGACTGAATCAATCAGTCTGTGGAAGAGGAAGTCTGAATTAACTACATTTACTTTTACATTTAGTCATTTTGCTGACGCTTTTATCCAAAGCGACTTACATGAAGCTTGCTTTCACCAGTGTTACAGCTGGAACACCACTGGATGTAAGGTGGGTTAAGTGTCTTGCCCAAGGACACAACGACAGTATGAACTGTGGAGAGCGGGAATCGAGCCACTAACCTTCCGGTTGAAGGACGACGCTCTACCACTGAGCCCAATGCTTTAAAGAGACCTTTAAATCCATTTGGGATTAATAAAGTTGAATAGAACTTTGGAAAAGATGGGGTAAAGGTCAATCATATAAAGGGAAATGGACTGTCAAGGGGAAGGTTCAAGTTTGAGAATCTATAAGAGTGATGGACAACGCTGTGTTCAGTGCTGTTCATGAACTATCTCGGGTTTTGTTGTCTGTCAATAAAACTCTACTGCATGAAACTTCAACAATATTCAGAGTGTTCATTCTTTAGGACACTACAGCCACACAGATTCTAACAGAATGATATATTACTGTATGTACAAACATTAAGAAAGAACCACATCTTTTGTAAAGCTGTTTATTTAGTAATTTTATACAAGAGGTTGTCATCATTCTGAAATGTATCATACACTCTGCTGAGAAGGAAACACCCACACTTATCCATAATAATCCTTCATGATATTATGATATTTACTGTTCGTTCCTCTGACATGACAACTTCTTACATCTTTTCTACAAAGCATCTGATTTTCACATGAACTAATATAAACACATCTGATTTCTTATAGTATTGCTATTCTCTGTTAGATTAACAGTATATAACATGTATGTACAGGAAATATTAATCCCATCTAGTGCCTTTTTCTAAAATATCAGTCAACCTCCAAAGGTTGTCACAGGGAACCCACACATTGTAGAAGTTTTAGAGTCATGGAAAGGCCATGAATAAAAGGATACAATTGTAATATATTCTGTTTGCAGAAAGGTTACATTCAGTTGGACAATATTAACATAATTTGATCATTGAGAGCAGTGTATTTTGTTCTTGTATAATACCGGCTTTACACCAAATACACAAGGGCTGTGTCAGCGTCACGTCTCAGCTCTAGGGTGACCACCTGGCTATTGCTCTGTTGCAGGACAGCAGACCTGATTTTGCGGGACAATGCGGGACACGAGGGAGAGAAATTACTATTATTATACTAGGTGAATAAATATTGTTTTTTTTATTAGATATCTTTTTGCAGTGATGTTAACATGTTTTAAATTGCTAAAAGGGTTTATAAAAATGTTAATGACGGCGCTGACCGGCGCTGTGAACGTCACTAATAATATTTAATAGTAATTTCAGTAAAAAATTATTTTAACAGCACGTGTCTATTCATTCCAAATTATTAAGTGAAAATAATAATCCAATCGCTACAAAGCACATTTCCAAATAAGCACATAAATTCCATTAGGAAAGACTAGAAAGATTAAATGCGTTCTTACCGGATTCAGTGCATCTTGAATTTATATTTTTTGTCTGATCTGGCAGCTTCGAGTAGGGCCTTCTCATTCATTATGTGTCTGTAGAACTCCTGGCAGGTGTAGCTGTAGTTCACTTTCACCAGGATTTCACTTTTATGAGGTCCACAGTTGCGCGGTTCCTTGTCTCTGTCCACGCAGCAGTCATGAGAGAAAACACCCTCTCCACGAACGCATTGGTGACAGGAATGCTCAGCCTCAAAGCCAAACCAGAGCTGTTATGTTTGGGGCACGGACGTGTCCAGTTTAAAGCTCATTTTTAATGCTTCCGCTTTTTCTCAGTGTTTATTTTCCGCTCTGGCTAGCTAGCCGCTAGAACCAATAATAACGGCTGCGCTGCGCATGTTCAGTGTTTTTTTTAGACAAAATTAAAATGCGGGACACTGCTTACGACTTGCGGGACGCGGGACAAATCTTCAAATTTCGGGAAAGCAACAACTTCACTTCTCTCCCATGTGGCATTTTTGTGCTAGAAAAATCATCTGATATAATTAAATAAATAAAAAAGACTCTACTATCTTGAACATCAATATGGACTAAAAATGAATGTGGACTTTTAAGTGTAAAGGTTTTTAAGTTGAACAACTGTCTGGAGATACTTGTTTTGGAGATATGCACTTGCTGTTAAACTTTGACAATGCCTGTAACTAGAGGGCGCTCCTCTAGAGGGCACAGTGTAGATATCACATGACGTGCAACACTAAAGTACTGCCTCTGGTCTGGTCCTGTCTCTTCAGCAGCATCAACAGGAAACATTGCAATCTGCACATTTATTCTGTGGCTGTGTAGAGGCACTGCCACGTGTTGCAGAGTTGTGTCATTGTGGACATATACTTTCACTTTCACCTGTCAATGTGCGCAGATGTAGACATGACGCCCACAACACAACCACAATCCCCGAAGTCCTCTAGCACCAGGTTTTAACAATTCTCTGTTAATCTTTCACTCATAACGCAACTCAGTTTCTGACTCAACTGGCTTTAGATAAATGATACTATGAGAGTGTGAGTTTCGAAGCAAAGGTAAACATTCAGATAATTCAAGGTGTTTTGTAATTACTGCAAATTTTACATCAACATTACTCAGACATTAAACACAATTGAGCCATAACATTTTGTCACTAAATAAAACTGATTATTTGAACCTTGTTTTTAGTCTTAACTCTTTTTGGACATAATATGCAGATACAGCACTTTGCCTTTGTCGGTCAGTACAGCTGACAGGGCACCTACAACCAACAAAGAGTCACATATCTCCTGCGAGCACAATGGTCAGGACTGATAATGCAGGATTGAATGCACCAGGGAGAGACTTTGATTGACAAGCAACAGCACCATGACTGACTTGGGATCCGAGTATAATGATACATTGTGATGGCTTTCCTGAGCCCTTTAGGAATAATAATAAAACGATTAAAATTACATCTGTAAGAAACGATTTCTTAAAACGAATGTCCTGTTCAAGTAAAGGTCTATCAACTGTTGAGCTTGTGCTGCTGACGTGATACTCACTCATGCATTAGATGTAAAGCCGGTGTTTGTGTTCTTCTTTCAAATCTTAGAAGATCATCACGCTAATATCCTTGAAAGGCAAAATAAAGTCTCTCCAGAAAAGTGTGACCCCTGACAAAGTCAAATCCAACTTTCCAAAGTAATAAAAAACATTAAAAATGCAAGTATACAGTAGCTCTATGTTTGCATAAGGTAAACTAAGTCTCCGTGGTGCACCGCTGCTGTCTCTGTTTGCACACCTGGAGGTCAGACACTTTAGCAGTATATATGGACGATATACTTGTTTATACTCAGTAGAGACCGAAGACTAAATAAACATCTCCCTTCCTGAATACCAAATCCTCTTTCTATGAATAACAAAACAACACCGGTCCATCTTCCTTGCTGCTGTGAAAAAATTAACTCTACTCTTTGGTTTGACGCTTGGATTCTCCGCCGGTTGTAAAATTTGACTTCCTCCTTTCCTTCCTTTCTTTAACAGTGGGTTATTGTGGATTTGGATTTATATTGTTCACGGCTTCTGAATTCTTTTTATTCTGCAGTGTTTGCTTTACACATGTTTTGCTTCAGAAGGAAAATTTTCACTTTGTCTAATCTGATTAAAAGCTTTGCAATTTTGCTTTGTGTTTAAAATAATTTGTGGTTCAACTCACGCAAAACGCAATTATGTGCAACAAGATTTATATCAAATATTAATTTAAACATTCTTCATTTTTAAAGCTTTCATTAGAAAAAACCCTTTGGCAACACACAAATGGCTGACAGTAAATTTTGGCTGCTGCTGCATGAATCAGATAATTTGCTTGTCTCATAAATCAAACCCACACAATGCATGTTCTCTTAATGAGCAGCAGCGGTGGCCTAAAGTCATCATTTTACGTCCATGGGTGACTATTTACAGAACTCCAGATGGGTTTCCTTCAAAGGGAGTGCATGACTTTGGTCTGGGAGTGTGTTTAGTTTCTGGACCGTCCTGAAAAGTGGCTCATCTGGATATGGTCCTCTTGAAGCGTTGGGTTGTGGTAGGCCGCTCTGCCGAAGTTGAGGTCCAGAGGCTCGCTGTTGTCCAGTCTGAGAACTAAATAAGAAAAAAAGAGATAGTGTTCTATAATTGCTACAAAGTCATTTTGGTGCTGACAATATGAAGGCTCTCTGAAAAAAAAACATTCATTTTATTTTCAACATTTATCCTGGATCTTATTACAGATGCTTCAGTGTGAGTAGGGGCTGACAGTCACCAGTTTAGTTTAAGACAGTAACTGTCAAACAACCATTCACACATACATTCGGTCACTAGTCAAGAGGTTAAGTTAAACCTTGGACAATATTCTCACTCAAGGATGGTGCACGGTGGTTAGTCTTTTGCTAACACTATAAAATTTGGCACTATAAAAGTTGTTTATTATCCTATCCTTCTGGCTTTGGCATTATCCTAAATACATATACACTCTTTTTATTGGCCGACGTTCTTGTTTCCTTTACCAATTTAGTGTTAGTTAACATTTATTTTATTCTCAAATTCACTTAGCAAAAACTGTCAGTGTTATAGCGGTTTGTTTCTTCATATCAGCCACACTCTATGCTAGGATCTCAGCTACGATTGGATAAAACAAATCTTGTTGTAGGCAGATACTAGTCGGTGCTTCACACAATCACAGTCCATGTTTTTGACAGATGGCACCTCCCTTTTGCAAAAGCTTTCAACGGGAGCCTTCCCAGATGGTTCTGTGAAACAGACTATGTTCTGTGAGCAGTTCTATCTGGCGGAAATAAGCCATTAATTAAAATGTGTGCCGGACCAAAGCAAGTGTTTATTCAGAAGAGGAAGAGCCAGGAAACAAGTTTAGTTTGAGATCACTTTGTTGTTTAAATAAACATCACTTTATGTTTTTTTTCCTCATTACGTTGTGCATGAAAAAGTTGTGTAAATAAACATACTATTTTATTTATTTTATTAATTTTATTTATTAAAATAAAGAAAATTAGTCTGTATATTTATTTTTTAAGTGTCAGCCCTAAAACCAACTGGCCACTGTCCAGGGTGTACCTTGCCTATTTAATATTCAGAAGTGCCTCTTCAGGGGTTACCATATCACCAGTGGAAACGGGGCTTATTGTGCTCAGAAAGAACCTCTCCACACTTAAGGCCTGCTCACCACAACCTTTTTTACAACTTTACCTCCATTGATCTACATTACCTACATAATAGGCAATAATAAATGCTCTGTATGATAGGTAATTTTTGACACCTTTGTTTCAAGTGTGGTCCTTAAAAATCTCAAACTGGGTGACCCATGCGCCTCCTGTGAACACGCAAAAGTGAGGGACAGGGCTAAGGGATAGAAATGGGGGAGGTACATGTGAGAGTGACCCATTCTCCCAGAGCAGGTTTACTTATATCACAGAGCCAAGTGAAATCTTTTCAAATTCAAACTGTGCTCACAAGACAGGACTTAAAGAGGACGTTTTTATCCCTGTTCACTTTAATATACCTCAGATCAAACTGTGTTTACTAAAATGTATTTTAAATGAAACTACCTACATCTAACAAAAACATCATAAACAAAGACACATTTCCAAATATCACAATGTTGTTCATGTATTAAAGTTTGTTTGTGAACTTTTGTTTGTGAACTTTGAATCTGAAACTATTTTCAAACAAACTTTAAAACAGTCTTATTTAAACTTGTCTAAGATTAAAGTAAACCTACCCAAAGACATTTAAGTTAGATTCACACTTAAATGTAATATCGGAATTTTCTAGTTGCTACAGGATTCTGATATAATTTTAATAATTAAAAGAAATACCTTGGGCTCTGACTCCTTCTTAATTAGCTCTGGTCTGAAAAGTGAGTGCAGGGTGTCGTGGAGGAGAGTGACTCTGCAGAGGGAGGTTAACCATGCAGAGTGGAAATGAAGTGTGACTACACAAGTGCCTCTGCAGTGGGAGACAAACTGCACACTGTCAAACATGCTGTTATTGTGAAGGGTGTTACACTGCTGCTCTGTGACTGTGGCGCAATAGATGGAAGATAAAAGAGGCTGAGAAAAGGGAAAGAGCAAGTTCACAGAATAGCAACACAAATGTAATCCACCAGTGTGATGTACATAGTCTACTTGAAGCAGGGGTTAGAGATGGGAGGGGGTCAATTTTCCTCCTTTTATTTTTTAATGAATGTAGCTTTGTATAAAACTTACACAGTTTTAGCTAAAAAAAGAAATAGAGGACAGGAAAAAAAAGATTTTTACTCTTGTTGAGATAATACAGTCTAATGTTGTGGTTGTACAGCAGAGACACTATTGGCTCAACCTATATAATGAAGATGAACAATGTAGGGCACACGGAGCAAAATTGGCCCACCAAGGGTTTTGATTTGGCCAGCCAGGGTTCATCATGTTTGGTGACTAAAACTGCAGACTGACATCTGCTTTAGCATACTCATTGAAGAGGACAGGGTATATATTTTCCCCAGAAACAGCCTACGGCCCTCACTAATGGGGCTCACATTAACTTTGAAGATTAAAGGGTCACAAGTAACACAGGTTACTATAAGACAATTGATAGATTAGTCCTATGTTGATGGCTTTTTGAAAGGTCTGGGTCAAACAGCGTTTGTTTGCGGGCTTCCAATTAGGTGCCTCCTCGTCAGAACAAAAAAGAACGCAAAGGCATTGGCCACAGACATAAGGCATTTTAAACAAACTTGGGAAGAAGAGTATTTCTTTTACTTTCATGCAAAAAATATTGTGGCCAGTGGTCCCACTTATACATTTACATATTGTCCCTCTGAGGAAAAAAGTTTGGGCACCCCTGGCTTAAGCTTTAATTAACTATTCTTGTTTGTGCTTGTATTAACAAAAAAGACTGTATTAAAATATGTGAAATGGTATATGCATAACATGATGAGACACAAATAAATGCTCATTCTCCCCTCAGAGAGTGTTATTTGTTGTTTTATTTATATCACTGAGCTGATCTAAATCTCCTCTGATGGAAACTGCTCATGAAACAGGACTAAAAGCACAAGAGTTTGACCTCATTTCACCTTCATATATGCATTAGATAAGGCTGTGTTTACTAAATTACATGAACGGTTTTACCTACGTTTTTGGTAAAGCCTACCAAAAGCATTATGACGTAATAGAACCAGGATGGCGTCACAGTGACTAAAAGTAATTTGGCAAGATGGCTAGCAGTGTCAGCTCAGCCTTACAGTATGACCACAGTAATTATTTGTTTTCTTCTACTTGAGTAATAGCAATAATATTTTTAGATAGATAGATAGATAGATAGATAGATAGATAGATAGATAGATAGATAGATAGATAGATAGATAGATAGATAGATAGATAGATAGATAGATAGATAGATAGATAGATAGATAGATAGATAGATAAGGTTCCAGGGTTACTTAAAAAAGGTAAAATTGGATCAATTAATAATTAACACATTTCATATTGCACATTTGCTTTTCTCTATGTAGGTTTTTCTCTTTTGAGCTTTCGCTCTTTTTTATCTGTACCCATTACTTCTTAGTTGCACATCGGTGTAGACCAATGGGAGCGCTCCTTATTTAGGAGCAAGCATGTGAATGGCCAAAGACCTGGTTTGGGCTGAACACTATCTCTTAAATTCCTTGATAATAATGCCTAGATGAGGTCTTGAGATCATGATTTTCTACTACAATATGCTAAATGTAAATTGTATTTGTACTGTGACAAGATACAGTTATTTGTTTTTGTTTCCCATCTCAGTAATTGATTATTTCCTTAGCCTGAGGAAACTGATTTCCTGTCATGTTTACTGGGTTAGAAACAATAGTGATGTCAATCCGGACTGTGCAGACTACAGACTGACTTAATGTGCACCAGCGGCTGATCAGTGGCAGTAAACAGACCTGGGTCCGAGGGGAACTCCTCCACCAGTTTCCTGTGAGAGAAGGCCTTGTGATGTTTTTTCTTCAGGATGATGTAAGCCACCAGTCCCACAAAGGCAACCGCTACAGCTGTTCCCAAAATTGCTCCCCACGCATTGTTATGTCTCTGTTGTGGAGAGTCTGATGCAAAACCTGAAATTAGAGAGCGACAAGTCAACAGGATGGAACAGCTAATTTGTCAACAGCTAAACCGATCAGATCCACTGCTATAATTGAGGCTTAATTGTCAGATAATTAAAGCAGAAATGTGTTTTTTTAATTGTCCTTCCTGTGGAAACACACAAATAAACAGCCCAATTAGTCAGTCGTACAGACGTCTCTGATTTACTCTGATAATTAATGCTATTAACATGACAAATAGTCATCATCTCTGGAATACATCTGAATATTTTGTAGAAGCAGATGTGTTACAAAACATTTCATTCCACCCAAGGTTCTTTTATACATGATCAAATTATTGAGAAAGTCTGGATAATGATTTGATTTCACGATAGATTAACTAAACATACACATGCACAAACAAACATGTATAAGCTAATTATAGTTTATAATTATAAGTAATAATTGTATTACTTTTAGCCATCACAGTGCAGGTCACTGTTCCAGAGGTGTCTGCATCAGTCTTATCTAGAACATCTGTGTGAAAACATTTATTCATGTCCTTATACTCATACATTGCCGTCTTAATTCTTTTTTGTTGTTATACTTGTAAAGCACGGATCTGTAGAATTGTCAAGGGCAACTAATGAGAGAGGCTGCCTTTGAAAGTGATAAAAGAACTACATTTGTTTTTATCAAGCACATAAATAATTAATCCTCTCCAGTTATCTACAAATGGCTCGATTTACCTACTGGCTGGATCACTTTACTCCTGACCCTCAGGCAGGTCCAGCTACAACACTTGTTTCAGCTCCTGATTTGAATGGATAACACTTCTAGTCTTTTGGCTTACAATTTAAAGACAAATGTTAACCACTTTCAGTTGTTTTCAACCACCTACTGACATCAAAGCATAATTAAAGACCCTTTTATTTTTAGCCCCACCTATGCAGAGATATTAGGAAACTATGGTAATCATTTTGATAGAAGCTAAACTTTTAAAACATTGTATTTTGCTGTGGCCTACATGAAGTCCATGTTGTTCTTTATTGATGTCAGTGGAAATTGCCTGTTGGGCATATATTTGTAGAGTCCATGTTTACGTGCGGAGCTCTGTGGAGTGATAGTGTTGCACATGCTGAGCTTCTTATTCTAACCGTGGAGCACTTTCGTCTGTGTTCCTGCTGTTTACTGCCCACATCTGTTAGTGTTACGTCCCACTGTCACATATGACCACGAGATGTGAGTTTTAGTTTAATCCTAGACTTCATAAACACTGGCAGGTGACACTGATCAAAGGTTGTCATTGCACCTATTATTTTAGATGTGTTAGAGAGTCTGAGTCATGTACCTTCTGGAAAAATCAATGGGTCCCAAAGTCAGATGGATAATTAATGTAAGTCAATGGTGAGAAGTGACCATCTTTGAGTCATGTCTTTGTTCTCATGTCTTTGTTTGATGAAATTTGTCATCAGTATCCTGAGAACAATACAACAACTCAAAAGACAGTAAAAATGTTGTAATTGTTACTTCTTAGCTTTGATTAATTTGGCAATTATTTATGATTATGAAAAAAACTAAACTCATAACTAAAAATATGATTACGGTGGGTAAAAAAGTGCCTTAAAAGGATCAAGGCTAGTCCTCAATAAAAGGGCAACCTATCATTATATCTTCTTAGTGTGTGGAATGTTTCTAATCTACAGGAGGTGACAAGACAGTGTACTTTTTGTGCCGGTCTCAATCTCAAATAAATAGAGAGGGTTGTGTCAGGAAAGCCATTCAATGTAAAACTATTGCCAAATTCCATATGCAAATTGCCATTGGTACTGTTGACCTACAGGGCACTGGTGGACATTGGGCTACTGTTGGTTGAAGAAGGAGAGAGGAAGGTGTGTTTGAGAGAAGAGGATGCAGGGATAGATGGAGGCAAATGATTCGCTGTGACAACCCCTGAACGGTACAGCCGATAGGAAAAGAAAAAGAGTGTTTGGAATGTTTCTATAAAATATCTGCTTCCCAGTTCACTTACATATAAATAAGCCATTATTTCACAGTCATTCTGTTTCAGACAAGGTTAGATTTTGGGATAAATCACTGCTCAAACAATGCGGCCTGTGGGAGTAATTTGGAAAATTACAATGAAGACATTACCACTAGTATACCACTGCAACAGTATTGCACTGTTTTAGACTGCGTAGGCCACCTTGCACAACACCAACACTAAAATGGTAAATGAAACAAGGACATTGGCTGATAAAAAGAGTGTGTATGTATATATGGAGGGCGCAGTGGCTTAGTTGTAGAGCAGTTGTCCCACAATCGATTCCCGCTCATCCCACAGTTCATTCTGTCGTTGTGTCCTTGGGCAAGACACTTAACCCCCCCTTGCCTCCAGTGGTGTTCCTGCTGTAACACTGGTGAAAAGAAGCTTCATTAAGTCGCTTTGGATAAAAGCGTCCGCTAAATGAATAGCTAAATGTTTTTAGAATATTGCAAAGCCAGTAGGAATAGAGCACAGACATATTTTTCTTCCAGAAAACCCTTCAGTGCAACATTTTTAATTAGCATGCTAATGTATTTCAGCGTAGCCATGTTGAGAAAAAAGAGGAGAAGAGAACGCTTGTTGCGTTTGTCAAAAACCCGCCTCTTCCTGTTCGTGCTTCCACATCATTGGTCACAGGAGGCTGCTGAGCCCATGGTTCGACTCAAGTGGTTGGCTCTAAATAAAAGGTGGATTTACCTGAGTTTGGAAACTCCAAAATCTTCAAAAGAGAATCCAGCTGCAGCGCAAGGTTAGTCAATATTACCCTCTGTGGTAATATTGACTAAGCTTGCTAGCAATATTACCTTATTGCTAGCAAAATAGCATAAGCAATAAAGTCCTATTGTGAGGGTGAGTTCATGCAAATGGGTCCGGTCCACTTAAGATCAAATTGAGATCCAAGAATGAAAGGTGGTATTTACTACTGCAACATAACAATAGGGAAACAGTAGCTCAGTGGGTAGAGCGGCCATCCTTCGACCGGCGGGTGGGCAGTTCGATCCCTGCTCGAAACATTCCAAAAACATCATAATAATAATAATAATAATAATTGTTATATTTATATAGCGCCTTTCCAGAGCTCAAGGACGCTTTACATATCAATTATTCATTCACTCCACAGTCACACACTGGTGGTAGTAAGCTACATCTGTAGCCACAGCTGCCCTGGGGCAGACTGACAGAGACGTGGCAGCCATTCTGCACCTACGGACTCTCCGACCAACACCTTCAACATTCTTACACATTCATACGAGGCATAACATCCCGCTCTCCCCCACATACGGACATTATGTGCCTCCATTGCCTCCAGTGAGTGTTCTGTAACACTGGTAAATAGCTTAATCTATGTAAAGCGCTTTGAGTGCCTACTACAGTAGGTGGAAAAGCGCTATATAAAATAAAAAAAAAACATGTCAGTTTGAATTAACCTCATTCACACACTCCTTGTGTGGTGTTTTATCTTTGTGGTGGATGACCTAATCAAATTACACTTAACAATTTCTCAGAAAGGTTTCCTGAACAGCTGCTAACTGGGTCTCCTGCAGTTAAAACACAACATCAATACAGTCATTTAGGATGAGGAGCTTTTGTGCTTCAAAAACCACAAAGTAAGGGTTGCCTGCGTAAATTTGTATCGTTTAAAAGAAGCTGCCTATCTGGCCTCTCTGGTCGCAAGTCTTTAAGATTTTAAGTGCTGATTCCAAAGAGTTAGTCTCACGCCCTGCACTCTGATGTACCAGTATCTTTGACCTGAGTCCTGGGCTGCCTTTTTTAGTGGTTCCCCTACTAAAACAGGCTTACATTGTTCCGCTGAGAAGGTGCTTGTAATGGAGCCCTTCACTCAGAGCTGACATGTTGATAGCACCTGAAACCCAAGCCAACCTTTTCCATTGACAGAGGGACTATTTGTACTGTGCCAGTGGGAAAAGACACAAATGTGGGTCAGTGAAAGGGTGTAAAATAGAAAAGAACAGTATACAGTATGTGCTTTGAGCAGAGCAGCGCGTGTAGGGTTACTGCCAAGTGATGAAGTTTCAGCTAGAAATGACTTGCATTTTGTACAGCCCAGTACCAAAGCATTTATGTTAATAGTTTACCTTTGCTGACTAGGATTAAAGATATAATAAAAAAGTAGTTTGGAGGAAATTGTAACTTCAATTTTGTTTTGTATAATTTTTAAAACAATGAAAAATGTATCTTTTCTTAGCTATAATTGTCATAATCTCCCCAAAGTTCATACTGTCGTTGTGTCCTTGGGCAAGACACTTAACCCACCTTGCCTCCAGTGGTGTTCCAGCTGTAACACTGGTGAATGGAACCTTAATGTAAGTCGCTTTGGTTAAAAGCATCAGCTAAATGAATAAATGACTAAATGTATGTAAATGTAAACATAATGATTGAAATTATAATCATGCTAATCTCTTTGTCTTTCAACCCCCCCGACAACGCAGATGGCTGCCTACCTTGAGCTGCAGTCTGTGGATTGTTGTCCCAACTCAGTGCTGGCTCATGGAGGAATATTGGGTCTGTGATCTAGGCCTGCTGTAACTGTACCTCTAATTTTGTTGTCATTTGGTGCAATATAAATAAAGTCAACTAAAAAACCATTGCTGCTGTTGTTTTTTATTAGGAGCTGCACATTGGTGCATAAGCCAGAAACCTTTCCATGCAGCCCATAGAGCAGGTACACTATCGCCCCTGTGTCTGGTGTTTTACACATTGTAGTGTTTGTTGATTTGTTGTTTGATTTGTTCTGACCATTAGACTTGAAAAACAGTATGCTTTTAGCCATTTAGAAAATTTGGAAAAGAGATACACTTCAATGAATTTAAATAGTACAATAGTACAATTGTACTGATCATTATGAAAGTTATAGTCAGTATGTGGCCGTGTGCAAGTGCTGGATGGATGTCCACTATCTCCTTCTCTTTTTGCTATCTTAAGACAAAACAATATCATAAAAGGTATTAATGAAAATACCACAGAACACAAAGTGAGCATATACGCAGACTATATATTATTGCACATAAAAAATCCATCCAAATTCCTCCAAGAATCACTTAATATAATCAATAAATTCTCCAGAATATCAAATTACACAACAAATCAATTATCTTACCACTTACAAAAGACTCAAGGGACTCTGCAGCTCAGGACCGCCACATTCAAATAAAAACAGACAACATCAGATATCTAGGTATTAATATCTCCACCAGGCTGTTAGAGTTGTTCAATCTCAATTATACCCCCTTCCTTAAAAAAAAATGAAGTTGATCTCACTTGATTGAACAAATTCCTTTTTATTGGACGCATTGCAGCAATAAAGATGAAAATCCTCCCACGGTTTAATTACCTTTTCTTAATGATACCCACCTTCAACCTTAGTCGATTTAGATATTAGATGTAGAAATAACAAGGACTGTAACAACACTGAATATTATTATTATTATTATTATTTATTATTATTATTATTATTATTATTATTATGGAAAAGGATGACTGTCTTTGCCTGTTTTTGGATCCTTTTTTTCACTTTTTTTCTCTTTCTCTCTCTTCCCCAAAATACACTTTTCTATAACTTCCTTCACCAAATCTTGCCTTTCTCAACAGCACAAAATCTCCCACCACTGCTACAGATTCTTGCCTCCATGCTTCTATGCGCCAATGTACAAACAGACTTCCTCCCTATTGGGTCTGTTCACCTTGGGCCTAGAGAACAATGGTATAATGTTGCCTATAATCAACTCGCTCTCACCTTAGGGCTGGTGAAAGGTATGACTTCCCACATTCAAATATATACATGATCAGAACAACAAATATCTTTGATTACCTTATTAATTTTCTTTTCTTCCTCTTGGTCAGGAACAGGAATCGAACCACCAACCTTCCGGTTGCGGGACAACCGCTCTACCACTGAGCCTGGGTCTGGAATTCTCACATTGAACCAGGTTTCCACTGAATCCTAACTGTTTGTCCATAAGTGGAAGGGCTTTGTGCGATGCTTGGTTGGTCTGATTGGTTGCATGTTTTTCGTTCAGATTGTGTCAGTCCAGCAGTTTATTATTTGTATTACTATGCTAGATGTTCCACCTCAAGGAAATCTAATCTAATCTAATCTAACGGAGCCTAATTGACAAGTACTAGACTAATTTAGTATAGAACAGATAAAGACTTATGGTGGTTGGCAAGGCTCCTTTTATCTTTATTACATTACATCCATGGGTAAAACACTGGATGCCCATGTTACTTTCTGGTCCATTTTAGTGGTTAAGTTTCTAATACTTGTTAAGAGCAAGTCACAGTCACCAAGGAAGGCTAATTCCTAAAACTTCCAATGTCAAGAAAAGGGGTTTGTACCCAATGGCGGTAATATGCTGTCTATCTATATATTTTAAAATGGCTTTTGTCTTTCCCATGTCCATCAATGTCCTTAGTCTTTCTAAACAGAAACACACACACACACTGACACACACACACACACACTGACACACACACACACACACACACACACACACACACACACACACACAAAGCCATTACCCTGGACGCCCCACTGTGCTCTACACACTGTGTCACCTGAAATAGCTGTCTTACCTCTTTCTGCACTGCCCGAGGCTGCTCCTTTGTTTGAAATGTTGGCCCTCTCAGGTGTTGCAGGAGCAGATGTAGTGGTCCTCTGAAGTGTTGTGGTGTTCTCCAAGGGCACCGCTGTTGTAGATGGAGCTGTAGTGACTTGTTTCGTTGCCTCCGGTACTAGCGCTACTGTGGTTGTTGTCACATTACTTTGCGTTTTATTGTTTAATCCTGTATCTAAGCCCAAATTCACAGTGGTTGCCACCGTTACATTGCTGTCTGGGGCTGGATTGGTGGTCTCTGTGACAGTGCTGTTGACATCAGAAGTGACAGTGGAGTTTAGGAGTGTCACTGTGGTTGTATAGACTTCTGGCATTGTAGTTGTTCCTGTGGAGTTTCCTGTTTCAGTGTTGGTCATGTTAGGTTGTTTTTTGGGTAACTGTGTAGTTGCTGAATCATTGCTGTCTTGATTTTCCGGTTGCATAGTCTGGGTTGGAAAAATGGGAGCTGATGTAGTGTATTCCAGAGTCTCATTTACATTTTCTTCAGTCAACTGTATGAAGCCAGACGGTATCCCTCCGCTGAACTCTGTAGTGGCCTCGTCAGTCGGTTGGACGTCAGTTGTGGGCCCGCCGGTGGCCTCTGCTTGGCTTTCGACTTTGTTTTTGCTTAGCGGGTCCCGGAACCAGGATTGGTTTATGGTGCGCCTAGGTGTGTCTGTTGTTTCCTGGAGTAAAACCGGATGGAAGACATGGACCAGTAAGAGGAATGTTGCAGTGATTTTAAGGAAGAGCTCCATTTTGTGGCTTACGGGTCACTCTGAAACATAAACAAAAACAGTTAAGGATTATTCCTGGTCGTGAACATATCATGTTATAAATTACACTAATATTAAAATAAGCCATCCCACATGACTGCACCATCATTTCTGATGTATAAACCAGAGGCCATCAACGAAATTTGCCTGAGGGCCAGCTTGTTTCTTCATGGTGCTGACTTTCAAACTAAAATGTATATATGTATATATATATATATATATATATATATATATATATATATGTATATATATATATATATATATATATATATATATATATATATATATATATATATATATATATATATATATATATAGGAAGTATATTTAACACTGAATACATCCTCTAATACAGCAAAACAGTAAAAAAAAAAAAAAAAAAACATAGAAAAGGGAGGAGGCGTGAAATAGGGATAAATATTGGCTAAAAGATAAAAGTTTATGGTAAGCGCTGAACCTCAGTTTGGTGTAATGTATTAGTATTTTGAATGAAAAAATGGTCCAGTTTGATTTTTTTAATAAAAGAGAAGCAGGAGAGGATACTTTTGAGGGAGAGTGGAGTCTGAGATTTTATTATTTTATAGAGTGCCCTTCGGATTATCTGCATCTGGGGGTTGCCACAGCAAAGTAGTTCGCATGAGTAGCTTGGCACAACCCTGTTTGTGTCATGGCCAATGGCCCAGGAACCGGTAGACTCCAATGCAAAACCCACAGACACAGGCAAAGAGTTAAAATAAAGTTTATTGGTCCAACAGGTTCAAAACAAAGTCCAAGGAACAGGAAAAAAACCAAGGATAGGGTCCGAGCAGAAATAATCCAGGAATATAATACAAACAAAAATCAGACTAAGGAAAACCATAGAACCTCCACAGAAAACACAGACTACGAAAGACAAGACACTAGGAAACACAAAACAAACTCACGGTAAGGGAGAAGACGACCTGGCACAGAGCAGAGGAACACACAGGTATAAATAGACACAGACAACAAGGGACAGGTGAAACACATCAGGGCGGAGCATGCAATCACACAGGAGGGAAAGACACAAGGCAGGAAGTTAATAAACATACACAGACAGGGTCAAGACATTTCACAAATAAAACCAAAACTCTAATACAAGCCAAAACAACAATCAGAAACATAACCCAAACTAGAAATCAGAATAAATAATGAAACCCACTAAGATACTTAAAAGAACCATAACATCAAACAAAACAGACAGACTACTTAAACAAACATGAATCCTGACAGTTTGTTTACCTGGGCTTGGGACTGGGATTTGAAACCCCCAATCTCCCGCACCCAAACTGATGGCACTAATTTCTCCATCACAGATGGTTTATTTTGATTTAGGTTGCAAGACACACTGACAGGTCCTAATGGCAGCTTATACTTGTTAGCATTTTATTTTCTGTTCAGTGCTTTTTTTCCCACCATCAGCAAAAATCAACACTGTTTTCACAAAGTCACAGCGTATCATTACTTCACAGTTTGCTCTTTTTCTAACAGTTCCATCCCATCAGGAGCCAAGGCCTTGTGTTCTCACTCGGATCGTGTTTTTTAAGTCGCCCCTACTCGCATTGTTAGTCCGCTCGTTAGCAGTTGTCAACAAAGTCCGCGTGAGATCAGTGGTTTTCTGGCAGCATAACTTTACACTCTGCCCTATAAGCGCTGCGTTTTCCCCCGGGCACGGCAGCAGTTCCTCCTGAGGGCACATATTGCAGAGCTGTGTTGAGACATAATAAACACATTCTTGGTAAGATCAAAGTAAAGGACAGGAGAGTAATGTTGTAACCCGTAGCTGGCTGATGTGTATGCAAATCTCTGAATTTGACTCTTCTGGTTTAACTGGTCACACCGGTTTTAATAATCTTTGTCCTGGTTCCCATTCAGTACATTTAGAAAACCAAAGTATTGTGTACAATAAATATCAATCTTAACAAGCTATGAGTTAAAACACATGAACAAAACAAAGGACAAACCAACAAACAGGAGCCAGTGGCAGCATGACACAAAATACGTGTCTTTGCTCTAGAAATGATTGTGTGTCTCTAAACACTTCTTCATGTTTTCCTGTTTTCCGTGTGTGTCGCTGCCCATCTGGAGCATGCTCTGTGTTCTGTGTCTGACCTTAATCAGAGTAAGCCATAAACATGCAGCAGTAATCCAACAATAAACCAGATTATCCAGGTGTGTTTTAGTAACCAAGATGTTCTCTAGTTTAAAACTCTGGTTATAATCAGTCTTTACAATAGTCTATTAAATCACTTTTTAATTTCCTCTACCTATTTCTCAAATCTGCTATTAAATGGAAAATGCCTTGAAAAATTGATAAATGAACAAATCTAATAGAGGCCTACAGCCCAGTCTATAAAATATGAGTCTGACCCGGAGCAGGGCATAGTTCGCTGCCTATAAATCATAAAACTGAGGAAGATAGTCCCACTTACAGACCTTCCACAGCTTTGTTCATTTCAAAAACTAAATCTCTTTGTGTTCAAGAGTCATAACACATCTGGTTAAAGACAATTAAAAAGATCAAAATTCTAAGCCGGTCAAATGGCATGTGGTTCTTTAGCATGTTATAAAGAAAAATACACCTACAGTTACTTAGTGCACATAATTTCACCTTGGAAATAAAAGTGTGTGATTTCTTTCTTATTTAAATTCCATTGTTAGACAAAGACTTATCAGGCAGTAATAGTTTGACATCCATCCTAATTCTACGGTTAATGTCAATAGCTTATAAATTTATATTCATCCTGTGTTCTCAGTGTGAACATCTCCAGGCATTAAAATGATCAAATGAGACCAAAAGAAGACGACAGCATAAAAGATAAAACAATGGTCAGGAGGCATTATAGAACTAGTGCAGCTCTGTATATTCATCTTAATAACTGATGGGTTTATTTACACTTGACATTTACAACGGCAGGCCGGACTGAACGGAGCAGAATTAGCGCCCATAGCCATTTGGATAGGATCAAAACAATAACACAGATCATTGTTTTCTTTCCTGCCACGAGCTGCTAAAGACAAATAAATGCCAAGTTGTCAGCAGATAAATTAGAGGCTTTAGGTTTGTGCAGAGAAATGTCAGCTCAGTGGGTGTGAAATTGTGCGGCAGCAAACACAGATTAAGTTTAGCCTTTGGAGATGACCCAAACAGGAACGTTTGTCAACTGTTTAAATGACTCACCAATTACAACATTACATGCATTTTCATAAACAGGAGCAATTTGTACTTTATAAATGAGGTCATCTGATTGGTGCATTCACACTGGCCTCAAACGTGGCCCACATCAGATTCAGTTTGAGGTGAGGCCACATTAGTTCATCTCAGTGTAAACAGGACAAACCACACAGACTCATTCTGTAGTTGTTGTGGAATAAATAGGACACTAGTTTAACTTAAACTTTAGATTCTGATCTATTGCAGTAGTTTGACTTCCACCACAACTTAGTCTATCTACAGTTTATGTCAATAGCTTATCAATTCATATTCATCATGTGTTCTCTTCTGTCTGAAATTAATATCTCCAGGCATCAAAATTATCAAATGAGATTGAACAAAGAGGGCAGCATGAAAAGCAAACCAGGGATCAAGAGAAATGTTAGAAATAGTGTAAAGCTTACAGTAAAGTGTGCAAAGTCTAATCAGTGTGTCAAATGTAACTTCCCAAAGGTCCACACTGAGAAAATGAAAATGAATTCCATTGTTTCACATTAACCCTCAACAACTGAGTTACAAGTAAAAATTATAGTAACATGATACATGATAATATAACATAACTCCAAATGTGTTAACATTTTTATCCTATTCACAGTAGGCCAAAGCTGTTGACAGTGGGACTGAGACCATATAAACCAAGAAAGTTCTAACATGTCATCAGTTTATGTTTAACCAGTGGATTTACTGCCACAGACCCAGCACCCTGATACCCTCTTAAAATCAGGGTATACTGAACATCATGGACCATCCCCTGCATTGGATTTTTGAACAACAGTGAGCAGCCAGTAGATGTCTGCGATCCGTGAGCTGCAGGACAGAATAACACAAGAACTCCTTCTTCATCTGCCACACATTGTGTAGGTTATTTTGCCAACAGATATTGCCACAAATGTCCAAAACCTTTGGATGTAACTTTTTTTTTATTTTTTGGCACAGTGCATGTTAATGAACATACATGTGACACAACCACATGATTTCCATCCATCGAAACATTCATACACCAGTGTAACATTCACACACTGTGTCACTGGAGGCAAGGGTCTTGCACAAGGACACAACAACAGTAGGAACCGGGGAGAGTGGGAATGGAACCACCAACCTTCCAGTTATAGGACAATTATACAATTATATTGTAGTGAGTTCGGTTAAATTTTTTTAACATCACCTGATCAAAAGGAAGCCTTATAGTTTCTTAAAAAATATTTTTTTTTTAGCTTTAAACCTCGTCCTATAACCAGAAGGTTGGCGTTTCAATTTCTTTTTTCATACTGTTGTTGTGTCCTTGGGCAAGACACTTAACCCACCTTGCCTCCAGTGCCACAGCTCTGGTGTATGAATGTGTGTGAGTGTAGAGGTGTGTTTGGTGGTGGTCGGAGAAGGCTGTCCTCTCTGTCTGCCCCAGGTGTGAATGGGTTGAATACAAAGTAAAGCGGGTGCCCGGGTAGGGTACAGAAAAGCACTATATAAATGCACACCATTTACCATTTACCAAAGATTCCCGAGCCGATGTTACTAACTACTGCAAAGCCAAGTCATAATAATTCTCACAGTAATGCCATGTGTAAGGAATTTGCATAAATGTTGCATAACTGAAGAGGTTTCTTAGCAACTGGACTGAACTTGTTGCCACAAATGCCACACATTTAATGAAATGATTGTAATATGGACTTTAAATAATTGTATGAATATTTTTACTCTAATTTAAACTAACATGTAGTAAATATTTTTTGGGAGATTGTCACTTGTTAAGTGCCCGGAGGGTTTTTTGACCCCATCTTAACCTTCATATGACTCCACAGCAGTACGGCAACAACCAGCAGCCACTCTTTGTCCCTCCCCTCACATCTCAGCTGGACAGCCACGCTCACACCTCATCCCCAGACCCCCGGGCTGACTGCACCCCTCCCCACCTGTCACCTCAACCCTGACTGTCTGTAGGAGAAAAGTAGACTACATGGTTATGAATATGCTGCGTTCTGTAGACTTGTTTGTTAAACTGTTTTAACGTTGATGTTACCAGTTCATGGTTTTTAATATTTTACTGGTGCACTGAATTTTGACATAATTTTGAATTTGTTAAGATGCTGTTGTTGAATTTGCTGTTCTTTTCTACTTGACTGGCCTAAAAGTAAGCATGGATAAATTCACATTATGTGAATTTTGCTTTGACTGCAAGCAAGTGTGAGAGTTTTAAACATTTTAAAATAATTTTCAAATCAATTCCTATATTTTATATACCTAGGTCTGTACAATTATACTGAGGAACTAAAGCATATGCTAACATGACACAATTGGTGCTCATTGTCAAATTAACTAAACATTCCTTTTATGGACACATTCATTTTCTAAACATAGCTAATTTCTTTGTATAAACCAGAACAACCAATTCGAAATCAGAATACTATTTTGGGGGGCACTATACCGGCTCTTAGGCATTTTTATGACCCATCTACCACAAGCCTTCTCTCTCAAGAAAAGGGAACAGGCCAGAGGGTAAAAATACGGCTTGTGAGATCAATTTGGAAAGTATACAAATGACATAGAAGCATTTTTTAATTAAAGTAATTCCTAATTTGTTCACTGGGGACAATGATGCTTTACAGATGATGTATTCTGTAAATGCTCATTGTTCCTTACTCTTTTGCTTTTGAAATGACTCTGTGGCACCCTCATTACCCAAAATTTGAAAAGTAGACAGAGGCTGTAAAGTTCATTCCCAGTTTGCCCAGTTGAGGGAACCTGAACGGGTCGGAAAAACAACCTTCAGAGACTACGAGCACAATACAACAACCCACTAAAAGAGAATATATTACACTATGCAACTATATATGTATTAAAAGTATTTTAACATTTGTATATGTAGTGTTAGTGTTTTACTTAATTCTCTATGCTCCTATCAAATTGAAAGAACAATCTCATTGTAGAACTCTGTGTGCTAGTCATATGACGCTTTAAACTGTAAAACTTTTTAAAACCTTTTTTTAATAATAGGTTGTGTATGTTTAGAGTTTCTTTTTCAAACATGTCTATTTAAGTAATAAAACAAGAAAGAGTGGAGGGAATGTGAGCGGAGCCTTACCTTCAGGTGAAACAGGTGTATCAGCGGCTGAGTCCTGTGAGAGTGAATCAGCACTGAGTCTGTCACAGCCCAGCGGGAGGGAGGAGGGGTGAGGAGAGGAGGAAGGGCCTGATACTGTGGCATTCAGAGAACAACCTGTATAACCTGTTCCAGCTCCTGACAGCCGCACACACCCTGAACACAACACACAGAGCTTGAACAGGCCCTGTGTAAGAGGAGCTGCAGGGTTCCCCACACAACCTGGAACAGGAAGAGAGCTAAGTGAAAGAAAATGTAGAATGTCCTGAGAGGTGTTGTTCTTGTTGAAATGGTCCAGAGACAGCACACTCAATGGGTGCACCTCTTATTTGATTGGATTTTTGCTTCTGCTGTTATGAAGTTGGTTGGTTTGTGAGAAAAAGTGGTGATGTTGCAAGTAGCAGCAGAATAATTTCTAGCTGCTAACTAGATCCAAGAACATAAACACAGAGATTATCCATATCCATTCTAGCTGTGCAATTGTGTACAAGCAGCATTTTAATTTTAAACTGGTATCAGCCAGTGCTGCATTATTTGGGAAAGTCTTTTCATTTCAAGTAGTTACATTTGAGTTTGAATAAAATTGCTTTATGGGGCATTTGTTTTGGATGCCTCCTGGGAACACCTTGGTATATCCCCGGATGATCTGGAGGAAGTGTCTGGGGAGTTTAATGCCTGGTACATGTCTTCCAATTTGTGTAAATGTGATTGGACATCTGGGGTCAAAACATAGTCTAAGCAAAAGAAGTCCAGTTGCTTAACTCAAATCTCCGCAACACTAAAAGTTTGAAGATTTTTCCCTGTTTAATTCTCCAGTTCTGTTCAGAATGAACAGTGACTCCAGTATGGGATGGAGGACAGTCTAGGAAGCTGTGAGTCCACATTATATGAGTGTTATGCTGTAGAATAATCATTTAACAATAAAATGGATGTGAGTTTCTTTTGTTTTTTGTATTTTGCAGGATACGAATATGAATGAAATATGAATACAAGAGTAATGCTTTAGAATAACGTGTGTCTTTCTGCAGGCACCGGAGCTGGACGTCCTGGAGATGATCTCCTATCTCTTTGTCTCTCTCCTCTGTCCACTCAGCCCAGCTGGTCCTGGGGGAGTTTTTTCCTCTCCATTGTTGCTATTATGCTTGGCCAAGGAGATTGCTGGGATTTCTTTTGTAATATGCCTTTAGATGACATTTATTTTGGAATTGACGCTATATAAACAAAGTTATCTTGTCTATATTAATAAACCTTTAATTAAGCATTAGCTAACAATTTTTGGGGTTATTGATAAATGTTAATCTGACACATAATATACAGCTCTGGAAAAAATTAAGAGACACTGCAATTTTTCCATTGAATCAGCATCTCTACAAGTTTGGAAGCCATTCCATTCCAATGTCTGTTGACTCCCAACACAGGCACACCTCATTCTACTGCTGAGGTGATCACCTGAACCAAATCTCATTTAATAAGGAAGTATATAAAAAACACTTCTGTGGTCATCACTGTCCTCTTGCAAATAAATGCTCTAAATTACAATATTTTTATTTGGAATTTGGGAAAAAATGTTGTCAGTAGTTTGTAGAATAAAACAAAAATGTTAACTTTACCCGAACACATACCTATAAATAGTAAAACCAGAGAAACTGATCACTTTGCAGTGGTCTCTTTATTTTTTCCAGAGCTGCATATTACTGCTTACTGCATGTTCTCCTCTTGCTTTGGTGGGTTTCCCCGGGTACTCCAGTTTCCCCCAACAAAACATGCTGGGCGCCCCTTGGTGGCCCCCACAGGGATATTAAAGGGATAATAATAAAAAATAAAAACTTACACATTTAAAAAAGGATTGTTCATCTCATAACAATTATTAATACATTGACTATAAATGGCTTTTTGATATGTAACTAATAATTTGTTAATACATTACATTTATTAACACACCTTATTATAAAGCATTGTTTTTTACTTTAACAGAGCATCGTTTGCTCTTTGCTCTACTTTTCTTTCCAGTCCAGAATTAGTGTCCAATAGAGAAAAAGGGGAAGAGAAATTCCCACTGCAGTGAGTACAGTACTCGTATGGCAGTATTGGAGCAAGTCAAACGAGTACAGAGGCTCTGATATCAACGAGGAACAAGTTATGGTTTGCTTTGTCTTTAGTAATAACATTTACATCCCCTCTGAGTTTCATTTTGCAGAAAACAGTAGCAAAAAAACCCAAAAAAACAGAATTTAATTTCTAAGAAGCTTGTGTTTATCATTATCTCCTTGTTGTGATTGACTGCAGATCCGGGATTAGCGGTGAATTCCCCTAAGTGGGTGGAGCCTCTGGTCTCAGGTCCCTTTGAGTCTTCTCACTGTTTTTGGTTGCCGGGGCAACAGAGAGGAGGCAGCCAGGCTCGGGTTTCATCCACGCCTTTGTGTGGAGTTGCAGACTGACGCGGGGCTGGTTTTGTTTCTGTGAACTGACTCATGCAGCATCGGTGATCCGAGCCGAGCCCAGCAGACGGTGGAGTGGCCCTCGTGACGCACTGAACCAACAAGAAGTGGCTGCTTTTGTTTTCTGTTCTACCTGTTACCGTGTGTAGATTTGACAAATGATTCTTGTAATGGCACAAAATTAGGTCACAGGAGATCTGTGTTAAGATACTTTTAGACAGATCTCCTGCATTTTGTCATTCAATACACACCATAATCTCAGGGCGAGACAAATGGAAGTATTGAGACCCGTTAGGCTCATTTCCCTAATATTGTTGACCGGACCAAGTCACGGTTCTCTGTAGGCAATAATTGTTGCCAGATATGTATTCTATACGTGCTACATGTACATTCACATCTGCATGTATTTTCATCTTAGGTTTCAAAATGGATGTAGACATCTATTTTGGCAAAAGATTGAAAAAAAGAGAAGTCTGCTCTGTGTAGAATGTAATGTAAATGTAACCTGAGATAAAGTTTTAAGTGAGATATTGGCTTAGATTTGTAATATATACCTCCACATTCTCAGATTTTACATGAACTGGGACAGGTTTAGAGAGGGTCTGACTTCTAATCACACTGCCCACTTTTACCAACATTGTTGTAAAATTGTATAGATGAAATGGAAACAGTGGAGGCATTATCACTGTTGGGCCTGTTGATTTTTACCTGACAGTGACAGTCATGAGTTCTTTTTATTCAACATACATATGCACATGTTACATATAGAATATAATGGTCTCATCCTAATACTGTTGTACCTTGAGTCATGACCTTGTGATCCCCAGTCATATACTCTTAACCCAATGACTTATGTTATATTCAGTATATATTTTTCATTAATTTGTATTAAATTCTTTTTCATCTATTATTTTTAGGTCAGAGCTTTTCTCTTGGTTGCGCTGCTTTCAGCAGTGTATGTTCATGCTGGAGCTTTTATCCAATCAGATTTCAGCCATGTGTTGCCAGGGTGAAGTTAAATCTGCCTTGAGGCCTTCAGAATCAACATTGCAGGCACCTGTAGTTTAAAATGGTAATGAAACTGTAGTAACAATCAGATTTAGAGTTGGGTTGCCCACTAAGTGCCCAGGTCCAGCTAGCAGGCGTGCAATAACGTCAGCATTTTTACATCTTTTGATTGGATGGTCAGAGCGTAGCCTACTACTAAACAGAGCTAGCAACATACACAAGCTAAAATTATTTTATGAAGCAGACATTCTTGGCCATAAAGTGAACAACAACTTATGCCAGAAATACAAGGAGACAGACAAGATTTCAGCATTAGCCTTTATGGAAATAAAAAAGGATTTATTGTTGGAACTATAGATGAACTGTGCAACAGAGTAATCGAACTCATCTCGAGGAAAGAAACTTTGGACTTGGTGTTCAAGTGTTGGTGGTGAGTCAATGAATTAAATTAAATTAATTTTCTATTTTGTCATTTTATTGTTCATTTATATTGATGCTCCTGCTTTAAACCATGTGTGCTCTGTGGAGCAGCTGTGTCTGCAGTGAACAAAGACTGAACTGATTTATGTTAATGGTCCGTGTGCGTAGCAGCCAGCGTTTTTTGTCTTAATGTGAGAAAACCAAAATTGGAAAACAGCTGTTTCTGACTTTGTAAAAATGAAATACAATTAATTATTATTAGATTTTTAATATTGTGATCTGTAGTTAGCCTTGTGGCTGAGAGTACTGCGGGTCTGGAGCAGCTGCTCACTGCTGGAGACCTACAAGGAAAATCCTTTTAAACATTGGTACCTCATCAGACGAGCAAGTCTGAACCGCAGAAACTGGGGAAGCTCAGAACGGGGCAGGAGGGAATGCTTTCGGAGCTGCGAGCCCCCTCTGCTCTGAGGCGAACTGCAGGACAGCTTTGTCTGCGACCACAGTTTATCTAGCCCTTGGTGTAGCTGCTTTGGCCATTTATGCCACTCTGCGCTCAGCTTCACTTTGAGGATCATTTGGGTCTGCTGTGGATTAGAGCAGGACAGGTGAACGTGCCCGGCACAGAGCTGGGGACTCGTTATAGCGACTCAGACTCAAGTCGCACTTAAGTCACTACAGACAGAGACTTGCAACTCGACTCAGACTCATGGTCCAAAGACTTGGGTCTTGGCTTGGACTCGCAGTTTGAGACTTGTGGACAATCTTTTTCTCCGTGCTCGGTGCTCGCTCGCTTTGACCTCATGGACAAGGACAGTTATTAATCTTGCTAAAATAATTTATTTGCGCGTGAACACTCACCACAGAGAGATAAACAGATGGTTAAATTTACTGAAATTGATTTACTACTAGTGACTTCCCTAGACTGGACAACGCAGAAACCTGACGCCAGTCTGGATTCATAAATTATAGGAAACATATCTGCTTTTAAGACTCAATTCATTATTTTGTGGTAGTTGTGGATGAGGCTCTTTAATTTCTCAAATGGTAAAGCTGCCCATTCTTTTTGGCAAAAAGCCACCAGTTCCTGTAAATTCTTGGGCTGTCTTGCATGAACGTGCCTCAATAATATTGAGGTCAGGAGACTGAGATGACCAGTCCAGAACCTTCACTTTATGCTGCTGTAGGTAATGACAGGTTGACTTGGCCTTGTGCTTTGGATTGTTGTGTTGGAACATCCAAGTACGTCCCATGCACAGCATCCGGGCTGATGAATGCAAATTCTCCTCCAGTATTTTCTGGTAACATACTGCATTCATTTTTTCCTGTGTCTTTGTTGCTCACACATCCCCAAAACAGTGATCCACCTCCATGTTTTACAGTAGGAATGATGTACCTTTCATCATAGGCATGGTTGACTCATCTCCAAATGTACTGTTTATGGTTGTGGCCAAAACATTAAATTTTGGTCTCATCACTTCAAATGACTGTTTTAAGGCTTGTCTCTGTGCTGTTTGGCGTATTGTAAGTGGGATGCTTTGTGGCATTTGCGTGGTAATGGCTTTCTCGACCATGCAGCCCATTTTTTCTTCAAGTGCCTCTTTATTATATATTTTTTTCCTGACAGTTGTTGCTGAAATTTTTGTTGGTCCACCTGACCGTGGTTTAGTTTCAACAGAATCCCTCATTTTGAAAACTGCTGTTTGGCATTCTCAATTCTTTGGATATCTTTTCATATTCCTTTCCTGTTTTATACAGTTCAATTACCTTTTCCCACAGATCCTTTGACAGTTATTTTGCTTCCCCATGACTCAGAAAACAGAAACATCAGTGCAGCACTGGATGAAAGGGTCTGTCAGGAGACCAGAAACTCACTGACCTTATATACACACACACTGATTACAAACAAACAGATCACTGGTCAGGATTTTTTTTTACCTTTTTTTACCTTTACCTTTACCTTGTGCTTTTTATTCCTATACGTTGCTGGCTTTGCCATCTAATAACCATTATTTATATCAATAGTTTACTATAAAATAAAGTAATTTTAATTAGAAGCATGTAAAAAATAGAAAGGTTAGATTATTGTTTTGTTTCGTAGATTTAACTGACTAGGATACAACAGAATTGGCAAATAGTACATTTTTAATTATCATCTACAGGTTTAATAAATATGTGAAACAAACAGGTTTAGTGCAGCAGAGGGACAACACAGTACAGTACAGATTTGTACAGTAGTAGTTGTTGCTTCTATTTTCATTAGTATGCAGCTGTTATAACGTTTGAAGTTCTGATGCCTGACTGTAATGCAATGTCCTGTTATACCATGTTTCTCTATTGTCTAGTGTTTTCTATAGTGGTGGCACTATAATGACAGTATTAGGAAAGGTTTAATTCAGGTGTAAAATGCACTGCCTGCCACTGCTTTTCTAAGACTTACATATAGAAACTATGAAATAAAGTCATCTTGTCTTTTTATATGCACATAGCAGGAGCACTTAGATATAGTGTATGTTAATATACATCTTTGCATGGATTTATTTGCATGACAATATTAACAATATATTATTCTGTACATTGTACTTTACAAACACAACCCACTGTAAGCAAATTATTTTTTATACTTATCATATGTATTTTGAAACAGAGATGCTGAGAGAGTGATCAAGAAACAGAAAAAGGACTTAGCACTTGTATTCTTTTCTAATTGTTAATATTTGTGGTTTAGGAGCACATTAAGCGTGTCATTATGTTTGAACACATATTCTTCATCTTTGTGATCCCAAACCTACAACACAGGCATGTATCTAATGGCAGTAAGTATCTTTGATGTGAAGCCCATTATTTGCCCTGAGCTGATGTGGGGCCGTTCCTGCCTTAACAGTAGCTCACTGTCCTGGGACACCTTATTTGGTGCCACCGCTGAGATCATGTAGCCTCCTCTAAGCCCTGAATAATACAGCAGCCCAAAACAGGCCTCTAACAATTGCAAAACCAAGTGAAGAGAAAAGTCAAAAGCTCAAGACTAATGCATTAAGATCAGCACATTTATGACTTTCTATAATGAGAAACAACAGATATTAGTGTGCATGGAAGTAATGGGCAACTGTTAGCATCAGTGTTATCCATAATAAACTTCTTTCCACTGATGTTACAAAATTTAGCTCAATGTTGTCTATTTCACAGGATTAGTTTAACCCCTGGACCTCTGTGTTACATTTGCACATGATCAACTCCGTCTGTGATTTATTTAGTGTTACTGACTTTATCTGTATCCAACAATCATACTGGTGGATGAGAAGAAAGACAGCTACTCACACCTGAAAGTCTGCAGCAAAGTCTGCACAAAGAACTCACAAATACACAGAAGCCTTTGTTTGGTTGTCTAACTTTTGCCTTCAGACTTCAGTCTTTAAACTGGGACTATCACACTTCACTGACACTGTGTTTACTGCCGTCATGCAGCAGGGGTGTGTCTCCACTTCAAGGCTTTACTGTGGTCTCTTCAGAGGCTCAAACTACTAATAACAGAAAGAGAAACTTAAAAAGGACTAACAGTACATGTTTTAAATTGCTGTGACACTCATTAGGAGATGGTTGGCTGCACAGGAGGCATCTGTCGCTGTGTATATAAAATAAAAATAAACAGAGTCACAGATGTGGAGATTCACACATGACTAGTTTTATTACACAACCCCTGTGTTCGTCAAAATAATTTGCAGAGAATTTTTATTTTACAAATTCCAAATTACACATAGCAGTTTAGCACGGGCTTAAAATCACAGATGTCTGTAATTATTACAGACTACTAGATGTCCCCAGGTAATACTAATCCTGTGCGAATAGTTAAGTTTAAAATAAATAAACCTCACGTAACATACCACTTTTAAAGCTGTGCCCTTACAGGTCTGTTTTAGCTCACTAAACTCATACTAATGTGTGGTAGTGTGGTATTAATATGTTAATAAATAGGTAATATTATATAAAATATGGTTACTTTCTATTGTTTACAGCCCTGCATTAAGTACTGTGTTGTTACATGGTTATGTCAAACAATAAATATAGAGACATACAGATGATAATACATCCCTAAAACACAGTATCTGCATATTCTGTCAAAATTAAGACTTAAAACAAGCTTTGTATAATCAGTTTAATTTGGTGACAGTTTTTATGGTTCAGTTATGTTTTGCTGTAAAATTTGCAGTAACTACAAATTTCACAGTAATCCAAATGGAAAGTGCAATGACTTTAAGAAATCATAAGTAAGAACATTTCAAACTACAGTTACTGCCTTTGTGTTAGTGTCTGTTTTATTCTCTTTGTCACTCATGTTTAGTCTTATTTCTCTAAAACTAGAAAATTACAAAGCCATGAAACTTTGTTGATGTCTCTGTTTATACATGCTTTTATCCACTTCATGATTCTGGCTGTGATATTGCTTCTCCGTGGGAAGTAGCTCCTCTGTGGTGAAGAGGTTAGTGTACGTGCCTTTGGTTTGGGGATTCAAAATTCCCTGAGGAAGCAACTCCAGCCATGGACTCAGTCTGTACCAGTCCCTAGCCTGGGTAAATAGACATACAAATATGACATCTGCAATTAGCTTCTGGAGGAAATATCTATACAGTGTGTTTAACAATCTGTTCAGTTGAATCATGCATGGACTTCAGTTTTAGTAGAATGTCTTATTTTCTCATTTCTATTGTGTGTGTCCTGACTTATTGTTTTCATTATTTTTAGCTTTATTTAGTCTTCCTTTAATTCCCATTTCATAGGCATTATTGATGCTTTATAATAAAGGATTGTAATTGATGAGAATGTACTACTTACTACTTAATGCCTACTCATCCTATGTTCATTTGGGAGCGTGTCTATGTTCCCACAGCTCTATGTTCCAACACTTCCAAGTTTTTGAATCATGCAAAACCTAGTGCTCCAATTTGCGGTTTATTCGGTTAGGGAGAGCTGTAAGAACATAGACACGCTTCCATTTATTTGACAATATTAAGTTTGTTTTCATTTTTGAATTGGAAACTCATCAACAGGGGTATCCACTTTTAGTCAGTGCCTTGCCTCTTCGATTGTGGATTTATCAGTATTCTAAGTATAGCATGCATTTGTATTACATTATAAATGCACTAATCAAATATAGTGCATGAAATTGATTGCTTTTCACTTATTCAGCCTCATATGAAGGTCTACACTCATTAAGCCAGCTTAAACCTCATCATCACGTGTCTGCATCTCCTGTCTGATGTATAACAGCATTACAGTTCTGCACACTAAGCAGCAGACTGCATTAAATATAACGCCTACCTTATTAGATTATATTCAACTTTATTGTCATTACACAAGTACAGGTACAAGGCAATGAAATGCAGTTCAGGTCTAACCAGAAGTGCAATAGCAGCAAGTGCAGGATATATACAATGGTTGCATACGTGCAGGATATGGAGATGTACAGGATTTACAGGTAATATGTACAATGAATATAAATATACAGATGGTTATTACTATAACAGGTGAGTGTGTGCCATAAATATAATTACAGGTGTCTCTTTCTATAAACAGCATTTACAGGTGAATATGTACTATAAATGTAAATGTAATATACAGATGTCTCCAACTATAAACAGAATTTTACAGGTAGATGTACACAATTGTATGTTAGCTTAAGGTAAGCAGTAGATTTAAGGTAGTGAAATGAGCATGGACAGTGCAAATAAGTATGATGCGAAATGTAAACAGTTGGTACTGTATGAACAGTTGGTAGCTAAGGTGCAGTAGTGCAAGGGTAGTGGGATGGTGGGGGATGAGAGGAGAGTCTGTGAGGGGAGTGGGATGGTGGGGGTGGGAGGAGAGTCTGTGAGGGGAGTGGGATGGTGGGGGTAGAAGAGTCTATGAGGGTAGTGGGATGGTGGGGGTGGGAGGAGAGTCTGTGAGGGGAGTGGGATGGTGGGGGTAGAAGAGTCTATGAGGGAGTGGGATGGTGGGGGGGGTAGAAGAGTCTATGAGGGTAGTGGGATGGTGGGGGTGGGAGGAGAGTCTGTGAGGGAGTGGGATGGTGGGGGTAGAAGAGTCTATGAGGGTAGTGGGATGGTGGGGGGGGTAGAAGAGTCTATGAGGGTAGTGGGATGGTGGGGGGTGAGAGGAGAGTCTCACCCCCCAGAATTATGTACCCCCAGAGACCATCACGTCAGCACAACAGGTTTTTGCATGTTACAGCATAAGATATTTACTCTGCGCTAAAAAAGACCTCCGTGAAGTTGGCCCCCCATCAAAATAGATTGACTCCAAAACTATCAGGATCGTTTGTGCTTCGTTTGTGCTGGTTTGTGCTGCAAAAATTTCCGTTTGTGCTGTTATAGTTTTTGAGTTATTAATGATTCTTTTATAGGTCATATGAGGTTACCCAGCCCCCGAAAATGCTTTGTGGTGTCATTTGTTTGTGCTTCGTTTGTGCCGGTTTGTGCTGTAAAGATTTTTGTTTGTGCTGCTATAGTTTTTGAGATATTAATAATAAATATTTTCGGTATTAACGGCCTAAAACAGAAACAGTTTCTTTTCCCACTTTAACTGGCTGCAGATGGTTTCCATTTTTTTAACAGTTTTTTTTCACAGATTGGTCTGCATTTGTTTTAAATTTGTTTTATCTCCGTAAAGCTAAATTTAAAAGTTTAAACATTTAAATTCAGCAAACGTGGGGTGAAAACAAATCTATGTTCAGCACCCCCTGGTGGTATAAAGGAAGTAAGGTAGTCCATACTTTTTTGTTATTTCTTTTATGTATTTAGGCCCGAGCCGGTGATGTCCGGGAGGGCCTATTGTTTTTGCTCGGATTATTTTTTTTAAATTCTTTTCAAACAGAAAAGTCAATGACAGCCACACCCTAAACTCAACAGGAAGTCCGCCATGTGGGGTGAAACGCACGGCGACTAAAATTGCACCCCTTGCGCAAAAAGATGCAAATCATTGTGTTTTAATCTAAATGGCCCCAAATTTGGTGAGTATCATCTAGACACGTGTGCCAACCAAAGTTGTGACTTTGTTTTTGATATCTTATCGGGTATGGGTGTGGCAAGCCTGTAACGAGGTTTTTGTGAAAATAAAATGTCTCTTACTCCTTACACCTTAGGGCAAACAAAAAAGTTTATGACACCCACACCCTAAACTCAACAGGAAGTCCACTATGTTGGGTGGAATGCGTGACCACCTAAATCGCACCCCTTGTGTCTAAAGGGTTTTCATCTAAACAACTCCAAATTTGCTTTAAAGCATGACATGCAATTGTAGCGTATGAGTATGTTTGTATAAACATATACCAGATAAATTTTAATAATTGCAATAATTAATTTTTATATTAATATTAATTTATTAAAATTAATTTCTGATTAAAAGGGGCACCACTTTAATTTTAGATAGGTCCAAAGAAACTGTTTAAGCTAGTCTCATTAATCTAAAAGGATTAAAATTCTCCTAGTTTTCAAACATTTCTTAATATAAACAGAGAAACATTAATGTCTTTTAAGGGGTTTTATTAAAAATTACACAAATCAATAATGATGAATGACATAATGGGAGCATGGAAAAGATTAACACAATGGATCACTACAGGAATAAACACATGGGATAAACATTTGCTTTCAGAGGGTTTGTGAACCAAAGGAATGTTTAGACATGTTAATCTAAATGATGGAAACTTAACAAAGGGGCTTTTAACGGAGGACAAGGAGATGGCGGTTTCGGCTGGAGTTTGGGCAGAGGGCATTTAACGACACCAAGGCTGTTGTGTGTCACGTGCGGACTTACTCTGTAGTCGGCGGGGCTGGCCCGGTTCGGTGGGTCGCTATCAGCGGTCCGAGCGTCCTGAATGTTCTCCAGAAAATTCGTTGCTTACTGATGAAGCGTTCCACACCAAGGATGCCGTCACGTGCACGTCTCGTCCAGAGGGTTTGCAGTCCAGTTAGAGAGCACAACGTTCTGTTGCTCTCCAAGCTAGCAGGCCTCGATCTCCGTGTTATTATTGTCCATGAAAGAGTTCTCAGCTGTTGCTTTGCTAATTAAAAACAAGTCATTCTTCTTCCAGCACAGAATTTACAAAAGGGAAGAGGAAGTTGCGAACCCTGCTTTTATACTGGTGCACACAGGGAACAAACAAAGAAGAATAAAACAAAAATACAGAAAAAGTAGGTGAAGGACCAAAACAGCACAAAAGTCTAATACCAGGTATGAACCACCACACAATACAAAAAAACAATTTTGTGTAATTATACTATTATTAATGAACCTGTTACATTCACCCCCCTAGAATTACACAAAATACCACAAGTCTTTTAGTACAGAAACTGTCGTCACTACTGTTTCTAATACATCACTGAGGAATTAAGAAATAAAAGTTACAGTCACAAACCCAGTTTCGAAAACCAAGGATCAGTGTGAGAAAAAGATTGGCCAAATCCCATCTACACACATAGGAAAAAAGAATATGCCCACTTACATATTCCATAAACAGGTAACTGTAAAACACCTCCAACAGACTCATGTTTAACTGAAAACAACAATATTACAAAATGTTGCGATATCCTTTCCAAAACAAAAACGAAAAAAATAAGACAGGAATGTCAAACTAATACCTTAAAATGTTAATAACGACCTCTGTTGCATCATCTCTATAAATCTAGTCACTGGTTTTAGTAACCGTCCAGCTCTAGAACGACGGGCAAGGACTAAGTCAGCGTCAGTCACAGTAAGGCCGGTAGGCAGAACAGAGTCAATGGTGTCCACAGTCTCAGGCCTTGAACAAGCGGCTGGGATAGAGCTGCACTGATCAACGCCTGCAGCTTCTGGGACTGCAACCTCCAGTGAATGACATGCTACCAGCTCTTGTCCGAAACTCAACATCGGTGATTACCGACCCGTCAACACTGAGGTTTACTAAACTTGACTCAGAGAACACAATTTCCAGCTCGTGAGCACCAGAATCCGAATCAGGCAGAGGCCAGAAGTTCACTGGCATGATCAGGTTACGATGAACAACCTTTATCTGACCACTAGTGGGGTTCTTGATCTTAAACGTGTGACTCCCATCATTTTTCTCAATCACAACATATATTGTGTTTCCCACGCTCTCCCTTGTTTGCTAATAACACACAATCATTCACTTCCACTGGAGCACCACGCACTTTCTTGTTGTACAGATCCGTATGCCGCTTAAGTTGCTTTGTCGCCATTGACTGTGCCACGGCCATCGCCTCTCTCAGGGTTTTCCGCAAAGACTCCACATAGCGATCATAGTCCACAACCTCAACACAACATCTACCGGGAGACGTGGCACTCTACCGAACATGAGCAGAAATGGTGCATAGCCAGTTGTTTCGTGTACAGTACAAATGTAAGCGAATGTCAGCGATTTCAGGGCATCGGGCCAACAGTGTTTTGCTCTCGGGGGCAGCACTCGGATCATGTTGCCCAATGTGCGGTTCATCCTTTCACACGAGCCATTACCCATGGGGTGATAGGGAGTAGTGTGTGATTTCTGCACCCCAGCAACGCTGAGCAACTCAGCAATAAGAGCGCTCTCAAAATTGGCTCCTTGATCTGAATTTAGCAGCTTGGGGAACCCATAGATGCAAAAGTAATTGTTCCACAGCTGATGAGCGACTGCTTTGGCTGACTGGTTGGGACACAAAAAGGCGTGCGCCATTTTAGTGAAATGATCAGTGGCAACAAGCACATCTAAGGACCTGTTAGTGGAATCTTCTGCGGACCAAAAGTCAATGCTGACAAGCTCAAGAGGCTCAAAGGTATGAATGTTTTCCAGGGGTGCTCTAGCCTCAGGCTCTGGGGACTTGCCAACTATGCACCGCCTACAGCGCTTAACATACTCAGTCACATCACGAGATAGACCCAGCCAATAAAACCTCTGCCTCACTAAATACAGAGTCCTCTGCTGTCCTTGATGGCCAGCCTCGTCGTGAACGCCTTGTAGAACTTTGTGTCGCAGCGAAAGGGGAACAACAAACAGGTAGGCCTTCTTCTTAGTTACAGGGTCCTTTGAAATACGGTACAGCACCCCATCCTTCAAAGTTAGTTTCTCTCAGTTCCTCAAAAGTTTGATCACTCCAACAGATTCCTTAGTTTGCTCCCTCCTCGACGGTCTCCGTCCCCTTTCCACAAAGAAGATCACTCTGTGCAAGTCCAAATCATTCCGTTGTTTCTCTTTTAACTCAACGTGAGAGAGCACATCAGAGCCAATATTTGGGAGCACCAGGACTGCCTGAGGGAACTGGGGCAAGAGCAAAGCGTGAGGGCCCAACCAAGATTCATGATCTCTATATTGACTGAGTACAGCAGCGACTTCCTTGGACGAGACCGAACCAGACTGAGCCACCGCTGCACACTGTGTGACGACATGCTGGCCACACTCTGATGTCAAATCAGGTGGGTTGGCGGACCACCGAAAAGCATCTTGAACACCAGTGGTGCCCACAGCCGTAGCTTTGGCGAGTAGTTTGACGTATGGTACCCAGGTCAAAAAATGGGACGTACTGGACTGTACAAATGGCTCTCTGCTCAAGGCGTCAGCGACCACATTCCGAGGTCTCGGAATGTACTTGATATCAAACTGGAAGGGCGAAAGTTTAGCAATCCACCTTTGCTCACACGCATCCAGACGAGCTTTAGACAATATATAAGTTAACGGATTATTGTCTGTCCACACTGTGAACTCATGACCTCTCAACCAATGGTGGAACTTATCACACACCGCCCACTTAAGTGCAAAAAACTCTAGTCTGTGCGCAGGGTATTTTGACCGAGCATAACTGAGGGACATGCTAGCGAAAGCAATTGGCCTAGCTGTAGTTCCCAGCAGGAACTTGTGACAAAACAGCACCTAACCCGTCTGCAGAGGCGTCGACTGAAAGGAAAAACGGTTCACCGGGTGAGCGAGGATGACGTGGTCCAACAGGGCCTGTTTCAGTTTGTTGAAAGCTGATCTACATTCCTCAGTCCAGTCACCAACACTAAGTTTCTTTCGAGTCTGACACTTTCTACGAGCCCCGCGAGGACCTTTGGACCCCGACGTGAGTCTAAACAGTGATTTGGCCACAGCCCTCAATAAACTGCTGGTAATACACCACCATACCCAGGAACGGACGAACTTTGCGCTGAGAGGGGATATTCGTACCATTCTCTATAAGGTCAGACTCTGTTAAAGAGGTAATGGCTGCCACCTTATCTGGATCAGACTGGATGCCATCGGCATTGATGATATGCCCTAGGAACTTAACTGACCGCCTTAGAAAGTTGCATTTCTTGGGTGCAAGCTTGAGATTGTGGCACTGGAGTCTTTGAAAAACAATTTGTAAACGATCAAGGGCCAGACTTTCAGTGGGGGCTAACACTAAAACATTGTCCAGATAGCACAACAAGCTGAGGAAGTTTTGATCACCAAAGATGCCTAACATCATCCTCATGAATGTCGCCGGACTGTTGCAAAGGCCCTCAGGCATCCGATTGTATTCATATAGTCCAAACGGCGATGGAAAGGCCGTATATTTCCTGTCATCCCCATGAACCTCCACATTGTAATACCCAGAGGTCAGATCCATCGTCGAGAAAAAGGCATTACCGCCCAGCGCCGATAGTGCGTCAGCTGGATGAGGGAGCGGGTGCGCATCCATGACAGTTCGTGCATTGAGCCAGCGGAAATCATTGCATATTCTCAAGTCTCCGGTTTTCTTTGAGACTATTACCAAAGGTGACGCAAACACACTGCTGGACTTCCTAATGATCTCACGCTCCTCCATGTCATTTAAAACCTCTCTCAGTTTCTCATATTGCGTTGGTGGTATATGCCGACACGGGAGTCGGTAAGGTTTTTCGTCCGTGACTCTGATGCGGTGCAGATACCCAGTGGCCTTGCCACAGTCTAACTTGTCTCTCGAAAAAATAGACTGATACTTCACAATGAGTTCGGTCAGCCTAGCTTTGCCCTCGGAGGAAACTTCACATGACTCAATGTCTATATCTGACAAATCTAGTTCACATAACTGTGGCTGAGGTGAACAAGCAATAGCACAACGTGTCTGAACTCGGGAATGATCAGGCAAGGTGGACGTGTCAGACACAAGGCTGGGCTCAGTTTTAACAGTGTTCAGACACTGCACTTGCTGACAAACGAAAGACTGCCCACCACTAAAGTCCTCAACAGACTCGCAAAGGGACACGTCGGCTATCTTAGCATTCCTTTTTAGGGTGACATTATTATGGGATGGATTGATCACTTTGAGTGGCAGCCAGCCATCCTCTCTTAAAACAGCAACTGACCTTCCCACTATTACTGTTCTCGGTCTGGATTTAGCAATGGTAGGCTCTACTACAACTTCACTGCCAGCAAACTGTTTGTCAACGTACTGCAGTCTACCCCACACCAGGGGCCTGTTGCACAAAAGTAGGATAAGGGATTAAGCCAGGATATCTTGGTTATCCTGGCTCAATTGATCCCTAATCCGGTTGCACTAAAGCTGGATAGGGGGCAGGAGGATATGTTATGGTATAAATTACCATGGAGATTTATTCTGTGGAGCTAGCCTGCTCCAGACCAGGCTAAATTCCAGGATCTATTTAATCTCATCCCTAATGTCAATCAGCAGTCACCACAAATGGAAACCAATAGTTATTTCACTGCTCACTATACATTGTTATCACATATAACTAGACCCACTGTCATTATTTAAACGTTTGTGATCATTAATTTCAATCATTTTGGATAAATAATGATTTTTAGATGATGTTGCTATCATTAGATAATTTACAGTTTCCATAGACTATAAGGCTATATATAAAATGATAGAATATTAGGGCCACAGAGGGAAAAAAGACAAGTCATAATATTGTAACCAGTTGTTTTAAAGGAGGACAGTTGTTAAAATGACAGATGTGGGGCATTTCGTGAAATTGTACTTCAGTATGGTTTCATAAACGAAGACATGCTGATGTGCCAGAATATGAAGTATCACATTGTCAGAACTATCAAAACTGTAAAAAGAATATGTTGCTTTTCTGCAGAAAGAACCAGCCTCATAAATTTATGACTTTATCCTTTTTCCTCAGTGGGGCCCTAGTACTCTGTCATATAAACAAAGAGGCCTACACATTCCATATGAATATAAAAACACAATGTGTAACATTATGTTCCTTTATTGAATAAGGACAAAACAAAGCAGGTAAACTATCAGCTCCTTTCGAAACTGAAGTCACAGTGACTCTACAAGATGGAAAGCACAGAATCAAAGCATATTATACACAATGATACATACACATTCAAAGGTCTGTATATAACACACCCTGCATGTCTGCACACTAAAATAAATGCAGGACAAATCCATACACATCAACTGAACAGACAAATGAATGGATGCAGTAGCCTCCCTGCAGCCTTGTATTACACACAGTATACCGCACAATCACCACAAGAGGCCAAATTCTTAAAAAAACCAACCCAAAAAAACCCTATTTCCTCTGCCACAGCAGGACATTTTTTGCCTAAATTGAAAGCACACATACTAACTAAAATAATTCAACACATATTGGTCCCTCAGCAGCCGACCACTGTCGTCATCAGGGAAGATTGCCGGATTGTCCCAGTCCATGGCTGGTGGCACTCTGGGGGCCCTCTCCTTCCTCAGGCAGGCCACATTGTGGAGGACAGCACAAGCCACAGTAATATCACATGCCCTAACAGGGTTGACCCTTAATTTGTGAAGGCAGTGAAAGCGTGCCTTCAGGAGGCCAAAGGTCATTTGCAGACCATCTGAAATCATAAGATGAGGAATATTACACCAATCAATGCACATCATTGGCAATGCAGAGTGTTATGGACAATATTAAAAGTTATGTTCACCTGAACATTAATGCTGTGAAAGGATTTCCTATTCACAAAATCGGCCTCATGGGCACCTGAGGGGGCTTTTATCCTTATGTGTGTGCAGTCCACTGCACCAATGACATTGGGGAAACCTGTCACACAAAGTAATGAGTATCCTACTATGTGTTAACAGTTGTCCTGTAATTTGTAGATCCTCTTACCTGCAATCCTATAGAACTCCTCTTTCATGTCACAGAGTCTTCTGTGGCCAGGAAGGAGATGAAGACATCTGCTAATGCTTTGATAGCCAGACACACACTCCTTATTGTGCGGCAAATTGTGGCCTTGTTCAGCTGTTCTGCATCCCCACTGAGTACAGGAAGGCTCCACTAGCAAAAAAGCGCAAGGCCACACAAACCATTTGCTCCACACTCAGTGCATGGCTCCGTGCAGTGCGGTGCTTAATCCTGGGACCCAGTAGTCTGCATAGATACCTGATGCCATCTGCAGAAAACCTGTATCTTTCATATAGATGGTCATCAGGGAAGGCCAGTGGGTCCAACCGGTCCCTGAAGACCCTTTCTCGCCTGAAGGCTCTCCTCAGCACAAGTGCTTCTTCATCCACCACATCTCGCAAGAATGGCCATGCCATTGTCAGAGCAGAAAGGAACACACAATTGGGCCTTCATATAGGCTAGTGGCCACACCTGGTGCTGGGGTGGGCAAAAGAGGCCGGTGCCTTATAACGATGACTTGGTTGTACCGATTGCTGTGAAAATAAAAAATACCTTAGAAAGATGCCACCGTCCTGTGTGCTCACAATAAGAGCTCATATGTCATGGCTCACTTGACTTTTACGAGAATATACCTAATTTTTATTTTCAGCTGTGTCATCTTCTTGGAGCTGGGGGAGGAAAGAAAAATAATGATTAATACATTTGTGTTACAGTTAGCATACAGTGTACATTGAAGGCATATCTCACCTCCTCTCAAGTTTTTTATTTCAAGGTCCAGTTTCCTAATTGTCCTCTTTTTTATTTCGGACTCCAGTGCAAGATTTTCTATCTTTTTCTTCTTGTACTGAATGTCTATGTCTGCCAGTTCTATTTGGCGCGGAGGTGGTTGCCATACAACTTTCTGATAGCTTGTGAGCTCTGTGAACACAATACAATTAGCGCAGCTGGAATTAGGCAGGATGTGGTGTCCTTTTATTAATACGCACTATGTTGCCAGGCTGGTTTTCCCACTGTATAGCATCTGGGTCCTGTAAAAGAAATTAGATTTTTTGATTTTGATGAGGACTCCTCACCATTGTAGAGTAAATAGTACTTTCACAGTCTTAACATGATACCTCATGCCTTCTGGAATCCAGAGAGATGGTCTCCTCCTCCTCATCGTCTCCATCATGTGCTGTTGCTGCTGCACTGGGGCTGTCACCCTATCACATTTAATCGGATTCATATTGAAGCTAGTAGACAAGACATGCCAGGCCTACAGTATGCCTTTGATGGAGTACTCACTGGATCAGCATCGTCTGGTGCTTGTGCTGGTGGCTCTAACAGGAACACAGTGCTGCCAGACACTGCAAGGCAATAGGTAAACCAAAGTCAGACAGTCCAAATTGATTCAATATGAATGTGGTTGTATTCCATGTAGAGATGGAAGGACATACCTTGAATGAAGCGGGTGGCATCTTGGGAGGAACCTATGATCGTCTCTTTCCCCCCAGGGATCCCCTCTAAGACGGGCCTGCCTTTATTTAGCTCCAAGGCCATGTCCTCTGCTGGGGTAAGGTCAGCCTTTGGTGACCCACCACCCGTGCCTTGTCTGTGGGTATTCTTTTTCACTGCTAAAACAGTACAGACAATGTGTGAGCAGGCACCTTCTGGGTACAATATATGCTTTGTTAAATATTAGTCCGGGACCATACCATTCTGCAGAATGTTCTTGTATTTGATTTTGACCTGCTGCCATGTCCGTTTTGGCCCGTTCATGTTTAATCTAGATCACACACACACACACACACACACACACACACACACACACACACACACACACACACACACACACACACACACACATTCTTTATCACAAGAACATTTAATGGAGTCACACTGACAAAAATGACTTGGTATTTTTGTATTGTTTTCAGTAAAAATATAAAAAAAAAAAAACAATAAAGATGTATTTTCTTGATTTTCTAAATGACCTAGCAAAATAAGTATAGGTTTAGACCAAAAATATAAACTTAAAGTAAATGTGTGCTTAAAACAAGCAAAAAATTTAAATATCTGTCAATATAATAAGAAAAATTCTTTTGAAATAAGTTTACTTTTTCCATAAACACTTACTTTTAGAAAAGTTCTCTTGTTTCACTGGCAGAGTTTTTTGCTTATTTTCCTAGGTTATTTTGCTCAAGAAAATATTTAAGATTTTTTTTAGATATTTTTTTTTTACTGAAAACAAGACAAAAATACTAAGTAAGAAAGACATTTTTGCAGTGCAGTGAGCAACCGACCTTGGGTCCTTTGAAAGCGCTATATAAATTAAAGTGATTATTATTATAGCTCATCTATGTATTTAAGAAAATTTTATTTATATAGCACTTTTCACAATTGTTTCATTCTGTCAAAGCTGCTTTACATTAATAAAAGCAGGGGAAACACAAAAAAAACCGGTGGACAACATAATAAGCAGAGTACAACGGCTAAGATTAAACCGTACTGAGCGTAGTAACGTAAAATAATAGTGTAAGGTTTTAATAATAATATATCATAGCTTTATACAGTGTGATGGAGTTACGTTACACAATTTCACTCATATATGCAGTGCATTTCAATAAAAAATGTAACCGTTTCATAATTACAGTACAACTGCGTTTTTGGAGATGTGAATTAACTTAAATATTTGATTTGTAATTGTGATGTTTCAGCGGAGCGTGAGTGTGTAATTGTGCACTACTTACGCATTCAGGCGGTCTGCAATACTTTGCCACGCTTTTTCTCTTTGCTTTATCACTGTGGCGGTGTTGCCTTTCTTCTTAATTAGATCTTTTACCTCCTCGTATGCCTCCATGAGGATTTGTGCTTCCGACGGGGAAAAGTACGCGGCTCTAGTTGCCATGGTAAATCAGTTAATCTGTGATCTGTGGCGGGGTCTATTTGAGTGAGCCGTAAGCGCGCACCTATCCAGGATTGGTTTCACCTGGCTTAATGAATCCGTGTCTGCTCATCCTGGCTTGGTCTTTGTGCAACCAATTAAGCCTGGACGCACATGTTTTGGCTTTATTGAGCTCAGCTGAGTCATTTATCCCGGATGTCTTAATTCTACTTTTGTGCAACAGGCCCCAGGTGCTCAGTCATTGGCTCTAGCAACAGGCCCCAGGTGCTCAGTCATTGGCTCTAGAGTGACAGCTCTCTTGATTTTGACAGTTCCGATCACATCTGGGACATTATCAGTAACCACTCCGGCCATCAAACTAAACAGCCTATGTGCTGCATCACTCCCGCAGCATTTTCAATCCACTAATCACGTATCGTAAAAGGTTACTGCCAACAATCAAATTGTCACTCTGGCCGTTAACAACTAAAGTTGGGACCATTACTCTACAGCCGCACATTTCCATTTCAAGTTGCATAAACCTAAAGGCAAAGTTCTCGAACCCCCGCACCCAATTAACACAATGTTTGTGGGCTGAAGGGTGCTGTTAAGACAGCATGCTGTAACAGCTGAGAGACCAGACCGGAGCTTAGGGTACAAGCCATTGAGCCGCTGTCTAGTAGAGTAGAGACAGTCACTTTTCCACCCAGTGTCACATTTTCATAGAACAGTCCATCATGTTGTTTGAGTCTCTGAATATTCTGGAGTACAGGTGTGCATCCCATGTCCCTCGCTTCACAAACACTTCGATACACAGACTCCAAATCGTCCAAGTCAGCCACAGGGGATTCACATATAGGCCCAACACTTGCCCCCACCACATGCAGGCCATCTAGTTTTCCTGCTGCTGCACCCCTTGCGAAATGGCTTTGGGTTTGACTACAGCCATAGGACACTCCGCTCTTGTGTGGTCAGGAGCATAACAGCTAAAGCACAGGCGGTCAGACCTGCAGTGGTGTATCATATTGTGTCCGGCATCTCCGCACACTGCACAGGGCACACTGGTTTTGACTCTGGAATTTTGCGTGCGCCCATTGTACTTGCTGAATGGCCTGGGCTGCTGCAAAACGCGTTCAAGCAGAGAAATAACTCTGTCCAGGCGATCCGGTTCACACTCAGCTGGCTGTACCAGGGTTGATCACAGCAGCCATTTGCAGTAACTGGAGACACACTATGTAGAGGGGCGACAACCTCTTGGTGTTGTGAACACACAACAGTGTTAATTTTCTGCTTGGAAGTTTGTCTGTGATTCCTACAATGTTCCACCAACTTTTCATGAATATCAGCAACCGTCCATTGATGCATAGGCCTGCACCTTAAAATGAGTGACAGTTCAGGGTCGGGACAGTTCTGGACAAACATAGCAGCCATGTCACGTGACAGATAGTCAAAAGTCTTATTTTGTCTTCTCAAAGAATCTTCAGTCGCTTCCAGAGCTCTGTTAAGTCTAAGCCAATAGTCAAAGGGGTGTTCGCCAGAGTGGGGTCGAGTAGCGTAAAAGTCAGCAAACGGCAAACAGGAGGTCACTGTGTCACTGAAATGCTGTTTTAGTATTTCAAAAATGGGATCCGGGCCTTCAGTCAAAGTCAAACCTGGCTTACTACGAACGCCTACTTTAACCACTTCACGTGCCCTCCCCACAAGCTTTGACATAATCTCCTCTGCCTGTTCAGACACCGGAATACTCCGCTTATTCATATAGGACAACATCATAACCTCCCACTCCCGAACAGAACATGTATCAGTACCATCCCCTTTGAAACTCACAGGCTCCTTCACATCTTGTCGTACAATGACATTCAGCATTGATGAATCATACACTACATACTACACTTGAACCCATTGCATTACTCAGACAGTACTCAATACAGGTAGCAATACTCTCACCAATAGAAACTCCAATCTGCGAAGCTATATAATCGGGCGTGGCAGGCGGAGAAGACACAGGAGAGTCCCGCCGGATGAAGCCAAAGAACGGGTCACGGCACCAGTGTAACCGTTGTACTTCTGCGTTGTGTTATTTGAGTGATGTGGTGCGTTAGGGATCACGAGACACGGTGGGAACTTTGGAGACTTTCTCCGTTTAATCTGGATGAAAATAATGAATTACTGATCAACATGTGCTTTTTACTCAGTCCAGCCCCAAACTCTTCCACCACAGAATTTACAAAAGGGTAAAACATTACATACCTGGATGAAAATAATGAATTACTGATCACCATGTGCTTTTTACTCAGTCCAGCCCCAAACTGTAGAAAACAGTGAACGAGTTAGCTAACCCTTGTAACTTCCTTTTCACAATAAACTAAACATTTGACCAACATCAATGCTCAATATAAACTTAATTGACAATATAACATTACAACAATGATAAATTCTAACAAAATAATAAAAGAATGACATTTAAAACAGAGGATTACACTGGCTAACTTACCTCTTCCACCACAGAATTTACAAAAGGGAAGAGGAAGTTGCGAACCCCGCTTTTATACTGGTGCACATGGGGAACAAACGAAGAAGAATAAAACAAAAATACAGAAAAAGTAGGTGAAGGACCAAAACAGCACAAAAGTCTAATAGAGGGTATGAACCACCACACAATACAAAAAAACAATTTTGTGTAATTATACTATTACTAATGAACCTGTTACACTAGGAGCCAGCTTTTATCACCTTTGGGTCGGGGCGTGTCCTATGCACTCTTCCGGCGGAAGAGGAAGTCGCTTGGGACATTTAAACAGAGTTAAACTAAAGTTTTAAAACATTCCTTTTGTTTCACCATATTTTCCTTGGTTTTCATAAAACACACCAAAAACATTTGTACTTGTAGGGTTATACAAAGAAAAGGTAGAGTATTATGAATATGTAGAATATTGTTGAAACATTCATTACATTTCATTAAAACAAAACGAAAACCATAAACTGGGGTAGGGAGTTATTTGGTCACAAGTCCGTGTCCTGGAAAAGAACTGTATAAACAACACAATATCAAAAATACATTTTCCTTTAATGCAATAATTACGATTTTGTCTTTTGATGATTGGATAGAGTCATTCCATTTAATCACCAGGGGGTAGTGTTTGACCATTGTAGAAAGGCCAGGGGCTCCTGGGAGATTTAAACACGTTCCTGGGGGAGTGGAGGTTATGTTTCAACAGTTCAATAGCCTTCGTATCTCCGAAGATTTACGAGTGTTCTGGCGTCAGGTAGACTAGCTCACATCTTCCTGTGAGGCTACCCAGAGTCCTAAGCGGAGCTCATCCGTGACTTAAAACACTGACCATCTGTGTGTGGAATCCGGAGACTGATCTGCTACACAATCCTCCGAATATATGTGTCCCCGCGGTCTCAAGGGAGGCGAGGGCCTTTATCGCCACTTGCGGCTTTAATTGTCTTTCTTTTTAACGTACTTAAGTTGTTTTCATTTTATTATTTAACCATTATTTATCCAGGAGTTTTTTTTCCGTGCATTATAAAAAAATAAAATAAAAAACAATCCAGTTCAAATCGTTCTTTATTGTAAATACACAAACATTGTTAGGACAGTTTACAATAATAGCTGAATTTTGGTGTATTTGGGCCTTCAGGATCAAGTCTCCATCTGCAAGAAAACTCGAGAAGAAAAGTCTAACATTTCATTTATAGCATCTTTTAAAAGTTTTTAACTTTGTAGATGTACTTTGAACCAATGATTGTCTCTTAAAAGAATTATTGATAAAAATATGGCCATAGAACAAAAGTGATTTTACGTAACTCACGCAATATAATGCATTTCCACCCTTCCACATTAAGCCAGTTAATGGTTAAAGCAGTCTTTAAGCTGGCCGGACGGGCGCATCAGCTGGCCGGAAATGAAGCCGTTAATACCCAAAATATTTATTATTAATATCTCAAAAACTATAACAGCACAAACAAAAATCTTTACAGCACAAACGAAGCACAAACGAATGACACCATTTTTGTCTATTTTTACGACAAATGGGGGGCTGGATGACGTCATCGGCCGAAAATTAAACTTGTAATATCTCAAAACTATAACAGCACAAACGAAAATCTTTACAGCACAAACCAGCAAAAAACGAAGCACAAACAAATTACACGATTTTGGGGCATTTTAAAGCATTTTAAAGCATTTTAAAGCATTTTTGGGGGCTGGGTGACCTCATATGACCTATAAAATAATCATTAATAACACAAAAACTATAACAGCACAAACGAAAATTTTTGCAGCACAAACGATCTAGTTTTGGAGTCAACTTCATGGCATAAGCCCATGCTGGATGTGTGTACCAAGTTTCATTTGCCTACGACAAACTAAACTTTTCACTTCCCATTGACTTTTTCCACATATTTGGGACGTTGCTATGGCAACACATTTATAGATAGGGGGTGGTTGTCATTGGCTTTTATGCTCGTCATGACATAAGAGATGTGTGTACCAAATTTCATGTCTCTATGACAAACTAAATTCTTGGGTCCCATTATAAGTTTGTAGGGGGCGCTGGAGAGCCATTTCTAAAGATAACCCTTTTATTTACATATCTTTGTGTTCAGGCCATGAATGTGCACAAACGCCTTTTTGGGTCTGACTCGATCCGAGAAGGCGTTTGAGAGTTAAGAGACATTTTATTTTCACAAAAATGGCCACCTCGTTACAGGCTTGCCACACCCATACCCGATAAGATATCAAAAACAAAGTCACAACTTTGGTTGGCACACGTGTCTAGATGATACTCACCAAATTTGGGGCCATTTAGATTAAAACACAATGATTTGCATCATTCTGCGCAAGGGGTGCGATTTTCGTGGTCGTTTCACCCCACATGGCGGACTTCCTGTTGAGTTTAGGGTGTGGCTGTAATTGACTTTTCTGTTTGCCCTGAGATGTCCTATGGATGTACCAAGTTCTGTATTTCTACATTGGAAAAGTTTCACTTTCCATAGGCCCAATGTATTTTGACTTTTGTAGGGGTCACCACTGAGTCATTTTTCGTATTTTTTTTCGGGGACTTCAAATACATACATTTTTCGCTGAGCTTGAAGTCTGGGACCAATAAAAATGACATAGTGCATGTTTACTGGGTCAAATTTAGGACCATTTTGCAGAAAAAAATAAATAAATAAATAAAATAAATAAATAATAACTCGACCAAAAACAATAGGCCCTCACGGTCATCACCGGCTCAGGCCTAATTACAATGACTAGGCCATGTTTAATTGTTAGTAGAAAAGGTTATCACCCATAGTCAGTACTACATTCTACATTACAAGATCATCTTCATATTAACCTTAACTGCATGTATGTAATAATGTATTATTATTTTAGAAGTTGTTCTTTATGATTTCTGAAGTCTCTAAATGTAATAAAACAATGTTATTTTACCATTCTGGTAACATCGTGTTTGTGCATTTATAAATGCATTTATCAGGAGGAACTTCAGCCCTTGGACATTTACAAATCAGTTTGGACACTACTGCTATACACAATTAATTTATCCTGGTGATCACTGCTCTATTTCCAAATGAGAAAGCGGTTGTGAAGATTTCTAGCTGTAGATAAATATGCTTTTGTATCTGCTGTTATTCACAGAGTTTAGGCATGTGGTTTGGGAATGCAAGCAATTAAGGACTAGTTTGACAAATCATAGCCACTGCTCTAAATAACTGCTCTGTGCTTTCACTTTAGAACTGGTTATGTCTGTCATAAGAAGGTTTGGCCTTTTTGCACCATGTACAGCCTCTTTTACAATGGGAATGGCATTGGGCAAATGACAGATATTGTTTAGTACATGGTATCATTGGTTCATGGTAATTGTCAGCACAAGTTTTATAATGCTTTAAGAGAATAGAAATAAACCTAAGATAGATGCTTGTGGAGCTATATATTGGAGGAAATATTTTATATTGTCATTATGTAAAATTGTATATAATGACAATAGTGGAACTCCTTAGTTGTGTCTTCTTGTTTTTCTCGTCTGATCTATATTTATTTGACTTTTCCCCCAAACCCCTTTAAAAGCAAATATTCTTATTTTTTTCCTACTGTCAAGAAGTCCTTTACGTTCAGCTATTTTAAGCTATTTCCCAAAAATGATGACTTTTTTTATTCTCTGCTGGAGTCAATTTGGGGAAACGGCTGTGATAGTTGACGTGTTCAGTAATGGCCTCTGAGATGTAATGGTAAGGCTTTTCCCAGAATCCACTGACACATCATTGGTGCCATTAAAGTATTTAAGAACAGCACAATAGACTCCAAAAGAAACTTGGCTGCCTCAAGTATATTTAGAGAAAAAACAAGTTTGACAAAAGAATAGGGGCTTTTTACCATTTATAAAACAAGCATAAATGTCTTAAAATGCGGTATATAATAATTCAGTAAATATTAACACCACATTATCCATAATTAAAGTTCCATGTTTCAAAGTACAAATGCTTATCTGGCATATTTAGTTTTCTAAATGAGGGAACATCGGATGTTTTTTAGTTTTTTTTTTCCTCAAACTGACGATTCAGCAGTGCAGAGAGAAAAAGAGGCATTTCGCAAATCTTTAGAGGCACGTTATGAAAAACCCAAAGTGCACTAGCTCAGGCTTATTTCCTCAGATGATCATAAAAGTGGCTCATTTCTTTGAGTTGTAGCCTTTGAGGTTTTCCCTGGAGATTTAAATAGTGTTTTATTTGGAGTTTGAAAATTTAATTTAGAAGTAAATTGCCTGTAGGTGAATGATTTCTCTGAGGCAACAGTCAGTAATCACACCTGAGTTACTGCCATTTGGTAACATGACTTCTGAGTAAGAGTACAAATTTTCCATTTTACATGGCCTTACCTGACACCACTCTCTGATGGGAACTGAGCCCTGATACTCTACTGAAAGCCACCAGACTCCACAGAGAAAAGCTGTAATTTTACCTGCACAACACTACAGTTACTGTTTCAAACTGTTACCGTTATTATGATCCGAGTGTTTCAGGGGAGCGCTTACAGGAGGACACAGGTAGCTGCAATGAGGGTGTAGCGTATGAGCTATAATATATTTTGTAATAAGAAATATTAATTTAATAATTTGGGTAAATTATCAATTAATATTTTTATCATCAAAATTGTCCCGTAAAGGGGCACCAAAATAACACTGTAGCGTATATAGTGTCATATACAAGGGTATGTTTGTATAAACATATAGAAGATTAATTTTAATAATTTCAATAATTAATTTTGATATTAATATTAGTTCATTAAAATTAATTTCTAATTAAAAGGGGGCACCACCCTGGTTTTAACAGGTCCAGAGAAACTGTTTAGCCTAGTCTCATTAATCTTAAAGGAAGAGAATTCTATTGTTTTTGAACATTTCTTAATTATAAACAGAGAAACATTAATGTCTTTTATGGGGTTTTATTAAAAATCACACAGATCTAACACAGGTATAAGGATAACTTAACATTGGAACAGGAAAGGATAAACACAAAACACAGGAGCACGAAGGGTTAAATACAGAGGTAAACATTTGCTTCCACAGGGTTTGAGAAACCAGAGGAATGTTTAGACAATCTAACTGATGGCATTTAACTAAAGGGCCTTTAACGGAGGAGGGAGTGGCGGTTTTGGGCAGAGGACGCGTTTTAACGACGCCAAGGCTGTGGTGTCACGTGCGGACTTACTGGGGTCAGCGGGCTGGCTCTGTCCGGTGGGTCGCTATCAGCGGTCCGGGAGTCCGAATGTTGGAGCGTTCTGGGCGCTTCCTGGAGCGTTCCACACTGAAGATGCCGCGTGTCGTCTCCTCCAGAGGGTTTGCAGCCGGTGTAGAAAGGGATGTCCGTTTGTTGCTCAGGGCGCCTGGACCTCCGTGTACCGTTAAAAGTCTTGGACAGGTCATTGCAGTGTCAATGAAAGAGTTCTCAGCTGTTTGCTGGTTAAAACTTGCTTCTGCGCTCCTTTGGGAAAGTAGCAGGCGCTTTTAGCAGGCACAGTCTTAGAACAAAAGTTTACTCGCGCTAACACGAGGCTCAAAAGCTTAGCCGTGGTGGCATTAGCGGTCCTGAGGGACCACAGACGCAGAGGTCAAGAGGCGAAAAGCAGAAGAGAGCTTAGCCATGGTGGTGGCATTACCGGTCCTCAGTGGACCGGCCCTTGTGGGGTCAGTGAAGGCGGAGGGCAGAAGAGCCAGCAGCAAAGAGGAAGAGTTTTGGCTCGCAGCCAGTTTTATCACCTTCGAAAGCGGGCGCTCTTCCGGCGGAAGAGGAAGTTAGCGGAAGGGGAAGTTGCTGGGAACGTCTGACTAAAGTTTTTACTAAAGTTTTAAAACATTCCTTTTGTTTCAACCCATTCTCATAACACATAACACCCATTTATACTTGCAGGATTATACAAAGAAAAGTCGAGTATTATGGATCGTAGAATATTGTTGAGACATTAATTACATTCCATTTAAAACAAACGGAAACCATAAACCATAAAGGGAGTTATTTGGTCACAACTCCGTGTCCTGGAAAAGAACAGCATAAACATCACAATATCAAAAATACATTTTCCTGTAATGTAATTACGAAATTGTCTTTTGATGATTGGATAGAGTCATTTGTTCATTTGACCACCAGGGGTCTTTGATCGTTCTTGGGCGTTAGGATCAAAAGCATTCCAATTGTCAATTGGAGTGGAGATGGAGCTCTCTGGTAAAGAGCACAGTTCTTGACTCCAGCTAAAATAACAATGTTATCTTCAGTTTATGGTTAAAAAGACATGGCACCGGGGGGGGGGGTGGCACTGGTCCTGGGCCACCTTTGATCCTGGTGCCCTGTGAACCCAGGTTCCACTGCTTGTAAAAGCAAGAGCAAAGTCATTAATAGCATTTCTTGTCCATAAAGCACTTTGGCCAGGCTTTTATCTGAAAGAAAACAGTGTTAAATTTGAGGCTTGTCTCTGAAGGCCTCCGGTAATGGAGGAAAAAGGGGCAGGACAGTTAATCCGTGGGGATTCCACTGGTGGTTCTGCTACAAGGGAAATGAATCCGTATACCTGTGAGGAGGGAGTGTTTAAAGGAAAGTGAAGCTTACAGCAAAAAGCAAACACCCCCGTATCCAGGTTATATCTTGGTTTTACTGTGGTTACGCTCATTTGTGGCTTTTAGATAAAATTTCTGTGTTTTAGGTTTATTTTACTGTAAAGTGTAAAAAATATATTTTTTTTTAAAGGAGAATGGGTATTATAGAGGTACAGGGAGTAGTATGAAGAGGATCAATGTGGCCTAGTTCTTACAAATATTATTTATACATTTTAGAATGTGAACATTACTGCAGCTGTTCTTTAGCCTGACCTGTGACCCCTGCCTTCTGCGTCTCCTCTCTGCTCTAATCTGTCAGTATGGACAATATTCTCTGTGACTGGTCTAAGTGTTATTAGCCTTAATGTTGGCTCTAAACATTATCAGACACTTAATGTTTGTGTTCTTGCTCTAGGTAATGAAAGAAGAACAGATGTTTTTGGGTCCTTCATTCAGTTAATTTGTTTGGCTGCACTAAAGGAAATTTCTTACTTATTTTTATTCATGTAAATATGTTGTTGAAGTTGTTGTTAAATTGATCATTATTAGGCCCGAGCCGGTGATGACCGGGAGGGCCTATTATTTTTCGGATTTATTTTTTTATTTTTTATTTTTTCTTCCGACAAATGATCCTAAATTTGACCCAGTGAACATGCACGAAAAGTCATTTTATTGGTCCCAGACTTCAAGCTCGGCGAAAAATTTATGTATTTGAAGTCGCGAAAAAAATCGAAAAATGACTCAGTGGCGACCCCTACAAAATCAAAATACATTGGGCCTATGGAAAGTGAAAGTAACTTTTTCCAACGTAGAAAAATGAAACTTGGTATATCCATAGGACACCTCAGGGCAAACAGAAAAGTCAATGACAGTCACACCTAAACTCAACAGGAAGTCCGTCATGTGGGGTGAAAGCATGGCCACTAAAATCGCACCCCTTGCGCAGAAAGATGCAAATCATTGTGTTTTAATCTAAATGGCCCCAAATTTGGTGAGTATCATCTAGACATGTGCCAACCAAAGTTGTAACTTTGTTTTGATATCTTATCGGGTATGGGTGTGGCAAGCCTGTAACGAGGTGGCCATTTTTGTGAAAATAAAGCGTCTTAACTCTCAAACGCCTTCTCGGATCGAGTTGGACCCAAAAAGGCGTTTGTGCACATTCATGACCTGAACAAAAAAATATGTAAATAAAGGGTTATCTTTAGAAATGGCTCTCCAGCGCCCCTACAAACTTATAATGGGACCCAAGAATTTAGTTTGTCATAGAGACATAAAATTTGGTACACACATCTCTTATGTCATGACGAGCATAAAAGCCAATGACAACCACCCCTATCTATAAATGTGTTGCCATAGCAACGTCCCAAAAATGTGAAAAAGTCAATGGGAAGTGAAATTTTTAGTTTGTTGTAGGCAAATGAAACTTGGTACACACATCCAACATGGGCTTATGAACAAAAAAGCCAATGGGGACCACACCCTATCACACACAGGAAGGCGGCCATTTTGAATTGAAAATGTGAACCGACTTAAAATACACCTCTTTTTAAAAGAACACAGACAATAGCTGCTTCATTCCACAGACACCAAACTTGGGCAAAATGAGCTAAACACATGTATGTAAAATAGACAAGCGTTTTTCTAGACTTTTTGCTCGAGTTATATTTTATTTATTATAATTTGGTATATATTTTTATTATAATTTTTCTGCAAAATGATCCTCAATTTGACCCAGTAAACGTGCAACTAAAGTCATTTTAATTGGTCCCAGACTTCAAGCTCGGCGAAAAATTATGTATTTGAAGTCCCGAAAAAAATACAAAAAATGACTCAGTGGCGGCCCTAGAAAAGTCAAAATACATTGGGCCTATGGAAAATGAAAGTAACTTTTTCCAATGTAGAAAAATGAAACTTGGTACATCCATAGGACACCTCAGGGCAAACAGAAAAGTCAATGACAGCCACACCTAAACTCAACAGGAAGTCCGCCATGTGGGGTTAAACGCGGCCACTAAAATCGCACCCTTGCGCAAAGATGCAAATCATTGTGTTTTAATCTAAATGGCCCCAAATTTGGTGAGTATCATCTAGACACGTGTGCCAACCAAAGTTGTGACTTTGTTTATGATATCTTATTGGGTATGGGTGTGGCAAGCCTGTAACGAGGTGGCCATTTTTGTGAAAATAAAATGTCTCTTAACTCTCAAACGCCTTCTCGGATCGAGTTGGACCCAAAAAGGCGTTTGGTTACATTCATGACCTGAACACAAAAATATGTAAATAAAGGGTTATCTTTAGAAATGGCTCTCCAGCGCCCCTACAAACTTATAATGGGACCCAAGAATTTAGTTTGTCATAGAGACATGAAATTTGGTACACACATCTCTTATGTCATGACGAGCATAAAAGCCAATGACAACCACCCCCTATCTATAAATGTGTTGCCATAGCAACGTCCCAAATATTTGGAAAAAGTCAATGGGAAGTGAAAATTTTAGTTTGTCGTAGGCAAATGAAACTTGGTACACACATTAAGCATGGGCTTATGAACAAAAAAGCCAATGGGGACCACACCCTATCACACACGGGAAGGCGGCCATTTTAAATTGAAAATGTGAACCGACTTAGAATACACCTCTTTTTTAAAAGTACACAGACAATAGCTGCTTCATTCCACAGACACCAAACTTGGGCAAAATGAGCTAAACACATGTATGTAAAATAGACAAGCGTTTTTCTAGACTTTTTTGCTCGAGTTATATTTTATTTTATTATAATTTGGTGTATTTTTTTTTTATTATAATTTTTCTGCAAAATGATCCTAAATTTGACCCAGTAAACGTGCAACTAACAGTCATTTTAATTGGTCCCAGACTTCAAGCTCGGCGAAAAATTAATGTATTTGAAGTCCCCGAAAAAAAAATACAAAAAATGACTCAGTGGCGGCCCCTAGAAAAGTCAAAATACATTGGGCCTATGGAAAATGAAAGTAACTTTTTTCCAATGTAGAAAAATGAAACTTGGTACATCCATAGGACATCTCAGGGCAAACTGAAAAGTCAATGACAGCCACACCCTAAACTCAACAGGAAGTCCGCCATGTGGGGTTAAACGCGCGGCCACTAAAATCGCACCCCTTGCGCAAAAATATGCAAATCATTGTGTTTTAATCTAAATGGCCCCAAATTTGGTGAGTATCATCTAGACACGTGTGCCAACCAAAGTTGTGACTTTGTTTATGATATCTTATTGGGTAAGGGTGTGGCAAGCCTGTAACGAGGTGGCCATTTTTGTGAAAATAAAATGTCTCTTAACTCTCAAACGCCTTCTCGGATCGAGTTGGACCCAAAAAGGCGTTTGGTTACATTCATGACCTGAACACAAAAATATGTAAATAAAAGGGTTATCTTTAGAAATGGCTCTCCAGCGCCCCCTACAAACTTATAATGGGACCCAAGAATTTAGTTTGTCATAGAGACATGAAATTTGGTACACACATCTCTTATGTCATGACGAGCATAAAAGCCAATGACAACCACCCCCTATCTATAAATGTGTTGCCATAGCAACGTCCCAAATATTTGGAAAAAGTCAATGGGAAGTGAAAATTTTAGTTTGTCGTAGGCAAATGAAACTTGGTACACACATTAAGCATGGGCTTATGAACAAAAAAGCCAATGGGGACCACACCCTATCACACACGGGAAGGCGGCCATTTTGAATTGAAAAAGGAGAACCGACTTAAAATACACCTCTTTTTTAAAAGAACACAGAGAATAGCTGCTTCATTCCACAGACACCAAACTTGGGCAAAATAAGCTAAACACATGTATGTAAAATAGACAGGTGTTTTTCTTGACGTTTTTGCTCGAGTTATATTTTTTTATTATAATTTGGTATATTTTTTTTTAGTATAATTTTTCTGTAAAATGATCCTCAATTTGACCCAGTAAACGTGCAACTAAAAGTCATTTGTATTGGTCCCAGACTTCAAGCCCGGCGAAAAATTTATGTATTTGAAGTCGCCGGAAAAAAAATACGAAAAATGACTCAGTGGCGACCCCTACAAAAGTCAAAATACATTGGGCCTATGGAAAATGAAAGTAAATTTTTCCAATGTAGAAATACAAAACTTGGTACACCCATAGAACACCTCAGGGCAAACAGAAAAGTTTATTACAGCCATACCGTAAACTCAACAGGAAATCTACTATGTTGGGTGGAATGCGTGACCACCTAAATCTCACCCCTTGTGTCTAAAGGCTTTTCATCTAAACAGCTCCAAATTTGGTGAGTATCATCTAGACACGTGTGCCAAAAAAGTTATCAATTTGTTTTTTGATACATTTGTGGCTGTGGTCGTAATGAGTCTGTGAAGAGGCAACCTTTGGGAAATAAATGCCATTTCCCAATTGCCAGGATCCTTCCTTTAGAGGAGGCCCCTCCAGAGCCAAGCCTAGAGTCTTAGAAAACTCCTCAGAATCCTTTGGAACTTGTAACCTTGTACTTTTAGACAAGTTATATTTACATTTTGCCTTTTAAACAGGGGGTGCAGCGATTCCTGAGTCATCTCAAATCTCCAGCCAGTACTTTGTTTTCTCGCCTTAGCCCAAGCATAATCTATTATTTTCAAAGGTTCAGACAGCTCCCAGGAAAACCAGGGATTGTGGAGACCTTTAACTCTAAATTACAAGGTGGTGTAGCAGGCCCCAGCAGTATCACAGGCCCGGTTATTTGACATTACCGTGAAGTTTACGCTTTAAAGCACGAAATGCAATCCTCCGAGTGCATGTGTCCCATGGTCTCAAGGGAGGCGAGGGCCTTTATCGCCGCTATGCGCTTTAATTATTATTATTATTATTAGGTTAATTAGGAAATTTTGGTGGGTGATATACATACTATACAATTAACACTTTGATCATGCATTGCTAGTGTTGATCAGGTAGGCCTTTTTTATTTTTTTTTACCTTTGGTTATTGTTGTTTATCCATAATTTCAAATAAAAATCCCCCAATGCCTTTTAAGTGCAAACCATTAGCCCAAATTGTGCAAAGTAACTACAGCACTAGTTAAAGCCCAAATTACGCAAAAGAGTTAATCATTTGCTGACAGCGTGGTCCCCCCAGTTAAACAAAAAATTTAATCTGCACCCTTCTACTTTGGGCTGCATAGTGTGGCTTGTAATCTTTGTCATGTCTATTTATGTATACATGTAATATGATCCACAAGACTAGTTTCCCCTTGGGGACCAATAAAGTCTATCTTGAAACTATCTTGAATCTTGAAACTGTACGTATAGTCACCTTTATTTTTCATGTTTAAGTACAAACCCGATTCCAAAAAAGTTGGGGAACTGTCAGGGGCGGATTTAGACATTTTGGGGCCCAAGGCAAACACAGACATGGGGCCCTCTACATCTCTTGTTTCCCTCCTTTTGGCAATCCTTATTAAAAAAAAAAAAAAAAAAAAAAAGAGCCCTACTTGTTACTTTTCTTCAGCAGTCTTCACACAGCAATGATGTATAGACATCTGGAGTTGTATCTGTAAGAAAAAAAGAAGAAAAATAAAAAACACAGAACAACATTCTGTTTAACAGATGTATCCTCTGTAAAATTGTATTTACATAAAATTTTCTCTGTACAATAATATGTATTGTGTATTTACACAGGGAAGAGGTGTCATTGGTTGTCATTTACCTTGGTTGTTCTGATAGTATCTTCTATATGGATCTGCTTGCTGCTACATGTTGTTTTTGGACTTCTGCCTTGTGTTACTAAAGTGAGAAGAAACACACAAGACAATAAGTGATCAATTAGTAAAAATAACTTACCTTTTAAAATGTTTACCTTTTTTCTTTCACTGACTTTCTCCTGCTCTCCCTTTTTTCTGACCATTTCTTCATTTCCCTTGTCTCTGTTTTTGCATCTTTTTCGTCTTCTCCCTTTGGTCTTTGTCTATCTTTTTCTTCTTCTCTCTTTGGTCTTTGCCTATCTTTTTCTTCTTCTCTCTTTGGTCTTTGCCTGTCTTTTTCTCCCTTTGGTCTTTGCCTGTCTTTGTCTTCTTCTCTCTTTGGTCTTTGCTTGTCTTTTTCTTCTTCTCTCTTTGGTCTTTGCCTGTCTTTTTCTTCTTCTCTCTTTGGTCTTTGCCTATCTTTTTTCTTATTCTCTCTTTGGTCTGTGTGTGAGTGAGTGTGTCTGTGTGTGTGAGTGAGTGTGTCTGTGTGTGTGAGTGAGTGTGTCTGTGTGTGTGAGTGTGCCTGTGTGTGTGAGTGAGTGTGCCTGTGTGTGTGAGTGAGTGTGCCTGTGTGTGTGAGTGAGTGTGCCTGTGTGTGTGAGTGAGTGTGTCTGTGTGTGTGTGTGTGTGTGTGTGTGAGTGAGTGTGTCTGTGTGTGAGTGAGTGTGTCTGTGTGTGAGTGAGTGTGCCTGTGTGAGTGAGTGTGTCTGTGTGTGTGAGTGAGTGTGTCTGTGTGTGAGTGAGTGTGCCTGTGTGTGAGTGAGTGTGCCTGTGTGTGTGAGTGAGTGTGTCTGTGTGTGAGTGAGTGTGCCTGTGTGTGTGTGTGTGTGTGTGTGTGAGTGAGTGTGTCTGTGTGTGAGTGAGTGTGTCTGTGTGTGAGTGAGTGTGTCTGTGTGTGAGTGAGTGTGCCTGTGTGTGTGAGTGAGTGTGTCTGTGTGTGAGTGAGTGTGCCTGTGTGTGTGTGAGTGAGTGTGTCTGTGTGTGTGAGTGAGTGTGTCTGTGTGTGTGAGTGGAGTGTGTCTGTGTGTGAGTGTGTCTGTGTGTGTGAGTGAGTGAGTGTGTCTGTGTGTGTGAGTGAGTGTGTCTGTGAGTGAGTGTGCCTGTGTGTGTGAGTGAGTGTGTCTGTGTGTGAGTGAGTGTGCCTGTGTGTGTGAGTGAGTGTGCCTGTGTGTGTGAGTGAGTGTGTCTGTGTGTGTGTGTGTGAGTGAGTGTGCCTGTGTGTGTGAGTGAGTGTGTCTGTGTGTGTGTGAGTGGGTGTGCCTGTGTGTGTGAGTGAGTGTGTCTGTGTGTGTGAGTGAGTGTGTCTGTGTGTGTGAGTGAGTGTGTCTGTGTGTGTGAGTGAGTGTGTCTGTGTGTGAGTGTGTCTGTGTGTGTGAGTGAGTGTGTCTGTGTGTGTGAGTGAGTGTGTCTGTGTGTGTGAGTGAGTGTGTCTGTGTGTGTGAGTGAGTGTCTGTATTGTCATGTCTAAAGCACTATAATCTGACCTTGCGAGCTTTGGCCTCAGCAAATCTTGCTATCACTGATTCCATATCCAGTGACTTCCTGACTTCCTGCTCGATGGAGAGAACAGCTAGAGCAGACAGCCTGTCCTGTGACATAGTTGATCTGAGGTACGTTTTGATTAGTTTCAGTGATGAGAAACTTCTCTCACCCAGCTACTGTAACAGGAGAATGAGGAGGAGTCTGAAAGCTATACTCAAATTTGGATATATGTCAAGTAAATTCTCTTTATATATATAGTCAAGCATCTCAAATGGTGATGAGACATGTGGCGGGAATGACCTAACTGCACCCTTAACCTCAAGCTTCAGATCTTCTGCATCAATGTCGTTCCATGCTCATTGCACTACCTTAAATCTACTGCTTACCTTAAGCTAACATACAATTGTATACATCTACCTGTAAAATTCTGTTTATAGTTAGAGACATCTGTATATTACATTTACATTTATAGTACATATTCACCTGTAAATACTGTTTATAGAAAGAGACACCTGTAATTATATTTATGGCACACACTCACCTGTTATAGTAATAACCATCTGTATATTTATATTCATTGTACATATTACCTGTAAATCCTGTACATCTCCATATCCTGCACTTATGCAACCATTGTATATATCCTGCACTTGCTGCTATTGCACTTCTGGTTAGACCTAAACTGCATTTTGTTGCCTTGTACCTGTACTTGTGTAATGACAATAAAGTTGAATCTAATCTAATCTATCTAATCCTTTGCTCTAATCTGTGGCAGCATTCATCCAGCTTCCCTTCCTTCTCAGTGCTTCTCATTGTGTCGAGTGAGTAGAGAAATCCATAAAGCTCATAGATTTCCATCTTCAAGTCCAAGTGTAACACATTGGTCAGAATGACTGCTAGTACTCATTAGTTGTTCATTGGAATTGTCGTCTTTTTCGTTATAGACATCGTCATCATTATTATCACTGTCACTGAAAGTGAACGCGGAAGTTTTGTTACCTGCAGCTGCAGTTGAAGGATCCTCCTCATCCTGTAAAATTGCCATGCATTTAACGTTAGCAGCAATATCGCTTGAGCAGCCTGGGCTAGCACTGTCGGCAACGGGTAGCTCCTCCACGCTAGCAGCAATGCTAACATTGTCAGCGGGGCCGGGCATCACAAAAAAGTTTGTTAACTTCGGCAATTTTGCTAAAAACTTTTTGCTTGCCTCCTGTTTCTTCCTTTTTTCAGCACCGCTTGGGTAGCTTCACTTCATTTTTACTGTCAACACTCTCTCTCTGTACACTCTGTCTTCTTCATCAGTTTTTGGCGCATTACAGCCTTGTCACTTTCGCAGATGCGCAGTAAGTGAAATAATGGAATAGTCCAATGTAGTCAGGTGGGGGGGGGGCCTCCTGTCTGCGACACTAATGATTTGATGCCATTTTTCACAAATGGAGTTTTAGAAATATATATTTTGCACGAAGTAAAAAAAAATAAAAATCTTTAAACAAGTTAATGGGGCATTTTGGGGGCCCCTAGGTAGCCTCGGGCCCAAGGCAATTGCCGACCTTTGCCTAATGGTAAAGTCCGCCCCTGGGAACTGTACAAATTGTGAATAAAAACAGAATGCAATGATGTGAAAGTTTCAAATTTCAATGTTTTACTCAGAATACAACATAGATGACATATCAAATGTTGAAAGTGAGACATTTGAAATGTCATGCCTGATATTGGCTCATTTTGGTTTTCTTGAGAGCTACACATTCCAAAAAAGTTGGGACAGGTAGCAATAAGAGGCTGGAAAAGTTAAATGTACATGATCCAGAAGCACAGGTGTTTTCTCTGGAGCCAAGGCTCATTTAAAATTGACTGTTGCAAAGTGGAAAACTGTTCTGTGGTCAGACACTGTACACAATTTGTACAGTATCCCAACCTTTTTGGTTTGTATGTAACAATAATAAAAGTCATAACTAAGGTGACTTTTTTAGACTTAAAGCCTAAACCTACTGTTATAAAAACATTTTGGCACAGTTGCCAAACAGCTGAACATATTTGAACATGAAAAATGACAACCGTATGAATCATTGAGGCAGTACTTCCAAGCCGTTGGGTGAGGCTGGTCACAAGACTTTGTACAGAAGGTCAAATGCATATTTTCTATTGTGCTTTGTTGGTAATTCAGGGCGTGGGCCAAGGACAAACCCAGCAATTAAATGCTTTTGTTTATTTGAGTCATATTCTTTTTAGTGATGTATTTAATTATTATTATAATTATATTATAAGTCACCTAATAATACAGTAAAGATACTTGGGCCTGGATAATCAACAGTTAATCGCAGGGCTAGCACTTACAGACATACACAGACATTCAGACACACCAGTTCACCTATGCATGCATTTCTTTGTAGCTAAGGAAGCTATGGAGCCTTGGGGTAATCCACAACACTCAAATGCAAATATAAGGAACTCAGTTTACCTCCAGCCATACCACCAACTCATAGCTTTTGCTCCAGGACACCTCTCCAAACAGTTCCCTAGTGCAAACCAAAACCAAACCTGGGACTTCTAACGAGCCTGCAGGTTGAATTCCAAATAAACAGATAAGAACCAGCAGACTTATCACAAATGTACATAAAACGTGGTAAATATGAAGAACCACTTTATTATTGTAGCAACTGGGATTGTTAGGAGGAAACAATTATCTGTGAATTAAGAGAATGAAAAATAAGGAAATAAAAACCATTTACAGTATTACCTTCCTCTATGAATTTTCTCAAAATCCAGTGACAAGACTGATTTTCTCCAATGGAACAGTGTCGTCCTCATCCTCTTCGCTGTCAACATTGGGTTATGGCCAGGAAATGCTCTGGATCAAGGTCTACAAGGGATAAAATATAAACATTTCATGTCAGGATTGAAACTTTTATCTAATGTTGCAAAGTGATCTCAAAATTGTAGTGATCTTTGTATGAATGAACAATCAATTTGTGTCACATTAGTAACAACTTTAACATATGACTAAAATAAACCATTCATTTTAGATGCACACACCCTGTGACACCAAACAAAACTACACACAGTCTTTGCAAAAATAAAATCATAAATGGCTGAATAATAAATGGCTAAATTGGCTGGATGTCAAGTCGGCCAACTTCTACAGATATTTCTGTAGAAAACGGTGGGGGCACCGTTTTGATGAGTTGAGTAGTTCACACATAACGACTGGCGACCTCTGATCGATCACTGATTTACTCGCAATCACAGCCTGACAGTCTCCGAGCAGCAAATCTGGCTAAACATTGTGTAGTGTGAACCGTGTTTACCTGCGGGTTAAGCTCCTCACTTGACTCCCTTGGGAAAATTAAGGGGTGGACATCTGGCCTATCTGAAAGAAGTGGCCAGATTCCTGTTTGTTTAAGGCCTTTCCGTATTTGTTTAATTGGCTGTTTAACACAATGAAGTACCTGCAGACAGATTTGACAGGACAGAAGATAACATTTACACAGAGGCATTATTTTATAGGAAAGAGACCGTAGGCACAGATGTAACATGAGTTACACAGCCAACCTCCAATATACACACGTGGACAAAAATGTTGGTACCCTTCGGTCAATGAAAGAAAAACTCACAATGGTCACAGAAAAAACTTTATTCTGACAAAAGTAATAATAAATAAAAATTCTATGAATGTTAACCGATGAAAGTCAGACATTGCTTTTTAACCATGCTTCAACGGAATTATTTAAAAAAATAAACTCATGAAACAGGCCTTGACAAAATTGATGGTACCCCTAGAAAAGACTGTAAATAATGTGACCAAATGGACATGTTAATTCAAGGCGTGTGCACTAATTAGCATCACAGATGTGTACAATCTTGTAATCAGTCAGTGGGCCTATTTATAGGGCTTCAGGTAGTCACTGTGTTGTCTGGTGACATGGTGTGTACCACACTCAACATGGACCAGAGGAAGCGAAGGAAAGAGGTGTCACAGGAGAATAGAAAGAAAATTATAGACAAGCATGATAAAGGTAAAGGCTATAAGACCATCTCCAAGCAGCTAGATGTTCCTGTGACTACAGTTGCACATATTATTCAGAAATTTAAGATCCATGGGACTGTAGCCAACCTCCCTGGACGTGGCCACAGGAGGAAAATTGATGACAAATCAAAGAGACGGATAATCCGAATGGTAACAAAAGACCCCAGAAAGACTTCTAAAGAGATCCAAGGTGAACTCCATGCTCAAGGAACATCAGTGTCAGATCGCACCATCCGTCGTTGTTTGAGCCAAAGTGGACTACATGGGAGACGACCAAGGAGGACATCATTGTTGAAAACAAATCATAAAAAGCTATAGACTGGAATATGCCACTACATGTTGACAAGCCACAAAGCTTCTGGGAGACAGATGAGACAAAAATGGAACTTTTGCCAAGGCACATCAGCTCTATGTTCACAGACGGAAAAATGAAGCATATCAAGAAAAGAACACTGTCCCTACTGTCAAACATGGAGGAGGCTCTGTTATGTTCTGGGGCTGCTTTGCTGCATCTGGCACAGGGTGTCTTGAATCTGTGCAGGGTACAATGAAATCTGAAGACTATCAAGGGATTCTAGAGAGAAATGTGCTGGCCAGTGTCAGACAGCTTGGTCTCAGTCGCAGGTCATGGGTCTTGCAACAGGACAATGACCCAAAACACAGCAAAAAAACCCCAAGAATGGTTAAGAGGAAAACATTGGACTATTCTAAAGTGGCCTTCTATGAGCCCTGACCTCAATCCTATTGAGCATCTTTGGAAGGAGCTGAAACATGCCGTCTGGAAAAGACACCCTTCAAACCGGAAACAACTGGAGCAGTTTTCTCATGAGGAGTGGGCCAAAATACCTGCTGAGAGGTGCAGAAGTCTCATTGACAGTTACAGGAATCGTCTGATTGCAGTGATAGCCTCAAAAGGTTGTGCAACGCAATATTAAGTTAGGGTACCATCAATTTGTCCAGGCCTGTTCCTTGAGTTTATTTTTAAATAATTCTGTTGAAGCATGGTTAAAAAGCAATGTCTGACTTTCATTGGTTAACATTCATAGAATTTTTATTTATTATTACTTTTGTCAGAATAAAGTTTTTTCTGTGACCATTGTGAGTTTTTCTTTCATTGACCGAAGGGTACCAACATTTTGTCCACGTGTGTAAATACTAACAAGTTAATTTATAAAAATAATTACTGCATGTGAAAGCAATTCCTGGAACAGCCAGACACGATTGGTGGATGTTGGAAATGGAAGATCTCAGGACAGGCAAAGCTCAGTCACTTTGGTGTTTTCTTCTGCAGTAAGTTCAGCATTCTTCAGCTAAAGCAGGTACACATTCACAAAAGGTAAAAGAATTTAATTACATGAAAAGTTGTCACCAAGCAATCCACAAAAATGCAAAAAGGTACAATAAAAATAACTAACATTTGGAGTAAATAGACACCAAAAGCTTTGGGAATCACGGATTATAAAATGTCTCGCCACAGACATGTTTGATATGAACAAAAATTTAATTCGTACAAATGTGCAATGTGTAACCAAGTTACTCACCAAACCAATTGTTTCACGATGGTCAATATCAGGACAGTCTTCCAGTGTCAGAGCTGATGCTGCAGTGTCGATGCTCTCACCAGTCAATAGGGTCACCACAGGCAAACTGAGTCCAGAGAAGCTGGACCCACCATGCAGGAAAGAATGGCCAATCATACGACCTGCCATCTGAAATAGGTTGCTTTCCCGCAGGACAGCAGCTGCAGATGGAACCCGATGTTCTTTTTCCCCCTCAAAAAGGGTTGTAGGAGCAGCAGAGCCTTAATAAAAAATAAAAAGGCCAAGTAACTGAGCATTATGTTTAAAAACATGCTTGATCACAGTTAGACCCAAATGAATCTTTGGAGGTTCATTTAGATTAAGTTATAAGTAGAGTTTACAAGTCAATACCATTCCCTCATTTGATGACAGTCTCCAATAAATAGGCTATAAAAAGTACTGCAATTAAAAAAGAAAACGGACACACACACAATATACAAACCTAAATTTATTCTGAAACCAGTTTTCAATTTCTGCATGGCCATTGACAAAACATGTCTGTTGACACCATCACCCACTGCTGCATCTCCTTGGGGGAAAATATTATTTGAGATGAAAAGGACAATCGACCAGATTATGTCAAGAAAACAGAGCATGGCTATTGTGCAAAAATTTTCTGAGTTTACAACGATAAATAAAGGGGGTTAAGGGACATGGACTCAAATCAATTCAGTGAATAACTGTACGTTCACACCGGCGTCGAGAGCGTCAAAAATCGCCCTTGCCGCTCTGCTCACGACGCTGCACAAAGATTCGAGAGCGCTCAGAGGCTCTGACGTAGATCGAATGCTTATTTTGTATTTAAAGTGGCCGCAAAGGAAACAAGCTTGTTGATCTCGTGCAGACTAACCCCAAGGAGGGTAACGTTATGAGGTAAACCTCATTAAATATTGTTGTGGACGAAATATTAAGATCCTTTACTTAAAATGAACAAATCTCAGACACCTTGGTCAACGTATCACTTTTAATTAATTTTTTTATGTCCCTGTACCCAAACAGGGACTCCTCATAGATTATTGCAAACTTGAAACAGCAATAATCAACCTGTCCTCCATTGTGCTTGGTAACCAATGGTCGGAGCTGCGTTCTCTGGAATCCTCTCAAGCGGTGGACTTCTACGTTCCGATTGGTTGCTGCCCAACCGCGTCATAGCTCATTACCATAAAGTTGCCTTGATTTCAACTCTCCTCGACGCTCTCAACGGCCAAGTCGCGCAGCTCCTCGCCGCTGCTCGACGCCGGCTTACATTGAAAATGAATGAATGACGCCGGCGGTGTGAACGCACAGTAACTACCAATAATGGAAAAAGTTGCACGCTTTATTAATACCTCTCAGCTTGCACTTGAATGGAGCTGCCCAGTCTACATTATTCTGCTTATAGAATGAGATGAATGCATTGTCCTGTTCTTCTTCTTCATCAAACATGTTGAGTGACAAAGCAAAAATAACTTTGTTTTAGCAGTGACATTTTGAAATCCCCGCAGGTTACTCTAATATGTCATGAGGAGGAACTTGATATCAATATTCCTTTTTTAAATCACTTGACAAAAGTTATTGTGACAACATTATTTTCAACAATGCAGCACTATAGCAGAAATAGTGTATAAATTACCTGCTGACAATTGTGGAACTGAGGGTCCTGGCAATTCTTTTCCCCTTGGGGGACTGGCTGCTACACTGGGTCCAGCACAGTTCATTCTTAGAACAGACCAAATAAACTATAATAAAAAACAATGCTTGGAAGAATGGGAAACAGCCAAATCATAAGTGGTGATTACTTTAATCATTTACCATCCAGTTGGTCAGTGGTGCCAAATGTTTATATTAAAATTAAGACAGTTAATTTTAACAGTTAAGAGAGTTCATTTACAAAACTAGGTTAGTAAAAAGGTGCTACAGAATTAATATGAATAAAAAAAATTGGTAAAGCAGTAGCTCCAGAAAAACTTCAACACGTCATGCCCCCTCCCTTTATGCAGAAAGGTGTCCCACTGATCATTCTTAACGTAATACGCTCATGAAATGACACTCTTTACACATGTCCTTCCTCATACTTAGAACATGTCATTACATTCTGATCATGTCTGACTATCAGTTACCTGAATCTATCAGATATGAACGTCCTACCTGTCACCACATGTGCTTGCATGAAATGGGAGAACATCAGCTGGGTACGATGCAAGACAGATTGGGCAGACCTACAAAAAAAATTTGATAAAAAGGCAATACTTTTCATGCATGAAATTATTATAAGAATAGCGTCATGTTTTCTGCATCTAACAAACATGTTTGTTATGGCCCTCGTGCCATTTGTTTGTTTTCTTTTTGCTTTTGTCTCCGCCTTTAGGTGTCTGGCAGGTGAATGTAATCAGCGGCCAATAAAAGGAAGAACGCCACTACACAACGGAGACCCAGGAATCCCAGGAAACCCAGGAGAGCCATGGGTTCAGTGACACACCAGCGGCGCGGCGTTTGATTGCTTTATTATGAAGTTGTTTTTGTTTGGATTTGTTAATAAATGCTAAGCGGCCAGAAGGCACAAGCTCGCCAGCCTATTCCTTGTGTTTCCGGTTGTTATTGTGCTGTGAGTTTTCCTAGACTAGCCGACGGCACGTAACAAATGGGGGCTCGTCCGGGATCCTGGAAACGGTATGTGTGTGTGTAGTTCGGGGTTTAATCTGTTTTGGGTGAGTGGATAGGTTTTTTTTTGTTTGGTCTGCACATTGTGAAACATAACTTCCACGGATTGGTTAGGGGGGGTCCAGCTTGACTGTTGCAGTCATTCCATCGGTCTCCCGTTTTTTATTTTAGTCTGTTATTTTTGGAGCGAATCCTGGGCGGAGATTATTCTCTGACGGGGGCAGGCGTACAGGGCTTTGGCCGCTGTGTTTCAGCCTTATAAAGTCGCCTCGAGCCCGACAAGCTCTGGAAGATATACAGGCTAAGATTTTGGATAGGTTTGGATCTGGGAAGATTATGTTATGTGCATGACGTCCGATCCAACTTGTTTGTTTCACTGGATTGTGTCTGTGGGTGTGTGGAAGTTGGAGCGTGCGCATTTGGGTCTTGCGGGAGCGCGTAGTGGGAACTCCAATTGGACACAGGTGTAATCAGAAAGAACCTAATCAGCTGATTGAGCCGGGTAGTGGCGATCCGTAACTGGGGAGTGATGGCTACGTTTAATTTAGACGCTTTTGTTGCTAAGCCTACTTTAGCCGTGTTTGTCACATGTAGGAAAAGCGATCTGTGTGAAATTGCCAGTTATTATGAGGTCTCTGTTTCAAGCGCTATGCGTAAGGAGGAGTTGAAAGGAGCATTGTTGGATGCCTTGGTTAGTAGGGGTGTGTTGTCCTTACCAGAGTCTGGCGATCCTTCTTATGTGAAGGCGGGCGGGGCGGGGGTATCCCCCGTGCGTCATCGTCTTTTAGACGGCGCTGCTGCGCAGGTAGGGTCCATTCCTAGAGAGCATATTGGTGTAGTGGAGGAGAGACCTGAAACGTTACCTCGATTTGAAGGATTTAGCTTGGAATCCACCCCAAGTTCAAAAGTTGATGCTCGTTTAGAGGTCCGAATAACTCGTCTCAAAATTCAAAAGGAGGAGAGGGAGCGCGAGTTTCACCTCCGGCGTGAGCTGGAGTTGAAAAAACTAGAGGCTGAGTCAGCTAGGGAGTTGGAGCTTAAGAAAATTGAAGCTTTAACTGCTAAAGAGCTTGAAATTAAAAAGTTGGAGAATGAGGCAGCATTTAAAATGCGTCAGTTGGAGTTACAAGGTGGTAGAACAGAGTTACCAGTTTCACCCATTTCTTCTGATGCATTCGATGTCAGTAGAAACATCCAGTTGGTGCCAGTGTTCAGAGAGACAGAAGTGGAATCATATTTTGGAGCGTTTGAGCGTATTGCGGCTGCTTTGCATTGGCCTAAGGATGCATGGGCAATTCTGCTGCAATGTAAACTCAGTGGAAAAGCTCAGGAAGCTTGCGCCTCATTGTCTGTTGCAGATAGTCTGAATTATGAAAAATTAAAGGGTGCCATTCTTAATGTTTTTGAACTGGTCCCAGAAGCCTACAGACAGAGGTTTAGAAGTCTTAAAAAAACACAAAACCAGACTTACGTAAACTTCGCTCGTGAAAAAAACATACTTTTGACAGATGGTGTTCAGCGAGTAAAAGCAATAACTTTGTCTCCTTGCGCGAATTAATGCTACTCGAGGATTTTAAAACTGCCTTCCTGAACGCATCATTGTCTATCTAAATGAACAGAAAGTCGCAACTTTACAGCAAGCTGCAGTCTTGGCTGATGAGTTTGCTCTAACACATAAAAATGCGTTTTTTAAGCATGAGACAGCACCAAAACTACAGGAGAAACCAGTTCAGCGTGAATTTCTAAATTCAGCGTCTAAAGGAAAGGCCAAAACAGTGTTTCTATTGTCACAGAACTGGTCACCTTATTGCTGAATGTGATGCATTAAGACGCAAACAGCCTGTTCCAAAACATGGTAAAGGGGTGGGGTTGATTCAAACAGTTCCTGCTGGCACCCAGGCTTCTGGGAAAGCCAGTTGGGTGTTCCAAAACTACCAGATGTATGTTTTAAACCTTTTATCTTTGAGGCTTTTGTGTCAATGGTGGGAGAGGAAAAGGACAAGCCCAGTTACCGTTCTGAGGATACAGGGGGTTCACAGTCGTTCATTTTATCGGGTGTACTGCCTTTATCTTCAAAGTCTGACTGTAATTCAAGCGCTATAGTCAGGGGGATTGGCATGAGCTATATACCTGCTCCTCTCCACCAGGTCCACATTGAGTCAAAATTGGCCAGTGGTTGTTTTTCAGTAGCTGTCCGTGATAGTTTTCCCATTGAAGGGGTGGATTTTATCATGGGGAATGATATTGCTGGTGGAAAAGTGTATCCTTCTCCTGAAGTTGTTAGTCAGCCCATTCTTGATTCTGAAGTAGATGACTTGGCCAAGAACCATCCGAAAGTATTTGATGTTTGTGTGTTGACTCGAGCTCAGGCTCGTAAATTGGCCGAGGAGGACATTAATTTGGGTGATTCAGTGTTGGCCCCTATTCTGTTGGAAGAGAAAGGTGCTCCTACAGGTGATTTTAAGAATCAGTCTAAAGTTAAAGCTATGCTTGTAGAACCAGAGAGGTCCACAAAAGTCACCACCGATGACCTGTGAAGCTATTGTTCAGGCCCAACAGACTGATCCATCTTTAGAAAAATGTTTTGCTGCAGCTGAAAATTCAACTGAACAGTCAGTAACACCACAGTTGTTCTTTATGGACAAGGGCATGTTAATGCGAAAATGGATTCCAAGGTCATGTGAAAATACTGATTCAAAGGACTGGTGTACAGTTTTTCAGATAGTGGTTCCAGTGGATTATCGACAGCAGGTGCTATTTTTAGCTCATGAACACTTGTGGGCTGGTCATCTTGGGGTGACTAAGACATACAATCGTATCCTACAGCATTTCTTTTGGCCAGGGTTAAAAGCTGATGTAGTTCGTTTTGCAGGACTTGCAACACCTGTCAGTCTGTAGGTAAACCAAACCAAGTCGTACCTCCTGCACCACTCTGTCCTATTCCGGCTGTTGGTGAGCCATTTGAACATGTAATAGTTGACTGTGTGGGTCCTCTACCAAAAACAAAATCAGGAAATAAGTTCTTGCTGACAATTATGTGTGTGTCCACTCGTTTTCCTGAAGCGATCCCATTGCGCAAGATTACTGCAACAACTATTACAAAAGCCCTTACGAAGTTTTTTACAACTTTTGGCCTGCCTAAAATAGTACAAACTGATCAGGGAACCAATTTTCTTTCAAAGATTTTCAAACAGACTTTACAGGATTTTGGTATTTCTCATTCAGTGTCTAGTGCGTATCATCCAGAATCTCAGGGTGCACTAGAGCGTTGGCACCAAACCCTTAAGTCAATGCTCAGTAAATATTGTTATGGTACTGGAAAAGATTGGGATGAGGGAGTCCCATTTGTGATGTTTGCAACAAGGGATGCTACTCAGGAGTCCCTAGGTTTCAGTCCAGCTGAACTAGTGTTTGGACACAATATACGTGGTCCGTTGAAGGTGTTCAAAGACCAGTTTTTGTCCAACTCTCCTCTAAAAGGTAACGTGTCGGACTTGGTTAAACAGCATAGGAGCGGTTACAGTATGCTACTTCCTTAGCCAAAGAAGCTCTTTCTTCTTCACAGTCCAGTATGAAAACACGTTTGATAAGAAAGCTGTTGAACGCGTCAATTTAAACCTGGTGATAAGGTTTTAGTGTTGCTTCCAAGCTTTGGTTCTGCTCTTTCAGCTCGCTTCGCTGGACCTTATGTAGTTGAGAAGAAAGTGTCTGACACAAACTACATTATTTTCACTCCTGACCGGAGGAGGAAAATGAGACTGTGCCATATTAATATGTTGAAATCATTCTATGTAAGGGAAGGGGAAAGAACAGTGGTTTCAGAGCAGCCTGTTTCTATGATATGTTCTGAGGTGATGAAAAGTGAGGATGACGGGGTAGAGCCTTGTATTAGTCAACAATGTGGACGGTTGTCTAACTCTGAGTTTTTGTCTCACATAGACTCTAGGCTCTCATACCTGTTGGAGGAACATAGAGGAGACATCATAGACCTGTTCCAGTCTTATCCCTCTCTGTTTGGAGATACACCATCGCGTACCCATGTCTTGGAGCATGACATTGACGTAGGTACAGCCGCTCCAATCAAACAGCATGCTTATCGCTGTCCTTTAGCAAAAGAGAGGTAATGAAGCAGGAGGTTAAGTACTTGGTAGAGAACGGGTTAGCTAAACCTAGCTATAGCCCCTGGAGTTCTCCCTGTTTACTAACTCCAAAAGCTGATGGTATGCCCCGCTTTTGTACAGATTTTCAAAAGTTAATGCAGTGACCGTCTCTGACTCGTTCCTCTGCCTCGCATGGAGGATTGCCTTGATAGTATTGGTCCAGCAGTGTACATCACAAAATTGGATCTTTTGAAAGGTTATTGGCAGGTCCGTTAACACCTAGAGCGTCCGATATATCTGCTTTTGTTACCCCTGACCATTTCATGCAGTATACGGTAATGCCTTTTGGCATGAAAAATGCCCCTGCTACCTTCCAACGCCTGATGCACTTAGTCCTTGGTGATGTTCCCCACTGTAATGTATATCTGGATGATATAGTGGTGCATTCTGATAATTGGGGTGAACATGTATCTACCTTAACCACAGTTTTTAAACGGTTGTCACAGGCAAACCTGACATTAAATCTGGAAAAATGTGAGTTTGGAAAGGCTTCCGTTACTTACTTGGGTAAAATAGTTGGACATGGCCAAGTGCGGCCTGTGGATGCTAAAGTGGAGGCCGTGATCTCCTACTCCACTCCTACCACGAGGCGAGAACTGAGACGATTTTTGGGGCTCGCCGGTTACTATCGGTGTTTTTGTAAAAACTTTTCGGTCTTAGTTGCTCCTTTGACCGCTCTTTGTAGCCCGTCCTGTTCCGTATACCTGGACCGAGGAGTGTGAACATGCCTTTAAAGCAGCAAAATCCCTCCTTTGTAGTGCTCCTGTCCTTTCAGCTCCAAATTACACCAAACCTTTTTGTATGGAAGTTGATGCCAGTGCTTCTGGAGCTGGGGCTGTGCTGCTGCAGGATGATGCGGTGTGTCCCATCCTATTTCCTTCTTCTCAGCTAAGTTCAAGAAGCATCAACTGAACTATTCCACCATTGAGAAGGAAACCATGGCTATGTTACTTGCCTCCAGCACTTCAATGTATACGTGAGTTCCACAACCATACCTGTCACTGTGTTCACTGACCACAATCCTCTGGTGTTCTTAGCTCAAATGTACAACCATAATCAGCGGTTGATGCGCTGGGCCTTGATGGTACAAGAGTACAACCTTTGCATCAAACACAAGAAGGGGAAGGAAAACATTGTGGCAGATGCTCTGTCCAGAGACAGATGACAGGTGTCTAACTGTAGGCTGGGATGGTATGGTGCTGGGGTATGTCAGAGAGTAAGGTGAATTTTATGGGGAAGTGTTATGGCCCTCGTGCCATTTGTTTGTTTTCTTTTGCTTTTGTCTCCGCTTTTAGGTGTCTGGCAGGTGAATGTAATCAGCGGCCAATAAAAGGAAGAACGCCACTACACAACGGAGACCCAGGAATCCCAGGAAACCCAGGAGAGCCATGGGTTCAGTGACACACCAGCGGCGCGGCGTTTGATTTGCTTATTATGGAGTTGTTTTTGTTTATATTTGTTAATAAATGCTAAGCGGCCAGAAGGCACAAGCTCGCCAGCCTTTTCCTTGTGTTTCCGGTTGTTATTGTGCTGTGAGTTTTCCTAGACTAGCCGACGGCACGTAACAATGTTATATTCACTAGCGACAGGAAATATGCTATGATACATTTTTTACAAAAAAATAAATAAATTCAGTTTGAGATATGCCAAATCTATTTATATATCTGCAAGCATTACATTAATCTGTACTAAAACTTCTGCTTGCTTACTTTATGTGATGAATAAAATAATAATAATGCTTTCTTACTAAATTCCAGTGCAACAGAAAAGACAACATCTATTACCGACAAGGATTCATCCGTGCCTATGGTAGATGGGACTGGCTGCTCAAGAACTGAACAATCTTCATCAAGACATGTCCCAGATTCACTATCCTAAATAAATAAAATACATGTATAAAAATATATTATTATACTTTGTAACGGTCATTTGAACAAACTAAAAAAAGAGAAATGAGAGAAATGTTGTAATACAGCTTACAGTCAATGTGCCATTGCATCCCTCCACATGCAACGGCAACAGCTGCAAAGACATTTGACTGCCACATGTAATGCATTTTGACTGTGGCATCTTGGCGAACTCTACTGAATCATAGGAAAGTGGTTCAGTAGAAAGCTTCTCCTGTAGTGGAACTACAAATACTATGTTTTTCCCATTGTTAGATGCTGATTTAAGAAGCCTTGTGGAGTAACCCTCAGCGTCAGTTGGAATTATGGACAGTTTGCGACGTCCGCTACCACCTATTTTAAAATGGAAAGTAGTAAGAGTCCTTTAAAACCTTGCGTCTCACAATTATTAATATTAAAAAGTTATATTTTGTCAGGCAAACAAGTCATAGTACTGTCCTCTACAACATGAATAGTTCATCGCATGACATATCTGAGGTTTTGATTTTTGAATTGGAAAAATATATTTTTTTGTAATTGGAGATTTAGAAAAATTCTACCTGTAGACTTGAAAAACATCCAACCCCCTTGTAAGGTCTTTAGTTTAGGATATTCCTCCTCAAGAAGGGCTACAATCTTAAAAAAAAAAAAAAAAAAGATATATATATATATATATATATATATATATATAGCAAATGATTAACATTTTTTAATCATTACCCATTCTACAATAATACCTATAATATATATCTTATAAGATTACCTCATCATGTTTCAAGTGGTCTGGTATGCTTAACATCCTCTTCCCAAGGCCAGCATGGGCAAGTTCTAGCTCTTCTGAGCCCTTTGGTGTGAACTGACTGGGTTCCGAAAGGACATAGATATGGAAGTTTGTCCTTTTTACAATGCAAGGGGCAGGGGTCGAGAATCGACGTTTTCCTCTTGGCTGATCAGTATTAAACATACTAGGGAACTGCCTGGTGTGGGAAAGACAAAATGATTAGCAGGGAAACCAGATTTTATTTTTGTTTCGTTTACCTACTTTTCAATAATTTAAACAATGTCTCAAAAGTATAAAATACACTAACACTATTCATTACTGTTCCAGACACCAATATCAAATGTGTCAGAAGAATATTACTCACGGTCAGTAAAGTGAACATGTGTCACTTAATAGACAATACATAAGCTTTATCTATGTACCAAATACTTTGGTGGACTGAATAATCTTTTCTATCAAATGTCAATTTTTATGTGAATTTCTGCTTTAGCAACATTCTTCACCAAAAAATTCATATAAATTAAGCTAACAAATTGAAAGCAAATTAAGCACCCCCCAACCCCCAGACCCCAAAAAGACTTAGAACAATAAGTTAAATGTATCACCTTCTCATAGCCTGTCTCACCCTAGCATCGCTAACCGGTGTGACGGATCAACTGGCTTGATTCTCTGGCGACATGCAGATGTTTTTGTGGGCGTTCCTCTCTAGGACCCCACTTTTACAAACCAGGAAATATAGGTATTATTTGTCTTAAATTACATTGATGTGATTCTTTTTACAGCGGACATGTCTATAATGATGTCTCTTTTAGTGTCGATGAGAAAGAACGAACGTAGACGGCTTTGATTCGAGAGCGGTTTGTGGATTATAACTCGATGTAAACAGGAAAGCGCTGTCACCAGTTGATCCAGACGATCTCCGTTTAACTTGTGTAACATGAGAAACAGCCTTTAAATCAAGAAATACTACAGAAGAAATACTACAGAAGGAACACTGGCGTGGACATGGTACTCATGCTGTGCAACTTCTTTAAATACTTGTAACTGAGTTACCTGCAATAATCGCAATTTAATATGGTTCAGTCCAATGAGAATAAAACAGTTGAGGCTACTCTTACCGTTATTATGTGAGCTCTTGTCTCTGGTCAGCGCTGGAGTCATACTGACAACTAAAGCTGTCTTTAAAAAGTTGTTTGTCCCATGTGTTTATGACTGACTCTGCTTTATGTTGTATATTTGTCTCATGTACTGGTGAGCTGAAGGAAACGTTCCACTTTGGTAAAGCTCTATTCTATTTTGTTCGTTACGCTCACTATAATTAAGCACAAACTCATATAAATAGATGACCTTAGAGAATAAATAAATAGTATATAAATGTACCTTATGTCTCCCTCTGAAATAATAAAACATTATTCTTCATAGTTTGTAAAACCCCATAATGATGAAATTTGAATGTTTGCTTCTGTTATGTTTCTTCCCTTGACCTTTGACATTAGAGCCTTTGGTATTGTTCACTTGTGAGGTCTGTGTTGGATGTAAGAACTTCCACAGGCCTTAGACATGAGTTTGCATTTGTTCTTTACAATGAACCTCCAAGAAAAATACATTTATCCATTAGTTCTCTTTCAAAAGTAAACTCCACAACATTAAACCGGTTCTGACTGTTCACAGGACATTTATACATTTAATAGTGACACTTTAAAGGCTGGAAACAGAAATGACTATAAAACCAATATTTATAACCATGTCAATATGAACCATATAAAAACCATTGTTATAAAAACTTTTCAAAAGGTTTATTGAAGAGAAATTACAACAGAAAACCTACATTACATGTATTTATTTGGTTTAACAGTGTAGGCTGCATAACACCAATAAAAATAATCCCAGATTAGTCTGTGTGTGTCCAACAGCAACAGCAGACTATTAAGGTTCACGTGAATGGTTCTCAGGGCGTCTTATAAAGCGGATACTTCCAAACCTTCAGGACACTGTCAGGACTCTGTCAGGACACTCTCAGGACACTGTCAGGACACTGTCAGGACAGTAGATGCCAGAAGAAGTCCTGCTGTAGCAGCAAGTGACCATCACACTTTAAACCACTTGGGTCTTGTAGATGAGAGCAGTCATTTGATAGATGTAGTGGGCTACTTTGCCGAGACAAAGCACAGTGACAAACTGTAAAGAAAAACGGTTTCTATTTACGTAGAAAATCGCTCTCCAAGAGTCATGCTGCTTGTTCTAAACACAACGTTTACTCTCCGCACACCCTTAAAAAGCCCAACGACATGCAAACAATTCTACCTGAACAGCTCTGTTTTTACTGTTAACCCATCACCAAGCTCACAAAAGTCTAAAACAAGTTGAATTGTCACAGGTTAACTTGGGACTTAGCCACAAGACAAACTGACCTCAGTGCTCTGCTCTCTCCAACTACTGAGCCAAATTTAATAAACCTTTACCTTTGTGCCAAAAAGTACATTGTTCGATTACAAATCAGATTAACAGCGATAAGCAGTTTTGCATGATCAACTATGTTACAGGTACATGTGTTTTGAACAGGCATCCACACAGCCACCTTTCCCCAGTTAACCTGAGCCAGTTGAATTTGCACAAAAATATTAAACCAGACAGTTGTCTAAAGCCCTGTTTGCTGTGAAGGGCTATCTTTTTTTTCTACCAAACATAGCTTTGTCACTGAGGTTCATAAACACTAGAATTTATACATAAAACAAAAAAACATTTAGTTCATCTGCATGTGCATTTTGTAAATGTCGAAGCATTTCTTTCCTGTGTATCTCACACTTTAAAATGGAAACATAAATGCTGTCAAAACTAAACAATGCAATTACAAATGTAAAAAAAGAAAAATTCCAGTAAATAAATTTGGCAGAATGTTTATTGCCAGATCAGTGAAAATGATTTGTGTTTTGCAGATTGAATGCAAAAATAAAAGAGTTACACATTTAAACATGTTTTAGTCATCTGTCAAACCTACAGTTAGACAATGTAAGGTGCATTTACATAAAGTAGGCCATGTCCAGAAGAAAAGGGCTTATTGTGGTGCAATGCCATTTTCCCAGTGCTGGCCATGTTTTACGCATGAGTGCTCTGGACACAACAACTAATGCTTATAGTTTAACTCTATGAATAAAGTTGTGAATTTGTGCCATAATTCCTTGTCAAACCCAACACCACTTTACCCACCTTGTTACTTCCTTGCACTTTTTTATGTGTGCGTCAGTGGCACCAAAAGGGTCAATGAAAAGGGCCCTCTTTTCATTTGGATAAATGATCTGAGGAGCATTATTATATCAGTACAATACATGAAACATGGCATTTTAATATATTTAAACTTACCACTAGTGTCCAGTGTCGTGCATCACAGATTGCTCCCAATGCAATGTTGAATTTGGCCAAATCCAGCTACAATAAAGATGAAATGAGCAATTATATGAAGTATTATATAAAGAAGATTTGATATAGTACAATAATTGTTACCTTTTTTTAACTTTTTGGAGCATCCCTGTGTCATGGCAAAGCACAATGTAAAGTGCTATATAAATGCACAAACATTTACCAACCTATTTTTATATGTAGTTAATATTTCAGACATTTAGAAATTTATTTTCAATCATATATATGCTTTGTCTATTGTGTTGCAAATAAATGTTAAGAGTGCTTTACTGATCTTTTCTTTTTATTGTACTTTAGACAAGAAATTACCAAAATATGTAAAAAATAAAAAGTACAGAAAGACCTGGACACATAAAAGAATGAAATGAATGATATTAAAAAGATACAGTATTGGTTTACATGTTGCAGTTGTGTCTACATTTAATTTATGCCCTGTGTGTCGATGCATCACAAGTTAACCTGAGAGTTCACCTGACACTGTCTGTCACAGACGACTCTGTCTAATCTCAAACTTACTTTACTGCAGTGTACGCTTTCTAGTGATGGGAAGTTCAGTTCATTTTACTGACTCAGTTCTTTAAGTCTCGTTCAGCAAAATGAACGAATCTTTTTTCAAGTCATTTCGTTCATTTCAGCAGAATCTAATTAAAATGTTGCATATTACAATTTTTAATACATTTAGTACTTTTGGAATAAAAACTATAATAACTATAAGCTAATGCATTTATGGCCAAACTTTGAAAAATAAATTATAAATTAATTGCAGCTTACTTCAGGCAGAGAGTTCAACTCACCTCTTAATCCAAATAGTTGTTTTCCTTTGTCACTTCATATTTAGCTTAGCATTAATTCCGTCAACATGTCTGGTCTGGGCCGTGACAGCCTCATGTAGCTGTAGCTAATACATCCGTCCATCCGGAAACAGAAAGGACTCATTCATCTCCCGAGTCGTTCGTTCATTCATTCGTTAGTTCGTTCACCAAGTCCCAGTCTCATAGAGAAGAGTATGCAGTTACCGGAAACAGAAAGGAACTGTTCATCTCGAGTCGTCGCTCGTTCACCGGAAACAGAAAGGAACGAGACGAGCGAGACTCGGGAGATGAACAGTTCCTTTCTGTTTCCGGTAACTGCATACTCTTTCTCTATGGGGCTGGGACTTGGTGAACGAACGAACGAAAACGAACGAATGAAGCGAACGAACGAGCGACTCGGAGATGAATGAGTCCTTTCTGTTTCCTGTATGAGATGTGGTGCAATGCGCATGCGCGGGTCTACACAAAAATGAACGACTCGCTCTCTGAGATGACTAGTTGTTCGAGTCATATTAAAGACTCGTTCAAAAGAACGAATCGTTCATGAACGACTCATCACTAACGCTTTCCAACAATACTTAACCTTTGATCAATTATATTGTTGGTGGAATCCACGTCCTTCGACCACAAATGTACCATTATCAAGAACATTACTCATGCGACTTAGTGAGTATGTGTTTTGAACAGGCATCTCTCTAGACACCTACACTTTGTTTTGTTGTTGTTGCAGCTGCACAGTGCCGCCAGATAACCTTACTCCAGTTGATCCGTTACAACGGCAGAGGAGCAGCACTGCCCCAGCCCTGACTGTTGTACTCTCTCGGTGCGTTTGGGGCCAAGGACAGCTCCGGGCCAACAACTGCTCAAAGGCCCGAGCTGCTACCTCGGCAGGCGACAGACCCTGTCAAACAGTCAGTTAATTCACAAAATTTCAACTTTATGGAACAATACTAGCCTGACCCTATTAGCATGCAGGCGCACTAGCCTAGCTCGCTGGCTTATGTTGATAGTTGCACAATTAAACGGTTGACATTAACAATTAAACAACATCTCGTAACAAGGAGATAACTGGCTAAACACTTTAAGTTGTACTTACGCTCCCTGTCGTTTCCAGAAGTCATGGTGAGTTCTCAACCAACCGAGAGACAGATATCCACCGCACTAGAGACAGACAGAACAACTCCAGTGTTCGCACCACACAGGCATATCGCGTGATTGGCTTAGAAGTAAACAAGATTGGTTGCTGATCATTCCTATTAAAAAAGGCATTTGTGTGTCGAGCGGAGTCAGAGGAGTCTCAAAATTCACACACAAATGCAGTCAAGTTCACAGACCGCAAGCAGTTTGTAAATCACGATATATTTGTGTGTGCATCAGAAATACATTTCTGAATCTTGTCCTGTGAATTTCTGAATCTTGAGTGCATTTGTAAATGTTGTTTGCATTTCTGAATTGTGTGTGTATTTATGAATTTTGTGTGCATTTCTGAAATTTGTGTGCATTTGTGAATCTTCTGTGCTTTTAAATTTTGTGTGTGCATTTGTGAATTTTGTGCGCATTTGTGTATCCTGTGTCTGTATTTATGAATCATGTGTGTGCATTTGTGAATCATGTGTGTGCATTTGTGAATCATGTGTGTGCATTTGTGAATCATGTGTGTGCATTTGTGAATCATGTGTGTGCATTTATCTTTTTTGAGACTCTTTTAGCTCCATAGGAACAGGAGGGTCAGAATTGAGTGATTGCCTATGCCAGCCGTGGATTATCTCAAGTGAGTCCAAATATCCAGCACACAAACTTGAATTTCTTGCACTGAAATGGGCTGTAACAGAGAAATTTAATGATTATCTGTATGTAGTAACAGACAGCAATCCTTTGACGTATCTGCTAACCTTAGCCAAGCTGGATACAACCAGCTACAGGTGGCTTTCTGCTTTGTCCACTTTTTCTTTTAAAATTGTCTATCGAGCTGGGAAACAGAATGGAGATGCTGATGGGCTTTCTCGACGGCCACATGGACAGCTGATTAATGATCTCATGTCCCAAAAGGAAAAAGAGAGAATCTCAAGATTTGCACAGCAACATCTTGATGATCCAAATATCATTGTCATTGACCAGCATTCTGTACAAGCAGTCTGCGATCGGCAGTTAATCTACAGTTCAGACAAAACTTCTGACGCAGCTCTTGTCTCAATTCCGATGCACGTTGACAGTCTGCCTGACAGCTACACCAACGACATACAGTTCGCATCTTCTGTAATCCCTCAGTTGACCACTGCAGAGATTGCTGAGAAACAGAGGTCTGATCCTGTCTTAAGGCACACATTCGCTTACATTGAATCGCGAGAAACCCCACCACCATCCTTGAGGGATGAATTGCCGGAACTGCCTCTGCTATTACGAGAACTAAATCGACTGGAGCTCCAAGACAATGTACTTGTAAGTAGGAGGCAGGTGGGAGGCCAGCTTCAATATCAGCTTGTTTTGCCACAAGTGCTGAGGTGTTGACGAACCTGCATGATAAAATGGGACAAATAGAAATGGAACGCGTGCTTGATCTTTCATCGGCTGCTCCGAGGCTGTGGAATACCCTCCCGGACTACCTGAGGCCCTACAGACTACTGATGCTTTTAAACGCAACCTAAAAACATTTCTTTTATAAAAGCTTTTCAATGAACGTTTTTTTATAGGCTTATGTTGTTCTGTTTTCTTTTATATTGAATTACTTTGATTTTTAGATGCTCTGTAGCACTTTGAGATTGTCTAAATGTAAAGTGCATTACAAATAAAATTTATTATTATTATTATTATTATTATTATTATTATTGATCTGGTCCGCACGCGATTTTACTGGCCAAGATTAGTAAGGGATGTTGTGAACAAGGTACGATCTTGTGAACGGTGTATCAAACTGAAATCACTGCCTGAAAGAGCAGCTCCGCTAGTGAACATCAGAACATCCCGACCACTAGAATTGGTTTGTATGGATTTCCTTTCACTGGAACCAGATAAAAGCAAAACAAAGGACATCTTGGTAATCACGGACCATTTTACCAAATATGCAGTTGCAATCCCAACACCAAACCAGAAGGCCAAGACAGTTGCAAAAACCTTATGGGAAAACTTCCTCATCCACTATGGAATCCCGGAGAAACTACATAGTGACCAAGGCCCTGACTTTGAGTCAAGAACCATCAAGGAGCTATGTAGAATGGCACGCAATTCACAAAGTCGGTACAACACCATACCATCCTTGAGGAAATCCTGTGGAGAGATTCAATCGAACACTCTTAGGAATGCTTGGCACATTGACCAATGAGGACAAAACGCACTGGAAGGATTTTGTAAAACCCCTTGTCCATGCATACAATTGTACTCGCAATGATGTCATTGGATTATCTCCATATGAGCTCATGTTTGGACGTCAGCCACGGTTGCAAATTGCTCTAGTTTTTGGGCTACCTGTGAATGAGAACAGCAAGAGTCACTCAGAGTACGTCCAGAAGCTAAAAACAAACCTGGAAAAAAGCTACAAGATAGCAATGGAAAATTCAGAAAAAATTATGGAAAGGAACAAGATCCGGTATGACAACCGCGTAACACCTTCGGAATTGCATCCTGGAGACAGAGTTTTGGTGCGAAATGTAAAGCTCCGGGGAATGCACAAACTCGCTGACAAATGGGAATCTGATGTCTACATTGTTGTCAAGCGAGCTGGAACCTTACCAGTATATACAGTTCGACCGGAGAATAAGGTACGCCCACTACGTACTCTTCATCGGGACCTGTTGTTGCCTTGTGGCTATGTACCTGCGATGGCCAGTGCCCCCAGGAAACCCCCAGATCGGCTACAGTACAGCAAGCTGGGCCAGCCTTTTCGTAAATCCATTTATTCATTGTCCCATGGGCTAAGCACTGCTTTCTCTTATGCCTTAGAAGAAGATGAAGAAAAGCCTTCCACTGGCACCAGTCCAGCTGTCTGCTGCCAACCTAAGGAATGTACGAGGACGTACATTGGGTCGGGGGGGAAAGTGTAACTCAGTCACGTAATGGGCAAATTGCGTACACCTGAACCCGGGAAGGATAAATGTCCGAACTTCCTGCTGCGCTCTGACTCTGGCTGGGCATTGATACGGCAAACTTCAGACTCTCATGTGGCTTCCAACTTTTGAAGAAAGTACTTAGATTCAGCGGTAAGTTGTGTTAATATGTTCTGTTAAAAGTCCTTTTGCCAACCGCTGCATCTATTTATTTAAAATGACTTTTTTAATGATTTATATGATGTTCGTATTAAACTTGTTAGCTCAAGGGTAATGTAACATGTGGCTAATGCTAAAGTGTACATGTTATCCCGATGACTTTAGAAGGTAAGGGAAAAGGTTGTGAACTGATGTATTGAACTTAATTTTATTTTTTTTCCCTTATTGGAATGTTAAGTTATGAAACTGAAAATGAATGTTTCAACCCCTGAATATTGATTTATTATTGACCTTGTTTTCAGGTCAGGTTTTTATGTGGATTTGGATTCCAATTCAGAACACAGGATGGCGAGCTGGTAGGATTAAATTTCCTATTCCTTTTTGCAACGGGATAAAGGAGGACTACGTTTCCCCTTTTATTTTTTTATTTTTTTTTGAGGATTTGAACTGAACTGTTTTGGGAAAAACCCTGAAAGGATTTTTTTAAGACCTGCTAAAAAGGTTCAAACTTGAAACTAAAGAACAAATAGACAGTTGTGTACCACACCTTTCCTCTATATACTGTATTGTATTTATTTGATTATTCTGTTCATTATCTTATATCTTAAATACATTTTTGTTATTGCTAATTCAGTTGTTTCATCCATTATTCATACTCTCAAGCTCCATAAAACAACCCGTTCTTCTGTGTATGGTCAAATGCCATTCATTGTCAAAAACATTAGCCCATAAGTAAGCAAATAAGCGCTACACTATACATAACTCTTTCTCTTGTAGTTTTCAAGATGGACCTGCCCTCTGCTCCCCTGCTTCAGCCTTCTGCACCTGGAAACATCTGTTAAAACATCTGCAGCAGTTTTTTTGTTCAAATTATTTTATTTATATGTGTTCAATTACTTTTAAATAAAATACTGTGATTTTCAAAACACTGCATTATTTTTATTTTATCTTAGACAAGGTTGTAAACAACAGATTTTACATTTTTTGTAGTTTTTGATTTTAAACCACTAGATGGTAGATTATAAGTAAGGCATACCCGTACTTAAAAGCAGAAAAATAAAATTGTTTAAAATTGTAAAACCTATGATACAATACATTTCATTGAAGATAAAAAAGTGCAAATGAATTGTAAACAGTTTTTTTTTTAATTCTCAAGTGTGTAAAATGTGTCACATATATTTGTGATGCAGTTTCAAAAGGTTTGAGAAGCAACAAACGAAGCCTTGTCCCATCAGGTTGTAAGGGTGAAGGTTGTAAGGGTGAAGGTGGAAATGGCGAGGATGTGATGAGGAGTTTAAAATGACTGCTGCAGGACAGGACCCTGTGGAAAGTCAGCCAAAAAAAAAATCACAAAACAAATTCAAGTTGGCCTGTCTTTGTTGAAAGCCCACTCACCACAAAAGGTGCAGTGTGCCTGAGTGGGAACATATAAGACAGGACAACAACTGTTAAATAAAATGCACATCCAGAAACAGGACATAAGGATTAAAAATAATAGCACAAGACAATACAGAACATGTAAAAATACAATGAACTAGGGTGGGCATTTCATGCCCACAGAGGAACAGAGGAACGTAACAGAGGAAATTATTCTGCCAACTCTATTAAAAACAAATCCTGTTATCAGACATATTCCACCGACGATGTAAACTATTGCACACACAGACTCTCTGAAATGTACTTAGGCCCCGTTCATGCAGGCTCTAAGACAGAGGTCACTAATAGGCGGACCGCGGTCCGGATCCGGACCTCGAGAGGCTTTGATCTGGACCGCAAGACATTATTCATAATTACAAGCGCATTGTGTAAAACATATTTTTGAACCGGCACTTCTAGGACAGCTACGTCTACATGCGGGTCCTCAGTCAGGTTACTATGGTTACGGACAGAGCAGCGGGAAATTTCAACACGTTTAGCGTAGCCTGATAATGCGTTAGAAACGACTAAAATCTAAAAGCTGAGCCTTGGCAAAACATAACAAAGATTCACTGACGTTATGGACGGAGAGGGAACGTTTATTTTAGTTTATTCAGCTCCTCAGCTCCTTGTCAGTGTCAAAGCTGAACAACAGCCCTTTATCCTCTAGTCCCGACTGCTTTGATAATCAGAGAATGAATCCAGAACTGAACCAGGACTGGACAGTTTTCATGTCAGGATTAAAAAGATTCAGCTCAGAGGAAAGTGAGGACGTCTAATGTGGTGAGTTGTACATTTGTCTGTCAACTTCTTTATTCTGTTGTAAGTTAGGTACTTATTTGACCTAATTTACAAACGTGAGTAATTAGCATTCACGTTCATTTGAACCTAACACATGTTCATTTGGGTGATTAAAAACAGAAAAGGTGTGAAAGGAAGGTTTGGAGATGAGTGACACAGGTTAAGTCCTTGTTATAAGAATTCTATATGTCCAAAAGAATTCTATATCCTTATATTATCCAGAGAGACACGGAGACAGATTATATTATAAAAAGCGAAAGGCCAGGTTTTATTCCTTGCAAGGAGAAGCAAAATACACAGATATATACAAAAGGTACATAGTGCGTTTTGCTTACAGAGGTAAGCAAAACATTACATTTTATATCACTAAAGTGGGGGCTGTCAGTGGGAGGTGCATCTTGCATACACCCTCCCCTCAAGGCCCCAGCTCCAGGCTCCAGGTGCAGAAGTCCTCCGGCAAGCCATGTCCTTAGTTATGTCTACACCATGCTTGGAATAACATGGAGGACACAACATGATTTGACATGACCTCTGTAGAACTATGAGCACCAACTAACTATAAACAATATACACAATTATAAGAATAAAATTCTTATAACATTCCCCCCTCTTTATGCTGATAACAATTAGCATAAACAACCTACTAGCTTGATTTTGAGTTTTAAACTATGACAGAAGCGAAAACCCAGCAGGGCGTTGACCTAGCCAGAAGAACATTTTGACCCATTGGTAAAATGACCTAAAGCTGGGAAAACTCTTCTATCCACCCCTTGCCCCAAAGGCGGTGACAAAACACAAACATCAAGCATCAAACGTATGTAATCACTTCAAATGATTAACTTACAACACATGTCAAAACAAACACAACAAATGATTATAATGGAATATGTTTCAAATCAAATGGGAACCCACAGAGTAATGCACTGATTCTTCAAAGTCAAATTCTTTAAAGTCCATAAATCATAAATGTCCATAAATCATAAATCAAAACACAGTGCCACTCCAAAATAAAGTAGAAAAATATGCCAGAGGTTGAGCTGGTCAACCCATTGGACTCAAGATCTCTGGCCTGTCCCTGCCTGTCCATTTCTGTCCCTGTAACGAAAAGAAAAACACATGGAGTGAGACATATGCACATTCATAATGATTAAAATCAATTCTCTTCAGCATAATCAATTCAATGAACCATACGGCCCTTAGGTCTGTAGTATGATCCGTCCTGGAGCTGTTGTCCCGTTGGTGTACATGCAAACAATAACGCCCCTCAGATATCAAAGTGTTCATCTGAGGTCAAAGCCTTGACCTTAGTCGTTTGGCAGGTGCATGTCCAGGAATGTTGACCCAGCAATGGCCACATTCATCAATCTCACCAACAAGCTCCGGATACATGGAAAGCAACATAAACAAACGTTATTAGACATGGAAGTGCAACAACAACAAGTACATGTACTGTATCTCAATACAGATTCTAAAATCCCAGTCAGTTTTCCAAATATGTTGTAAAACCAGGTCAAAATTAATTTCTCTATTACAGAATATTCTAATTCCTCTATTAGAGTTTGAAGTCCTTTCTTAAAGACTTTAGTTCTGCTGTAACCAGTCCTGTGTTACTTTGGAGGAAATCCTTTTGTAGATCCCCCCTCTTCAGCTAAAAGCATGCTCAGTGCTATTTTGTTCTGTCCAGTCCTTGGATCAGTTTTCTCATTTCCAGTTTTAATTAACAGTTACAGCATCTCTCCAATTCATAAACCTTTGTTGTTTATAAATATACCTTATATACTTTAATCCACCTTTTCATAAATTGTCCCAAATGGTAAAAATTCAAATCCTAATGCTAATTTAATTTTAGCCTTATATTCATTAAGGACACCTTCGAAGGACACCACTGTCGTCGATGTAAATGGGGCTCTCAAATGAACCTGAGGGAGCTGCTGTTTGGCTCCTAAAGTGTGAGTTTCCACTCACGATGTTCTCCGTCACATTGTATGTGAACACAAATAAAACGAGGATCCTTTAAGGACGCATGTTTCCGGTCAGCAGGCAACGCTGGTCTAATGGTCTTACTTTCACAAAACCTCCAGACTTCTGCTTTGCACTGCACCTGTCCCTGATCTCTACGTTTGTCAAGTTCAGAGTGATGTCACAGGAAGTCATGTGACCCCCGTCACTAGCCCTGCTCACAGGTGTGCTTCCCTTCACAGGTGTAAACCAAGATGATATAAGTTCAAAGAACTATGTTAATATTAGCTCTTACTGGTAGTGGCTATATTAATTGTCAAAACTCCTTTTCTGAACTGGTATACTTGCTGCAGTTGGCTTCCATCCAAATAAAGAACAAACAAACAAATCAGAACGTTCTCTGACATTATAGACCCATAGAAAGTGCCTCCTAGGTTTTCGTCAAACGAAACCATAAAAGCTCTTAAAATGATCAAACCATAAAACTGAAACAGCAGATAAACCCTGTTTCCACAGATATGGTCTGCTGGAAATCTACTTTAATCTGAAAAGGTTTAATCAGACTAAACAGTGCTTCTCCAGAAAAGTCCTGTCAACTTTCTGTATTTCATTATTTGATTTAAACTTTTAACTGTATTAAACACTGTTGTTTCAGCCTCATGCTAACCATTAGGTTAACCAAGCATCCCTTCAGCATTTTAACACAGTTTTGTTTAAACCTTCATCTCCCCCCTTTTTGAGACGTGGTACTACCATGGCTCAAAATACCAAAAAAAATGAAACAAAAATTAAACAAAATAAAACAAAAATCAAAAATAAAATCAAAACAGAATGTTTTTTTCCAATTACCACCTTAAATTGTTATTTCATTAATTAGCCTTCCTAATTATTCATCTTCTTTATGTTTTCCAAATAGCATCCCTTTTGTTTATGTTATATTTAAAACTTAACTTTGTTTAGTTCAGTTTTAATTTTAGTTACCATTAGTTGTAGGTCTTTTCCTGTAACTGTAATTGGTATCATCCACAATTTGACAAATTTTAACTCAGTTGATGCAAACATAAATAATTTATATAGATCAGAACTGGTTTCTCATGATCTATTTTCACAAAATTTTAAACATTCACCTTCAATTCACAATTTATTTCACGTTCTTTTAAATTAGAATATTCTCAAAATATTGTTTAATTTACCTCAAATTACTTTCTTTAGAAAGAAAACACATTTTTCTCTTACTTCAAAACAAAATTTCTTAATCACCCTTGGGTTCAGACCCCCCTCTCTGGGGTTAAACCAGTAACAGCAGCATGTCTTGAACACACCACAAAGCCTCTGCTCTGTTCACTCTGCTTTCCTCCAAAACACCATCACCTTTGTGATTGTCGTTTAAATAAAATTTCTTCAGGATCTTGTTCAGTATAGATTTGTTCTATACTGTCTCTGTAAAACTCAGTTTTGCCACCAGGTGCTCAATACAATAAACCAGTTTGTTTTTGTATTTTTCCCATATTAATTCAAACGTAACATAAAAACGTTTTATCAATTACTATTTTTATATTTCCACTAATTTATCATTCAGATGTCCCATAAAGAATTCACCTCACTCAATGTTAAACAGAAACTTTAAACATCAAGTGTAAAATCAAAATTAACGTGTCTCTCTTTCTTTATTCAAATTCACCGAAATTGTAATCAGTAATTATCATTACTGTTCATTCAATAAAATGTAACATCTCAACCTGTTTTTTATTCTCTTTTTCTTTAGGTTACAACGACCCAAAGTTTGTCAAAACCCAAAACCAAAACAACGTCTAACGTCTGTTCAAAAGGACCTTGTGTTAGTCCCTGTACTCCAAAAAAAAAAAAATTCTTAAATCACTTCGAACAGTGATTAAACCCAGCGAGCCATTGGCATATGCTCTTAAACTTTAACAATCCACCTTGTTAGGTTAACAATTATCTTTTATTCACTTATTTCTCATTAACTTTAATTTTTCAAATAAAACCTTTAAAATCATTTTAACAGTTTGCACCGTTTTAACATAGATATGTTTTTAATCACCAAAACCTTTTTATTGTATAGATAACACTATACCTCAATTATAAAGTACCAAAATAAATAATGATTATTATTTATTTTGAACTATCTTCATTTCAATTTTCCAATTACTTAAACTTTAAGGTTTTCTTTTCCAAAACCATATTCAATCTCATTCATTCAATTGTTTAGTTTACCACATCATGTTTCATAGATTCAATAAAACTCAAATGTGGACTTTATTCATCTCAACAGACCTGTCAGAAGGTCAAACAGTTTTCATAATTAAGTATTATAAACTTTATTTAACACATTAGTTCAGTGCAATCTGTTTCTGTCACTGACATTTCTAACTCAGCATTTTTCTCAACATTAAAAGTTTGTTTAATGCAAAGGCTCCCACCATGTCTGTGGAGCTAAAAAAAACAAAAACCCAAAACAAAACATTTTTCGCTCTTGGGAGCGAAAGGAGGGTGCTGTGAAGCTCCTGTTACATTGACTTGCATAGAATGTTATCTTGTTTTGAAACATTCCTGTGAATCCAAACAGTGGTTGTTTTGAATCCACTTTCTCCATTTTCACACTTTGTTAGAACCAAACCAGAGGAATACATAAATGCCTCTTTTCTTCATCTAGGTTCTGGTAACCTTGTTCTCTTTTAAATATAAGCTTATGGCCCAACTAGAAAGTTATATTATCTTTATAAACTTACTCTACGCAATTCAATTTTAAGACGCATATTTAAATTCTTCCAATTACAAAGTAATCATTTTCATTCTTTTATTGGCGTTATACCGTGTGTTTGAACCACACTGATATTAAGGATCTCTATTAAGTCTCGTACTAAATAGATACACAACATTGTTTAGCAAAACATCAATCACTACTTTTAGGATCCAAGTGTTGGATCTTTAACTTCTTCAAACCTTTAATGTTCACATTTCCATGTCACATTAAATTCAAAACCAACTCTGTTCTTTAACAGAATACTCATTATTTTCTCTCATAAACCAAAATCACATCCTTCTCTGTAGATGTGTGTCTCATGTGTCCGTGTTTGTCTCTATGTGTCTGTATTTACGTGTGTTTATGTGTGTGCCGTTACATGTGTCTTTATGTGTTTATGTACCTGACCTGTTAGTTGAATCGGTCAGTCCTGAGGTCATTCCCTCGTCTCTCGTCTGGACCCAGTTTCGACCTCCTCCTCCTCCTCTCAGTGCCCTCTCGTCTGTCACGCCCACCTCCACCTCGCTCTCGTCTCCAATGGCAATTGTGCATTTTTCCTCAGAGAAATACATTACATTCATATTAATTTCAAGTTTCATCCAATTTGCAAACACACTTTACAAATACCTTTTGGTCAATCTCAATAGATCAAAATTTAAAACAAAGAAACGTTTGTCTGAATTCGTTTATCTTACCGCTTCCGTGTTTGCTGTTGCTGGTCTGTCTGCAGCTTTTTTCAGCCGAAAAGGAGCAGGTGGGAGGGGCAGAGAAAGGTTGGAGAGAGCACTGTTTGTCCGAGCGGAGGGAGGAAGCCGATACCTAGAGGCTCCAAAACATTTAAACAAAATACAAATGATTAGTGTTTTGAAGTACATGTGTGCACTTCTTTCAAAATCTCTTCTCTGCTTCTCTGTTTTTTTTAACTAGAAAAATAGCTTATGGAAGCTACCTTTCTCTCACATGTTGTTCAAACTTTTTTTTAAACAAAAACATTACTTTTGTTCTGATTCACATCATTAAACTCATTCTTCATTCAACAATGGCCCATTCATAACACATTTATTCTCTCACACACACCTTTTATCTTTAACTTTTTTAGTCAACAATTCTCAGTATTGCCAACACTTCTCAGTATAAGCCCCGTCACTTTCAGTGGGCTTTTTTTTCTCTAACTCACCGCGTCACCAGCAGTGAACATTTTTCAGCAAAAGCTCTCGTGGGCTTTTTTTTTAAATCACCGCTTCACATGCAGTGAACATTTTTCAGCATAAGCCTGTCACTATCTAGTGGGCTTTTAAAATCTCATTTCTCATCTGCAGGAATCAATACTACGTAGGCAGGCCTTTTTATAGTCACATTGACTTCGGACTCATTCATCTCACCCGTTAAGATTTTACATGTAGGTTCTCGATAATGGTCAATACTCGAGTTTTCCTGTGCGTCCAACGCACCATTAAAACCAACAATACTAGCTATGCAAGGCAGTTCGATTGTGGCGTATTACGATACGTGATTATTAATCTAAGATAAATTCTTGTGCTCTCTAGACAAGCTCTTTAGACCCTATACCCCTTCTTGTAATTAGGTGCTCTATCTCGCATAGAGGTTCGCACTTGTCACGGCCAAATGAACTAAACGCACAAGTCAGTTTCAAGAAACACCATAAAGACTTACAAAGCATAAGGTATCTATCAAACTTAAATCTAGCAAGACAACAAGCTTTAACACAGATTAACATCAGAATATCCCGTTTAAAACCTCACCCTTTAAGATTTTACATGTAGGTTCTTGATCAAAAACACATACTTTTTCGGCTTTAAACCTCACCCTCAGATTTTACATTTGGGTTCTCGATAAAGCGGATCTCACCCCTAGATGACATTTAGGTTCTCGATCTTTCAGCGTTTAAGAATCTCATATGCTGGCCAACTTCATGGAAAAACATCAACTAATGATGTAAACTACATGCAGCCCGCTCAACATATGTCAGATTTCCAAAACTACTTCCGGAAGCTTTGGTAATTACAAACTCACACACGCACACACCAAAAAATAAATTAAACAGCTGTTTACCTGAATTTTTTAGTCCAATAGTCCAGTTGTTCCGCAGCCAGACTGTCTGTTCTGTCCTCTCGTCTCTCTGCTCTTCTCTTTTTTTCAGTCCAGATTTCGTCATCGTGTTCACACACACAGAGGGGATATCTGGCCCTTTACTGCTAAATAGCACAACTTGGGACTTACAAGAAATGCATTGTTTTTGCATTTCTCCGTGCACGTCAGTTCACCTCTTTGCATGAGAAACCACGAATATTGAAATCCGGGTCACCAGCACCAAATGTTATAAGAATTCTATATGTCCAAAAGAATTCTATATCCTTATATTATCCAGAGAGACACGGAGACAGATTATATTATAAAAAGCGAAAGGCCAGGTTTTATTCCTTGCAAGGAGAAGCAAAATACACAGATATATACAAAAGGTACATAGTGCGTTTTGCTTACAGAGGTAAGCAAAACATTACATTTTATATCACTAAAGTGGGGGCTGTCAGTGGGAGGTGCATCTTGCATACACCCTCCCCTCAAGGCCCCAGCTCCAGGCTCCAGGTGCAGAAGTCCTCCGGCAAGCCATGTCCTTAGTTATGTCTACACCATGCTTGGAATAACATGGAGGACACAACATGATTTGACATGACCTGTAGAGAACTATGAGCACCAACTAACTATAAACAATATACACAATTATAAGAATCAAATTCTTATAACAGTCCTCCTTAAGTTGTGTCAGTTTGTGTGAATCCTAAATCCTGTTACAGAACTAATCATAAGCATTTTAATTAAAATGTTACCCCACACGGGGAAAATACAGGAAATAAATATTTCTATTCTAAATTTTGTTTTAAGATGAACCTGCAAATTAAACAGTAACAGTTAATTATGTCGCCCGGTATGGCGCAGCCGGGGCCCCACCCTGGAGCCAGGCCCGGGGTTGGGGCTCGCATGCAGCCGCCTGGTGGCCGGGTCTTTCACGGGCCCGAAGGAGCGACGTGGGGCTGACCTCCGTGGGCCCACCACCTGCGGAGGAGGAACCGTAAGGGCGGGTGCAAAGTGGATTGGGTGGCAGCCGGCGGAGGCCTCGACGACCCAATCCCGGACACGAATCTGGCGCTAGGGACATGGAATGTCACCTCGCTGGCGGGAAGGAGGCTGAGCTTGTGCGGGAGGTTGAGAGATACCGACTAGAGATAGTCGGGCTCACCTCCACGCACAGCTCGGGCTCTGGAACCCAAATCCTCGAGAGAGGCTGGACTCTCCACTACTCTGGAGTTGCCTGCGGTGAGAGGCGGCGGGCTGGTGTGGGCTTGCTCATAGCCCCCCAGCTTAGCCGCCATGTGTTGGAGTTCACCCGGTGAACGAGGGTCGCTTCCCTGCGCCTTCGGGTCGGGGATAGGTCTCTCACTGTTGTTTGTGTTTATGGGCCAAATGGCAGTGCAGAGTACCCGGCCTTCTTGGAGTCTCTGGGAGGGGTGCTGGAAAGTGCTCCGACTGGGGACTCCGTCGTTCTACTGGGGACTTCAACGCTCACGTGGGCAGCGACAGTGACACCTGGAGGGGCGTGATTGGGAGGAACGGCCCCCCTGATCTGATCTGAACCCGAGTGGTGTTCTGTTATTGGACTTCTGTGCTAGCAACAGTTTGTCCATAACGAACACCATGTTCAAGCATAAGGGTGTCCATCAGTGCACGTGGCACCAGGACACCCTAGGTCGGAGATCGATGATCGACTTTGTAGTTGTTTCATCTGACCTCCGGCCGTATGTCTTGGACACTCGGGTGAAGAGAGGGGCGGAGCTGTCAACTGATCACCACCTGGTGGTGAGTTGGATCCGATGGCGGGGAGAAAGCTGGACAGACTCGGCAGGCCCAAGCACTGTGAGGGTCTGTTGGGAGCGTTGGCAGAGCCCCTGTCAGAAAGACCTTTAACTCCCACCTCCGGCAGAGCCGACCAGATCCGAGGAGGTTGGAGACATTGAGTCCGAGTGGACCATGTTCTCCACCTCCATTGTCGATGCGCCACCGAAGCTGTGGCCGTAAAGTCTCGGTGCCTGTTGTGGCGGCACCCCGAACCCGGTGGTGGACACCGGAAGTAAGGGATGCCGTCAAGCTGAAGAAGGAGACCTACCGAGCCTGGTTGGCCCGTGGGACTCCTGAGGCAGCTGATAGGTACCCGGCAGGCCAAGCGGACTGCAGCCCGGTGGTCGTGGAGGCTAAAACTCGGGTCTGGGAGGAGTTCGGTGAGGCCATGGAGAAAGACTATCGGTCGGCCTCGAAGAAATTCTGGCAAACCGTCCGGCGCCTCAGGAGGGGGAAGCAGTGCCCTGCCAACACTGTTTACAGTAGAGGTGGGAACCTGCTGACTTCTACTGGGGATATTGTTGGACGGTGGAAGGAATACTGAGGATCTCCTCAACCCCACCGACACGTCCTTCCACTGAGGAAGCAGAGGCCGAGGGCTCGGAGGTGGACTCGTCCCATCACCCAGGCTGAAGTCACTGAGGTAGTTGGGAAGCTCCTCGGTGGCAAGGCACCGGGGGTGGATGAGATACGCCCTGAGTACCTCAAGTCTCTGGATGTTGTAGGGCTGTCTTGGTTGACACGCCTCTGCAACATCGCGTGGCGGTCGGGGACAGTACCTCTGGACTGGCAGACCGGGTGGTGGTCCTCTTTTCAAGAAGGGGGACCGGAGGGTGTGTTCCAACTACAGAGGGATCACACTCCTCAGCCTCCCCAGGAAAGTCTATGCCAGGGTACTGGAGAGGAGAATGCGACCGATAGTTGAACCTCGGATTCAGGAGGAACAATGCGGTTTTCGTCCTGGTCGTGGAACACTGGACCAGCTCTATACCCTCTCCAGGGTGCTGGAGGGTTTATGGGAGTTTGCCCAACCAGTCCACATGTGTTTTGTGGATCTGGAGAAGGCATTCGACTGTGTCCCTCGTGGCGCCCTGTGGGGGGTGCTCTGGGAGTATGGGGTCCGGGGCCCTTTGCTAAGGGCTGTCCGGTCCCTGTACGACCGGAGCAGGAGCTTGGTTCGCATTGCCGGCAGTAAGTCAGACCTGTTCCCAGTGCATGTTGGACTCCGGCAGGGCTGCCCTTTGTCACCGGTCCTGTTCATTATCTTTATGGACAGGATTTCTAGGCGCAGCCAGGGGCCGGAGGGAGTCTGGTTTGGGGACCACAGGTCTGCCTCAAGTGGAGGAGTTCAAGTATCTTGGGGTCTTGTTCACGAGTGAGGGAAGGAGGGAACGTGAGATTGACAGACGGATCGGTGCAGCTGTAGCGTTGTAGCTACTTTATTGATATATTGATATATTGTAGAATCACAGTTGTACATATTTATCTAGAGCATTCCTGTATCAACGAGTTGTGTCCATGGTCAACTTGACACCAAAAAAGTAATAGTAATCTATGGACGCGCCCCTCGCAGGAAGCAGACTCTCCCTGCCACTGTATCAGTACTTTCCCAGTATGTGTCCACTGGTTCTAACTGGTTTCAACAGGTAAGTGTGTCTAATCTAGGTGCAATGTAGCAAAGTGAGCAAATAAGTGTAAAAAGAGTGCATCTCAATAGAAAAATACTAACAAATTGATAGACTGAATAGATTAGAAAAACAGCTTACAGTCAGTCTGCCGTTTCTTTCGAGCTTACAAATAATAACAGTTGTACTGTTGGTCAGTATGTACTGTCCTTGTAATAAAGATGACACAAAGCTTTGGGTACCCTCAAATCAGTGCAGAAGCAATCCATCTCAAAGTGTTGACTGCACAACCGACTGAAAGAGGTAGGAGTCCAGTTCTGTCACCTCATCTTCAACACCCACTGGTCCAGTCTGTCTGGATCACCTAGAGGAAAACTTAAACAAACATACAAAAACACATTAGGTGTTAGTATGACCGTAAAGGTTACCAAACTAGTACCGTACATATAGTGTTACAATAACAAATGCAGGGTGGGGTTAGGGTATATAACAACAGGGCTTCACATAAAAAAAGTCATAAGCTTATAATAATTTCTCTTAGGCTAAGTGACTAAAAAAGATTACGTTTTAGCATAAGCTATGTATATATGTTTACATTGACAATATTTTTTTTAAGCCCAGATTTATAAATATTAAAATAGTAGTTTATACCTTAGATGTATTGAATGTAACTGAAAAGTGTTAACAGCACTAGGTACTACCAGTCGAAATAAAAGCTGCTGCAACCTATTTCTTTGATGTTTGCTTAGAAATTGCTTGATTTTCATCATACATTTCACACAATTATACACCACATTCCTTGTTTCAGTTTTACAGAGTTTAATATTTTTTTTTAGATCGTTCATTCATTCATTCCTTCCTTCATTCATTCATTCATATAACGTTAGTAGGCTAGGCTAGCGTCGTGGGTGAAACTGCGCACGATGGCAGACGGTGCTAATATTGTCAACCTGATTTTGGCGAAGACATTTGAAAGTGTTCCTTACGAGGAAAAACTTAGAATTAAACAGCATGGCAGATCAACACCTAAGATTGATTTAGTGCAAAAGAGAGGGAAAAATAACAGGTCTTTTCAGCTCTCCTGGTATGACAAAGTTAGCTGGCTGACTGGAAGTGCTGTGACTAATAAAATGTACTGCTGGCCATGCCTCTTGATGAAACCATCTCACGGATGTGTTGTTTGGTCAAAGGTGGGGTTTGGAGATCTGTCTAACTTTGACAGGGCATATAAAAGACATGAAAAGAGTAATGAACATGTGAGTGCATGTGCAAGATTAAGTTGCATGGGCATGATTATGATGTAGGCCGAAAATGAGCTTCCCCTCTCTGACAGACCAGTAGCCGCCACTGAAGCAAAGCCAGTAAAAATAAATTTGAAACTCTACCTTAACAGTATTATGATTAACATCTAATTCTAAATTACCATACTTGATGTAATTTTGATGGGGAAAGGTTATTAGCTAGGCTAAATAGCTGAGTAATGCTATATATTCAGCCGCGTAGGAGCTAATAAAACCATCCAAAAAACTGAACACCACACTTCTTGGAGGGTCTGTTAGTACAGCCAACAGCACAGCAAGCCATTTCAACAACGTTCTTCTCAAATACTCAGAGAACAGCCGACGGTCAAGTACAGAAGCCTGACACACTGACACACCTAGCTCCGAGCAGCGCCGTGATACTGCTCCAGCAAGTATCACGGAGCAGCTAACTAGCCACTTGTTAGCCAGCTAGCCACACGACGTGCGCGCGGCTCGGTGATTGACACATGCAAACCAAGGTAACCACACCCAAATTTATTCTCAAAACTACACTTTTCAGATAGCATAAACGGACGTAATAATCAAAAATTCACCCCCCCAGAGTTGTCACATAGTGAAAACTTAGCTCTAGAGACCGGAGCCATCTTTTGTACCAGGCTGTAAACATGATTTTTACACCTGTAAAGTTGCCATTGGGTTTCTCCTTATATTTCCGCTTTTGGAGCCTGCCCTCTGGTGGACGGCTGTATATCGCTGGATTTTGCTGTAAATCGCCGTATGGCGGCGCCCTTACACGACGACCTTACACGACGACCATTTGAGAGGTACCATGGGAGAGGCTTGATTGCATAACATTCCACTTCTTTCCCTTAAAAAAAACCTCTGATTGCATTCGCAGTATGCTTTGGGTCATTGTCCATCTGCACTGTGAAGCACCGTTCAATGAGTTCTGAAGCATTTGGCTGAATATGAGCAGATAATATTGCCCTAAACACTTCAGAATTCATCCTGCTGCTTTTGTCAGCAGTCACATCATCAATAAATACAAGAGAACCAGTTCCATACATGCCCACGCCATGACACTACCACCATATGCTTCACTGATGAGGTGCTATGCTTTGGATCATGATCAGTTCCTTTCCTTTTCCATACTCTTCTCTACCCATCTCTCTGGTACAAGTTGATCTTGGTCTCATCGGTCCATAGGATGTTGTTCATGAACTGTGAAGGCTTTTTTAGATGTTGTTTGGCAAACTCTAATCTGGGCTTCCTGTTTTTGGGGCTCACCAATGGTTTACATCTTGTGGTGAACCCTCTGTATTCACTCTGGGGAAGTCTTCTATTGATTGTTGACTCTGACACACATGTAAATACCCTGGATGTAAATACCCTCAAATTAAAGCTAAAAGTCTGCAGTTAAAGCACATCTTGTTCATTTCAAATCCAATTTGGTGGTGTATAGAGCCAAAAGGATAAGAATTGTGTCGATGTCCCAATATTTATAGGCCTGACTGTACATATAATTCCTGGTTGCCCAGGTTGGATGTCTGGGGATTAATGCAAAGCAGCAAAGTTATGGCTTGATAGGGGGCAAGAGATTTCTGGCAGGACCACGTCATTCGATGGGTCAGTCTCACTGCAGTCATCTTAAAGATGTTCAATTGGCTGGAAGACAGAAATATAGATTAAATAACACTTTTAGGCATGTATATGCCAAAGATGTTTGACTATAAAGTTTTAACGACCAATCAATCTTATTTACCTTAGGATCTGGCTTAGGCACAGGTGTGCTCCAAGCATTCCAATAAACCACAACTGCTCTGCAGAGCGGTTTCCTTCCGTTTTAATTCGGTGTTGTCATGGCCAATGGCCCAGGAACCGGAAGACTCCAATGCAAAACCCCAGGCACAGGCAAAGAGTTAAAATAAGGTTTATTTGGTCCAACAGGTACAAACAAAATATAAGAACCAGGGAAAAACCAAAGCAGATAATCCAAGAAATATATCATATCAGAAAACAACAGACTAGGAAAACCAAAAGAACCTCCACAGAAAACAAAGACTACGTTAGATCAAACACAGGGAAACACAGAACAGACTCACGGTAAAAGACACGACGACCTGGCAAAGAGCAGGGGAAAACACACAGGTTATAAAGACACTCAGACAACAAGGAACAGGTGAAACACATCAGGGCGGAGCAAGCAATCACACAGGAGGGAAAGACACAAGGCAGGAAATAAACAGACACAGACAGGGTACAAACATTTCATAATAAAACCAAAACTCCAAAACAAGCTGAAACAATAATCAGAAACATAACCCAAACTAGAAATCAGAATAAATAACGAAACCCACTAAGATACTTAAAAGAACCATAACATCAAACAAAACAGACAGACTACTAAAACAAACATGAATCCTGACAGTACCCCCCCCTTAAAGGCCGAACACTGGGCGGCCTAAAAACCCCCAACCAAAAAACAATCCCTGGACATAACCCGGGTGGGAGGAGGGGGTCAGGAAGGAGGGAACCAAGACAAATAGACACTGGCACAGGACACATATTGGGAACGGGCTCAAAGAGACACAGAGGCGTCGGGTCCAGCCCTCGGAACTGGTCGGTCGGACGGGGCGCACGGGGAAGAAACAGAGGCGTCAGATCCGGCCCTTGAAACTGGTCGGCCGGACGGGGCGCTCGAGGAATAACAAATGCGTCGGATCCGGCCCTCGGAACTGGACGGCCGGACGGCGCTCGGGGATAACAGAGGCGTCGGGTCCGGCCCTCGGAACTAGTCGGCCGGACGAGGCGCTCGGGGAGGGAGGTGGTGCCGGGACAGGCACTGAGGGGGGAAACAGGTGTGCCGGGACGGACAGACTCAGACATGGGGCACCCAGGATACTCGAACAGGAAGTTCTCAGGCGGGACAGGACTCAGGATCATGTAGGGGCAGGACTCAGAACTCAGGATCAGGCAGGGGCAAGACTCAGGACTCAGGATCAGGCAGGGGCAAGACTCAGGCAGGGCAGAATCAGGCAGAGAAACAAAGAACTCAGGACCAGGCAGGGAAACAAAGAACTCAGGACCAGGCAGGGAAACAAAGAACTCAGGACCAGGCAGGGAAACAAAGAACTCAGGACCAGGCAGGGAAACAAAGAACTCAGGACCAGGCAGGGAAACAAAGAACTCAAGACCAGGCAGGGAAACAAAGAACTCAAGACCAGGCAGGGAAACAAAGAACTCAGGACCAGGCAGGGAAACAAAGAACTCAGGACCAGGCAGGGAAACAAAGAACTCAGGACCAGGCAGGAAAACAAAGAACTCAGGACCAGGCAGGGAAACAAAGAACTCAGGACCAGGCAGGGAAACAAAGAACTCAGGACCAGGCAGGAAAACAAAGAACTCAGGACCAGGCAGGGAAACAAAGAACTCAGGACCAGGCAGGGAAACAAAAAACTCAGGACCAGGCGAGGAAAAAAAATGACAAAAGGACCGGGCGAGGGAAAAAATGACAAAAGGACCGGGCGAGGGAAAAAATGACAAAAGAACCGGGCGAGGGAAAAAATGACAAAAGGACCGGGCGAGGGAAAAAATGACAAAAAGACCGGCCGAGGGAAGGCTGACAAAGGAGAGGGAACCGGACGGGGCTGACAAGGAAAAGGGAACCGGACGGGGCTGAACGCGGGAAAGGGAACCGGACTGGGCTGACACGGGAAAGGGAACCGGACGGGGCTGACACGGGAAAGGGAACCGGACGGGGCTGAACACGGGAAAAGGAACCGGACGGGGCTGAACACGGGAAAGGGAACCGGTCAGGGCTGACCCAGAAAAGGGAACCGGACGGGGCTGACCCGGAAAAGGGAACCGGACGGGCTGACACGGAAGAGGGAACCGGGAAATGAAGACCCTGAGCCGGGGAAGGACCAGACGGATGAGCTCGGGCTGACCAGAACAGGAAAGCTGGGGATTGCCACACGGAAAACAGTCAAATATGCTGGGGATGGCCACACGGAAAACAGTCAAATATGCTGGGGATGGCCACACGGAGATGCTGAGGATGGCCAACCTGAAAACAGTCAAATATGCTGGGGATGGCCACGCGGGAACAGTCAAATATGCTGGGGATGGCCACGCGGGAACAGTCAAATATGCTGGGGATGGCCACGCGGAAAACAGTCAAATATGCTGGGGATGGCCACGCGGAAAACAGTCAAATATGCTGGGGATGGCCACACGGAGATGCTGGGGCTGGCCACACGGAGATGCTGGGGCTGGCCACACGGAGATGCTGGGGCTGGCCACACGGAGATGCTGGGGATGGCCACACGGAGATGCTGGGGATGGCCACACGGAGATGCTGGTGATGGCCACACGGAGATGCTGGTGATGGCCACACGGAGATGCTGGGGCTGGCCACATGGAGATGCTGGGGCTGGTGAGGGTCCGGCGGAGGCACACGAGGGAACCAGGCGTAGAGGGATCCAGGCGTAGAGGGAACCAGGCGTAGAGGGATCCAGGCGTAGAGGGATCCAGGCGTAGAGGGAACCAGGCGTAGAGGGAACCAGGCGTAGAGGGAACCAGGTGTAGAATGCAGAGTCTCCTTGAAGTCTAGGTAGCCCAGGTAGGCGCTGAGAAGTCTCTAGGTGGCCCAGGTAGGCGCTGAGAAGTCTTCTAGGTGGCCAAGGTAGGTGCTGAGAAGTCTTCTAGGTGGCCCAGGTAGGCGCTGAGAAGTCTTCTAGGTGGCCCAGGTAGGCGCTGAGAAGTCTTCTAGGTGGCCCAGGTAGGCGCTGAGACTCAGGAGGCACGCAGACTCAAGAGGCACGCAGACTCAGGAGGCACGCAGATTCAGGAGGCACGCAGACTCAAGAGGCACGCAGACTCAGGAGGCACGAAGGCTCAGGAGGCACGAAGGCTCAGGAGGCACGAAGGCTCAGGAGGCACGAAGGCTCAGGGGAAACGAAGACTCAGGAACTAGAGTGACTCAAATCTTCAGCAGACTTGGAGGTTCAGCAGATTGCCATGGGTTTGCGGAGTCTCAGTAAATGGCCAGGTCGTACTGTCATGGCCAATGGCCCAGGAACCGGAAGACGCCAATGCAAAACCCCAGGCACAGGCAAAGAGTTAAAATAAGGTTTATTTGGTCCAACAGATACAAACAAAATATAAGAACCAGGGAAAAACCAAAGCAGATAATCCAAGAAATATATCATATCAGAAAACAACAGACTAGGAAAACCAAAAGAACCTCCACAGAAAATAAAGACTACGTTAGATCAAACACAGGGAAACACAGAACAGACTCACGGTAAAAGACACGACGACCTGGCAAAGAGCAGGGGAAAACACACAGGTTATAAAGACACTCAGACAACAAGGAACAGGTGAAACACATCAGGGCGGAGCAAGCAATCACACAGGAGGGAAAGACACAAGGCAGGAAATAAACAGACACAGACAGGGTACAAACATTTCACAATAAAACCAAAACTCCAAAACAAGCTGAAACAATAATCAGAAACATAACCCAAACTAGAAATCAGAATAAATAACGAAACCCACTAAGATACTTAAAAGAACCATAACATCAAACAAAACAGACAGACTACTAAAACAAACATGAATCCTGACAGGTGTTTGTTCCAGCTATAAAGAAAAAAATCCAGATTAGACTTCAAGCGTTTAAGAAAGACATAGTGCATGCAGAAGAGCTGCATCTCATTTGAAAGATCAATCTGTCAGATCCACTCCGTCTCTCTCAGGGATCCGCTCCACTTTCCTTCTCTCTCCTTCATCTCATCACTGCCACCTGTCCCAAGCACCTGTAACCTATTACCATCAGTGAGGTATTTAAACCTCTCCTGTCCACCTCTTCCCTGCCAGATCGTTCAGCATACTTTGTGTGAATGTTTCCAGCGTTTGTTCCAGCTCTTGTTTCAGCCCTCGCTCCAGCCTTCGCTCCAGGTCTCAGGTTTGGACTTCAACTCTCAGCCCAGCTTCCCAGCTTGGTTCCAGTCACCGGCTCGGCTCCAGGCTTCGGTGCAGCTTTACGGCTCACTCCAACTATCAGCCCAGCTCCCCAGCTTGGTCCCAGTCACCGGCTCGGCTCCAGGGTTCGGCGCAGCTCCACGGCTCACTCCAACTCTCAGCCCAGCTCTCCAGCTTGGTCTCCAGTCACCGGTTCGGCACCAGGTCTCGGTTCAGCTTCACGGCTCAACTCCAACTCTCAGCCCATCTCTCCAGCTTGATCCCCGTCACCGGCTCGGCTCCAATCCTCATTGCCACTCTACAGCTCCACTCCAGATCTGGGTCCAGCTCCTCGGCTTGGTTCCAGTTCAGGACTTCACTTCAGCCATCAGCGAAGTTACTCAGCACGGACTACAGACTCAGATCCCATATCCAGCTTCCTATCACTATCTGTACTTTAATAAAGTATCACTTACCTTCACTGTCTTGTGCGCATTTGAGTCCTCAGTCCCGCATTACAGAACGATCTGGCCAAGATGGACTCAGCCAAAGCAGAGAAAGTAATAAATCGATTTACCCTCATTGAAGAAACTCTCCAAAATCATGAAGCCAAGATGAACACTATTTCCGCCGGGTTCCAGCGGATTGTGTCTCAACAGGAAGACGCATTCCAGGCCATGTCAAATCAGATCCATCTCCTGACTTCTCAGCTATCGAGTATTCCGAAGACCACAGAGAGTCGGGTCTCCGTTCCACCTTCAGATCCTGTTTCCCCGTTGGTTCAACCGATTCCGGTCCAGGAGCCTCGGGTCGGGGTTCCAGAACGTTACTCCGGAGAGGCAGGCGGTTGTAATCCCTTTCTGGTCAACTGTTCAATTCTGTTTGCTCTGCAACCCCACACATTTGCCACAGAAAAAGCTAAGGTGGCATTTGTCATTAATCACCTGACGGGGCGCGCCTTTTTCAACTAAAACAGGGATCTCGTTCAGTGGTGGACTATTCCATTGACTTTCGGACGCTTGCTCGGCAGAGTGGATTTAACGCTACTGCACAGTACCAGGCTTTCCTTCTCGGGTTGGCCGAGCACATGAAAGATGAGCTTGCCTCTCGGGAGCTTCCAGTAGACTTGGATGATTTAATCCGTATGTCAATCCGGGTTGATCAGAGAGTCCGAGCTCGTCGAGGGGAGCGGGCTACCCGGAGTTCTCTTTACCTTCCTCTTGACGCCCAGCGACCACAGCTCACTGTATCCACAACAGATTCCAGTTCCACAACAGATTCCAGTGAACCCATGCAAATTGGCCGCTCTCATCTCACTCCTGAGGAGAAGCTACGGCGTCGAAGGAGGAACCTTTGTATGTATTGTGGGGGTTCGGGCCATGTTGCATTGGTCTGTCCGTTAAAAGGACAGGCTCAGCAGTAGCTGGAGGAGTACTGTTGAGCCTTACAGAGGTGGTCTCCTCCATCAATCGCCCACTTGTCCATGTCCAGCTGCTGCTTCCTGGGGGGCCACAGACTTTAACTACATTCATTGACTCTGGGGCAGAGACGGCAGTTTTATGGACGAGACCTTGGCATTTCAGTTGGGGTTGTCACGAGTTCCTCTACCCAAACCAGTTTCTGCACGGGCCCTGGATGGACACCTCCTGGGTACCGTGACCCACCGGACCAGTCCCGTGACTCTATTGATCTCTGGGAACCATCAAGAAACGCTCGGATTTTTCCTAATTCAGTCTTCGAAGATTCCATTAATTTTGGGCTACCCCTGGTTGCGACGCCATAATCCTCACATTGATTGGGACACTGGGGCAATACTGGGGTGGAGTCATTCTTGTCACTCTGTTTGTCTTCAGTCAGCGGGATTACCCAACCCACTACCTGGTACACCTGTATCCTCTCTGCCAACGCGTTCCCAGGAGTACCAGGATTATAAGGAGGCCTTTAATAAGGCCAAAGCCACAGCCTTACCCCCGCATCGGCCATATGACTGTGCTATTGACTTGCTTCCTGGCACCTCACCTCCTAGAGGCCGATTATATTCATTATCCGCTTCTGAAAGAGAGGCCATGGATCTTTACATTAAAGATGCGTTGGCAGCCGGAATAATAAGACCTTCTTCATCACCAGCGGGGGCGGGGTTTTTCTTTGTGGGGAAGAAAGACAAGACTCTCCGACCCTGCATTGATTACCGTGGACTTAATGAGATTACCATAAAGAATAGGGATGCACCGATACCACTTTTTTGGAAAACGAGTACGAGTACGAGTACTTGCATTTCAGTACTCGCCGATACCGATACCGAGTACTTAATTAAAAAAACATGATTTAAATTTACAGGTAACAGCTTTAGTCATATAATTTAACAAAAAAACAAGGCACGGGGCAATCACTGCTTGTCCAAATATCTGTGGTGAAACTAAACAAAGAGGAGGCTTGCAGTAGGCTGTGGATGTGTTTTTTCACGGAGTCGTGTAGTTTAGGCAGCTCCGTGTCAGTCATGTAGCGGCGGCTTGGGAGATCATAACATGGGAGAGACGCATGAATCCCACATTGTCTACCTCCGAAAGTGGCTGGTCACTCAATGCAATGTACTCGATGATTGCCTGTGTTATTTTCACAGCACGTGGATTGTCTCTGGACATTTTCTCTCGTCTTGCTAGAGTTTGCTGCAGTGTGAGTTGTGTTGGTTTAGAAGCGTGGGTAAACTCTTTATACTCGTTGTCGTGTTGGGATTTTAGGTGCTTGATTAAATTACTTGTGTTAAATGCGCTACCTTTTGAGCCTCCTCTGGACAATTTAGCTGAGCACAATTTGCAGTCCGCCTTTGTTTTGTTTTGTCTTCATTCACTTTGAAATAGTTCCACACGTCTGACATGTCTCGTCTTTCCTTCGTTCTCCCCGCTCTGAGCTGCAGCCGGGCCTGGGGCGGCACTCGGCGCCTGTGATTAACCCCTTACACGCCGCTCAAACATAGACATTTCTCAGACCGTGGTATCGTCCCCGGTATCGGGGGACTTTTAACGAGTACGAGTAGTTTCAAAAATGTGGTATCGAGGCCGATACCAGATACCAGTATCGGTATCGGTGCATCCCTAATAAAGAACAGGTATACGCTTCCCCTTCTGACCTCCGCCTTTGAACTCCTGGAGGGGGCAACGGTGTTTTCCAAATTGGATCTTATAACGCATACCACCTGGTTCGTATCCGAGAGGGGGATGAATGGAAGACAGCATTTAACACCTCGTCAGGCCATTATGAATATCTGGTGATGCCCTTTGGACTGACTAATGCTCCCGCCGTTTTCCAGAACCTGGTTAATGATGTGTTGCGGGACATGCTCGACAGGTTCGTATTTGTCTATCTGGATGATATCCTTATCTTTTCCAAGAATCACAAGGAGCATGTTCATCATGTCCAGTCAGTCCTTCAACGCCTGCTGGAGAATTCGCTTTTTGTCAAGGCCGAAAAATGCGAATTTCACGTACCCAGCGTCTCTTTCCTGGGTTACATTGTCGCCCAGGGTAAGATTCAGATGGACCCTTCCAAGGTGTCGGCAGTATTGGATTGGCCATCTCCGTGCAGTCGAAAGCAACTGCAACGCTTCTTGGGGTTTGCCAACTTCTATAGACGTTTCATCCGTGGCTATAGTACCTTGTCGGCTCCTATGACAGCAGTTACCTCATCTAAGGTTCCGTTCATCTGGTCCAGCGATGCCGATTCAGCAATCCGGGACCTGAAGCTTCGTTTTTCTTCAGCTCCAGTGCTTATCATCCCAAACTCTGGTAGTCAGTTTGTCGTAGAGGTGGATGCTTCCGACATGGGAATAGGCGCAGTTCTGTCCCAACGTTCCACTTCAGACCAGAAATTACACCCGTGTGCCTATTTGTCTCGTCGCCTGTCTCCCGCTGAACAGAACTACGACATAGGTAATAGGGAGCTGCTGGCGGTTAAGCTAGCCTTGGAGGAATGGCGGCACTGGCTGGAGGGAGCCGAACAACCTTTTCTTGTGTGGACTGACCACAAGAATTTGGAATATATCCGGCCAAACGCTTGACATCTCGTCAAGCTCGTTGGTCGTTGTTCTTTACTCGATTTAATTTTGTTTTGTCATTTCGACCAGGGTCCCGGAATCAGAAACCTGATGCTCTTTCTCGGCAATTCCAGAAGGAGGAGACCTCATCTGAGGTGAACTCCATCTTACCTCCATCCCAGCTGGTAGCAGCCGTCACCTGGCCCATTGAAGAGCGCGTCAAAACAGCCTTGAACACCATGACTTTCCCCAGTTCCTGTCCAGAGGGAAAACTATTTGTTCCTGCGGGTCTGCGGTCGGAGGTTCTTCAGTGGGTCCATTCGTCTCGACTCGCTTGCCATCCCGGGATACGGCGGACATTCTCTTTTCTCCAATGGCGATTCTGGTGGCCTAAGGAGGAAGAGGATGTTCGGGCGTTTGTCGCGGCATGTCCTGTCTGCAGCCAGCAGAAGCCCTCTCATCATGCTCCATCTGGGCTCCTTCGGCCACTTCCGGTTCCCAGACGACCCTGGTCTCATATGTCCCTGGATTTCGTTAGCGGTCTTCCAGAATCTAATGGCAACACGGTGATCCTTTCCATCATTGACCATTTCTCAAAGATGGCTCACCTCATAGCTCTGCCTAAGTTGCCCTCAGCAAAATAGACGGCAGAACTTGTACTCCAGAATGTCTTCCGGATCCATGGACTACCAATGGACATTGTGTCTGACCGGGGACCCCAGTTTACGTCTACAGTTTGGCGGGAGTTTTGCTCTCTTTTAGGGGCTACAGTCAGTTTGTCCTCTGGATTTCACCCGCAGTCCAATGGACAGACGTAACGGTTGAACCAGGAGATGGAGTCGGCCTTGAGGTGTGTGGCTGGACAAACACCATCCTCCTGGTCCTCTCAGCTGTTGTGGGTGGAGTACGCCCACAACTCCTTGACGAGCTCGGCTACTGGAATATCTCCTTTCCAGTGAGTCTACGTGTTCCAGCCACGCAAGCTCCTGCGAGCTTCCACCCAGTATTCGACAGCGGCCAATCGCCACCGCAAGCAGAGTCCCCAGTACAAGGTAGGGGACCGGGTCTGGCTCTCCACCAGAGACATTCCTCTCAGAGTGGAGTCGAAGAAATTGGCTCCACGATTCATTGGTCCCTTCACTATAGTGAGGATCATCAACCCGGTGGCGGTAAGGTTGAAGCTTCCTCGGTCTATGCGGATTCACCCAACCTTTCATGTTTCTAGGATCAAGCCCCTTCGGGAGAGTCCTCTGGTTCCCGCCACCAGGCCCCCGCCTCCCGCCCAGCTCGTCGGAGGTGCTCCAGCATATTCGGTGCGACGGCTCCTTAGATCTAGACGCCGTGGTCGAGGCATTCAGTACCCTGGTAGACTGGGAGGGGTATGGTCCAGAGAAACGTTCTTGGGTTCCTGCACGCCACATTCTCGATCCACTGTTAGGGACTTCCATTCTTCACACCCCGGGCAGTCAGTCACCGGCTCTGCTCCAGGCTTCGGCGCAGCTTTACGGCTCACTCCAGCTATCAGCCCAGCTCCCCAGCTTGGTCCCAGTCACCGGCTCGGCTCCAGGCTTCGGCGCAGCTCCACGGCTCACTCCAACTCTCAGCCCAGCTCTCCAGCTTGGTCTCCAGTCACCGGTTCGGCACCAGGTCTCGGTTCAGCTTCACGGCTCAACTCCAACTCTCAGCCCATCTCTCCAGCTTGATCCCCGTCACCGGCTCGGCTCCAATCCTCATTGCCACTCTACAGCTCCACTCCAGATCTGGGTCCAGCTCCTCGGCTTGGTTCCAGTTCAGGACTTCACTTCAGCCATCAGCGAAGTTACTCAGCACGGAATACAGACTCAGATCCCTTATCCATCTTCCTATCACTATCTGTACTTTAATAAAGTATCACTTACCTTCACTGTCTTGTGCGCATTTGAGTCCTCAGTCCCGCATTACACAATCAGTCTCTCGTCTTCCATTGTATGTAGAATGTTAAAGAGTAACCCTAAAACAACTTTTTTTAGTTAATGATCTGAAAGAATGGGCCCTTATTAGTGCTGTTCATTGATTTGAGTAAAAGTTTTGACATTTGAGTATGCAGTATATTAATTTTACAATATATGGTGTAAAACCATCTAAGTGCTGCCCTCTTCAGGTTGAACGGTGATTACTGCAGTTGAATTTTTCTATTTGTAGTTGTTTCCTTGTGTGACGTAAGCGGGCTTGACTCGCGGCTCACCACCCACGCCCCTGGCATGACCCCACCACACCCTTCTTTCCATCTTTTTCTCTCAGCTGTCAATCAATCCGCCTCTGTTGGGTTTCAGGTCCCGCCCCCAGCTCAGCCCCACCCTCGGTTTCTCCCCTCTGTCTCCGCTGGGCTCTGCCCACTTTTCCAGCAAAATTTGCCAGTGGGCGGAGATCGGCTCTGACCAGGGTTTTAGTTACACAAAGTAGAGGCACGTAACAGCTGATCAAATATCACACCGTTATCTCTCAATCCTACAATTTGTTGGGTGAAAAAAAACTACCAAGAAATGGCCACCCAGTCAAAATGTCACCAAGAGCACAACAAAGACTCATCAATGAGGCAAAGAAACAACCTTGAATGACAGCCAAAGATTTGAAGGCATCATTGGAACTTAAATCTCTGATCATGAGACTACAATTCGTAAAAGACTGAACAAGCAGCATATCCACAGCAGGACACCACAAAGGAAGCCACTGCTTACTAAAAAGAGCATTGCTGCATGCCTGAAGTTTGCAAAAGAGCACATTGACACTCCACAGCGGTATTGACAAAATGTTTTATGAACTGATAAAACTAAGATTGAACTATTTGGAAAAAGCGTGTTACATCTGGAGTAGAAAGGGCACAGCATATCATCATGAAAACATCATCCCAACTGTAAAGTCTGGTGGAGGAAACATCATGATTTGGGTCTGCTTTGCTGCATCAGGGCCTGGTCAGCTTCAATCATTGAGGGGTAGATGAATTCCCAAGAGCCGGTGATGACCGGGAGGGCCTATTGTTTTTGCTCGGATTTTTTTTTTTTTTTTTTTTTTTTTAGGCCCGAGCCGGTGATGACCGGGAGGGCCTTTTATTTTTGCTCGGATTATTTTTAGGCCCGAGCCGGTGATGACCGGGAGGGCCTATTATTTTTGCTCGGAATTTTTTTTTTTTTTTTTTTCTTCCGACCCAATGATCCTAAATTTGACCCAGTGAACATGCACGAAAAGTCATTTTTATTGGTCCCAGACTTCAAGCTCGGCGAAAAATTTATGTATTTGAAGTCGCCGAAAAATAAATATGAAAAATGACTCAGTGGCGACCCCCCCATAACTCAAAATACATTGGGCCTATGGAAAGTGAAAGTAACTTTTTTCCAATGTAGAAAAATGAAACTTGGGTCATCCATAGGACATCTCAGGGCAAACAGAAAAGTCAATGACAGCAACACCCTAAACTTAACAGGAAGTCCGCCATGTGGGGTGAAACGCGCGGCCACTAAAATCGCGACCCTTGCGAAAAAAGATGCAAATCATTGTGTTTTAATCTAAATGGCCCCAAATTTGGTGAGTATCATCTAGACACGTGTGCCAACCAAAGTTGTGACTTTGTTTATGATATCTTATCGGGTATGGGTGTGGCAAGCCTGTAACGAGGTGGCCATTTTTGTGAAAATTAAATGTCTCTTCACTCTCAAACGCCTTCTCGGATCGAGTTGGACCCAAAAAGGCGTTTGTGCACATTCATGACCTAAACACAAAGATATGTAAATAAAAGGGTTATCTTTAGAAATGGCTCTCCAGCGCCCCCTACAAACTTATAATGGGACCCAAGAATTTAGTTTGTCATAGAGACATGAAATTTGGTACACACATCTCTTATGTCATGACGAGCATAAAAGCCAATGACAACCACCCCCTATCTATAAATGTGTTGCCATAGCAACGTCCCAAATATTTGGAAAAAGTCAATGGGAAGTGAAAATTTTAGTTTGTCGTAGGCAAATGAAACTTGGTACACACATCCAGCATGGGCTTATGAACAAAAAAGCCAATGGGGACCACACCTTATCACACACGGGAAGGCGGCCATTTTGAATTGAAAATTTGGTCCGACTTAGAATACATCTCTTTTTTAAAAAACAACAAAAAATAGCTGCTTCATTCCACAGACACCAAACTTGGGCAAAATGAGCTAAACACATGTATGTAAAATAGACAAGTGTTTTTCTAGACTTTTTTGCTCGAGTTATATTTTTTTATTATAATTTATATTTTTTTATTATAATTTTTCTGCAAAATGATCCTCAATTTGAACCAGTAAACCAACAACTAAAAGTCATTTTTATTGGTCCCAGACTTCAAGCCCGGCGAAAAATTTATGTATTTGAAGTCGCCGAAAAAAAAAAAACGAAAAATGACCCTAGAAAAATGACCCTAGAAAAGTCAAAATACATTGGGCCTATGGAAAGTGAAAGTAAATTTTTTCCAACGTAGAAAAATGAAACTTGGTACATCCATAGGACACCTCAGGGCAAACAGAAAATTCAATCACAGCCACACCCTAAACTCAACAGGAAGTCCGCCATGTGGGGTGAAACGCGCGGCCACTAAAATCGCACCCCTTGCGCAGAAAGATGCAAATCATTGTGTTTTAATCTAAATGGCCCCAAATTTGGTGAGTATCATCTAGACACGTGTGCCAACCAAAGCTGTGACCTTTTTTTTTATATCTTATCCGGTGTGGGTGTGGCAAGCCTGTAACGAGGTGGCCATTTTTGTGAAAATAAAATGTCTCTTAACTCTCAAACGCCTTCTCGGATCGAGTTGGACCCAAAAAGGCGTTTGTGCACATTCATGACCTGAACACAAAGATATGTAAATAAAAGGGTTATCTTTAGAAATGGCTCTCCAGCGCCCCCTACAAACTTATAATGGGACCCAAGAATTTAGTTTGTCATAGAGACATGAAATTTGGTACACACATCTCTTATGTCATGACGAGCATAAAAGCCAATGACAACCACCCCCTATCTATAAATGTGTTGCCATAGCAACGTCACAAATATGTGGAAAAAGTCAATGGGAAGTGAAAATTTTAGTTTGTCGTAGGCAAATGAAACTTGGTACAAACATCCAGCATGGGCTTATGAACAAAAAAGCCACTGGGGACCACACCCTATCACACACGGGAAGGCGGCCATTTTGAATTGAAAATGTGAACCGACTTAAAATACACCTCTTTTTTAAAAGAACACAGAAAATAGCTGCTTCATTCCACAGACACCAAACTTGGGCAAAATGAGCTAAACACATGTATGTAAAATAGACAAGCGTTTTTCTAGACTTTTTTGCTCGAGTTATATTTTTTTTTATTATAATTTGGTATATATTTTTTTATTATAATTTTTCTGCAAAATGATCCTCAATTTGACCCAGTAAACGTGCAACTTAAAGTCATTTTTATTGGTCCCAGACTTTAAGCCCGGCGAAAAATTTATGTATTTGAAGTCCCCGAAAAGAATATACGAAAAATGACTCAGTGGCGACCCCTAGAAAAGTCAAAATACATTGTGCCTATGGAAAATGAAAGTAAATTTTTCCAATGTAGAAATACAAAACTTGGTACATCCATAGGACACCTCAGGGCAAACAGAAAAGTTTAATACAGCCATACCGTAAACTCAACAGGAAATCTACTATGTTGGGTGGAATGCGTGACCACCTAAATTGCACCCCTTGTGTCTAAAGGCTTTTCATCTAAACAGCTCCAAATTTGGTGAGTATCATCTAGACACGTGTGCCAAAAAAGTTATCAATTTGTTTTTTGATACATTTGTGGCTGTGGTCGTAATGAGTCTGTGAAGAGGCAGCCATTTCTTTGGGAAATAAATCCACGGCTAGAGTCTTAGAAAACTCCTCAGAATCATTTGGAACTTGTAAACTTGTACTTTTAGACAAGTTATATTTACATTTTGCCTTTTTAAACAGGGGGGTGCAGCGATTCCTGAGTCATCTCAAATCTCCAGCCAGTACTTTGTTTTTCTCGCCTTAGCCCAAGCATAATCTATTATTTTCAAAGGTTCAGACAGCTCCCAGGAAAACCAGGGATTGTGGAGACCTTTAACTCTAATTTACAAGATGGTGTAGCAGGCCCCAGCAGTAGCACAGGCCCGGTTATTTGACATTACCGTGAAGTTTACGCTTTAAAGCACGACATGCGATCCTCCGAGTGCATGTGTCCCCGCGGTCTCAAGGGAGGCGAGGGCCTTTATCGCCGCTTGCGGCTTTAATTTAATATTACTTTTCATTCTGCTCATGTTCTGTCCTTCATGCTATTACAAACATAGACCTAGACACAGCCACCACCACCTGGCCTCTGGTTATCGGGCTGCAGAGCACAGGATTTGCTTTAGATCAATACTCACTCATCCTAATATATCTATTCAATAAAGATTTAAACTGTAATTTAAATTGGTAATCTGGTGATTAAAAACATATCTATATGTTAAAACAATTCAAACTGTTAAAACTATCTTAAAGGTTTTATTTGACAAATTTAAAGTTAATGAGAAATAAGTAAATAAAAAGGTAATTGTTAAACTAACAAGGTAAATTGTTAACATTTAAGAGCATATGTCAATTGCTCGCTGTGTTTAATCACTGTTTGAAGTGATTTTGAGGATTTTTTTTTTATTACTAGGACTAACACAATAATCTGTCCTTTTGAACAGAATTTAATTTTTTGTTTGTTTTTGCCAAACTTTAGAGGTGGTCAAGGTAAACACTGCATCAAATCTTTGTAACCTAAAGATATATATATATATAAAGATAAAAAGTGGAGATGTTACCTTTAGCATTTTATTAAATGAACAGAAAATAATAATTACTGATTGCAATTTTGGTGAATTTGAATAAATAAAGAGAGACACGTTATTTTGATTTTACACCTGATATTTGAGTTTCTGTTTAACATTGAGTGAGGTGATTTCTTTATGTAAGAATCTGAATGCCAAATTAGTGGAAACATGAAAATAGTAATTGATAAAACGTTTTTTATGTTGTGTTAAAATTAATATGGAAAAAATGCAAAAAGACAGTATATAACAAATCTATACTGAACAAAATCCTTACAGTTACAGGTAAAGACCTTCAACTAATGGTAACTAAAAGTAAAACTGAACTAAACAAAGTGAAGTTTTAAATATGACGTAAACAAAAGTGATGCTATTTGGAAAACATAAAGAAGATTAATAATTAGAAATGCTAATTGATGAAATTACAATTTAAGGTGGTAATTGGCAGAAACCATTCTTTTTATGATTTTTTTTTTATCTGTTTTAATTATTTTATAATTTATTTATGTTTTTGGTGTTTTGAGCCATGGTTGTACTACGTCTCAAAAAGGGGGGGAGAAGAAGATTTAAACCAAACTGTATTAAAGTGATGAGGTGATGCTTGGTTAACCTAATGGTTAGCATAATGCTATAACAACAGTGTTTAATGCAGATAAAAGAGGAGTTTAAATCAAATAATGAAATAAATAAAAGTTGACAGAACTTTTCTGGAGAAGCACTACTTGGTCTGATTAAACTAAACCTTTCAGATTAAAGTAGATTTCCAGCAGACCATATCTGCAGAAACAGGGTTTATCTGCTGTTTCATTTTTATGGTTTGATCATTTCAAGGGCTTTATGGTTTGTTTGACGAAAACCTAGGAGGCACTTTCTATGGTTCTATAATGTCAGATAACGTTTTGATTTGTTTGTTTGTTCTTTATTTGGATGGAAGCCAACTACAACAAGTATACCAGTTCAGAAAAGGAGTTTTGACAATTAATATAGACACTATTTCATTTTTTAATATTACTCTTCATTCTGCTCATGTCCTGTCCTTCATGCTATTACAAACATAGACCTAGACACCACCACCTGGACCTCTGGGTTATCAGGCTGCAGAGGAGTGAACATCCACTTTCTCCTTAACAATGTGTACTGCTGTGTATAAAACTTTGATACATGTTTGTGTGCTTTTGCTTCATTCTTGCAAGAATTAAACTTGGCCTGCTTGAGGTTATTGTTGCCAAGGGTTTACTGCACATCAGCTCACCTTTTACCAGTTTGTACCCAGCATGGCACATTTTTGTTTTTATAGACCTTACAACACTATCAAGTTCATCATCAGATATTTGGTTATTGACTATTGTGGTTATTGACTGCTTTCTTACCCGTGACTGCATATTTAAGGCCAATCTACAGAGAAAAAGTTAGAGTTCCATCAGTATGCTTTCAGACAGAAGCTACCATTTTGTGAGTGTTTTATTCAATGTGTAGTTTACATGTTTGTCCTAATCAGGTAAAAACAAACCCCATCTATAATCCTCCAGTCATATGGCACAATTCACCAGTTATATATATAAATATATATATATATATAACATGCTGCATTCATCTTTTCTTGTGCCTTTGTAGCTCACACATCCCCAAAACTTCAGTGATCCACCTCCATGTTTCACAGGAGGAATGCTGTACCTTTCATTATAGGCCTTGTTGACTCCTCTCCAAATGAAACGTTTATGGTTGTTTTTAACGTTTTTGTAACGTTTTTCAAAAAGTTCAATTTTGGTCTCATCCCTCTAAATGACTTTGTTCCAGAGGTTTTGAGGCTTGTCTCTGTGCTGTTTGGCGTATTGTAAGCGAAATGGGTAGTTTCTGTTGTCATTATGATTTAAAAAGAGTAAACACAGTTTTTTGACAAGAAATGGCTTCACCCAACCACTAACTATGAGTGAAGTGCTTTGCGTTTTACGTCATGAAGATCTAGCCCTAAATGCTGCAAGTTTGCTGTGGCTCTTTCTGGATAACTTCAGGTTGCAAATGGAAAAAATCTAAGCAAATATTCAATGTGAGGGCAGAGCAGCATTCAGAGCTGCAAAGAGTAAGTAAGTAAGTAAGTATTATTTATATAGCACCTTTCACAGATATAGATCACAAAGTGCTTTACAACGTGCTTACCACTCACCCCATTCACACACAGGCAGACAGAGATGGCGGCTGCCACACAAACGGCGCTCAACCTCCTCCGACCACCACCAAACACACCTCTACAGTCACACACATTCATACACCAGTGTTACAGTCACTGGAGGCAAGGTGGGTTAAGTGTCTTGCCCAAGGACACAACGGCAGTATGAACTGTGGGGCGAGCGGGAATCGAACCTACTACCTTCTGGTTGAAGGACGGCCGCTCTACCACTGAGCTACTGCCGCCCCAAAGAGAACCTCTCACTTTCGCTTTATACGAACGTAGTTCTTCATATGGAGTTAGAACCGGATAACGGCAATGTATTGAGCATGTAAAAGATGCAGCACTGCACATAGACAGCCAGCCAACGGTTCCAGTCACATGATTGGTTCAGCAGGCGCTATTCTTTTTATGCGGTCCATTAAAACAGTCATTCTATCAACTTTGCCTAAAATGACTAATAAGGAAAATATTTTTGCAATATATATCTTTATTGTTTTATTGCTCAGCCCTACACCATGTCCTGTTAAACACATATAATATATAATATAATAATATCTTAGCACGCACATGACCCAGGCATTGCTGAAAGATAAATGGACCTATGTAAAAGGCTACCTTAACTCATAACAAAACACATAAACTTGTAGGACCTAAATGTGTTTCTGCTGCAGAAAGAACAATTTCAAAACTCCACATTAGTTGTAGTCAGAGAAAGTTTAATACACAGAAAGGAAAGACCAGTCGATTTCATTTGACTTTAAAGATACAAAGAGTAAGGCTCTAAGACAAGGTCATGCATCTTCAGCACTGGCTGCCTTCCTTCCTACCTCTTTAATCTAAATCCTCTTTGCCCCATGGCCTGATGGGAATACAATAAATTTGCTGACTCTGGGAAACAACTGATAATAAAAAGTGTTAAGAAAAGATGGAAGTGGAATTTTTCTTTACGTTTAACAAAGAGGTCTGCAGCACAAACAGTCTGGGAAAACATTTTGCTCTACCGCCCAAGGCTCCTTTATATGATCTTTTTAACTACACCACATTTGATGAGTTTGAACAACTATGGCAGATTTATTAGCTGCGGATTAACAGTTTGCACAAATGTTTTGTAAAATATGCAATTTTCTACTGTTGTATAATCAGTGATATAGTAATACATAATCATTGATGCTTCTGTCAATGTACATCATTTAAACTGTGTACATAGTTTAGACAATGTTGTCACATCATTGTTAAAGTATTTAAGTCTAAGAGTGTGGTTACATCCACTCTGGGAGGAGGAAAGTAAGCACAGACAACTAATAACAAGTCAGTAATTTTTTTACAGTGATAGAATGAAATAACTAATAATAATCTCCCTTTACTCTCTCTGCTTACAGTAAAAATAAATGGCATACAGTACCACTTTATACACAGTAAACATAAGCATTATTAAATTATTTATATGAGATGTTTGACATTAATGAGATGTGGCTCAATGACTATCAATAATGCTTCCCAGATAGAATCCTGTATGTGTAAAATCCTTCTGTTTAGGATTATTATTAAGACTGATTATGCCTCCCACAGTGTACATTAGCCGAAGCAGAGATGCTACAGATTATAGCTTACAAACTAATCTGTAGCCACTGCCACCATTTGAGCCAAGATTGTTGGTTCTGCACCCTCATATCTTCACTCACTAATACAGACCTACGTTCCTACCAGATCCTTGCGCTCTGCAAATGAACAACGTCTGGTGGTACCATCCCAAAAAGGAAAAAAATCACTCTCACCCACCCACCCAGGGGCGGACTGGCCATCTGTGTGATCTGGAGAATCACAGAACGGCCGGTACTTCAGGACGGCCGGCGGGCCGGCCCACCACCCACCACTCACGCAGTCATCATCACCTGTTTTTCCCCCCACTAATCTGTTATATACTCCAGTACTGTAGGTGGCAGCAATGCACCTTTAAGTTGGATGCCAGCTGCACTGGCCCTGGCCGCCAAGTAAGAAGAAAAAGCAGTGGAAGCAACAGGAAAGACGTTAGAAAAGAAGAATAGAAACAAACAGTATCATCATGCATAACGCGGCCGCGGATAAAAAAGAAAGAAAGAAAAGGGTGGGGCTGAGAAGGCGAGAGAGAAAAAATTGCGGAATTTAGACAGTGAAGCCGCTAAATGTCGCAAACTAACCAAACTTTTTAGCAGCACAGCCAGCACCAGCACCTCACAAAAATTACCAACAGTGAAGGAGAGAGCCAGACAGCTATGCAGCATGTTGATGATGAGGGACAGAAAGATGAGCTGGTTCCACAGGCAGATTCAAGGGCAAGTAAGTATGGAGCATGAGAGGAGAAAGAGAGTTACTTGCTAGGGATGATGTTAGGAAGTGATATTCAGGTTGCTAAATTTTTAATGATTACAGTAGTAAAACAGCTAAACTTTAAAATTTTAGCTGTAAAATGCCACATGCAGTAGCTAATATTAAGAAATATGTTGTGCTTTTACTTTTAAAAAATAAAATTGTGTTGATTAACATTACAGTTAATCCTTACAAACTTTGAAGATTTTGAATACAGAAGTTACATTTGTAATGGTGTATTTTCATTTAGATGTGGTATTATTTGTGCAGTAAGATTAATTACTGCAACAATTTCTATGTGAGTATTCAAGTTGAACTAGAATAATATGCTTTTAACACAACATCTAGTCAACATCAGTGCTACTGTTATAATTTGGATGGTATAGTATCATGAGCCACAATTAAAGTCTTGTGACACTCATGCCAGGCGTTATTGTTGTTGTCGAGTTTCCATGCGCCGATTGCTTCGGGCCGGGCCTAGTCAAAGTCCAGGGCCGTTTTTTAGTCCCAGTCCGTCCCTGCACCCACCCTATCTGCTGCTATAAGATCAGCAGATTCTGTAGCCATCTTTAAAAAACGTCTGAAAACACATCTCTTCCGTCAACAGCAGACTGACAAACACTGAGTTCTACTTCCTTTCTAACAATTCCTTCTCTTAAAAAAATAAAAATAAATTAATAAAAAAGAAAACTTTGCATACTGTGCTGGGTTTAAACTGACTAGTTTTTGGTGCACTTATGCTTTTTGTACCTTGTGTTGTTAAAATTGCTTCCATTGTTTTCCTCACGTGTAAGTCGCTTTGGATAAAAGCGTCTGCTGAATGTCTAAATGTCTAAATGTAAATGCCCTCTGGCTTCTTATTGTCATCAACAGCACAGACCTTTTTGTCAATCATTTATAGATTACTTTCTAATAGTGTTAAAAGCCTTGGCGCTGGAGACTATTCCATCTGTTTAAAGACATGAGACAGTGTACCCCCAAATTCATCTGGAGGAACCCATAGCAATCAGTAGCATTTAGTATTTAAATTTTAAGGTTTTCCAGGACGTGTTTCACACTAACATTTACGTTATCATATGTAGCCTAACCTTTATTTCATAGACAGTGACCTGGTTCAGTACACTTGACCATGTATTTCTTGGTGATGGGGCACACTACTATTTCACAAGAAGTTCTCTCATGGTACAGCTGTCCACACAACTAAGAGAGATCCAAAGATATCACAGCTCCTCATCCAGGTCGGGTCAAAACTAACTTCATTATTTATGTTCCCATGTTTTTATGGAGCCAGAAGTCCCTAATATGGGCATAAGGGCTGATTTGAGTCCCCGTTCGCATGGTAACCAAAGTTACAATGGAGACCTGATCTAAACTTATTTTTACTGCTCATTTACTATCCCAGTGTCGGTGGCGCCCTCTGGCTGCTGCTCTACTTTAGGTAAATGTAACTTTTACTTTTTTCAGCGTTTTATTTTTTTTTATATATTCTTCACTTCACTTATAATCTCAGTTATCTGTTTGTCATCTTTGTCAAGACTGTTGTCTTGACAAAATACATCTACAGCTGTAGTAATAATTAGCTGTTTAGAATATGAATAGATATCACCATAATTATAAAATGTATGTTGTATTGAAATATAAATTTTATAATAAAAACAAATTCTGTTCTCTTTGATATCTATATTTGTCATGATCCAGTCCAGGTCCTGGACTTCTCCTTTGTCTTCCCCTTCCCTTTGTTCTCTGTGTTTGTCTGTCTCCTTATTTGGAAGTGGCTGGGCATGGGTTCTGCTCCAGGGCTGATCTGACACACCTGTACTCCATCCAGTAATCATCTTCTGCTGTATAAACCATGATCCTGCCTCCTCTTCTCTGATTGTCAGATGACCATTGAAGTAAACACATGTGGAGGCACGTATATTAAGAGTCGTCTATGCGTTCGCAAGTGTTTTCTGATCAAGATTTCTGCTTTCTCCTTCCAGCCCTTGTGCCAATCAGCCTTTGGACCTGGATTCAGTTATTTAACTTAGCTTGATCTTCTCCAGTCCGACCAGCTCAGTGGCTACCCTCTCCTCGATTCAACCTTTTTTGTCCGTTTAGTAAATTGTCTTCACTGCACATTTGGCTGAGACTGCTTTTGGGTCCTAATTTGTGTACTCTGTAACAATATTAGTATCTGTGGTTAATAATTTTATTCCCGTTTAATATGATAGACATGATGCATACATTTTAAACAAACTACTTATTTTTGATATTATAGTCCCAGAAGCAAGTGCTGTATTTTTGGGATGGAGTAAATGTGTTTTAACCAGTTTTGAGTTTTGTTTTTTAGTTTACGTACCATTGCTACTGCAGGTGAGCAAACTGAAAGTTCAAGAAACCCTTTCATCTTTGCAGCACTACTTTGTTATTCCATACAGTATCAATAAGAGACGAAGACAAAACAATGCGTTTAATGATTGCTGATTATTTTCCACAATAACATCCTTGCTTATGGCATGCTGAAATTACACTATAGTTATAACTGATTTAAAGTTTCTCTGTTGTGCTTTCATCTACTTTTGTGGCATTTTATGGTTTCTTTAAAATTAAAACACTTTCTACAAGATGGTAACTCTGTGCAGTTAAAGATTAAGTGTACAAATCATGTCAGATTTAAGAGCTTGAGATACAGTTTAAATATGCCTTCAAACATAGTATCTTGTAAATGAATGGAGATTTGTTTGAGATTAAGGGTTTCTATAAAATAGTGGACTTTGATTTGAACTTACATTTGCCTGAATATAATATGAGGTAAGAGGTTAGAGGTAATGTCTGTCATGTTGAAAACCTGACAGAAACATTTACCTGTTTACTGTTGTCATGATTTACAGATGACAAATGTACAAATATAAAACTAACACATGCACTTTAGCTACAGTAATGTTTAAGGGATGTATGACTGCAGAGTAAGGAAAGTGTTTTCTAGAGTAAAAGGTCTCAGAGGTTAGTGGGCATTGCAGGTATAATGTTTTATTTACCTCTCGTGCCCTGATAGGGACAAAAGTGTCATTTTCAACGTATTTTTTTTTAACTTAGAGGTTGTTGTGCTTTTTGCTATAGTATTTGGCAAAGGTGTGTGTTTTATAAAAAAAATATGCTATTGATATTTTAAACACAAATCCTATATTACTTACACGCAAAGGTTTGCACGGCTGGTTTCATGCTGTGAATGCAGTATTTTGTTTGCAACTGTACTACGGTGTTCACTGAATGTCTGGATTCCACATGCCATAGGTGTACATTTTTGTTCCAAAATTCCACGTCATCTGAACGTTAGAGAGAATGATCAATGGAATACATGGAAGAACATGTAATCATCAAAACGGATTACACACTCTCCACACTACTGCTGTTGCGTGTCGCTGTAACCAGCCCCAACATCCTGTGTAATCAAGGGGGCAGATAGACGCATCGGCAGACGTCTATAGCCGCCTCTCTCCTCCAGGGATTTAGAGCTGGACCATGGAGAAGTCTCCGTTAGAATCCCTGGAAACGGCGGACTTGAAGTAGCTTTCCTTTAAAACAGCCCTCAGCGGGTTTAGAGGGTGGGGGAACTTCAGGCTCTGTCAGTACATCAGGACCTGTGTAGGTTCCTGCCTGAGGGAGCAGGGGTAGTTATGCATCTAAATTCTGCATTACTCCCCAAAATTGTTTCATCTTTGCACTCAAATCAAGCAATGGAACTCAGATACCTCTCCTCCACACAGAAAGAGGGTAGTGGGCGTGAATTGTCAATCACGTGCCCAGTTAAGGCCCTGCAAGTGTAAATGTGCCGAACATAGGCAGAAACACTGTTTTAAACTAGGAATGCTTGTTCAAAAACACGTCTTTCCCACTGGATTGTGGGAGCTATTTGTCAATCCTATGTGTTGACACAGGGACCCCATTCCCCTCGGGTGTGAGAGGCCACTCTAGACCTAGTATTGTGGCGCGGTATATCCCTAGCCGAGATTTGTGCCACTTGGTTGACTCCTTCCACGTTTTCCCCCTTCTACCAACTCAATGTAGCCACAAGCACATCTTTTGGGGAACGGATACTTGGAGCAGCCCAGCAATGAAGCCTGTTTTTCCTTCCGTTTTTTTTTTTTGTCCCCCTGCTAGCCTTGTGTTTAGCAGGGCTGGGGGGCCCTAGTTGCGTCTGGTACTGGGGCTTGAGTCGACAGTAGCTACTCTGCGTCTGGCAGTACCTGTATGTTTTGTATAAGTAAATAGTTCACTTTGTGCACATGGGTGGTTTTTGTTATAGCACTTTGGTGGCAGCAACTCTGTCTCATTCTAAATTCTTAAAGTGTCCCTGTACATTATGGAATATGTGGAGAGATAGTCTTGATACAATAGAGAACATAAGAGATGGTCTCTGAGTGAAGAGACCATCTCGAGGCTGCTTGGGGATCTGTTTCATCAAAATTTAATCGGTGAGCATGTGGCACGCAGGTGCCTTTATAGGGTAATTAGCCACCTCACAGGTAGTGTGTCTTAAAGAAATAATCCACGTCACCTGACCCCTAGATTCCAACGTATCATTATTTCTTTATCTGAAATTACAAAAAAAAAAATAATACTTTAAACTCAATGTTTTCAATCAATGACATATCCAAGACTCTATTAATCCCCCCAAGAAAATTCCACATTGCATTCAAAAATTTTAAATATTGCTATTTTTTTGTATAAAGAAAAAAACATTATGATGCCATCATATACACTGGCATATTAAGAGTTAGAATTCTGAAAATATTCAAATATTTGGTATTTATGATCAGGACTAAAGTGAATTAAGAGATTTATGCAAAAATAAGATTTAAAAAAAATATATCAACATATACTATTTTTATGATGTTTTGGAAGAGGACCTTTTTGTGACTAAATGTTAACAATGTAACCTTTTTAAACGGGGTATGAGGGTTAACACCCACCTTTGTGCCTTAATATCTTCTTCACAGTGCTCTCACCTCAACCAAGAGCCTTTCTTCTGATCAGCCTCAGCCTGACAGCATTACCTTTAGGAAATCTGTGGAGAAAGTACAATTTATAAATGTATAAGAGTTTATTAACACTACTGAAGGTTAGATTTGATTGTATCTTCAGCATCTTCCTATTATTAACCAAGTTTGGTCCAGTGTATCATATTAAACTATGGTTAAAACGGTGGAGCAGTAAATTAGGCCTTTAGCAGCCATCTTCAGGTCAGCTAACAAAAGGGCAATAATTCGCCAACTGTATATATTCTGAAAAAAAATAACAAAGACATACTGGCTAAAAAACTCTGGAAAACATAGGTTAACTAATAACCTTTGGGTGTAGCACTAAGCTTAACCTTCCATGATTTAAAATAGTTAGGCTTCCACAAATCTCTCTTCTGTCCATAAATATCCAGCGGCGTCTTCTCCCGAGGGAACAGCGTAAACAACAAGACAGGAGGGAGTGCCAATCAAACCCTGCCAGCCAACATAGCAGAATGGGAATGGAGGCCGCTGATTGGTCAATTATTAATCTTAATATCTTGAGTTAATGTGTGGCAAATATCAATATAATGATTATAGGAATAATACAAATGTATTCAAACAAAGACGGCAGCGTTAAAATGGTCACTTTGTAATTGCCGCAGATTTGTCAATGTATCTCACTGGGAGCCAGGCTCGATGGAGCCTACAGCTACTTATATAATAATACATACATATATAATATAATTATATATGTATGTATATATATATATATATCTATATGTGTGTATGTTCATTACTATCAGCTGATACATTGACCATTTCATATCTTGAAAATGTACATTTTACAAGCACACTCTAAGAACTTGAGTTTTAATAAAAAATGTTATGTCAATTTGTTCCACGTAACTGCTTTAAGTAATTGCTAAACTACTTGATTTCTTAATATGGACTTGAGGAAGTTGATTGATTTAAAACTCAAGTTTATGTCTTGGTGTGCATAGGCCATAGTTTTAATCACATACAACAAGCTATTGTGGCAAGAGAAAATGATTGGTGATTAGTAACCTTTGAAAACCACTAGCAACAGTGGCCGATGAGCAAAAAAGTTAATGTCAAGCCCTGGTTGTGTGCAGGGAGGAAAATTCAAAATTCGGTATCTCAAAAAATTTGAATATTGTGAAAAAGTTCAATATTGAAGACACCTGCTAATTAACTCAAAACACCTGCAAAGGCCTTTAAATGGTCTCTCAGTCTAGTTCTGTAGTTCTGCCTTTTACAGTAGATGATGATAAAATAATACTAAATGGTGTACATTGTGGGATAATTCATTTCTGACTCAGTGTCAGCTCCATTGACCTCTCACACTCACATTTGTGTTTAAAACTTAAAACTACAGAGGGAAAAATCTATGCTCATTTGAAAATGAGCCTCAACTTTAAGAGTCAGATTTACAGACTGGATGTCATAACTATCAGCTGTCATTTGACTCCAACAGGTGAGAGAGCTCCTGTCTCTCCTCCTCTGCCTGCTCTCAGTCTCTGAAAACAAAATAGTTTTATCAACGCTGCAGAAAAAGTGATTTAAGTATTAGCCATATTAGCTTTGAGTTTCTTCATAAAGACTGACGTCTGACTCAATTTCCAAAAATATATGCATTTAAAATGTTAATATGTTCACCATAATTATAATTATTGGTAGTAGACTATTTGTTTAGAGGCCTACAATGTCACGTGATTCTAGTGCTGCGCCAGCACACAGCTTGGCCAAGCCTCTCTCATGGAACCTCTTAAATGTTCCACGAGTAAGGGCGCCGCCATACGACAATATAGCGAACGGCGAAATACAGCGATATACCGCCGTCCACCAGAGGGCAGGCTTCAAAAGTGGAAATACTGCATAAGGAGAAACCCAATGGCGACTTTACAAGTGTAAAAATCACATTTACAGCCTGGTACAAAAGTTGGCTCCGGTCTCTAGAGCTAAGTTTTTACTACATGAATACTCTGGGAGGGAATTCACGTAGTAAAGACCGTATGTAACCGCCATTTTATTGCCCTGTTGTAATGACAATATTGGTGAATAGGAGACCAATGGGCAGATTACATCCATTTTATAAACAATCTATGAGCTCGGCCTGTGACTCCTGCTGCTCTTCTGACTCCCACTCACAGGCTCTTCACATTTCTGAATGATCCCTTTCATCAATAACTCAGTTGCAGAGGGAGGATAATACCTCATTCTTATATTATTAGGCTGATTTAAAGGAGAGATCAGAAAAGAGAAAGTCTTTTTTTCTTTTTTTCCCAGACGTCGCGGTTTTATTTACTTTACTAGATGTGCGTCCTCTAACCACCTTGACGTAATTCCACGCATTTAAATGTTTGAACTGAACACTAGAAAGTTTAATATACAGCATATGCAGAACAGTTACAGCACCGCAACATTACTTCATGTTTTTCAATCACTGCAGTATCAATGCAGTGCCCCCGGAGCCCTACGCACAGTGCGTGATGCGCGTGGCTGAGCTAGGGTGACCACCAGTCCCGAAATTTGAAGCTTTGTCCCGCGTCCCGCAAGTCGTAAGCAGTGTCCCGCATTTTAATTTTGTCTTCGTCATTTAATTTAATCTTCCTTTAAATTACAATTCTACAATAAAAAAAAAATGTTAATAAAAAAAACACTGAACATGCGCAGCGCAGCCGTTATTATTGGTTCTAGCGGTTCTTTTAAAATACATGTATAAAATGTTTTTTTACTATTTGTTTTGTTAAAATACAACCATTGGTCCATTTTTTTTACCATGACTCTAATGTAATTCAAACAAACTATTCCATAATGTTAATTCACGGTAAGTACCATGCCCTAACAGTGTAATACTGTATTTTTTGAATTCTGGGAAATTGACCTGGCTTATAGCATGCAGAGACAACCTCCATGTGCCATTTCTGATTGCGGCTGTTCATCTGTTTATTTGGTACGTAAGATTTCAATATTAATCAACATTATGTTTTTTGCCACACATAGCACTTTGTCTTAGCCAGATGCTAAAGAATATATTCCGTATATATCCTTTTTTTTCTCATCTAGTTGCTACTTTGCCTATATGCCATGTGCAACCTGTGTGGACATGTGCGGTCCGGGACTCGCATGTTATACTAGAATGTGCTTAGAACCAATGCAATTCCCACACAGCCTCGGCTCGTGCTATTCCCTTTTATCCAGTGGTGTAGTCTACGTGATACGCAGCTATACGGCATATATGTGTATGGGGTGCGGCTGGATTTGCGTGTATAATCTCAACAAATCTTTACCCTCGCGGCACTTTAGTGCTTTCATGTGGTAGGCTATTTCGCTCCTTTCCACGTAGTCACTTTGAGTGCTGTAATCCCTCATTTTTCTATTTTCTCTTTCATATCAAGTAACTGCATTTGAAGACTAACTAAACAAGTTACTTTTTTAATTTAGACACATTTAGGCGCCAAAGTTTTTTTCAGACGCTAGTAGAGACACGTGTTTGAGGTCTTCTTTTAGGGATTTTTTAAAGGCAAAACATGGTAAAAGTGGTCTAGAAACAAAGTGCAGGGAGTCTGGCATCTGATGGAAGGGAGTGGAAACATGATTGAGCACTTAAACCGTTTTTCCAGTTACGTTGCTTGTATCAATTCGGCAACTTTGGTGCCTAAAGGATTAGAGAGAGTGGCACTGTTGTTAAATGTGCATTTTTTTGCGTTTCCTAAGACTGTTTCCTAATTTATTAAATACATTTATGTGCTGTTTATTTATTCACACGCAGATGTGGAGGTTCCTTTTGTGGTGTTACAGCTCCTCATGGCACACTTTGGAGAACAACTCGACGGCTTAGTCCTGCTAGCCCAGGTAAGTAGCCTACAGTACAGACATGGGGTTGTATAGAATAGGACATCAGGCATTCAAATCACGGTCTGAATCGAGGGTCTCAGTGGTCTCTCAGTCCAGGTCTCTGTGGTCTCTCAGTCCAAGTCTCAGTGGTCTCTCAGTCCAGGTCTCAGTGGTCTCTCAGTCCAGGTCTCAGTGGTCTCTCAGTCCAGGTCTCTATGGTCTCTCAGTCCAAGTCTCAGTGGTCTCTCAGTCCAGGTCTCAGTGGTCTCTCAGTCCAGGTCTCTGTGGTCTCTCAGTCCAGGTCTCTGTGGTCTCTCAGTCCAGGTCTCAGTGGTCTCTCAGTCCAGGTCTCTGTGGTCTCTCAGTCCAGGTCTCTGTGGTCTCTCAGTCCAGGTCTCAGTGGTCTCTCAGTCCAGGTCTCTGTGGTCTCTCAGTCCAGGTCTCTGTGGTCTCTCAGTCCAGGTCTCTGTGGTCTCTCAGTCCAGGTATCTGTGGTCTCTTAGTCCAGGTCTCAGTGGTCTCTCAGTCCAGGTCTCTGTGGTCTCTCAGTCCAGGTCTCTGTGGTCTCTTAGTCCAGGTCTCAGTGGTCTCTCAGTCCAGGTCTCTGTGGTCTCTCAGTCCAGGTCTCAGTGGTCTCTCAGTCCAGGTCTCTGTGGTCTCTCAGTCCAGGTCTCTGTGGTCTCTTAGTCCAGGTCTCAGTGGTCTCTCAGTCCAGGTCTCTGTGGTCTCTCAGTCCAGGTCTCAGTGGTCTCTCAGTCCAGGTCTCTGTGGTCTCTCAGTCCAGGTCTCAGTGGTCTCTTAGTCCAGGTCTCAGTGGTCTCTTAGTCCAGGTCTCTGTGGTCTCTCAGTCCAGGTCTCTGTGGTCTCTCAGTCCAAGTCTCTGTGGTCTCTTAGTCCAGGTCTCAGTGGTCTCTCAGTCCAGGTCTCTGTGGTCTCTCAGTCCAAGTCTCTGTGGTCTCTCAGTCCAGGTCTCAGTGGTCTCTTAGTCCAAGTCTTAGTCGTGGTCTATACTCTATGGCTGCCCAGCATGCCTATAAAACACATAGAATACAAATCTAAGATGAACAATATAACCAAATTAGTGTTGTTTTGTTTTTTGGTGAAAGGAACACGAGACATCAGCTGATATAGAGGGAACCCTTACCCTTCCTGCCACCCCTCGTCTCATACTCTGTGGTATGTCCAGTTTTATTCATATTTATTTTGCTCAGAGTTGTGTTTTGAGGTATTCATCCTCGATTGTCATTTGAGACATTAGTGCCCTGAATGACTGTTATATTTACAATTTCTTTATCTTGCACTTTATACAAAGATATTATATTGTCTTGTCTGTTCAAATTTTTTTAAATGATATTCTGATCTAACCTCTGGACAGCTTTAAAGCAGAACTAAGTAACATTTTTACCTTCATAAATAGTTTTTCATCCTTACGATGGTTAATTGAGTTGTAGCGGAGTGTTTGACGCGTGCACTAACCCTCTCTGGCACTTCCACGCTGAAAACAGCACTTGCACCGACCCAAGCTATGCTCATGCTCAGTTTCAGAAGAGAGTGAAAAATTGCTAATGCTAATTCAATATAGCAACCTCTCGCAGCGTGAATTGGCGCTAAATACATACATACAATACATAATGTTATTTCATCACCAGTCATGGCGGAGAAAACCTTTTCCCAAAAACGGTAAGCATTGTAGTCCAGAGCTGTATTATTATGTTAGTATTTATAACAGTGTGACTCACTGAAGGAAGCTGTAGGAGCTTCACAAATCTTTAAAAAAGAGTTCTGCTTTAAGAGAGAGGTGTGAATCAGTTCTTTGTTTTGTTATTTGAAATGATTGTATGTATAGTAATTATATGTATAACTTTGCAGTTTCAGGTGACACTGGTAGCAACCGAATCAGGCAATGGAAAGTGAGCCTTGAGGGCAGCATCATCTCCAGCCAACATTCAGCACAGGACTTGCTTCTGTCTTTTCGACTTTTTATAACTTTAACCTTCAGTACCAGGAAGAGGCAGCTTGTACTCTGGAGTTCATTCAAAGGTAAAACAGTAATTGTCAAATACATTTATACAAGCTATTGTTGTCGAAGTAATAGATTTCCTGACTTTGAGCCTCTACTTGTATTTTCAGGCGCTTCATAGGGATAAACCCCGAAAAGGGAACGAAGACCAGAAGGGGAGAAGTCATCTCAAAAAAAACTGGGAAGGTGACTGTAAAAAGTCCATCTACAATCAACCCACGTGTCTCCACTCTGTTGCGAAAGCTCATGGACTTTGAGTGGGATTTTATTTAGATTGTATACATAAACCGTTCCACTGTTCAGGTAACTTTGTTCCTCTATATCAGCATTTTAAAGACGGCTTTCTCATTAAGAGATTACACGAGAATTGCACTTTATTTTATAAAATCCTGCTGCTGCTACTTTACTGTTTATATGTTTATTATTGTTAGGGATAACAGCAGATAATCTTGATATGTTTATTAAAACAATCAGAATTCAAAACATTTTAATTTGTTGTGTTTCTTTTAAACAATTTATTAGTGTATTTTAGAATTAATATATATACATATATATATATATATATATATATATATATAAAAAAAAAAAAAAAAACTTTGTCCTTCACCCTCCGCGGGTGGTCTCTCATCCTTCGAGCTCGGGTCCTCTACCAGAGGCCTGGGAGCTTGAGGGTTCTGCGCAGTATCTTTGCTGTTCCTAGTACTGCACTTTTCTGGACCGAGATGTCTGGTGTTCTTCCAGGGATCTGCTGTAGCCACTCTTCGAGTTTGGGGGTTACTGCCCTGAGTGCTCCGATGACCACAGGCACCACTGTCGCCTTCACCTTCCAAGCCTTTTCCAGCTCTTCTCTGAGGCCTTGGTATTTCTCTAGTTTCTCATGTTCCTTTTTCCTGATGTTGCAATCACTTGGTATTGCAACGTCAACCACAACGGCCTTCCTCTGCTGTTTGTCCACCACCACAATGTCTGGTTGGTTCGCCATTACCATTCTGTCAGTCTGAATCTGGAAGTCCCACAGGATCTTGGCTCGGTCATTCTCTATCACCTTTGGAGGTGTTTCCCACTTTGACCTCGGGGTTTCCAGTCCATACTCCGTACAGATGTTCCTGTACACTATGCCAGCCACTTGGTTATGGCGCTCCATGTATGCTTTCCCCTTCATCTTACACCCTGTAGTTAAGTGTTGGATTGTCTCAGGGGCCTGTTTGCACAGCCTACACCTTGGGTCTTGTCTGGTGTGGTAGATTTGGGTCTCTATTGCTCTGGTGCTCAAGGCCTGCTCCTGTGCAGCCATGATGAGTGCCTCTGTGCTGTCCTTCAGTCCGGCCCGTTCTAGCCATTGGTAGGATTTCTTGATATCAGCCACTTCAGTTATGTTCCGGTGGTACATCCCATGTAGGGGTTTGTCCTCCCATGATGGTCCCTCCTCCAGCTCCTCTTCCTCTGTTCCCCATTGCCTGAGACATTCACTGAGCACGTCATCTGTTGGGGCCTTATCTTTGATGTACTTGTGGATCTTGGATGTTTCATCCTGGATAGTGGCTCTCACACTCACTAGTCCACGGCCGCCTTCTTTACGGCTAGCGTACAGTCTCAGGGTGCTGGATTTGGGGTGGAACCCTCCATGCATGGTGAGGAGCTTTCGTGTCTTAACGTCTGTGATCTGTATCTCTTCCTTTGGCCACCTTATTATTCCCGCAGGGTATCTGATCACTGGCAGGGCGTAGCTGTTTATTGCCCGTGCCTTGTTCTTGCCATTGAGCTGACTTCTTAGGACTTGCCTTACTCGTTGGAGGTATTTGGCAGTTGCTGTTTTCCTTGTTACCTCTTCGAGGTTGCCATTTGCCTGTGGTATTCCAAGGTACTTGTAACCATCCTCAATGTCTGCTATTGTTCCTTCTGGGAGTGAGACCCCTTCTGTGTGGACTACCTTCCCTCTCTTCGTCACTATTCGACTACACTTCTCAAGCCCGAATGACATCCCAATGTCAGAGCTGTAGATCCTGGTGGTGTGGATCAGTGAGTCGATGTCCCGCTCACTCTTAGCGTATAGCTTGATGTCATCCATGTAGAGGAGGTGACTGATGGTGGCCCTATTCTTGAGTCGGTATCCATAGCCAGTCTTGTCGATTATGTGGCTGAGGGGGTTCAGGCCTATGCAGAACAGCAGTGGGGATAGAGCATCTCCTTGGTATATGCCACATTTGATGGATACTTGTGCAAGTGGCTTGCCATTGGCCTCAAGGGTGGTTTTCCACAGCCTCATTGAGTTTGCAATGAAGTCTCTTAGAGTCCTGTTGATGTTGTACATCTCCAAGCATTCAGTGATCCATGTGTGTGGCATTGAGTCATATGCTTTCTTGTAATCAATCCAGCCAGTGCACAGGTTGGTGTGTCGGGTTCTGCAGTCTTGGGTGACTGTTCTGTCAACCAGGAGTTGGTGTTTAGCTCCTCTGGTTTCTTTGCCGATGCCCTTCTGTGCTTTGCTCATGTATTGATCCATGTGCCCACTTATCTTAGCCGCAATGATGCCGGACATGAGCTTCCATGTTGTGGAGAGACAGGTTATTGGCCGATAGTTGGATGGGACTGTACCCTTTGTGGGATCCTTCAGGATCAGGATTGTACGCCCTTCGTAAGCCATTCAGGGTGCGTCCATCCCTTAGCAGCTGGTTCATTTGCGCTGCAAGGCGCTCGTGGAGTGCAGTGAGCTTCTTTAGCCAGTAGGTGTGGATCCTGTCAGGGCCCGGTGCTGTCCAGTTTTTCATACCTGAGAGTCTTTCTTGGATGTCTGCCACTGTGATGGTAACTGGATTCTGTTCAGGGAGGTTGCTGTGGTCCTCTCTCAGAGCCACCAGCCACTGTGCATCGCTATTGTGTGATGCCTCCCTCTCCCATATACTTTTCCAGTATTGTTCAGTTTCCAGCCTTGGAGGGTCTGCTCTGCTGTTATTACCCTGCCATTGAGCGTACACTTTTGCAGGTTGAGTTGCGAACAGCCGGTTTATTCTTCTCGCTTCGTTCTCTCTTGTGTACCTCTTTAGGTGGCTGGCCAAGGCTTGGAGCCTTTGTTTGGCAGTTTCAAGTGCTTCAGGTATGGGCATCTGGTTGTACCTCTTGGGTACCTGTTTTCTCATTGCACCTTTCTTGACCTCTGTCAGTTGGCTTACTTCTCTACGTGTCTGCTTGATCTTAGCCTCCAGCCTTCGTTTCCATGGTGGGTACTGTTTCTCATGGCTCCCATGGTTGCTCTTATAGCCAAGCATCTCGAGGATCACTGCTGCGGAGTTGTATAGCAGCTCATTGGTTTCAGTGATGGATGTGGTAGGGATCGCACTCAATGTGTTGTATCTCTGATGGTGCTTCACTTAGCCGTTGTAATTGGCGTCGGGGTTGCCTTGCATTCATTCTCGCCATGATCTTGTCTTTCAGGTCAGTCGCTGCCTCGTTCAGCGTTATTGTTGGGGCTTCATACCCAATCCGCGGTTGGGGAGCCCCTGTTGGCTCCCCTCTGACCTTGCGTCCTGGCTCCCCCTTGCCGTAGCATTTGTGTTGTATCTCGTCAATCTGAAGTTGTGATAGCAGCTGCCGCTTGTGGATGTTGGAACACTGAGCTACTAGTTGCTTCGATGTAAACCTGGATTGTGGGTTTCGTAGTAACCATTCATCCCACATTCTCTTCATGTAACCCCTCTGACTAGGGTTACTGGAGTAGTAGCATTCCAACAGAGCCTTGTTATCGCATCTCGCCTATCTCCGTCTTGTTCCAGTAGCCCATTTGTCATCAAGTTGCTCTGGTTCCCCAACACCTGACGCAGACCTTGTTTGGCCGGGCGTCGTCTGATCTGGCTTGTCATAGCATTTATTGTCTCTCATCATCATTATGAGGTAGGCAGTAGGCAGTAGCGCGAAGGGTCTTGCCTAAGGACCCACACTGGATAGCACCCCGAGGGGGGATTCGAACCTGGGTCCCCCGTGTGAAAGGCCATGTCCTTACCAGCTGATATATATATATATATATATATATATATATATATATATATATATATAATATTATACCGAATGAGATTTAACAGTAAATTAAAGTGAAATCAATGAAATCAATGAAATCACAATTGCATAATGTTATTTAAGAAACAGTAAGGAACCGTTAAAATTGCAACAGTAATGCCCTGTTAAATTAACAGTTAAAAAATGGCAACTATACTGCCAGTTCTTTACTGTTTTTTTACATGGAAATTCTTTACAGTGTAGACATGTGCTGTTAAAATAATTTTTTACTGATATTACTATTAAATATTATTAGTGACGTTCACAGCGCCGGTCAGCGCCGTCATTAACATTTTTATAAACCCTTTTAGCAATTTAAAACATGTTAACATCACTGCAAAAAGATATCTAATAAAAAAAATCAATATTTATTCACCTAGTATAATAATAGTAATTTCTCTCCCTCGTGTCCCGCATTGTCCCGCAAAATCAGGTCTGCTGACCTGCAACATAGCAATAGCCAGGTGGTCACCCTAGGTGGAGCGGCCCTGGATGTGGGTCTTAATGATGCCTCTTTGAACTTAATTATAGACTACAGAGAATCATTGATTGCCATGAATATTGCTTTCGTTTATTAGTTATAAATCTGTTGTTTTTTTGTATTTTTAGGTAGACAATTATTTAATTTTCACTTTTAACAAAGCTGTTGCCCACAATATTTTAATCCATCATTGTTTTGTTGGCCTTTTGAGTGAGTCTCTGGCGCCATCTTGTGAAAACCAAGTGAAAACGCGTCCGGCTGCGTCATCGTACGTCACCCGGAAGTTCCATTGCTACCAAGGCGACAACATGGCAGAGTCCGCAGACCCACGTGAATGTGGTAAATATCTCTAATAAAATCCAAACTACATACTCTTAGACTCATGTGTCAATAACTAATGAGTTTAGACTTTGTGGTTGATATATTGATAGATTGAATATTTACATTTGATCGTTGGTTGTTAGTAAATCAGCCTCGTAATACCAATGCTGCTGCTGCTGTTATTGAACAGCGATGCAGAATATCGGTGTTTATCTCTAGTTTTTCCAGTTTAAATGGCTATTGTTTAATGGAAGTTTGACTGACTGGGTTCCTGCAAAAGAAGAACAGAATAAAGTTGACCAGTTTTCTAGTCAAGGAGAAAACCGGATTACCTAGATCAGCATGGCAACCCTGTGCTTTGGTTAATCTGAGCTTTAGCAGTTGTTTTCTTTATTGGTTTGACTTTGACAGATGTTGAGGAGATGCCAGAGCTGTCAGACGGCGAGGAAGACGAGGAGACTGATGAAGAGCAATGGTTGTGGATGGAGGAGGAAACCCAGCCCGTGTCCTGTTTGTTCTGCGACAGGTGGGAAAACGTTGTTGTTATTTATTCATCATTCATTCGTTAATTCTGTACTGGATGTCAATCACGTCAGAATATGTCTTTTTCTTAATGTAGAAATTTATTTTGTGATGCATCATGCATGTCTTTGGGCTGTAGTGCACTTTCAGCTGATAAAACAAAATTGATTTTATTTAAAGGTATTATGTCAAAAGGTTTTGGTTATCTGTAAATAGATATAGTGTGTTTAACTTGGTTGGTTTAACACTGACTTTAACCAGTTTAAAATGGATTTAACTGTGTTAGAACTGGGCTTGGACAGGGTTGAAGTGGTTTAACTTGGACAGTAATTGGTTTGGAGTGAAATGTGGTAAAGTGCTTTTCTTATTTATTTAATTGACTTATTAATTGCATAAATTTAGGATTTGTTAATTAAATAAAATATTTCTATATTTCAGTCAGGTGTGTGTGTGTGTGTGTGTGTGTGTGTGTGTGTGTGTGTGTGGGGTGTGTGTGTGGGAGTGTGTGTGGGTGGGTGGGTGGGTGTGTGGGTGGGTGGTTTAAAAGTGGTTGAATTTTATTATATTCTTTTTTTGTTTCAGGTTGCTTGGTTCAGTTTCAGCCACTCTGCAGCACTGCTCGTCCGATCACCAGTGTAACCTCACAGATGTCATCAGGAAACACAGTGAGATCTAATACATTCTCTTTGATTCCTGAAACAGATCGTTTTTTTCAAATAATCCCTCCCTGATTTCCTCCAGATTTGGACGACTATGGCTACATAAAGATGATAAACTTTATCCGCTCCACAGTGAGTCTCTTCTATTTATGGCTTAAAGTCACATGCATTTTAATAGGTATTGTTCAGACATATAGTGACGAAGTAAAAATGCTGCATTATACAATAACATATGTAATAATATGTCAGGCTTTTCTCCAAATCAGTGTTAATAAATTAAATGCATGTTCTTACTAGTCTTCTCCATTAACGGTTGGTTAACCTGTTCCTGTGAAATTTAACAAGGTTAGACATTTTGACATTGTCATGAAAACAAAGAAAATCTTTCATTAGGATGTAGTTTTTTTCCTACTTCCAATAGAAAACAAGAATTAAACAGTGCAATAATAGCTGTAATATAGTTGTAAACTCTGAGACATTTATATGGAGTTTTAGGGCACTTTCTCACCTGCACTGAAGTAGAGTGAATGGAGGGAAACGGGCAAAACATACTGTATATCGGCCCAGTTAAAAACACACATTATACACATAGCTGTTTGACATTTTGTATGGCTCCATGTTTCCTGATGAGTGTACTAGGGCTGTATCTTGCGGTGGTGCAGGCCTGGCGGTGATCATTGGTGGTATATTTCCTATCTTGTGCAGACATCTCCTGCCCGTCTGCGACTCTGCCAGTGCCACGAGGGGTGGTGGTTAACACAGCAAGGCGTGGCATGGCGCTTTGCAAGTAAAACAGCTGAACTTAGTGAAAGCACGGACTGATGCAGGCATCATTAAATTCAATTGGATGAAGTTATTGCCCCGCCCATTTTTGTTATTATTGTGCACATGCTCTATTATAATAACAATAGAAAATAAAATAAATCAAATGTATTAAATTGCTGATTATTGAATACAATATTTTTATTTACTTAAAATATGTAAAAAAAAAAATAAAGTTTTTATATTTGTTAAATAATTTGGGGAAAAAAACGTAGTTGCGCCCCTGCAGGTGTGCCACCTGTCTCAAAGTCAAAGTCAAAGTCAAATTTATTTATATAGCACATTTACAGATGGCTGAGCCACACCAAAGTGCTTCACAATAAAATGCTAAGTGCAATAAACAAAGGAAGACAAAGAAGAAATAATATTCATAATATATAAACAGATTAAAATAAAATGTCTGCTCTGTCTGTGTGTAAAGGCTCCGGTATGGAAAAGAATGATAAAATGTATTTTTATCTGGATGTAAGTGACTTTGTTTATAACAACATGCGTGATAAGAAAGTATAGGCTTGTCCAAATGATAAGTGTTTTACTAATAGTCTGCTCATCAGATATTTAACAGAGGAAGCGCTTAACAATAAATTAAACAATAAAAGACAATAGTGCATTATAACACAGTCCAATGACTAAAATAAAATGGAAATAATAAAAGTAATATAATTTAATGAGAATAATAATAATCGGCGCACTGGAGAAAAGCCTTGTGATTGGTTAAAAGCAAAACACATGTTACACATAAATCCAGCCTCTTTATAACTGCGCTGGCTCAAGTCCTGCCTATTTGTACCATCGTCTTCGCCCTGAAAATTGGCATAAGTAGATTTGGACACGCCCCTCAATGATCTTCCGTCTCCGCCAGATACCTGCACTTTGATTGGCAAGATATGTGTCTTAAACAAGCCTCTCCCATGGAACCTCTAAAATGGTCCTTGTGTAAGGGCGCCGCCATACGGTGATTTTACAGCGAAATACAGCGATATACCTCCGTCCACCAGAGGGCAGGCTCCAAAAGGGGAAATATAAGGAGAAACCCAATGGCGACTTTACAAGAGTAAAACTCATGTTTACAGCCTGGTACAAAAGATGGCTCCAGTCTCTAGAGCTAAGTTTTTACTACATGACAACTCTGGGGTGAATTTTTGATTAATATGTTTGTTTATGCTATCTAAAAACTATTGTTTTACTATGGAAAAAGCCCGGATGTAACGGCAATTTTATTGCCCATTCGTAATGACAATATTGGTGAATAGGGGACCAATGGGCGGATATCATCCATATTTATACAACATTTATAAACAGAGCATTTGAAGATTTAGCTATCTGAATTAATTTTATATTAATAACAACACATCTTTATAGGCCCTACTCCAGTCTGATTATTCAGGGAAAGTCTGATAGTCCGCTTTTAAAACTGTTTTGTTAAACCAAAAGTTACAGAACCTAATGAATACTGTGTAACTATTTGAGAATTTTGTCCAGAGCTTAGTGTGAGAAAACTCCCTTAAACCCCTCTTGATTCTGCAGAAGTGTGAAGCATCTTGTGTGTTGGGACTACCAGATGCCCCTTTGCCCTGGGACAGTGAGGAGTTTCTACGACCAGTTCTTCAAGACGACCCTCTGCTACAAACAGGTGTGGAAAAAAAGTTGTTTTAACCCATTGCTCCTCTCTTAAAACGATTATGAACTGCTACTACTTCACTCCATGAAAGTACGCAGCTTAAAACAGCATGCATACAGAGATGACACGTGTTTGTGGGAGATGTGCGTTTATTCACATTTGGGCTAAACATAAAAAATGGAGGTGCACGATTTATGAAGTTTATGAAGGAGAAACTGGACAAGAGGTGCGTTTATAAGGAGTGTCAAACCAAAGTTTGATTGTTTGGCAACAAAAACAAACAGAAGAACCCATTAAGCATTTAATTATTTTTATTACAGTCCTGGAACCATCCTTAAAACCTGTTTTGAACATCTCAAGAGAATGTCAACTGTCCTCATATTTATTTAACATACAGGCAAGTTTGTGTTCATTTCTAAAATCATGAAAAATTTAATTAGCATAGTTTTTGATGTTTGGTTGAAGGCAGCCACGAGTAAAACTCAGCCTCCACCTGACATGGACTTGTTTTTGTTGCATGCTTGTTAAGTCCGAAAATTCCAGCTCTAGAGAGGGAGTCAAAAAGGGAGGGTTATGGACCTTCCATTATCTTGCGTTGCTGTGGGAACATTGTTTTGCTCAAGCTATAGTTGGTTTTTGCTCACTTTGAGACCTTGCTCAGTGAAATTTAGACTAGTTTTCCATTACAAAGTGGTCATTTTCATGGCAACGGCCACAGTCAGCATTCTTTTGAAAAAAACCTTCATTCTCATTAACATTAATTATCAACAGTCATGTGTACTACTTCACCTGTGTTAATGGTGCAGTGGCCCACTCGATTGGATTTTTTCTCACAAAGTGACTTAGTTAAGGCTTCATTCCATTTGGGAATGTGTCCTTCAATTGGCTAGCGTATGGGCTTGTCCCATAAAAGTCTTGAACAATATTGCTCTTTATATTTGAACACCTTCTAATCTCTGGAAATACACCTAGACAGATTCATCATCTTCCTGTTTGGAAAGAGCCATTTTTTAATAACTTATCGCATCCTTGGTAATGTTTGACAATTTTGTTTAGTTTTTTCTCTTACTAAGCACCAGTCACCTTTTAGCACAACTCGTAATGCTCGATCTACTGCAAGAGTATAAAGATTGTAATTTTCACACAGCCTGTTGGACATAAGTTTAAACTCTTCTGTGTTTAGTTTCTAATGAGGAATGTCAGCCGTAGCCTCTTTCACATCCATTTCCGTCCACGGCCAATAAACTCAAACAGCGGCTGGTTGATCATTTTGCCTCGCTCTGGGATTTGGCATTTCTATCATTGGATACGTTTCTTCTTTAGTATCATTATGATCATCAGTATTATCTATTACCGCTATGAGTATTGTGTCGCTCCTGGCCTGGGATGGCCGCTGAGAGCTCATGAAAGGAGTGTGCTGGAGGGCCTTTAGACATAGTGAAGGGAGGTGGAGGCAGGAGCAGACCCTGTGGCTGAGACTGTGGGTTGGCATGGGCTTGTTGTATTGACCGTGGCTCCCCAAGAGGAGCTACGGGCACCAGCATCTGCTGGTTCTGGTTCAGACATGGAACAGGGGATGTAGTACAGGGACCCAGGTCGTCCTCAATCTTTTGCTCCTGGTGGTAAAAAAACATATAAGGAAGGATACGTTAGCTTTCGGCTTCTAATTTTTTAACATTTTTCAGTGTTTTTCAACCACTGTGCAAGTTTTTAATTTCACCTGATTAATAGTCTAAGTGAGCGGCGAGTGACCGGCAGAACATTTACATAATATTCCACTAGAGGGCATTATCACGCTAAATACGAAAGTACATAGTCAGGCTGCGAGACAAATATCCATCGAAGAAAAATAGTGATGGATAAATATTTGAAAAGAAAAAGTAGTCCATCTGAACTGGGTCCTGGAGAAAATTCTGACCCCAAAGGCTCTAGCCTGAGTACTGGGCAGACAAAAGCAAAAAGAGGGTGAGCTCAATACAATACATCGAAAGTTATTTTTCCTTTGGATTCACTTAAACTGGGGAAACAACTGAGCCAAACTATTTCAGTTCTGCACAACCTATCTATGCAAGGTGGACTTTTCAAGCATGATAAGGACACATGCGTACCTCATTTAATTAATGGCTATAAATATGAAAAAAAGAGAGACTCTAAGTACTAAGTACTGACGGAGTAATTTATTTCCTGTAGTCAATTTACAGTCTTTGGACTCATTTAATCTCACTTTATGTTGTTAGTGCAGTTCTTGACATTAGTATTCTTTTATTTTAATTTCCCTTGCATCTCACGCAGTATTTCTTTTTAACATGAACACAGAGTTATTCTTTCCTGTAGCCTACTCACTACGGCTATGGTCTGTGTCTGACCTTCTAACTCACTTAGATTTAACCAGTCCTGAACAACACACTTGTGTTACAGGTGTTAGGATCTGTAATTAAGGTATTAGAACTTTAGTTTTTGGGATTAGAACCTGATCTTAACTCAGTTTCTTAGGAATAAAGGCAGTGGTTAGTTATGTCTGTGTTTGGATCAGCATGAAAGACATGACCTGAGCAGGACTAAGAGCACTAATCACTAATAACAGAAAATATACAATTCTTGTAACATCTTCTTAACTTACAAGGTTTCAAACTGTTTGCAGCAAGTGTTTTTAGACGTAACACACAGTAAAGCCAATAACAAGATGAACGCTGTCAAATTTGCATAACTTTTTTTTTTATTTTTCATTTAGCTGACGCTTTTATCCAAAGCGACTTACATTGAGCTTCTAATTACCAGTGTTACAGTCACTGGAGGCAAGGTGGGTTAAGCCCAAGGACACAACGACGGTATGAACTGTGGGGAGAGTGGGAATCGAACCCCCTACCTTCCGGTTGAAGGGCGACCACTCTACCCACTGAGCCACATGCGCCCCTTGACCTTAGTCTTTGATGTATGTCTGCTGTTTTCACCATCTGGATTTGTATTTTCTTCGCTTGGTTTTTGTTTGCTCATTAGCAATGAGCCCCCACTGAGTTAGAGTAAGTGCAGTTTGAAGTTAAAATAGACAGAAAACTTAGACATTTTCCAGTTCCACATACTCAAACAAATCTGTGACCTGAGTTAATTTCAGCCGTGAATAGCCCTCATTTCACTTTATTACTCCTTCATGCATCTCACACTGCAGGTTGTAACGGAAAATGACAGTGTGCAAATGGAGTATTCAGTTACATTTGGAGAAAGTCCAAGGCTGAACGGACAAAGTCATTGTTGTAATTAATTCTCATTGATTAAAACAAGTCCAAAACTGACAAAGTTTTAAAAGAGAAAACTTTGTGAGTCTGGATCAAGTCAGTACATTGTGTTGTCAGTTTTTTCAGATTCAGCATTGTTTAATTGTTTGTGCCTGTTTCTGTCAGATCCAGAGGAGCTCTGTGGCACCAATGCTCCGGCTTCTCGTTCATCTGAAGTCAGATCCCATGATGCACTGCTGCAGAGAGCGCTGGCCGCTGAAGAGAGAGCTAGACGATCAGAGGAGGCACTGAGCCGAGCCATGGACGACCTGCACAAACTCAGGTCAATACAAACCAACATAACACTCGTACATTGAAATATTCAAGTCACTAAAGAAAACTTGTTTTTAATTTTTGGTGCATCTTACCAAACTTACCATATCATCCGAACTTTATAAAGCACCCAGATCCCAGTATAAATGTTTACAACTTTACCATTAGAAAATCTGCAACATTGACGTGACAGCCGCTACGGCAATGAAGTCCCCTTCTGAGTTCACCCAGCCATGCCCCTAGGCACAGCAATTTTATTTATATAGCACAATTCATACACTGGGTATTCCTGCTTTACAGGAATAAAAGACAATTTACAAGATTTAGATTAAGAAACATAAAAAAATAAGAAAAATTAAAAACATTTTAAAAGAAGAGTGCATATAAAAAAACACTTTAAGTTGTAATGTAGGCGGAGCTAAAGAGGAAGGTTTTTAACCTCCCCTTGAACATTGTTAAAGTTGAGGCTGTTCCAGATTTTTGCTGCATGAAACTTAAACGCTGCTTCACCCTGTTTAGTTCTAACTCTGGGCACGAGCAGAAGGCCTGTCCCAGATATTCTCAGAGTCCGAGGAGGTTCATAAGGAACTAGCATGTCTCTATATGCAGAGAAGCTCAGTAGGCTACACATTTTTACTAAAAAGATAGGGAATTATCTAATGATAGGCTTATTTCGTGATGAGTTTTTGTTAATTACATTCAAAATGCTTCTGGTATTTATGCAGTGGCACAGTGGTAGAGCGGTCGTCCTTCAACCGGAAGGTAGGCGGTTCAATTCCCGCTCTCCCCACAGTTCATACTGTTGTTGGGCAAGACACTTAACCCCCCTTACCTCCGGTGTTGTTCCAGCTGTAACACTGGTGAATGGAACCTTAAGGTCGCTTTGGATAAAAGCTTCTGCTAAATGACTAAATGTAATGTACTTTCTTCTTTGCAAATGCTTTATGTGCTGCAAAGGAAACTCCTGAGGACTTTTCATTCACGCAACAATAAAGTAAGCAATAGTCAACCGTAGAAGCTGGGAGTCACACATCTCAGGCTAAGATAAGACTCAGCCTCTACAGAAATCATAAAAAGATTTGACACATTGTTTATAAAACTTAGGTGTAACCCAAATCTCAAAAATGCTGTGGATGCTAATATGAGTATAAAACATATAAAAACATTGTCCAAATATCCTCTTCACAGTGTTTGTGCAGATTGTTTCATTGGAGTTTCTCAGAACACCAAAACAACTTCAGTTGTGATGCAGTGTCAGATTGATGTGACTGTGCTCACAGCTGATTGGTCCAGTTTGGGTTTGTCTCTAAACCAGAATAAATCCTGCGCCAGAGCAGAAGCTGTGTGGACTCAGGCACCAATAAAACCTGAGGAAATAACAAACCACCTTCTGAAGACACATAACTCAGAGTTTGAGCAAACTAAACCTGAAAGTATTTGGGAAAAAAACCCAAACCTTTGTGCAACAGGTCTTTGGAGTTGGCATCCAGATAACAGTTTGTGGATTGATACAACTCCACCTTGCATTAAACACAAACTGAATCAGTGATATGTAGGAAAATGTAGGAACTTCTCATTTTTGTAGTATGTAAAGCTAAGAAACTATCTATTGTTTATTACCAAAATATATTTACAAAGGCTTAACTGTATTGGAAAGAGTGTAGTTTCCTGTTACTTCCAGCAGGTGTCCAGATTGCTCATGATTTACCACAGTTTCTAAGTGTCCTGTACCTGAAGTTTGGAGCTCAGAGGAAAGCCGAATGATGGTAAATTTCCACTGCTGGCTGAAGAGGGTAAAGACGGGAGGGGGCTTTGTGAAGGAAAATTCCATAGGAACAGAGAGAGCGAGGGCACTCCGGAAGATAAATGTAGCCCGTCCCTTCCATTTACTGCTCCGTCCGGCATGAAGGTTGTGTGTGCTTTACTTCAAGTTGTCCTCGTGTGGAAGGAGGAAGCAAACCAGACTGAAAAGGAAGAAAATTATAGTGGAATAGGTCAAAATGGTGCTACAACCTTTTTACAGAGATTGTCATATTTACTCAAGTAAATAAAATTTAACCCAACAAGGAATTTACGAGAACCAAACCAGGACAAAACTATGTTTAAATCAGGACATAGCCCAATTTTTTGTTAAAACTAAACCAGGGGTAAACCAGGTCTAAAGTAGAACTAAACCCAGGTCTAAAATGTGTACCTAAACAATATTAACACAGGACAGATCTAAAGGCAGCTGAAAAGTAACTAAGCTGGCAGATGTGAGGATCCTACAAGTTGACTGCCTTTTTATCAGAACTAGTCCATGGGCTCAACTAAAGGTTAACAAAGCGTAAGGACAAAACTAGGACTGAACTAGTACAAAAACTAGGATGGAGCCATGTCTAAACTAGAACAAAGCCCTAGTCCTGAAATAATCTCTGCACCAGTACTCTAACATCCACTGGTATACATGTTCATCTATAAAAGTCCTCTTGGACTGTCTGTCCCTCAACATCCTTGTCATTTGTTACAAACTACTACTGCCTCATATAAAACCAACTCTGCTCAACTCATTATGTTTAAAGTTTACAAAATAAAATAAAATTATCTGAAACTACCAAAAAGAGAATACACATCCTGACTTAAACCTGCTCTTGTTTCCTCTAAAACCTTTCTCACTAACTACAAAGATCTTGGTTTATCTTGTCTAATGTCTACGGACTCTGTTCTTTTTCAAATTATTCCCATTTTTAACTAGGACTAATTAATATGCTTTTATTTGTTTTATTTCTCTAGGCTCTTGGCCCAAGGATTGGTGCTGAACGCTGAGACGAGTCGTGGCGGGAAGCATCTGGGTGCTGTTTCTGAACTCAGGGAAGACGAAGACGAGGCGTATTTCAGCTCGTACGGACACTACAGCATTCACGAAGAAATGCTCAAGGTCAGAGTCAAACCCAGTGTTGATTATAAAAGGCTTATAATAAAACATTTGGCCAAAGTGATGTGTGCCACCATTATTAGAATATATGAGGTTGTAAAACCTAAAAGGCCACAGGTCACATGTAAAAGAAAAAGTGCAGATCACTACAGTTGTGGTTGCGTTGATGGGTTTGTGTGAGCAAATATGAAAACTTAAGAAACGTATACACGGAGAAGTTTGAAAGAAAGTTAGATGGAGCACGAAGTGGGTCTATAACCTCGCTCACTGAACCCAGACTTGACCAAAGTCAATCCTACCTGACATCATAATCATAACAGTTAATCTAAAATGGGGCGATATTCTAGAGTAGTGTTGTCACGATACTGGAATTTCTAACTTCAATACGATACCTTCAAACACATCGATATTCGATACCATTTTCGATACCAAAGGAAAAAACAACTGTTACAATATTATTGTTTTTTTATTTTTTATTTAATTTATTTAACATGTTTAGATAGAACATGACAACGAGGTATATTTTACTTGAGGTAGTGCAGGGGTCTTAAATTAAAATCAGCCAAGGTCCGCTTAGTTAACTTTCCTCACCGCGAGGGGTCTGGAAATTTTAAATAAAAAGATATGGGTTTGAATATAATTCTTTAAAGTAAAGTCTCATTTATTCCACACCTACAGCCTCTTAAACAAAATGGAGATGAATGTTTACATGAGGAGGATGTTTGAGTGTTTAGTTTTTACCAAACACAGCTCACAGACAAAAGGAAAATACTACAAAATCAAAAGAGGCTAAAGCTAAAGCTCAAGACCTGGTGGTTTATTGACAACAGCCTGGAATCCTGCATATAATGCCTAATACTCCTTCATAAGAGAGAGTAAGAACATTCAAGCCAAAACATATTTGTTAAACAAATATGACAAAGATGCCGGTCATAATTCATCTTTCTATTGTTATTCCTCTGAAAACAACAGGAACAAGGGAAAATGCACTGAGCATTTCTTTAGCATTAGCTGTTGCCAATAATTAACTGTTATTGTTTAATTTGCAGGTTTATCTTTAAACATTTTTAAAATTTAGAATAGAAAGATTTATTTCTTGTATTTTCCCCGTGTGGGGTAACATTTTAAATAAAATGCTTATGATTAGTTCTGTAACAGGATTTAGGATTCACACAGAAACTGACACAACTTAAGGAAGACTTAACCTGTGTCACTCATCTCCAAACCTTTCTTTCACACCTTTTCTGTTTTTAATCACCCAAATGAACATGTGTTGGGTTCAAATGAATGTGACTAGCATGAGCTAATTACTTACGTTGTTTGTAAATGAGGTCAAATATGCAAAAAAACGAGTCAATACTTAACCTACGACAGAATAAAGAAGTTGACAGACAAATGTACAACTCACCACATTATTAGACATCCTCACTTTTCTCTGAGCTGAGTCTTTTTAATCCTGACATGAAAACTGTCCAGTCCTGGTTCAGTTCTGGATTCATTCTCTGATTATCAAAGCAGCTGGACTAGAGGATAAAGGGCTGTTGTTCAGCTTTGACACTGACACGGAGCTGAGGAGCTGTATTTTCTGATTAAAATAAACGTTCCCTCTCCGTCCATAACGCCAGTGAATCTTCATTATGTTTTGCCAAGGCTCAACTTTTAAATTTTAGTTGTTTCTAACTCATTATCAGGCTACGCTAAACATGTTGAAATTTTCCGCTGCTCTGTTCGTAACCATAGTAACCGGTCCAGATCGCGGTCCGCCTTTTGAAGACCCCTGAGGTAGTGCACTTGTTCAAAGGCCTCTCAGATTGTCATACATTCAGAAACCAATAGTGCAAGTAATAAAAAAAAAAAAAAAAACTCTTGTATTTTCAAGTAAAATCCAAAGCTCAGCTGGTATCGATACTTCAGGAAACAAGTATCGTATCGTATGAGATATTTCAGTATCGATATTTATCTAATCTAGTCTAATTGGACTGAGAGTGAACGTCTTTTTCTGAACTCACCAATAGATTAGACATAAGCTATTAAGAGTTAAGGAAGACCCAAGATACATATTTTGTGCCCAGTTGTAGGGTCTAGTGATTATAAAAAAAGAAGCAACATGTGATATTTGTGTCTTTTTTTAACGTCCTGTCATTCTGTAGAACAAGACAATTGGCTTCTTGTGAGGACTTTTCTCTGGAGTCAGTTACCGATGACACCAGAGCTATTAGAAAAGCTATTAATGGCGAGCCTCCAGCCTCTGTCTTGACAGTGTGGTCCACTTTCCAAAAGGTGGAGCTAAACACTACAGTCTGTTGTTAGGATGAGATAATACTCATTCATGACAAAATGAAAAGTTAAAGCTGAGCTTTATTTTTAAACAAGGCTTGTCTTTTAACGTAATATTCCAAGAAGAAAAAATGAGAAGTGTTGGACATTTTTTCAAAAACAAAGCTAGCATGAAAGAGTGAGTCCATCTTTCTAAACTGAATCTTACTGCATTATTCTGAGGTTTCAGAAACAGTCCTCTTCCACTTTTTATTTCAGCAGTATACAGCTGTACCGCCAGCCAGCCTTGCTCTTGTTAACTTCTAACGTCTGTTTTTTGGACAAATATGGACAAATACAAAGTGTTTTTTTTACTCATTGTTGAAACATTATAACTTGACAAATTTATTTACTAAAGTTCATTTTGTCCAACTGTTACTCCATCATTTTGCATGATGCACCAGAATGGAAGGAAGATAGAAAAGAAAGAAGTACAGAGCAAAACAAGATGGATAAAAAAAGGAACGGAAAAAAGGAAAGGAAAAAGCTGCTGGGCGGAAAACAGGCTCCTAACATGGAAAATTACATGTCACACTCCAAGAGCAAGAGAGAAACGCACTGATGGGTTGCTTTTGGAAGTATAGCCTCCCCCTTTACCCTCGGTTTACCGCAGTGCTTAAACGCACCCCCGTTCAGCGTCCCAATTGGATAAAACACTTCTGCGTTTCCATTGGCTCAAAGAAGCGCGGTGAAGTTTGGCGTCAGGAGTGCGTCAGGAGGGAACTGCGAGTGAGACACCGGCGGTTAGGGCTGATGAAACAAGGCCCACTGTCACAGCATCAGCTCTGACGCACTTGGCTGTTTTGTGAGAAAATAAGACCTTAAAAGGAGACAAACACCTTGGCTTTAATCTCACTGAAGTTTTAATTTGATGCATTGCAGTGGACAGAGTTGGCAACTAAATGACAAACTACTCATAAATAGATTTGTAATCTTTTTAGAGAGACAAAGTTCTCACTCATACTGGATCTAACTCTACATGAACGTTTTTTGCAGCAGGCTTCAAGCAAGTGTTATCATCAAAAGCCTCTGTTTAGACCCTATGTTTTTTAATCTATTTTTTTATCTGATTTTAAAATTTAAATTTATAATAACAAAAACAAACTGATTATGAATTTTACAACCTGATTTTTGTAAGAGTCATTAGTAGGGGTGTAACGGTACACAAAAATCACATTTCAGTTTGGTTTCAAATCTTGGAAGGTTTGGTTGGGTACATTTCGGTACAATGTCTGCACACAAATCTAAACTTAACCACTTGTCTTTGCCTGTTACTGGTTTTGACAAGGAAGGTAAAATGTTTCCATACAGAAGACGTTAATGATGTGGGAGAGTCTGGCTTCATGTTGAGCACATAAAAATAAGGATGCTTAGTACCTTTTTACCAGTCTATCATATTTAAATTGATTCAGAACAGATTTTTTTTTTGTGATTTATTTTCCCTCATTGTGCTCCAGAGGAGAGAGCAAACGAGACTGAAGTGAAATGTGTTGAACTGTAGATCTACCTCATGATGATTTCTTAGAGGTTTTAAATTATGCAGTTATTATATTTTAAATACTATACGCTCTGTATGCTCTAACCGCTCTAATTTAAGAGCAACAAGAGCAGGTTTACAGCTTTCTGTGATACTGAGTTTGTGTCACACTAGAAATGTAGCTAAATAAACAGCATTTTAACATCTCCTACCTTAGCTTCATATGTCCACTCTGTCCTGGCAGTAAGTGCACAGCATCTTGTGAGCGTCAGTGCATCTCTCCGGAGCTGTTATGACCTGCTGTTACGCTGTGAGTAAGTCAGTCAGAGCTGCTCCGCTGTGAGTGAGTGAGTGAGTCAGTCAGAGCTGCTCCGCTGTGAGTGAGTCAGTCAGAGCTGCTCCGCTGTGAGTGAGTCAGTCAGAGCTGCACTTTTTTAATTCAGACTAAATGTATGACTAAATGACACTTCTATAGGGCTGAAAAACTGAAAACTTTGTGAGAGAAGTCCACTGGCTTTGGATAAATGATCTAACAGTGGCAAATATTTTTCTCTAAATTTTGTTACTTTAGTATTTTTGCTTTCAAATAATAATAATATTCATCTCCAAAACGCTCTTTAAGACAGTCCAAAATCTCATACTTCTTTCTAACCCCATATATACCAACTAACAAAATTGGGAAATCCGATTACGCAGGGAGATCTGTGTTCAAATTCTGCTCGCGTCTCTAATGTCTGTCAATTAAAGGCTTAAAAGCCCCAGAAAATTGAGGAAATCCAGGATCCTTACTTTCAGTGGCAGCTCTACCAGAGCTAAAGCCTTGAGTCCTTTTAACTCCATATAATCATCTTTTGCAACAGGCTGAACTGCATCATCAAAAGCTCAATCATCAGTTTGGTGTTTACAGTATTGGAACTGACAATGTGAACCTGCTATAGTATAAAATGTTATATTAAGGAATGAAATAACAATTAAAAAAGGATTTAACAAAGAACAAGCAGATAACTCACTATCAAAATTATTGTCTGACATTTGTCTTTTACACTACTTTTATTTACAAATAAAAATAAAAATGATATTATGGACTCAACCATGAAACTGCGATAAACCACATTAACTGAAACCAAACAATACCATTCAGAACACATGACCATCAAAAACCTGAAAATTATTGCAGTTAAGGCAATTTTTGTATCAGTAATAAAGCTGGGCAGGTCTAATCACTCCTGAGTAACTGAGTGAGATTCCTGAATAGTGAAACAGAGCTGAGGCCTGTAGTTGTCATCCCTCGTCCCTGGAGACAGCTCGCTCCGTTTGTGTACAGCGTTTTGATTGGCAGCGTCATTAGCGAGTCCCGACCTGACCCCCAACGTAAAGACAATCTGGCATGGCTCCAGCTGAACATATCTGCCCATATCTGCTTGTAAAATTTTACCAATGAAATCCCTGTAGATCCCTGTGAACGCTGTTATCTCAAGCCTCTTTGACAAAAAAAAAAAAAACACTCAACACACGCTTCATGTTTTTTTCTCAAAGTCTGGCGTTTGTGATAAGGCTGCTGTTCTCTGCATTACAAAAAATCCCAGATTTATTGCACTTGTCCTGACCTTCTTGACCCTGTAGTGCATTTTACTGGACACATAAAGGTGACTAGAATATTCTGATTCTATTGTCAGTGTTGGTTGTAATGTTTTATGTATTCTTTTCCACAGGACAAAGTGCGGACGGAGAGTTATCGAGACTTCATGTACCAGAACCCAGACGTCTTCAAAGACAAGGTGGGGCGATGTTAGTGTTTTTGAAATTAAAGATAGATAGCTTTATTTGCACCAGGCATTAAAACGTGCACACACCTTTTTTACCACTTGGATTTGTTCCAGAACTAAGTGATGCAACCCAACAGTTTAGTAGTGCCTGTTTGGAAAAGTGCTTGTGCACAATAGGAATGGCAAAACACACCCCTGTGGGGAGCCAGTGCTGACTCAAACATTCTCGGCCGACTCTGGTCTTTCTGTGAGGAGTCTGCATGTCCTCCACGTGTTATCGTGGGCTCTCAAATTATGCAAAATTAAAAAGTCATGCTCTCTGTTCAAAACTGGTAGGGTAGTGTTAAAAGTCTTCAAATTAAATCTTAGCATGACCTTTTGGCCTATCAAGGTGCATATAGAGAAACTGCAGCATGATTGGAACAGCATTCCCCAGCCCTCTAGATGTCAGCATTATCAATTGAGTCATTTTGTCTGGTTTAGGGTCCAGGTTTGTATACTCAATGATATGGTTTAGATATATAATTTCCATTTTTAAAGCTGCTTAATAATGTCACAGCTCTAGTTTATTTACAATGTCAGTGTAGTTCCATTTTCTTTAAAGGCATTGGTTTTAGGCACAAACTCAGTTTCATTCAGTCTTGCCTTGATCTCAAACAAGTAGGTCTTGGAATTTTAAATCCAGCTCATATTTGTTTTTTGTCCACGTTGTGACTGGATGAAAACTTCTATCATTGTATCTTTTTAATCTCCTAACTTTGCTTCCTTGCTCCTGCCTCGGTCTTACTTTTATGTGTTGTATCATTAATAATAATAATAATAATAATAATAATAATAATAATAATGATGATGATGATGATGATGATAATAATAATAATAATAATAATAATAATAATAATAATAATAATAATAATAATAATAATAATAATAATAATAATAATAATAATAATAATAATAATAATAATAATAATAATAATAATAATAATAATAATAATAATAATAATAATAATGGATTGGATTTATATTGCGCTTTTCTCCCGAGGGACCAAGGGACTCAAAGCGCTTACAGTCTGTCCATTATTCATTCATACACAGTCACACTGGTGATGGTAAGCTACAACTGTAGCCACAGATGCCCTGGGGCAGACCGACAGAGACGTGGCAGCCATTTTGCGCCTACGGCCTCTCCGACCATCACCACATACATTCACTCAACATTCTTACACATTCATACGAGGCAAGGTGGGTTAAGTGTCTTGCCCAAGGACACAACGACAGTATGAATTGTGGGGAGAGCGGGAATCGAACCCACTACCTTCCGGTTGAAAGCCGACTGCTCTACCACTGAGCCACTGCCGCCCCTCATTACTTTCATTTAAGACCATAAAAACATTGCCAAACTTTTTTTTCAGTCATATAATATTATTGTGGCAATAAAGCAAAAAAGGGAATACTACACTCAATATACTAATACATTACATCATACATACATCATCTTTAACTTTTAACTCGGTGTCAATATGAACCTGCTATTATCTAATGCAGGGGTGCTCACACTTTTAGCCAAGTCAAAATGATCTACCCACTACAAAAATGCAAAACATATATTTATTTACAAAGATATTGAGGATTCTTTAAATGTACAATGTATGTTGATGTACCTTGCAAATCATAATACTGCACAACACAACATAATAAACGTACAATTTTTGTCATTACCTGAGTTTACTCTGATGACTTGCACTGAATTGAATCAGCCAGGGATGCATAGTCCAGACAGTAGCTGCTGACAGATGAGGCAAACGCACTTCAAAAATGTCATTGTGAAAAAAAAGTCCTCCTCCCATTCCATATGAAAGCGATATGATTTTGTCTTCTTACTTGGTCCAGCTCCCTCACTCGTTTTTATACCCTTTCTTAAGTTTAAGAGAAACAAAACAAGGTTTAAAAGTAGGGCTGGGACTCGATTAAAAAAAATAATCTAATTAATTAGAGGCTTTGTAATTAATTAATTGAAATTAATCGCATTTTAATTGCATATAAATATTTGACCTGAGAACAGTGAGAAGTACCGTATTTTTCGCACCATAAGACGCACTTTTTCTTCACCAAATAGTGTGAGGAAAAGTGCCTGCGTCTTATGGTCAGAATACCATATATTACGGTATTCGGACCATATCTTATGATATCGCTCAGAGCGGCAGCTGGTGAGGAAGGACCCGCTGCCGCTTTGCAACTCGTCTCATGGTCCGAGTTGCAGAGCGGCAGCGAGTCCCCCGGGACCTTCCGTGTCCCTTGAAACTGCATCATCCTCCCCCGCCCCGTGTCCAGGCTTCTCAGTAGTCCACTGAGGCAGCGCCCCAACCCTCCCGTGTCGCCTTGCCTTACCGTAGTGGCAGAGCGGCAGCGGGTCCTCCCTCACCTTCCTTACGGAAGCCGATGTGTGCAGGAAGGCGCAATGCTGCTGTACTGTGTCACCGCCGTATGCTATTGGAGGATAGCATGTAGTAGGCGGTGTTACAGTACACAGCAGTGCGCATGCCCTTCACTCCAGTCATATAATTCAAATATTATTCTGTTATACTTTATTAAATATTTGATTACACTATTTGGTTCAGAATATTTTTTTTCCTATTTTTCTCCTCTAAAAACCAGGTGCGTCTTATGGTCGGGTGCGTCTTATGGTCCGAAAAATACGGTAATTTTTCACATGGATTTTTAGTATACCATTGAATAATGACTGAATACATAAGCTTAATCAACAAAATATTGTTTATTTATTTCAGTCCAGCAGACCAGTGCAATGTTTGCCATTAAGTGTAGCAGTGTAGTTACCCTCATCCTTGTAACTTTACTTAGCCGGAGTCGGGCTAACGTGTACGCTAACTCCTATATGTTTTGCGTTGAGGTGATATTTGAGGCTCAATGTGCTGCGGTGATACGCAAGCATAGCTTGCACACAACCATGCTCTTGTCGACGCTTCCATCCTTTCGTTTTTTTTAAACAAAATTTCCCATCCACGGGGCCAAGCAAAGCGGTCTCGTCAAATTCTTCGTCATGTTGACTGTTGTCCGAAGTCAAGAACGCTAGTTGGTGCTCCAGTATAATCGGAAAAACGTTCCGCGGTGCAAAAATTTATTTTTTTGCGTTTGCGTTTAACACGTTAATCCTAATTAACGCGTTAAAGTCCCGGCCCTATTTAAAAGTTGGAGGTAAGTTGCTGAAGCGTGTTAGTTTTGCTGCACTTAGCACCGTTGTTTGCGCATGCGCAGTGACCTCAGCGTGTATGTCAATCAAGAGATTGGATGGATGATTGGCTGACGTCTATTTTTTTTTTTATGTCATGTGATCTGCCAATACTTTTCAAGTGGTTTTCCTGGGAGCTGTCTGAACCTTTGAAAATAATTGGCAATTGGCAATTGGGAAATGGCATTTATTTCCCAAAGAAATGGCTGCCTCTTCACAGACTCATTACAACCACAGCCACAAATGTATAAAAAACAAAAAACAAATTGATAACTTTTTTGGCACACGTGTCTAGATGATACTCACCAAATTTGGAGCTGTTTAGATGAAAAGCCTTTAGCACAAGGGGTGTGATTTAGGTGGTCACGCAACATAGTAGATTTCCTGTTGAGTTTACAGTATGGCTGTAATAGACTTTTCTGTTTGCCCTGAGGTGTCCTATGGATGTATCAAGTTTTGTTACTAGTTACTTTCACTTTCCATAGGCACAATGTATTTTCATTTTCCAGGGGTCGCCACTGAATAATTTTTTTTCGTTTTCCTCGGGGACTTCAAATACATACATTTTTTGCCAGGCTTGAATTTTGGGGCCAATAAATTTGACTTTTAGTTGCACGTTTACTGGGTCAAATTGAGGATCATTTTACAGAAAAATTATAATTTAAAAAAAATATATAACTCGAGCAAAAACGTCAAGAAAAACGCCTGCCTATTTTACACACATGTGTTTAGCTCATTTTGCCCAAGTTTGGTGTCTGTGGAATGAAGCAGCTATTTTCTGTTGTTTTTTAAAAGAGAGGTGTATTCTAAGTCGGTTCACATTTTCAATTCAAAATGGCCGCCTTCCCGTGTGTGATAGGGTGTGGTCCCCATTGGCTTTTTTGTTCATAAGCCCATCCTGGATGTGTGTACCAAATTTCATTTGCCTACGACAAACTAAAATTTTTACTTTCCATTGACTTTTTCCACATATTTGAGACGTTGCTATGGCAACACATTTATAGATAGGGGTGGTTGTCATTGGCTTTTATGCTCGTCATGACATAAGAGATGTGTGTACCAAATTTCATGTCTCTACGACAAACTAAATTCTTGGGTCCATTATAAGTTTGTAGGGGGCGCTGGAGAGCCATTTGTAAAGATAACCCTTTTATTTACATATCTTTGTGTTCAGGTCATGAACGTGCACAAACACCTTTTTGGGTCCAACTCGATCCGAGAAGGCGTTTGAGAGTTAAGAGACATTTTATTTTCACAAAAATGGCCACCTCGTTACAGGCTTGCCACACCCATACCCGATAAGATATCAAAAACAAAGTTACAACTTTGGTTGGCACACGTGTCTAGATGATACTCACCAAATTTGGGGCCATTTAGATTAAAACACAATGATTTGCATCTTTTTGCGCAAGGGGTGCGATTTTAGTGGCCGCGCGTTTCACCCCACATGGCGGACTTCCTGTTGAGTTTAGGGTGTGGCTGTCATAGACTTTTCTGTTTGCTCTGAGGTGTCCTATGGATGTACCAAGTTTCATTTTTCTACTTTTAAAAAAAGTTACTTTCACTTTCCATAGGCCCAATATATTTTGACTTTTCTAAGGGTCGCCACTGAGTCATTTTTCATATTTTTTTTTCGGGGACTTCAAATACATACAATTTTCGCCGAGCTTGAAGTCTGGGACCAATAAAAATGACTTTTCGTGCATGTTCACTGGGTCAAATTTAGGATCATTTTGCAGAAAAAGAAAGAGAAAAAATAATAAATCCGAGCAAAAACAATAGGCCCTCCCGGTCATCACCGACTCGGGCCTAATTAAAGCCGCAAGCGGCGATAAAGGCCCTTGCCTCCTTGAGACCGCGGAGACACATGCACCTGGAGGATTGCATTTCGTGCCTTAAAGCGTAAACTTCATGGTAATGTCAAATAACCGGGCCTGTGCTACTGCTGGGGCCTGCTACACCACCTTGTAATTTAGAGTTAAAGGTCTCCACAATCCCTGGTTTTCCTGGGAGCTGTCTGAACCTTTGAAAATAATAGATTATGTTTAGGCTAAGGCGAGAAAAACAAAGTACTGGCTGGAGATTTGAGATGACTCAGGAATCGCTGCACCCCTCTGTTTAAAAAGGCAAAATGTAAATATTACTTGTCTAAAAGTACACGTTTACAAGTTCCAAAGGATTCTGAGGAGTTTTCTAAGACTCTAGTCTTGGCTCTGTAGGGGCCTCCTCTAAAGGAAGGATCCTGGCAATTGGGAAATGGCATTTATTTCCCAAAGAAATGGCTGCCTCTTCACAGACTCATTACGACCACAGCCACAAATGTATCAAAAAACAAATTGATAACTTTTTTGGCACACGTGTCTAGATGATACTCACCAAATTTGGAGCTGTTTAGATGAAAAGCCTTTAGACACAAGGGGTGCGTTTTAGGTGGTCACGCATTCCACCCAACATAGTAGATTTCCTGTTGAGTTTACGGTATGGCTGTAATAAACTTTTCTGTTTGCCCTGAGGTGTCCTATGGATGTACCAAGTTTTGTATTTCTACATTGGAAAAATTTACTTTCATTTTCCATAGGCCCAATGTATTTTGACTTTTCTAGGGGTCGCCACTGAGTCATTTTTCATATTTTTTTTTCGGGGACTTCAAATACATAAATTTTTCGCCGGGCTTGAAGTCTGGGACCAATAAAATTGACTTTTAGTTGCACGTTTACTGGGTCAAATTGAGGATTATTTTGCAGAAAAATTATAATTAAAAAATTAAAGCCGCAAGCGGCGATAAAGGCCCTCGCCTCCCTTGAGACCGCGGGGACACATGCACTCGGAGGAGTGCATTTCGTGCTTTAAAGCGTAAACTTCACGGTAAAAGGATTCTGAGGAGTTTTCTAAGACTCTAGCCGTGGCTCTGGAGGGGCCTCCTCTAAAGGAAGGATCCTGGCAATTGGGAAATGGCATTTATTTCCCAAAGGTTGCCTCTTCACAGACTCATTACGACCACAGCCACAAATGTATCAAAAAACAAATTGATAACTTTTTTTTGCACACGTGTCTAGATGATACTCACCAAATTTGGAGCTGTTTAGATGAAAAGCCTTTAGACAGAAGGGGTGCGATTTAGGTGGTCACGCATTCCACCCAACATAGTAGATTTTCTGTTGAGTTTACGGTATGGCTGTAATAAACTTTTCTGTTTGCCCTGAGGTGTCCTATGGATGTACCAAGTTTCATTTTTCTACATTGGAATAAAGTTACTTTCACTTTCCATAGGCCCGATGTATTTTGACTTTTCTAGGGGTCGCCACTGAGTCATTTTTCGTATTTTTTTTTTGTGGACTTCAAATACATAAATTTTTTGCTGGGCTTGAAATCTGGGCCCAATAAAAATGACTTTTAGTTGTACGTTTACTGGGTTAAATTGAGGATCATTTTGCAGAAAAAATATGATAAAAAATATATACCGAATTATAATAAAAAAATATAACTCGAGCAAAAAAGTCTAGAAAAACGCTTGTCTATTTTACATACATGTGTTTAGCTCATTTTGCCCAAGTTTGGTGTCTGTGGAATGAAGCAGCTATTGTCTGTGTACTTTTAAAAAAGAGGTGTATTTTAAGTCGGTTCACATTTTCAATTCAAAATGGCCGCCTTCCCGTGTGTGATAGGGTGTGGTCCCCATTGGCTTTTTTGTTCATTAGCCCATGGTGGATGTGTGTACCAAGTTTCATTTGCCTACAACAAACTAAAAATTTCACTTCCCATTGACTTTTTCCACATTTTTGGGACATTGCTATGGCAACACATTTATAGATAGGGGGTGGTTGTCATTGGCTTTTATGCTCGTCATGACATAAGAGATGTGTGTACCAAATTTCATGTCTCTATGACAAACTAAATTCTTGGGTCCCATTATAAGTTTGTAGGGGGCGCTGGAGAGCCATTTCTAAAGATAACCCTTTTATTTACATATTTTTGTGTTCAGGTCATGAATGTGCACAAATGCCTTTTTGGTTCCAACTCGATCCGAGAAGGCGTTTGAGAGTTAAGAGACGTTTTATTTTCACAAAAATGGCCACCTCGTTACAGGCTTGCCACACCCATACCCGATAAGATATCAACAACAAAGTCACAACTTTGGTTGGCACATGTGTCTAGATGATACTCACCAAATTTGGGGCCATTTAGATTAAAACACAATGATTTGCATTTTTCTGCACAAGGGGTGTGATTTTAGTGGCCGCGTAGGGTGTGACTGTCATTGACTTTTCTGTTTGCCCTGAGATGTCCTATGGATGTACCAAGTTTCATTTTTCTACGTTGGAAAAAAGTTACTTTCACTTTCCATAGGCCCAATGTATTTTGATTTTGTAGGGGTCGCCACTGAGTCATTTTTCGTATTTTTTTTTCGGCGACTTCAAATACATAAATTTTTCGCCGGGCTTGAAGGCTGGGACCAATAAAAATGACTTTTTGTTCATTTCCACTTGGTCAAATTTAGGATCATAGGTGGAAAAAAAAAAAATAAAAATCCGAGCAAAAACAATAGGCCCTCCCGGTCATCACCGGCTCGGGCCTAATAATCCGAGCAAAAACAATAGGCCCTCCCGGTCATCACCGGCTCGGGCCTAATAATCCGAGCAAAAACAACATAAAATGTTTAATTGGATTTATATAGCGCCTTTCAAGGCACTCAAAGCGCTTAACAGTGCAATATTCATTCACTCTACAGTTACACACTGGTGGTGGTAAACTACGTCTGTAGCAAGTCTGAGTGAGACTTGGCAGCCATATTGTGCCTACGGCCTTCCTATCACCACCATACTTTAGGGAAATTGGCACAGTTGTCACAATCAGGAAAATAGTGACAAATGTTTAAAATGATTAAAACTAACCGTCTGGCCTGATTCAGTGGTCCCAAGCAGGCACACTGATAAAACTATGTTCCATAAGTAGGGCTGTGACGGTATGGGATTTTTTCTTACCGCGGTGATGAAGCAACAAGAATCGCGATTTGGCGGTTAACCGACCCCCAGAAACACACACACACACACACACACAAAATCCCCTGGCAGCCGCGTCACACACTCAAGAACGCATGCAGCTTGTAATGGAAATGATTACAATGAAAATTAATAATTATAACGCAGTATTCTTTATTAACAGATAAACAAATAACAGTAACAAATAACTAAATGGTAAATATTAATAATTAACTTTCTTCTTAATAATTATAAAGCAGTATTCTATTATAAACTAATAAACGAATTAAGATTTATATTAAATTGTAGCTAAATATTAATAGTTAACTATATAGGCTAAACATGAACAACCATTTTTAAAGTGCAAAATAACAAAACAAAAAGTGAACAAGTGTTTGTCTGTTGGGCCGTTTAAGTGAATCGTGCTGCTGCTTTTATTTTTCCGTCTTCATGTTGCGTGACAGGAAAACAAACATGTTAACCTTGTCAGGTTTCAGCGAGGATCTTAACGGGGTGACGATGTTGCCAGCCGCACTGAATACACGCTCTGATGGAGTGCTCGTAGCGCATATAGACATATATTTTCTTGCCACTTTTGACAGAAGAGGGAATCGAGCCTGTTTATCCCGCCACCAGTCAAACGGATCAGAGTGCAGATCGAGGGCTTCCTCCTGCAAATACCTTGTGACTTCAGTGTCTGCACGGACTCTTTTTGAAACCGGATTGGAGGATTGTGCTCTTTTCATTCCAAGCAGGTCCGCTAGATTTTTTTTTTTTTTTTTGGAGGAGAAGATGGCGCACTTTATCCTTCTCCCTCTCCAGCCGGAGCGGCACTCATTGCAGCTTCTCCATCTCTGAAATCACGCCGCTCTTCGGGCATTGCCAGCATCTCCTCCAGGAGCGCATCTTTAACGTCATCTCGTGGGTTGATGTCCTTGTGTCTTGGGTCAATGAAAGAGGCCTTTGCCAATAGTTGCTGCGTTGCAGGTGCACTATATTTGTCTTTCAAGACTCCAACCATTTTTTTTTCCAGGTTGCGCGTCAACTCCGTATCTTCATCGGTTGGGAGCAAAAGATCCTCAGTTAATAACTGTAGGACTGGTTTAACAGAGGACGCTGTAACGGTTTTCTCAGAAGACAGCGCATCTGTAGAATCCGCAACCTTCTCCAGCGCTGCATTAATGGATTCGAGGACTTCGATGTCCTGCCACGTCGGTATAAAATGTTGGCTGCGCCGGTCATCCATCAAAACCCGCCTAATGGCTGGGACTTGCTAAAGAACGCGTGCAACCATTTTCTGCTTAGTGCCCCACCTGGTAGGACAATCCTGTGAAAACATTTAAAACACAATTGTAATCCCAAATTAGTCTGTTTTTTGTCCTGTGCAATAAAATATATATTTTTTAATACACCATGCCACTGTCTCCTTTTCGCAACTAGTGCAATGTTCACATCAATCTGTATTTTGTAGCCTATGCCCTATAGTCCTATATATGATGCTATTTATATTTCTTTATTTTTTATTTAATGTGTAGGCTATTTTTGCCATCTGTTGTGTTTTATCTTGCGGAGCCCCGCACATTACATGCATGAAAAAAATAGGCTAAATTGTAGGCTATGTTGAAAGATTTTGCAAATCGAGGGAACGAAATAGTAAATTGTGCGCATTATTTATAAATCGAGGGAACGAATTAGTAGCCTAAATCGTGCTCACAATCGGAGCATTGATTGGCGTTTCCATAAGTTTTGCCCAGTTGTTTACAGTAGGCTATTTTATATTTCGTTATTTTGTTTCGTATTCGCTTTGAAAATGTATAATAATTACATCATAAACATATTAACAATAATATGAAATAACATTTATTATTATAACTTTTTTTCGATATCATTTTGTATTCGCTTTGGAAAATTATAATTATTACATCATAAACATATTAACAATAATAAGAATTATTATTTATTTATAGATTACTTTTTTCGATATCTTTTGAGTTTAATATGAATTACACAGCAGGTTTTGTCACCGTTTGCAACCTTTTAGTATGTAGAATAAATTGTTAAAAGTTTCAACAAGTTGCGTTTGAACGAGTGCGTTTATATCCACGGACTGTTACCTGAAAAACACCCTCTAAAGAAAGTAGAATCGAAGTTTAGCACAACTCACCAGAACTAAGCAGTGTTGGGGCAGGTTGTGCTCGACTTGCTCTCTCTGGAGCTTTTTCTTCTTCTGCCAGCTATGGGAGAAAGCCGTCACCAAATTACTGCAGACACCCATGGCTCGGGCAGTGCGGTCCTTTTCTGACTTCATCGAATTGGTGACGGCTAAATGTAGATTATGGCCAAAGCAACTTAGCCATGTCCAGCCAAGCTTTCGGACCGCAGCCACAATATTTGCTCCATTGTCCGTTGTAATACAGACCAGTTTCCTCTCGTCCAGGGACCACTCTTGAAAGGAGGACCTGAGGGCTTCCGCCAGGTTGTCACCCGTGTGGCTTTCTGGCATGAACACAGTCTCCAGGCACTTCGATTTTAGTTCCCAGTTTGCGCTGAGATAATGTATGGTCAGACTCGTGTATGGCATCATGTTTACGCTGGACCACATATCAGTTGTCACTGAGAAATAATCAACGTTTTTCAAGTCCTGTATTATGCCGTCCTTCACTGACAGATACATTTCAGGGATCGCTGTTTGCGAAAAGTACTTTCGGTCAGGAAGTACATATTGCTTATCGAATGTGTGTAGCATGGCTTTGAACGCTGGCTTCTCAACGGTACGGAATGGCACCATTTCTTCAACCAAGTAACGAGTCACGCTATCAGTAAGTGCTCGCCACTGATTACTGCCTCTTTGGTACTTCGCACCTCTCGCAAAGGCCTCGGAGACTCCCAACTGTCGCTGCTGGCCTGAGGTTGTAGCTATGGTTGGTGTGCTGCTGGTGCTTCCAAGTCCGGCAAACGCCACAGGATAGTTAATTAAATTAAATTAGTTGTATTTCCTCGCGAGACGGATACTTTTGTGCGACAAATACGGCATACTGCCTTGTCCAAATTCACCGGCTGTCCCTTGTCATCTGCCTCAAAGCCAAAGTGTACCCAAATAGGCGACACAGTATTTGGTTTAGACACTAAATTCGTGGCCATTTTTTTCAATAATGTCAGCTAGCGCTGTCAGCGGTTATTGCCTATACCATATGAAGTGATAGCTACCGGTAGGCCTACTTGCAATTACAATCTAACTAACTCCAACTGTTTAAGTTAGGCTATTGTCTTTTAGGCCCGTGTTTGCGATTCTTGTTGCTTCATCACCGCGGTAAGAAAAAATCCCATACCGTCACAGCCCTACGCGGTCCAGATCTGGACCTCGAGAGGCTTTGATCTGGACCGCAAGACATAATTCTTAATTACAAGCGCATTGTGTAAAAACCGACACTTCTAGGACAGCCACGTCAACACGCGCGGGTCCTCAGGTTACTATGGTTATGAAAAAGCAGCGGGAAATTTCAACATATTTAGCGTAGCCTGATAGCCTGATGCGATAGAAACGACTTAAATCTAAAAGTTGAGCCTTGACAAAACATAACAAAGATTCACTGATGTTATGGATGGAGAGGGAAAGTTTATTTTATTGTAGTTTATTCAGCTACTAAGCTCCGTGTCAGTGTCAAAGCTGAAGAACAGCCCTTTATCCTCCAGTTCAGGCTGCTGTGATAATCAGAGAATGAATCCAGAACTGAACCAGGACTGGACAGTTTTTATGTCGGAATTAAAAAGACTCAACTCAGAGGGAAGTGAGGACGTCTAATAATGTGGTGAGTTGTACATTTGTCTGTCAACTTCTTTATTCTGTTGTAAGTTAGGTACTTGACTCGTTTGTCGCATATTTTACCTCATTTACAAACGTGAGTAATTAGCTCATACTATTCACGTTCATCACACGGGGAAAACACAGGAAATAAATCTTTCTATTCTAAATTTTGTTTTAAGATGAACCTGCAAATTAAACAGTAACAGTTAATTATTAGCAACAGCTAATGCTAAAGAAATGCTCAGTGCATTTTCCCTTGTTCCTGTTGTTTTCAGAGGAATGACAATAGAAAGAGATTAATTATGACCGGCATCTTTGTCATATTTGTTTAACAAATATGTTTTGGCTTTAAAAATTTTGTATTTAAAATGTTCTCACACATGTATAAAGGAGTACAAGGCATTATATGCAGGATTCCTGTTTTCAATAAACAACCAGGTCTTGAGCCTTAGCTTTAGCCTCTTTTGATTTTGTAGTTTTTTCCTTTTGTCCGTGAGCTGTGTTTGGTGAAAGCTAAACACTCAAACATCCTCCTCATGTAAACAAAGGATAAAATAAAGAAAACAGTGGATTATCTACATTCATCTCCATTTTGTAGGTGTGGAATAAATAAGACTTTACTTTAAAGAATTATATTCAAACACATATGCTTATATTTAAATTTTCCGGACTCATCACGGTGAGGAAAGTTAACTAAGCGGACCTCGGCTGATTTTAATTGAAGACCCCTGATCTAGGAGCTGCTCCTACGTCCGTCACACGCTGACGCTTTTTCAAGGGGGAGGACGTCGCTATCACTGAGATTCCCCAAATGAACAGAGTTATTTCTTCTGCTCAGGTATTTACGCTTTCATTAGTTATGTTCTCTTGTTTGTAGACGCACTATTCTGACTGGTTTTATTAGAGTTACTGTGATTATACAGTGTTTATGTGAAAGCTCCAAAGTAGCCTGTTGTATATTTAGTAGCCCTAAATATTGCTATATATATTTATGTATATATGTGTGTATATATATATATGTATATATGTGTATATATGTATATATGTGTATATATGTATATATATGTGTATATATATATATTTATATATATGTGTGTGTGTGTGTGTAAAATGTGGTAAAAGTTGCTTATATTTTTGATATAAGCAACTCAGTACAAGTACAAAGTAGCCAAAAATATACTTAAGTACAGTAACAAAGTACATTTACTTCAGTACTTTACACCTCTGCTATTTAGTGCAATGCTATACATGTTCAGTGTCATGTAAGAACAGGAAACAGTCAGAGAAACAGCCGTGTGAGCCAGTTAACTGAGAAAAGGTGGTGAATCACTATTATTGTAATTTAGAGAATAAAAATGAAGTGTATATGATATAATTCTGTTGGTAATAATTTCTTTAATTTTCACATTGTCTGGAAAAAGTCACAGTGAACTGTCGTCCTGTTTATTTGAATAATTATGTTTAGTCTCCAGATGACCCTCACTGTATGATCATTAACTCACTCTGTTTCTGACCCTCTGTGTCCTCAGGTGAACTCTGCAGGAAAGGCTGACCTGTGGGTTTTATGATGATGATGATGCATATGTCATTGCTTTAGACAAATCTCTGCTTCAGTAAAGTTATATTTTACAAAACTGTGATTTGTTTTCATCATAGGACTGTATGTTTATAGAGTACATCTACTTTTACTATAATTATATTTCAAACCATGCTGTGTGTTAAATAACTCTAAAGCATATTGTGATAATGACAGATGTTTATTTTTGTAGATTTATGCATGATATTATGATATTAAAAATACAAAGCTTTATCTGGTAACACTTGTACAGACTTTATTAAAAATGATGTAAACATTGCAAAACATTTGTAATACACAGTAGTTGCAGAGGGTTAGACACTAGAGATGCACGCTCATAGGCCGAGGCTTCAAGACTGTATATTTCAGACGTCTCATCGCAGGTCAGTGAGGGGTGTGGATTGCTAAACATTCTAAATTAAAACAAAATCTATTATGTTACTCGCTCAGATTTAGAACAGAAGAGGATCCTGCAGGTGGCTCACTGACTTCCTGACGGACCGGAGGCAGTGCGTGCGGCTGGGGAAAAATGTCTCGGACACTCTCACCATCAGAAACAGGAGCTCCACAGGGCTGTGTACTTTCTCCTCTACTCTTCTCCCTGTACACCAACTGCTGCACCTCCAGCCACGATTCCGTCAAACTGATTAAGTTTGCGGATGACACCCCCCTCATTAGGCTCATCTCGGACGACGATGAGTCTGCCTACAGGAGGGAGGTGGACCGGCTGGTGTCCTGTTGCAGTGGCAACAACCTGGAGCTCAACGCCCAGAAGACAGAGGAGATGATCGTGGACTTTAGGAAAGTCACAGCCCCCCTGCCCCCCCTCGCCCTGACAGACCTCCCCATCACCACCGTAGACTCCTTCGCTTCCTCGGTACCACCCTCACTCAGGACCTCAAGTGGGAGCCCACCATCGGCTCCCTCATCAAGAAAGCCCAGCAGAGGATGTACTTCCTGCGGCAGCTGAGGAAAGCCAAGCTGCCAGTGCAGATGATGGTGCAGTTCTACACGGCCATCATTGAGTCCATCCTCACCTCCTCCATCACCGTGTGGTACGCTGGAGCCACAGCTAGGGACAAACTAAGACTGCAGCGCATTGTGATCGGCTGCAGCCTTCCATCTCTCCAGGACCTGTACGTCTCCAGGACTCGGGGATGAGCAGGTCGGATCACAGCCGACCCTTCTCACCCTGGACATAGACTGTTTGAGTCACTCCCCTCGGACAGGAGGCTACGGTCCATTCGGACCAGAACCTCCCACCATAAGAACAGTTTCTTTGCCATTGGACTCTTTACCACTTCATAACACTTGTCACTTTATTAAGCACATAAATCAAGAACTATCAATTGCACTGCAAATTTTGCACCATATCCAACAAACTGTAAATTGTGTGTATATTTTTAAGTTTTAGTCTGTATATTTTTATTTATCTTGTATTTTATTTTATATTTTATGCATGCCCTTCATGTTGCAACTTATCGCCGAAGCAAGTTCCTAGTTTGTGAATCTCTTTCACTGACAATGGCAATAAACATTTTTCTGATTCTGATTCTGATAAGGAAATGGTGAGGATTGAGCTGAAATACAGCGCTAGCAGACGTTAGCATGTCCCACTGTTCAGTAACTTTGGCTGTAATGAATAATTTTCTCACAAATAAAGGAGGAGGAGGGAGCAGGAGCTGTAAACATTATTAATTTCCCTACTCTGCGCTCTCCTTGATTTTGGAAAAAGTAAGGTCCTCACTCGTTTCAATAACTGCTGCTAGCACAATAATCACCATCTCTGTGAAGGACTCGGCTCATTTGTTTGTTAGCTTTGTGTTAGCTCCGTCAAGCTAATTAAGCGTCACCCCTCGCTCTTTCCTCCCTCCGCTTCTCAGGACAGTCTCCAAACTATTCATGAGATGTATGAACATTAAGCAGTGGATGTATGAAAGTAGCTGTTCTCACACATTCATACACCAGTGCCACAGGAGGTCCTTGTCCAAGGACACAATGAGAGCAGGGATCGAACCGCCAACCCTGTCGGTTATAGGCAAGACAAGTTTATTTATAAACAATTCATAAAACAGAAATTCAAATTGTTTTACAAAAGAAGAGAGAGAGGTTTAACACACAAATACAATCAATAAAAAATAATGCAGATAAAATACTTTCTGTTAAACAGAAATGTTTTCAGCCTGGACGTGAACAAAGTAGAGGCCTCTGGGAGACTGTTCCAGATTTTAGCTACATAAAACTGAAATGCTCCGTGTTTAGTCCTGACCCTGGGCACCAGCAGGAGACCTGTCCTTGTGTTCCTCAGAGTCCCAGATGGTTCATATGGAACTAACATTTCATATATGTACTTTGGCGCTGAGCCATGGAGAGCCGAATACACCAGCAGAGCTGCTTTAAACTCTAACCTCTAAGAGACAGAAAGCCAGTGAAGAGATATGAGGACAGGACTAATATGGTTGTTCTTTCTGGTCCTAGTCAAGACTCGAGCAGCAGCGTTCTATTTGTACTGCAGCTTTCTTACATTTCACTTATTGAGTCCAGTGAGCAGACCATTGCAGTAGTCTAACCTGCTATAGATAAATGCATGGATTAGTCTCTCTAAGTCTTGTTTAGACAGAATACCCAGTCAGAATATAATTGATTCTGGCAATGTTTTGTATATGGTAAAAAGCTGTTGATGTTATTGCTTTAATGTGGCTGTTAAAGTTTAAGTCTGAGTCCATTATTACCCCCAGATTGCTAACCTGATTTTTAGGCTTTAGAGAAAGTGACTTGAGGTGACTGCTGATGCTTTCTCTTTGTTTGTGAGGGCCAAAGATTACGACTTCTGCCTTGTCTGGGTTGTAGAAAGTTATTTTGCATCCACACAGTGATTTTTTGGAGGCAGTGACGGACTGACGGACTTACATCTCACTGTCAGTGAGATGTAAGTCTGAGTGTCGTCTGTATAGTTGTGGTAAGACAAATTGTCAAGTTGTGATAAATAAAGATAAAGAATTGTAAAGATTGAACAAAAGGGGTTCCAGACTGGACCCTTGTGGGACCCCACAGGGTTGGGTCTGAGACACAGTTTCCAATTTCAACAAAGTACTTCCTGTCTTCAAGATAGAATCTGAACCATTTGAGGGCTGCACCAGCGATTCTTGCCCAGTTCTCTAACCTCTGTAACTGGATCACATGATCAGCTGTGTTAAACGCTGCACTCAGATCCAGCAGGACTAAGACTGAGACTCGGCTTACGTCACTGTTCGTCTGATTGTCACCTTGATAAGAGTCTGTGAGTCTCAGTCTGTGATGGTGCCTAAAACCTGACAGAAAAGCATCAAAACAGTTGTTTATCAGGAGAAAGTCATTAAGTTGTTTTTATACAACATTTTCAAGGACTTTTCCTAAAATTGACAAATTTGACATGGGCCGATAGTTGTTTAGTACTGTGGCATCAAGACTGCTCTTCTTAGGAAGAGGCTTAATGACAGCAGTTTTTAAAGCCTGAGAAAATGCTCCAGACTGTAGTGAGCTGATAACTAATTGAGTTAGCTGTGGTAACAAACTACTCAACACAGATTTAGAAATCTAGTGGGTAACTCGTCTAGGTTGCTTGTAGAAGAACTCAGACTGGAGATGGTCTCTTGGACCGTTTTGTCAGCAGTTTTGTGTGGATGGCTGTACAGTTGTCGTCTGTGTTGTGGATTTTATTGCTAGTTTAATACTCTGAATCTTATCATTAAAGAACATGGCAAACTCATTGCACTTAGATGTGGACATTAGTTCTGAAGGCAATGGAGCAGGAGGGTTTGTTATTCTGTTCACTGTAGCGAACAGGATACAAGAGTTGTTACTGCAGTTTGTAATCATTTTATAAAATTACCTCTCCCTTGTGCTCCGCAAAGTCTGGTTGAACACACTCAACATTTCTTCATAAATCTCATAATGAACCTGGAGCTTTGTTTTGCTCTATTTTTGTTTGGCCCTCTGGCACTTTTTCTGTGCCTTGACTGAGCCATTTCGCCCCCAACATGAGGTTAACATTCTTATCATATGCAGTCCTTAATAAAGCCTACATGACCCGTAATACAAATAAAATCCCTAATAGTGTATTGTAATAATATAAAAAAAAAAAATGTTTAGTCCATACCGGCAAGCTTTGGGCAATCACATGTATGTACATTCAGGTCTGCTCAGAGATGGTCCAAGTGGCTGTTGTTCTACTTGGATTCTAATCACTGGATCAATGGTTGTACTATCCAGCGCTGGCTACATTTGATTACACAGAGAAATTAAACTAAAAGTTTCTTCTCCTTTTCATTTGAATGAGGATTATTTATTGTACACTCAACAATCAACAGTTTAGCTCCACCATTTTAGAAAACACTTGGGACCAGGGGCCAAAGTAGTACAGCACACTTTTTCGGTACTGTACTGCTCCAGTGGAAACTAGGCTAGAGAACTTTTATCAGAAAGCTAACCACTCTGTCACCATGCAAACCCAGTCTGCAAATATGTTGCTACACATGTGATGAGCTACTGCTGATTAACACTATAATAAATCAGTATGGTTCCCATGTGTTAAAACTGTAATAGTGCCTGGCTACACTAGCCTGGCAAGCCAGACTCCTCACTGTATCAGCAAGGAGTCTGGAAAAGCTCAATGCCAGCTCGAAAATCTACGAAGTAAACAAACAAACATGGCGTGCAAAAACATCTGAGGTTTTAAATGTTGTCTTGATTATTTAAAACTGATTGAAGAGCAGAGGCAAACAAACTCTCTGCAGTCCCGCGCAAGGGTGACGCAAGGCAGCACAGTGGCATTTGAAAGTGATTGGTCGGTACGGAACATATTTGAGGAACTGACTGGCTATGAAGCTTTGCCAGACTACGTTCCTTTTATATAGAATATACATAGAGCTCAAGTCAGGCTGTGCAAGGCTATGGCTACACAGCCCTGCATAATTAAAAAATGGGATGTAACGATTGACTCCACTTTTGATTCAATTGACGATTTTGATTTCACAATTCGATTTTGTCATTTTCTTTTATGAAATGAGTTGAGGCAAATTAGAAGTGAACAAGTGCCCTTTTATCATATACCTATAATCACTGTCTCAGTACGTCCCGTCTTCCAAGAGTCCCTAAGTAATTGTCAAATGTTCCCATTCAACATTCAATTTAAAATGTAGACTATTGTTTGTCTATTTGTAAGTTTATAAATAAACATGAATAAAATTTAATTCTACATGCGTCTTTATTTGTTTATAATGCTAGGTACTTTGAATAAGTGGATATTAAAGATAGTAAAAATCTAAAATCGAAATAAGTAGATATTGACAAAGTAACTTAAAGTCACCAATAAATCTATAATAATAATAATAATAATAATAATAATAATAATAATATAATAAATAGATTTAGACCTGGTTAATCATGTTTTGTTCAATAATTAGCTCTTATTAAAACCTCTAAGACACAGACATGTTTTTGTTGTGCGCTCGTTGCGCGCGGAGCTGACTCGGCTCGGGACCGGTCTGTGCAGCAGTGGAGAGACACACAGTGAGCAAGTTAATACCTTTTGCTAAAGTGGATTTATTCATGCTGCCACATCTTTGATTTGTACGAGGACGAGACTTCCTCAATATCAACATCCAAACTGCCATACTAGAAACTGTTTGCAACTTGTTGAGAGCGAGTTTGCAGTAAACAGAGCGGCCCCTGTTGTTCAAACCATGAATTGCGATTGAATTAACATCTCAACCGACTGGAAACGTCACATGTGAATCGATTTTCAACCGGTTCATGGTTAATTGTTACAGCCCTTATTAAAAGTGAAGGTCAATGGTTAATTATGTATAGATTTTCCTTGAAAGTTATCGCCAACAAAAACATTAACCCTATAATACCATCAAATCTGAGATCAGAACATTACTCTGACAACATTACTTTTGTTAATGTTTTTGTTACCCTAGCAGAATTTGATGATGATTTGATGTTTTTGTGCTCCAGATTATGTTTTTTCAAAGAATAAAAATTATAACACAAAAGCTTTTTTTCCACTCATAGTGGTTGGGGGAAGCCAACTGTGTTTACTCTTTTTAAATCAAAGTGTCAACAGAAACTACCCAAATGACCCCGATCAAACTTTTACATACCCTAAAATATGCACACAGATTGACACAAACATGTTTGAATGGCTACTAAAGGTAACCATCCTCACCTGTGATCTGTTTGCTTGGAATCAGTGTGTGTGTATAAAAGGTCAATGGTTTCTGGGCTCCAGACAGACCCTTGTATCTTTCATCCAGTGCTGCACTGACGTTTCTGTTTTCTGAGTCTGTTTTCTGAATGAGAAAGGCAAAAGAATTGTCAAAGGATCTGTGGGAAAAGGTAATTGAACTGTATAAAACAGGAAATGGATATAAAAATATATCAAAGGAATTGAGAATGCCAATAAACAGTGTTCAAATTGTGAGATTTTCTTGAAACCACGTTTAGGTAGACCAAAAAAACATTCAGCCACAAATACCAGGAAAATTGTTCGGGATGCAAAGAAAAACCCACAAATGACTTCAGCTAAAATACAGAATGCAAAGAAAAACCCACAAATAACTTCAGCTAAAATACAGGGCTTTCTGAAAAAAGGTGGTGTGGCTGTTTTAGGATGCACAATAAGAAGGCACTTGAAGAAAAATGGGCTGCATGGTCGAGAAAGCCATTACTACGCAAATTCCACAAAGCATCCCGCTTACAATAGGCCAAACCGGTCAGAGACAAGCTTCAAAACATCTGGAACAAAGTCAGTCAAAGTCAAAACTGAACTTTTTGGCCAACATTACATTTGGGCGGCAGTAGCTCAGTGGTAGAGCGGCCGTCCTTCAACCGGAAGGTAGTAGGTTCGATTCCCGCTCTCCCCACAGTTCATACTGTCGTTGTGTCCTTGGGCAAGACACTTAACCCACCTTGCCTCATATGAATGTGTAAGAATGTTGAAGGTGTTGGTCGGAGAGTCCGTAGGCGCGGAATGGCTGCCACGTCTCTGTCAGTCTGCCCCAGGGCAGCTGTGGCTACAGATGTAGCTTACTACCACCAGTGTGTGACTGTGGAGTGAATGAATAATTGATATGTAAAGCGTCCTTGAGCTCTGGAAAGGCGCTATATAAATATAACAATTATTATTTATTATTATTATTTGGAGAAGAAGCCTATACAAGGCCTATGATGAAAGATACACCATTACTTCTGTGAAACATGGCGGTGGATCGCTGATGTTTTAATTATGTTTGAGCTACAAAAGCACAGTAAACGTGGTTAAAATTGATGGCAAGATGAATGCAGCATTTTATCGGAAAATACTGGAGGAAAATTTGCACTCATCATCCCCAATGCTGCGCATGGAATGTACATGACAACAATCCAAAGCACAAGGCCTAGTCGACCTGTCATTGGCTACAGCAGCATAAAGTGAAGGTTCTGGACTGACCATCTCAGTCTCCTGACCTCAATATCATTGGCCACTCTGGGGAGATCTCAAACGTGCAGTTCATGCAAGACAGCCCAAGAATTTACAGGAACTGGAGGCTTTTTGCCAAAAAGAATGGGCAGCTTTACCATCTGAGAAAATAAAGAGCCTCATCCACAACTACCACAAAAGACTTCAAGCTGTCATTGATGTTAAAAGTGGCAACACACGGTAAAAAAAACTGGGGTATGTAAACCTTTTATCGAGATTATTTGGGTAGTTTCTGTTGTCATAATGATAAAAAAAAAAAAAAAGGAAACAGTTGTTTGACAACAGTTTTTGTGTTATTATTCATATTCTGGCCAAATAAAATCACAACTGTACATTTAACAGTAATTAATTTGGCTTTCTTAGATGTTTACATATAATGGCAGGTTTTAATGCTAATGCTAACCATTAACTGTAAAAGTCTAGCCCGGTGTCATGGGAGACATTAATAAAGCCACAGCGTCCGATTTAAAACACTGTGCGACTTTATTAGCGGCTCAAATGTTGACTGCAGAGAGCTGATAACACGACGGCCCCCTCCTGAACTGCTCCCCCTCTGCTTTTAGTTAGAAAAGTCATTGGTGTGTGTCGCGGCTGTCATGAGGCTCATGCTGATGGCAGTTTTCCTGTAGCGCAAAGAGGTGTCACCTCTCTGCAAAGCAAACAGCAAGGAGTCAAGGTTTTAAATGTAAATGGTGATGGGGAAAATGAATTGAATCATTGACTGAATCATTATAATTTATAATGCTTGTAAAGTCAATGGGGAAGAAGAAAATGACTGAAATGTAAAAGAGAAAATTACAATTGCAAGAAAAAGTATGTGAACCTTTTGTAATTTCATTGTTTTCTGAATAAATTTGTCTTAAAATGTGATCTGATCTTTATCTAAGCGAAGGGTATTGACAACATAATTATTACATTAAAAAAGTCTTATTTTTCTTGTCATCTTTATTGAGAAAAAACGAAAAACCTGTGGAAAAGGTATGTGAACCAATGAGTTAATGACCTCAAAAAACCTTATTGGAGTGAGGTTTTAACATACCTGGAGTCTCATTAAGATAATATGTTTGGAGGTGTGGACTACAGCTACTTTGACTGATAAAAAACCCTCAAACGTTTGGAGTTTGCGCTGCACAAGAAAAACATGTTTATGTGAGCCCTGCCTTGCCAAAAAGAGATTTCAGAGGAGCTACAATCAAAAATTGTTGCTTTACATAAAGCTGGAAAGGGTTGCAAAGCCTCCAGTCTACAGTTCGACAATCTACAAATGGAGACACCTTGGGACTGTTGCGCCCTGTCAAAATGACACCGAGAGCACAACGAAGACTCATCAATGAGGTAAAGAAACAACCCGGAATGACAGCCAAAGATTTGAAGGCATCATTGGAACTTGCTAACATCTCTGTTCATGAGTCTACAATACGTTAAACACTGAACAAGCAGGGTATCCACAGCAGGACACCATGAAGGAAGCCACTGCTTACTTAAAGAACATTGCTGCACGTCTGAAGTTTGCATGAGAGCACATTGACACTCCACGGCAAATGTTTTGTGGACTGATGAAACTAAGAAGAACACGACATATCATCATGAAAACATCATCCCTGTTATGTATTGTGGAGGAAACATTATAATTTGGGCCTGCTTTGCTGCATCAGGGCCTGGCCAGCTTGCAATCATTGAGGGGAAGATGAATTTCTTCCCCTCAGACAATTCTTCAGGATAATGTGAGGATGACTCTATGTCAGTTGAAACTGTGCCAAGGTCAACCAGTTATGGGTTCACTTACTTTTTCCACTGCATTTCCAACATTCCAACATTTTGAATATTGAATGTGTGTGTTTAATAAAGACATGAAAGATCAGAATTTTTTTGTGTAATTATTTTTGGACACTATTTCAGATCACTGTAACTCAAACAAATTTGAAGAAGTGTCTAGAGAAGCTTCTTCCACTGGCATTAATTTCTCTCTTTAAAAATCAAGTCGGACCACTTGTAAACATTTATCTTAAATGGTGTGTGCTTTATGCAATGCTTTGTTTTTTCTGGTAAATGGTATATGACATACATTTATATTACTCTATTTTTGTATGCGTCTTGATCCCCCAAAGCGTTTAACATCATGCTTCACACAGAAAGGCCCTGCCTTGGATAAATCTTAATTTTTGACTCACTATTTTTATGTGTATTTCATTCCACAAGCTGATCCCTCTTTTGCTGTACTCCGTTCCCTTATTCTGGTCCTAAATTTGGGTATATTAAAGATATCAGTTCTTTTAAGGTTGTACTGACTACTTTTTTCAAACCTCTTTTGGATGGTTAATGGTAATGTTTTGTTGTTTGCTTTATACATTATTTGAATAGTACTTTGAATAATCAACTAAAGGGAATTTTAGAAACTAGGCTGTAAGTAAGTTTTGCATGTCGACCCCCAAATTTCTACACAGTATGATTATGGCACAATCATGGAATTTTACAGATTAATTAATGTAGATTTATTTAGAAATTGTTTTGCCTTTATGTAATATGGCTATGGCTTTGGCAATGTTTTCTTTTGTGTGATTTATCAGATTTCCAACTCAGGTCGTCATCAATACTCACTCTTTGATTTCCTTTACCCTTTGAATATGGTAGGGTTAGGGTTATTTATATATTAAGATTTTTCTATTTGTCATTGAATATTGGAAAGTTTGTTTCATTGATTTTAAAAAATGTCATTTATGAAGTTCATTTATATCGAGCCAATGTTTTATTTTTTAAAGCTCTTTGTGTACCGTCTTTGTTACTTCTTGTATATCTTTTCCAAAATAATATAGGGTTGTATCATTGGCAATAAGAATGTACGCTACTGTTTTAAATGCGTTTACATTCATGTACAAAATAAATTATTTAGGCCCAAGAACTGAGCCTTTGGGGACTCCCCAGTTGATGTCACACACATCTGATTTTATATTATTTATATGTACATATTGTTTTCTATTTTACGTGTAGCTTTGATCCACTGATGGGCTATCCCTCTAATTCCGTATCTATTGAGTTTCTGAAGTAAACTTTTATGATTTATTTCATCAAATGCCTTTTTTAAGTCTATAAAAATACTTGCAAAACATTTTCTGTTACAATTTTTTCCATGATAGCCGTTGCTGTGGAGTGCTTTGTCCTAAACCCATATTGATTACTGTTTAAAATGTTTTGTTTTTTAATGAATTTATCTAAACTTGTTACAAAGGTTATGTCTCAAATTTAATAATAAATACAGAAAACTGTGGAAGCAATGAGACTGACCTCTAGTTTGAGAAATCATGTTTATTGCCATTTTTGTAAAGAGGTACTACTTTTTTCTATTTATTGGAAAAAAGGCCTGTTGTTAATGACAGAGTATAGATCTAGGTGAATGGCTCAGTGACATATTAGAATATATTTTTTACAAGTATAATGTCTAGATCTTTACAGTCAGTTGATCTTTTGTTTCCACCGTTTTTTTTTTACAATTTTTAATTGTCCACACAATCAATTAAAATGGTATTTACACTTTCAATTTTTAAGGGTAATATCCCAAAAATAAACTAGAATTGTACGCAACCATTGTATATATCCTGCACTTTACTGCTATTGCACTTCTGGTTAGACCTAAACTGCATTTCGTTGCCTTGTACCTGTACTTGTGTAATGACAATAAAGTTGAATCTAATCTAATCTAATCTAAGAATCATTGCAATGGCAGAACGAGGGCTATAGGGCTAAAGGGCTGAAAAGGGCAGAACAGGCTGTAAAGGGCAGAATTGAACTCAAATTTTCAGAAGAAAGCTGACATTTGCAGAATAAATCTGAAATTGGCAGAATTAAACAGAATTAGCCGAATAAAGCTAGGATTTGCATTAACATCTCGAAAATGAAAATACAGAAAATAGATTGAAATACTGCAAATGGATAAAATAAATAAGAAAATATATTTAAGATTTATATTTAAGATTAAGATTAGTTAAACAGATATTAGGGCAGTTACTGTTAAAAACTGAGAATCATGAAAATATTTGTTTGGACAAAGAGCTTCAAATTGGGAGAGTCTCCATTAGAAATGACACTGGAATAAATTACTGCAGAAGGTGGACTAATCAGAGACCTGTGCTGGTCTTCATGTGGTCCTGGTTTAAATTTAGTTTAAGGTATAGTTTGGTCTTGGGTCTGTTCTAGTCCTGATCTTGGTCTGGTCCAAGTCTTGGCGCCAGTCTGGTTGTGGTCCGGATCTTGGTCCTGGTCTGGTCTAGTCAAGGTCTTTGTCTGATGTGGTCCAGGACTAGGTCTGGTCTGGTCAGTTCCTGGTCTTATTGTGGTCCTAGTCTTGTCCTGGACTTGGTCTTGTCCTGGTTGTGGTTTAGGTCTTGGGATGGGTCTAGGTTGTGGCCTTGGTCTGGTTTAGTCATGGTCTTGGTCTGGATGCGGTCTGGGTCTAGGTTGTGGACTTGGTCTGGTTTAGTCATGGTCTTGGTCTGGATGCGGTCTGGGTCTAGGTTGTGGCCTTGGTCTGGTTTAGTCATGGTCTTGGTCTGGATGCGGTCTGGGTCTAGATTGTGGCCTTGGTCCCCTATTTGTATTATTCTTTTTTAATTTTTTTATTTTTTAAAGCTGCAAATTAAATTAATTTTTTTGACAAAAATATATTTTTATTTTACAAAGAAATTGTTCACTTCTAAAATGTCTCAAAAACAATTTAAAAAAAGTTAATCGTGAGATCAGAATCGTGAATTGAGTTGTGAGTTGAGTGAATTGTTACATACATACGTTTAGCTGACAAAACAGGTAGACACGGAGAGGCAGAAAATGAGGGACAGTCTCAGCCTCGAGTAAGTTTGTTTTATTTGTGCTTTATTAGTGCGTAGATATAAATAAAATACAAAATGTTGGCCCGTGTTAAGTAAATCAACTACTGTGATGAGACTCTAAAGAGAGTAAAAGAGACAGACGTATGCAGTGAAGCATACAGAGACAGAGAGGCAGTTGCCAACAGAGATGGAGAAGCAGCCAAAGAGCAACAAACAGAACTAGAGACATATAGGAAAGAAAATACAGACCCCATCCAATGTACATTAAAAAACAATATCTTGCAATATCAATATCACTGCTCAATTATTTACTGCTTGGGCTCAACAGCAGGAGATGGCAAGGCACTGTTTAAAAAGAATTTGCAGCATTTAGCAAAACAAGGACAACCACTCTAGAGAGTGGATTTTTAAACCTCTCCCGTCCCACTCCCAAAAAAAAAACAATCTTGTTCCATCACAGTCCCACAAAAAACCTAGGGGGAAATCCTGTCCCAATCCCAGAATAATGACTCCCATTCCCTCCCACTCCCGTGTTGTGTTTTCTAGCCGGAATCAGTAAAAAATACAGTACAAATCACAGCACGTTGCATTAAAAGCCTTCTGAAAGTGAGTCCTGCTCCAGGAGCAGAGCCCAACACTAAAGCACATATTACATAGACCTACTCAAATCTTTTCTGATGTATTAAAAATTACATCTGCATAGTTAATTTTATTCCATTTTTGCCTTTTATGTTCAAGTACAGTCTGGGCACTGATCTAATTGACTGTTTAACCTGCTGTGTATCAATGCTGTTAAGGGGAAGCTGTCTTTTGTGAATCTAATACTGTGTCCTTTTCTGCCTCCGCCAAAATAAAGTGGTTTCAACTGTGTTTAAATTACATTGCTTTTATTTTGAAAGGATAATAGTAAGTGAAGAGTTGCCGCAAACTAACTTAACATCGCTACAGAGGAACAGTTTCTCTGCACCGTTGGACGTAAACGAGATGTTTATTTAAGACATTCTTTAAATGCTTATGTGTAGGTCCCACTGCCCAGTTTTTTGTCATTTTAGATGGTACTCGGGATATGTCTTGTGCTGAACAGGAAAGTGTGTGTCTGCGCTATGTGGCTAGTGGCGTGGTCCCACATGAGGAGTTTGTTGGACTATACAAGGTAAATGAGACAACAGAACGGGCCCTTGCAAATGTAGTGACTGATGAGTTTTTGAGGCTAAATGTGTCTATATCTGGACTACGTGGTCATACATATGGTGCTTCAAATATGGCTGGACAATACTTATGTGCACAGGCAATAGTGAGGGAGCAGCAGCTATTAACCTTATTGTATGTGTGGTGCACACTGTGTCAATCTAATCACACAAGCTGGTTGCTCTGCCTCCAGACTAATAAGAGATTGCCTGTCTTGGGTCTACCAGTTGGGTGTCCTTTTTGGCCAGTCAGGGAAATTTAAGCGTTGTTTGAAAATATAGCTTCATTAATCTTAAGCCACTATGTCCAACAAGGTGGACAGTATGAAATACTGCTATGTTAGCTGTGCTAGGGCAGTATGCGCTTGTGCTGGAGAGCTTGACTGAGATGGCAAAAAGCACTTCTCCAAGTGCTTCCACTGTCAGTGGTTTTTATGAGGGCCTCATGCTTGGATCTGCAGTTGTTGGAAAGCTTGAATGCCTAAATACATAAAAAAGGAAACAACAGACTGTCTCTGGTGTACTGGCTGCAGTTGATTTTGTAAGGTCTTACGCTTCTTGACAAAAAAATTGACCACAGCTTTTTGGCATTGTATGACAAAGCAGCTGAAAATATGGGCTCTAAAAAATCAAATAAATAGAATAGTGTTAAGGTGCAGTTTGGTGGTCGCTTTGGCCAGTCTATAGGCTCTTCAGAAATTGCGTTTGGAACTATGCATCTGGAACTGAAGCATAGTGTGCTTCTGATTGCATAGATCAGTATCCGGAGCTGAACAGAGGTTCTCTAGCAGTGCAGTTGCCTCTTTTTCACAATAAATATGCTTGTACCATAAGTGAAAGTTTCTCTGTGGGCGTCCTCAAGAGGTGCATGGCTTATTTGATCAAGTGGAGGTTCTGGTTAGAATTTTGTTAGTTGTCCTTGTGGCTTTATCAACTAAATCAATTATATTGTGTTCTTTAATAAAATACCACTAAAAGATGTTCACTTGTACGTTGTTTAAAATTTAAATAAATATGTTCTTTGCATTTGAACATTCGACTGTATTTTGAATTTACTAGATTGGCTTCTTAAGATATATTTTAGGAAACTGCTGATTTAAATGACATACATTTTGTCTTTTTTCGCTACTTCTTTGGAATGGCTTTTGGGCCATTCCTTTGTTTGTTGTCCCCCCAAATAGTAAAAAAAAGAGAATTGCCCCTGGATCTGACCAGATAAGCATACATTGATAAAGCAGCTCAACCTAATTAAGGTAAAAAGCATAGTTCACTTTTGAATACAAAAGCATGGTGTGTATATTTTTCAATTGGAAACTAAATTCTGATGCCATAATCATTTGTTTGCTTTAAATCTGTAAAGAAGAATGCATGTGCTTAAAAATGTAAAATATTCCTAAATTAATTAATAAGTGTAATTTAATAAAGTTGCATAATTTCCTCAAAGTTCAGAGTCATGTTTTAGTGAACATAAATCCCTTGGTAACTAGTCTTTTTATTCTTTGTTTGTAGCTGGAGTTTGTGCCGTGTCAATTTTGCTTTGCTGAACCCCGGTGAACTCATAAAGGCAGCGGGATGCTCACAGTGGGGCCGCCTTAAATAGAGCTGCAGATAAACACAGTGTTGCGTATAGAGGGCCGTAAAATGCACTGCAGTGGCACGTCTCACTCAGTTAACGCAGCGCGCCGAAGGCAAGAGGACAAAGAAATTAACTGTGACCTGTAGGAGACCACAATGCGAGGACATAATGCCAGCTGCAAGGCCATTTTAACTGTATACATAAAGGATTTTCAATTTCTCCTATTTGCTTTAGTGTTTTGTTTAGGGATTTTACCAAACCACTTTTTCAGAAGAAATACAAGCGAGTAATTAATTTCTGTTTGTGAGTTCAGTGAAAACAACTAACAAGGCTTCTACAACTTGAAAAACTCAGTGACTGTTACATTTAAGAGATTTATACTGTATGTGTTGTATTTTAGTCTCTGTGACTTTGTTCTTTAGACTGAAAATGTGCTGTAGAGCAGTTTTTCCCAACCTTATTGAGCCACTGCACATATTTTACATTAGAAAAGTCACAAGGCACACCACGAAACAAAAATGTTACAAAAAGTATATTTATTGAAATAAAATTAAAATCTAGTGTTAATTTACTCAGAAAGCCCACCTTGCATAGATAGGTTGTGGAGAACGGGAGCAAAACTCAAATGGCGTGGCTCAGTCGGTTCCCAGGTATAAGGGAATCCAAAGGCAAGATTGTCTCGTTGTATTGTCTTGAGCTCACTTTTTTGTTTTCTGACCACTACTCATGCTATAGCCTTCATCTGGGTAGGAATTTTCTCCAGGACCCAGGTCAGATTGACTCACATGACTATTTAGTGCTATACTTCAAACCTTTTGTCTCCAAACGTTTATTATTTTGAACTTTCTCCACCATCATCATCTTTGTTTAAATTTTAATATTTCCCAACCGTGCCGAAACTTTAAGTATACTAGTTTGGTTCATACATAAGGTCCAAACAGTGTCAGAGCTCACACATTTTAATGCCCGGGTCGTGTCTTGACTCTCCCGTTCTGTAGGTGGTGCTGGATGTGGGTTGTGGCACTGGGATCCTCTCCATGTTTGCTGCCAAAGCCGGAGCCAAGAAGGTGATAGCAGTCGACCAATCAGAAATCGTCTACCAGGCCATGGACATAGTCAGGTGAGGCACTTGGGCTGTTCACATCTGACATTTGTGATACGTGGGGTTGCAACAGTGGTGTAGTCTGTGTTTAATCCTAAATTGCTCTCTATCATCTTTTTTTATTTTCATCCATAATATTTTTATAATTAAATTTTGTTGATAGTGAATGCATTGAGTTTAAAAGCATCCTCTAAGACTGTCTGGGTATATGAGTACAGAAAGCATCAGGAGTAAATTACCAGCCTTACAACCAGGGCTCTGACAGCTTTTCTATTGAAGTCAACCAGCTGAGACAAATCAAAGGTTTCTGTAGGTCATTGAGACCTCTACTCCACAATCCCACAATGCACTGCCGCTCTCAGTCAGAAAGTGGACATAATGCACATTTCTACAGAGCGGTAATGCTCAGTTTGATGAGTTTCTCCCGGAGACTTTTTCACTTTGCTGTGGCAAGAGAGAGTCAGCAACGTATAGTGTGACATCACAGAGGTTTTGTGCAAATAGTTTTTTTTTGTATGAGATATTTGAAACAGACTTTCAAAAATTATGCCATTAATTAGAATAAAGAAGAAAGTATAGTGATGTAAGAGTCCGGAGGTATAGTCATATACTGCTGGAATAAACTGTAGAAGAGGATTGGGTGGCACTTAATAATAGCAAAGTTATTAAGATAATCAAAAATAGTAATTGAATATTAGTATGACAGCACAAAGTATTCCAAATTTATCTTTATGAACAAACGCATTATCACAAGTTACGTAACCTTTATTTTCACTGTGGGAAATTCATTCCCTCCATTTAACCCATTCAGTGGTGCAGTGGGCAGCTGCTCAGTGGCCACCCGGGAACCTTCTCCAGATTTTGTCAGAAAATGGTCATTTTAATACAGTGCATGTTGTATGTTGAACTGGAGTACCCAGAGAAAACCCACCTGAACAAAGGGAGAACACACTCCACACAAAAAAGGGACTTTTGAGACATCTTCCATTTTAGATTACCACCATTCCATTGCCAAAATAATTTTCCAATCAGAGCCTTGGTTCATAATTACAGTAGTAATACCTAATTACTCCACTAATACCTAATTACTCCGCAAAGATTGTGTACGGCTTATTTTTATCTTTCTAAACTTTCTAAAAGAGGCTGCAGCAGTTTCCTACATTTTAGGGCCTCACTATTTCATGTTCTGCTCTTGTTTAATGCAGTGGAGATAGAGAAGGCAGTGTTTTAAATTCACAAGTAAGAGACAGAAGACACTGGCTCTAGAAAATAAAACCAGAAACAGCTGGTGACAAACACTAGCTTTGTTTCTCATTCATTCTTCTTGGAATATGACATTTATCACAGGCAAGCTACGTTTTCTTTTTTGATCCTCATTTTGTCTTGAGTGAGGATTTTCTGTGGTTTAATCAACAGACTACAGTGTTTCAGACATGAAAATCGCTCACCTTTCGGCGAAATTCGCCGTTATGAAACCAAAATAGGTAACCTACGTGAATCGTATAGATTCGATGAGAAAATGTTTAAAGGGGGTAGGGGAGAACAGGTGCACGTGCCAGAAGGGACCGCGAGTGCATGGAAATAGCACGAATGGCCTTGCTTCACCAGTTTGTTTCTCTGGGAAGGTAGGGGAGTACCCTTACCTGATTGGTTGCAGATTGCATTCGCGCGTGCCAGCCAGGTTCATGCTTACCAGAGCGTGCACACCAAGGAGTGCGGACCACTATCAGAAGCTGAAGAAGCACATCTGTCCTCTGAGATTTTACCTGACTGAATTTGGTGAGTGATGGTTTCTTTTAATATTTTCTGGTATATCTATGTTAGTTACCTAGGAGCTCTGTTGACATAAGCTAGCTAACGTTAGCTCCAACTTGATGAATTGAGTCATTAAACACAGCAGGAGAAAGCAACGTTAGCCAGCTAACGTAAAGCTCCGTGGCAAATTCTTAATGTTAGCTAACGCTACCGTTAACGTAAGTCTAACATTAGCATGATATCGTTACTAAAGTTACCTGCTAGCTTTTATAGCTGACTGTAAATCACAAAAAAAGAAACACTGTTAATGTTAGTGCTTCTTTCTTAAATATCTACAACTCGTTTTTCCAGGACGTGTACTGTGCACTGATTTTGAGGTGAGGGACTGACAAGGCTGAAGGTAAAGTGAAGTGTTCCACCGTGACATGTGGCAAAACAGCGAAAGCGGGCCATGGAGACACTGGTGGCCCAGGCAAAGAAGAAAAAATGAGATCTGCTTCTAAGAGTATTACGAACGAACTATAATGTAAATTGTTATCTTTGCCAATAAAATGTGTTAAAATCTGAATTGCGTAACATTGTATTGTCTGTCATTGTTCCAATCATGATGGAAGAGAAGACAAGTTAAGCTATAGCATGTCTACCATCTCTTGTGGGGTTTATGCATTCAGCCATTTGTGTTGCCCTTATACCACATTGTGCCTCATATATACTGGACCCAGTGACAGGCTGGCATGAAATGGCTTGCATAATACTTAGTAAGAAGGCCATAATATTTTTGACTCATGGCTGAAGTTATGTTTTAATGCCTCTCCAGGTTGGCAAAAATGCATCTCTAAATGCATCAGATTGATGCTTTAAAATAGGGAATATTTAAAATTTTCTTCCAGGGGAGCATGCCCCCGGACCCCCCTAGAGGGGTAATATCTTTCTCACCTTTTTCACCCCTGACCCGTTCATGCCTGGTGTTTAGCTCCACCTTTTAGTCACTGTACCTCACTGTAACCGCAGTCAAAGAGTAGAGACCAAAGTGGTGTGGCTCAACACCATCTTTTGGGGAGCTTTATTAGCTTTTAACCTTTTGACAATAAAAACTGTCCTGGAAGATGAAAGGGAAGATGGTAAAGCTCCCAAATTATCTTTTAGCTTGGTTTACAAGCACACAAAACCAATAGGAACACATCTCTCACATTTATTGTAGGCACTATATACAAACGTATATGAAACCTTACATTCAAATTCAAAAATATACCCACTCATTTAGTACCCCTGTGTCCCGTTGGTTCTCCTCACTGCAGTGTACTTTAGTGCTTTCAGAGTCCATTTACCTCCTCTGTTCTCACCTCGTCCTGTGTCGGGGCCGTTATGAGCAGTTATTATTATTTTTATTAGGGTTATGTAAGAGAGCGCCGCAGAAGCCAAACTCCGGGTTTGTGGAGGAAAAAGACGTTTTAATTTCACAACCCAGTGGCTCGCTGTGGGCCAACGGTGACTTTAAATCTACCACGGCTCGCTCTGTGGTTTTAGAGCCGCGTCGTTCTCATGTTTGATTTTTCAATTTTCAGTACAGCTTCCTCCTTTTTGATGTTTGCTTTGCTTCTAAATCAGGACTAAACCAGAGCTTAAACAGGATTAAACCACAGTAAAACATGACTAGAGGTAAATCAAAGCAAAAGGCTAGATCTTGAGCTAACCAGGCGTAAAGCAAGACTTGAACTCTCTTTGAAACAGGCGTATCCCAGGACTGAACCTCAAAACCAGGACCAAAGCAGAACTAAATCAAGGGCCAAATCTAGAGTAAAACAAGACCTAAACCAGGACCAGACGAGGGTTAAACAAACTACTAAACGTATAAATCAAGTCCAAACCAAAACTAAGCAAGTGTTAAAACTAGAACTTCATTTACATTTACATTTACATTTAGTCATTTAGCAGACGCTTTTATCCAAAGCGACTTACAAGTGAGGATAACAATGGAAGCAATTTTAACAACAAAAGGTACAAAAAGCATAAGTGCACAAAAACTAGTCAGTTTAAACCCAGCGCAGTATACAATGCTAAGGATAAGAGAAATTTTTTTATTTTATTTTTTTTTTATTTTTTTTTACAGAAAGGAATCGATAGAAAGGAAGTAGAACTCAGTGTTTGTCAGTCAGGTGTTGACGGAAGAGATGTGTTTTCAGGCGTTTTTTAAAGATGGCTACAGAATCTGCTGATCTTGTAGCAGCAGGTAGACTTCACAAGTCAACTTCACTGAGTTTAATTTACAAAGACTATGTCTACATGTACATATGTTACTATCTTATTATGATACTGTTGTACATGAATTTAAACTAATTAGAACCAGATTTGTGCAGGTTCTAAATAGTATAAATCCTGGTTTACTCTAGGTTTAAATCTGGTTTGAACCAGGCAAAAGCCAGGACTAAAACATGTCTAAACCTAAAATTCAGACCAAGTAGGATTAGACCTAAAGGTGAATTTAAACAAACATTAAACCAGATTTGAAACAGGATCAAAGCTAGGTTTAAACCAGGACCAAAACGGAAATTACAAAGCAGGACTAGGTAGAGGTAAACCTCGAGGTCAATCTGTAAAACAAGGCCTAAACTAGGATTCAACAAAGACTAAACCAGTATTACCAAGTCTAAATCTGGATAAAACAATGGCCCAATCCCATTTCTATCCCTTAGCCCTCCTGCTTGGTTTTGCACAATTTCTGCAAAAATAAAGACTTTAAATTATGACAGTCCCGTTTTATGTTCCTTTAATGTTGTTCTCATATATGTACTCTTTCATATTCCTCAGGAAGTTTCTAAAAAATATTTGCTAACGGTAGCATCACATTGCTCGTCTGATATTAATCAGCAACATTTTCTGTTTTTTTTGTCAATATCCAAATACATTTTGTTTTTTGTGGTTGTTGTATCGTATGTCTGTGACCAGGTTCAGAATATGGACTTGTATAGGTCTTTACCCCTCCCTTTGGAGGGCCAAGGTTAGGGCCAAGGGTAAGAAATTGAATTGGGCCTTAAGCAGGACTAGGCCAGAACTAAACCTAAGTCTAAATCAAGATAAAACCAAGACTAAACAGAAACCCACACTAGTAACTCGAGTAACTCGAGGAATCGTTTCAGCCCTAATTAACACAGACTGGTTCTGTTGTTCCGTTCGTGGGATTTAAGTAACAGAGCTGAAAATGTCAATGCCTTAACCAGAGACATCTCTGTTTTGGTCTGAACTAAAAGAAGTGCATTACAAGTGTCCACACATCATATGCAGTGAAATGTGTGTATGATTTATAATTATTAAGTAACTGTGAATAATCCATTGTAAGATTTTGTACATCCCTGAACAAAACAGAAGGAAGAGTCTGAGTCTCTTCTCGTCTGTGTCCATCACTTTCCTGTCTGAGTGACTATGAGGCGGCTGTAATTAAACGGCTGCTGTTTACTGAGCTAAATCATCCATCTTCTGTCCGCTCTGAGATCCGCTAAACTTAAAATGAAAACCTAATGTGATTTGCTCACTACAACAAATTATATTATGTCCACATACTTAATAAAATAAAATTGACTGCTGTTGATAGATGGCATAAAGAATGCAAAGAACAGACAATTCCGTGCTCTAAGATCACTGTAAAAATACTGAATACTTCTTGAATATGTAGTGGAAACATTAGATAAGATGTATTAAATTCAATCATCACTGGCTTAAGCTTAGTTTTTGTAAATCTGCTTCCAGCCTCTTATGGAAGTTTTACGTTATTGCAATGTTTAACTCACTTTTCCAATGAATCATAGCTTCCCTACATCTTTGCAGTTAACATACTAAATATGGCTCAATTAGCTAAATGTTAAATGCTTAAAACTACTGTTGTGAATGCAAAGGGCCTGACCTGTGGGGCAAAGGCTCAAAGTCTCAAAAACTGCACTTCAAAAATCTCCCTAAAAAGTATCCACCTTCTGTATATCCACCCTATACGTATATACAAACAAAATACTGTTTAGTCTTTGTTGGCATTTCTTATTGGTCTGGTCTTTCATTAGCCCATTTTCCACTTCTTCCCATGATATCATAGCAGCGTTTCCACTATGGGTTAGGGTCAGATCAGTACAAGCTACCTGACCCAGTTTTAAACTGGAAACAGCTGTTGATCATAAATGTCATTGAGACCCCTTTTTGGTAATGGCAACATGCCAGAACCAACCTTCACTATACTGTACCACTGGAAATGTGGCTTATAATTATAAGGTTTTATAAATTCTACGTGACGACAAGATTGCTGAGAGCATCGAAAACAAAGAGGATCAAATTTGTGTTTCAAAGAAGGCAGCATACATTTGCTTACACTGCCACATAGTTAATTGTTATAAAAGGATGTAATACTATTTTGTTATTATTATTTAGTATTTATTGGATATAGGTCAAAGCAGGATTGTCTATCATTGTCCTAAATTTTTTACAGCCAGTCTAACAATTGTGAGATTTCTTTTTAGGCATTTATTTGTACTCTTCAAACTTCAAACAATGTCTAGATGCTTATTAGATAACTGTAGTATTCACACAATTCCTTTCCACAAAGCACCCACATCATTGGACGGTTTCATGCAGAGATCATTTTCCTGTGAACAGCGACCGTTTCCCTCCGAGTCAGGCCTCTCGAGTCCTGACATTGTCCTCTAAATTACCCCAATAATGAGATAACGGCGCTTCTCAATGAAAGGTATGAGGTGAGGCTGCGAGGAGGCGATAGGAGACGGATAAGAATCGCTGTACAGAGACGCACTTGGGCCGAGCTCTGAGTAATTGGCCTGTCCTCGCCAACGTTCGCTGTCACTTTAATGGAATATGCAGCGGATTGATAACTCGCGCCGGACCAACGAGACAAAGGAGAATTTGTGCAAACAGTAGAGGATTACAGTTTGGTAGAAATACTGTAGAGAAAAATGGACACATGGTGGCAAATAAGATTGTATTTTTTCTCCAGTGCCCTCTACAGAATGGTTGTAGTACATATTATATTCATTTTCTATGAAGAAACAAAACTTAATAATAAATCAACTACTTCTAATTCTTTGTTTCACAGAATGTAAATTTTTATTGGAGCAATTCTAAAGATTTACCCAAAATTAAGCAGACTTTCATTCTTTGTTTATCTGATTGGCGTCTTTCCGCTTTTGCGTACTGCAAGAGGAAATGCATCTAAAATCTATTCAGAGAGATAGATTGTGTATCAGTATTTGTTTCTGCCAGAGTGGCCTTTTATTGTGGTCAGCCTAAGGCACAGCTGTGAGGTGGTTGGACTATCTCGGCAAAGGATAATTGCTCACTAACACAGGTTTGGACAGTTTTGTGAACAATATTTCAGAGTAATAGGCCTTTTGTGTAAATAGAAAAGGGGGCAAAAGCAAAAGTGTTGCGTTTAATTTATTTTTCAGTGTATATGTTTTTTCTATTTATACGTCCCTCTCAAACGTTGGGCCTTGTTATTATTGTTATAGCTTTTTCAGTTTCTTGTAGGTTATAAATGCAGAAAAAGGTAAGCTAATGAAAGGGAGCTGATATGTACAGTCTTCAGTGCTCATGTTCTGATCATTCTTTTATCTACTACCATGCCATCCGAATATAAACATTTGGATTCATTTCAGATGTGTTTTTCTAACAGGTTGAACCGTCTTGAAGACAAAATCACTCTGATCAAGGGACGAATAGAGGACATTACTCTCCCTGTAGAGAAAGTGGACATCATTATCTCTGAGTGGATGGTAAGTGACACACAAAATGTTGTTTTAGTTTCAGCAGCAGAGTAATGTAAAGACACTTTTCTTATTCAACAAACAGGATGTCAACATCAGCCAAGTCAGATCTCTCTAAGAATTTTTTTTTTTAACAGCAGGGGACACTGTAATGATTTTTGTAACACTAAATGTAATATTGATTTGTTGAGTGATCATTGTATTATCAGATTTTGGTATGGTTACATTTCTACAATATTGCAAAAAAAGATTATGATGTTTAGTAATTAATGTAAATTTGTAGTTTACTGTAATTTGATGAATGAAAGTAACACTACGTAACTTTTTGCTAGCAGAGGGCGCATTTCCCTCTCTGTGCAACCTCACTATTAGTGGCAGCTATGTTTGTTTACAATTACACAAGTTTAAAAAAAAACAAGAAGAAAGAAAAAAGAACATGTCTTCTGAAGAGGTAGGGTCATTTTAGTAACCTGACTCTTTCAGATAGAACTGCTCCACAGAACATAATCCATTCCAGTGCTCCTGGTGAAATGTACTTGAAAATGTGAATTCATAAGTACTTTAAATTAATACCTGTGTTGTCTACGTTCGTTAGAGTAAAACAGTCGCTACATCTTCAAATCTAAAACACACCCAGACCTGTCAGTGCTGTTACACCATTAGACACACCGGCCAAGTCCCCTAAGGGATATAAATAGAGTTTTAGAGAGTTATCGAGCTTGTTACCATTTATAACATAACTCTGGATCAAGGCTTAAACGTTGACTCGGCAATGGATAATAGTAATGATTTGGAACGCTTTATGTTATCTAGAAATATTCTGGCTGAGGACATACGTAATCCAACCCCCTAACACAATGCTCACATTTTCTCTCATAACTTGCCACATAAATGCCACAAATTCATGCTCCATTGTTGTCAATGTTGATATAGCCAATTGACCCGGTACAGTACAATATCTCAGAATATTATTGCAAAATGATTGCAAAATCTTGCAATTATCTTTGCCAGGTGTGCTCAATATGTCGATCGCGATCTACCAGTCGATCTCAAGGTAGTATTGGTAGATCGCATGACATAAAAAAAAATAGACGTCAGCCAATCATCCATCCAATCTCTTGATTGACATACAGGGCAGGCAGTCAGATGACATCTGAATTTTTCTGACGCTTAGGTCCACTGCGCATGTGCAAACAACAGCGCTAAGTGCAGCAAAACTAACAAGCTTCAGCAACTTAATTCCAATTTTTAAACCTTGTTTTTTTCTCTTAAACTTAAGAAAGGGTATAAAAACAAGTGGGGGAGCTGGACCAAGTAAGAAGATGTGACGGAGCACGTCCGTCTCTGATCGCGGGCAGTGCGATGGCTTACACATACACACGCTTTCACTTATTCGCTCGTTAATCCCGGTTCATTTATGTATTAAGTAACGTTGCAATTAACGCCTTTTCTTTTTCCTCCTCCCTGCCGTTGTAACGCGAACAAGGGTGCACACTTGGAAGTGTTTGTTCATTGTTCCAACCATACACGCAAACATACAGAACACACAGACTCGCTTACCTTTTTCTCTTCCTCTCTTTCCATGTAGGGGCAGCGTGGTCAAACCGGGCCATAACTTCCCGGTGCGTTAAATGTATTGTGTTCGCGCGGTTGCGCTCATCACATGACTAGAGAGATTAAGTACCTTTCTATGTACATTTTCCTGGTGTCTTATTGTGTTTGTAATATTTATTATGTGTATAGAGTGGATACACTGTGGATAGGTTAATGTCAGAGGGCAATCAGGGTCTTCTTTCTTTATTTTGTATTTACAAATTACTAAAGCCCAGTGGGAGGGGCAATGGGGGATAAAAGAGGGACAAGACCAGACCTTGAGAGAGTTGACAGCCAGTTGCACAGAAGGTAACATGGCTGATGTGGGTCCTGCTGAGACCATTTAAAGGTACCTTAAGTTATATTGTTGAGTTTGGAATTTTTTAGCTATTCTGGCTTATTGTGTAGATCTTTGGAGGTATTGGACTACACACTGTAAATATTGTTACATTTTGGATTTTTGGACTTTTGTTGCACTTTGGAACTGGCACAATAAACACCTTGGACACACAATTTCTGACTACGCCTGTATATTTAAAGAACTCCGTAACAGAAGACAAAAACATATTGCTTTCATACGAAATAGGAGGAGGACTTTTTTTTTCACAATGACATTTTCAAAGTGCGTTTGCCTCATCTGTTAGTCATCTAAATGACCTTCTGGCAGTTCTAGTGTTAGTTTTTGTTATTTTGCTTTTTGTGTGGCCTTAAAAAGCTCTTAAAAGCCCATAATTTTGAGTCTCCAAAATGTAGGGTTTTGTTTAGTGTATTTTATTGAAGACATCCAGTATCTGCATGTGTCAAAGGTATAAAAGCTCAGCCAATAGGAGACCATCGTACATGGTTCTCATTGCAAGGGTACATATCTAAAACATGCTCCAAACGTAAGCCTCTCTGAATACCTAATCGTTCAGGGCAGTCTCTCTTAAACCCAACGCCCATTTATCAGAGAGATCCTGGCAGCGATAAAACGGACGTCATCCCTAATTCATGAGCCTCCTGTATCTGTGGTGAAAGCCCAGGGTCGAGCAGAAAGCGAGTGGTCGGCGGCAGAGGCTTGTCCTGTCTCATCAAGGGGGATATGGAAATCGTGATTTGCCGTGGGAGCAGTGAAGGATTGGGGTTGTAATGTTAGATGACACCGGTTCAGACGATGGTAATAAAACCAAGAGTCTCACAGTCACTTCTTATCAAAGCCACCACTGAGGACATTTCTGAGGCTGTCCACTGATCCTGAAGAAAATTTAAAAAGAATGGCACTAGTCGTGTGAGAAAAGGTTTTTAATGTAAAGTTTAGGTTGTTTTAAAATGGTTTGGTCATCTCGTTGTTGTCCTGGGGCTGACAGTCACTATTTTGTAAAACTATGATGGAGTCTGATGATGACTCTGTGGAAAAGTGGAGATGTAGTTAAAGGTGTGGTGTGAACAGATGAGGCTGCCTTCTGACCAAGCCATTTCATAACTCAGCTTTGATCGACCGAGGTTTCTCTGAGCGCCAAAGAGAAACAAACAGGACACAGCTCATAAAAGACAGCAGAGTGTACCAAAGCCAAATACAGACAGTCACTCTTACATCCATCAAACAGGTCTGCTCTGTTCACTGCTACCACAAGAACATGAGTCTAAAAGGAACTGTGGAAATGTAAAATGGAATTATAATTATTTGTTGTCTAGTACAGTGGTTCCCAAAGTGGGGGTCGTGACCCCCCGGGTTGTCACGGAGTGGTTATTTTTAGATATTTTTAAAAAGATTGTAATGATGCGAGTATAAATTTAGGATAATTAAAATAAACTGAAAGTAAAACTTAGTAAAACTTTGTTTGCTCCGATTAATTATGACAGTTAAATGACGGCGTGTTGCCAAGTTCGCGGGCTACTTTAACACAGTTGCCGCGGGCTGTTTTTCATGTGGATGGAAGTCGAGAGAGAGATTGAGAGAGAGAGAGAGAGAGATTATAATCATAAATTGAATAATAATAGATAAATAAATGCATTCAAAAAATAAATACAATAGGCTAAATAATAATAATTTGCATGTAGGCTACATGCATTTAGAAGAAGAAAAGAGGAACAAAGAAATGAAATGTCAGTCATAGGGGGGTCGCGGATCGTCAACTCTCTGCTAACGTAGCTAGGGCTAAAGTAAATCAAAGAAAACCTTAATCAACTACAGTGGTAGAGCGGTCGTCCTTCAACCGGAAGGTAGGCGGTTCGATTCCCGCTCTCCCCACAGTTCATACTGGCGTTGTGTCCTTGGGGGAGACACTTAACCCACCTTGCCTTGCCACCCTTGTGTTCCAGCTTTAACACTGGTGAATGGAACCTTAATGCAAGTTGCTTTGAATGAAAGTGTCAACTGAAAAATGTAAATGTAACACTGGTGAATGGAAGTTGATTTGGATAAAAGCGTCTCCTAAATGACTAAATGTAAACTGTGTCCACATTTTGTGAAGAAGAGGTCTAGACAGGTCTGTAACTTTGTAAAAACTGTCACTGGCTACAGCTTTAATAATACTCTTCACTCACTAATCAAGTTAAAGTCTGCTGTACAGTTGTGCTCATAAGTACTCCGGCAGAATTTGTGATTTTTATATTTTTATTTTTATTATATTTTAATTTTTTTCAGAGAATATGAATGAAAATAATTCTCTTATTGTGCATTCTGAAACATCCCCAACACTTTTTTTCAAAGAGTCCTGTATTTCAGCTGAAGTTATTTGTGGGTTTTTCTCATAGATTATTTATAAAATGGATGTAATCTGCCCATTGGTCCCCTTTTCACCGATATTGTCATTACGAAAGGGCAATAAAATAGCGGTTAAATCCGGGCTGTTCGGCTTTTACTGCATAGTAAAACAATAGTTTTCATAAAATGGCCATTATAAAGATAAATTCTGCCAGGGTATGAGCAAAAAAACTCTATGTTTTACAGATCGAGTTTTACAGTTTTGTGCGTGGTCCAATCTCTGTATTCGGTTTAAATCCTACACCTTAGAGTGATGGAACAGATATATCATAAATGTAGTTATGGGTTAGTTACATTTGAAATAAGTGTAAAATGTTTGAAATTTGTGTTTTTCAGTTATAAAGTTTAAAATTATACACTGATGTCACAGCTTTGTATTCAACCTCTTTTTTCAAACGGAAAACACTTTGTACTTGGGTACTTGGGTGTAAAAAGGAATTCATAGGAAACAGAACCCCTGCAGTAGAGGGAGGGTCTTAAAAACACAGAAAATTGTCTTAAAGATCTCAAAGAATGAATTAGTGCAGTGTGATAAGATGAAATAATATGTTTTGTCTTTTCACTCAATGTGGAAAATTATACTTTAAAAATAACTTGAGTTTAGTGAGAGACATGCATTTTGTAACTCTTGTTGTGTGATGTGGAGTCAAATGTAATGTCCGTTCTTTCTCTTTAGCCTCATTTTCACCTGAGACACTCACCTCCCTCTGGACTGGCACCACTCATCAGTCATCCTGTCTTTAGCTCGACTCTGTCAATCAATCCTAGACAAACAGGCTTTAACCTATACAGGCTACTAACCCATCCAAATATACACTCTCCAGACCACAGGCAGCAGGGCAGCTAGGCAGGCAGCGTCTTAATGAGGAATTATTGGATGTATTTACTTCCTCAAGTCCTTCAAACAGACCAGAAAGAGAGTAGAGTTTAGTCTACACTCTGTAGGGACCACCTCATCTGGAAAACTACTCCAGCTTCTGATTGGGTAAAAACAGTGCTCTGACCGTTTACTTTTTCTACCTTTGTCACATTATGAGTGGCAACACTGAAACTATCCACTGAAGGTGAGGTTGAGTTTTGAGATTTATATTGGCCTACTCCATATAATGTGATATAAACAAACCAAATTATAAAATTGTCATGGTTCTTTGCTTTCTACCCCTTTTGACAGATGAAAACATCTCTAAAAGCAAGTTATACTGACCCTGTTGTTACTGAACTGTGGTACTGTAGTAAAAACACAGAAGTCAAACCTGAAGCCAAGCCATTTTGTTTATTGCACACATCTAAAAACAACAGAAGTTGCCAAGTCAGAAGACTAGAGGTTTTTAAAGTTAAATCACAAACCCTTGAGCGCAGCTATTGTAAAGTCTAGGTAAAACTTTAATTATCTGCAATGTTTGCTAAAGTTGCTGGAGGCAAATTAAGGAGGAAACTGTCAGATTGTGTTGTCAGAAGCTCATGAGACCCTCCATCAATGAGACACAAGCTGCTACAGGATCAGCACTTCTTCCTAGGGTGGTTTTTGCCCCAAACACAGTCAAGACATGTCTTCCTCAATTAGATCATCACTAACCCCAGAGTCCCACCAGGCTCAGGATGAAAAATGTTTTAAACTAAAAACTGGCATCAAGTTCTCAAGACCGGTCTTTGTCGGGAAACTTCTCTTTCAACATTGTTTTAATGCATTTGCATTCAAGGAAAGACATTTTTTTATAGTCCTGTGTGTACTGTTCATTTTGTAACACCAGTACATTTTCGTTAGGCTGTTACAAGGTGCATCCTATGATCTTAAAATTACAAAGCCCATAAGGTTTCTGTACCTGTACATTAATAACTGTAAAAAAGTGTTAATAGGATTTGTATGTTGTAAAAGATATTTGTCCACAAGTAAATAGATTTTTTGTATTTGCGCAGTTGCAGATGGGAATTATAAAACACAAGTTGTGAACTACTACTCTACACTACACTACAACGAGTGTGAGTGAGTCTGAAGCTGCAAGCACATATCCAAATTATAAGTAGAAACTATGCAGTCGACTTGACCAGTGAGGGGGCTGTACTCATGTAAAACCAAACAAAAAATATTTTTTTTAAAACTAAAATACTGAGTCCTTAATTGTTCGTTTAGAAATTCAAGTGCTTAATATGTACTGCCAAAACTACTAAGTGAATAATTCTTTAAAAGTTAAAGTATGTTCTCTCCTTTCTTCTTTCTTCCTCCTTTATGCTGTTCTCTTGTTTAAGTGAATACATTACCTCTCAGTTTTTCTTCAAACCTCGTCTTCCTCTGTGTTTGGCCCTGAGGCCTTTGAAAGCAGCGACACCATTAGCATAAAAACATCTCCCATTCGCTGTAATAGATCTGAGTGTTTCATTACCGTTTACATGAATACAAATGAGATGCGGCCGCTGCATTACAAGTCAGTGTCATGTACTCAGATGGCTTTTACAGTATTACAGAGTGAATCTGAAACTAGCTTTTGAAAATGGTGTATAAAGCAAAACAAACTGCTATGAGTGAATTAACTGTAAATCTTATACTCCAAACTTGTTACAAAACAGAAGAGCAGTTTTATAAATGTAGCAGATGTAGGGCTAATATAAGACTGTTGTAGTTGATTAAAAGCAAAATATATTTTTCCAAATTTTGATAATCATTCTAAAGTACAATCACTTTTAGTTTGTCAAAATGGTAGTGAAAAGCTTAAAGGGTTTGGAAATTGCATAAAGAAGCTTATTAATGTCAGACATTAATTATAGTTCTGAGCCGATCACTGACCGGATCCACACAGTAAGGGCTCCTCCCTTCTGCCAATGGTGAGCCTACAGAAAGTCAGCCCCATATTGCATCTTTAACTGGGTAAAGGCCCGGCCTGGCTTTAGAGTTGGGGCCTGACCCAGGGGGCTGTTGAAAACTCTTTGTCTCGCCTGACCTGTTTGCCTCAAGATTCCCTGACTCAGACTACGTCTCTTGTCTGGCCGGGGAAGCATTGCTATTCCTCTGGAGAAGTTGGAGAAAGGGTTTAAAGAGAGGGGAATCTGGGCCTCGTCACTTACACTGTTTCCACTATAACCTGGATACAGATACCTGTGACAAAATGTATAGATTTATGGTTATATATCTCGGGCCTCATTTATAAAAGGATCTCTACTAAACTAGTGACTGGTGGACAAAAATGGCGCACGACTAAAAATATCCTGATTAATAAAATTGCGTGTTGATTACCTGCAGCAGGTAGCAAAAGGCCCAGCAAAAGGAAAAGCAGTCCAAAAAAACAGGGTATAAAATCCACAATCATCAAGATCAAGAAATTGATTTATCTAAAAATGGCAAATTGCAACTGCTTCATTAAGATATGCTCTAAAACCTTTTTTAAAATAAGTTAAAAACAGATACACATTTAACTGACACAAGACATACTGCAATCTTGGAAGTAAAATTATAAACAAATAAACAAAACAAACTTTTTTATCAAATTAAAAATTAAACATAAGATATCAAGATAGCACTGATGGAGTTTCCAGCCATGACATGTAATTATTGAAGAGCATTCACTTCACTCTGTGTTCTAGTACAACAGGACCATGACGCAGAGCCACTGTGCGTCAGCAAACATGCACGGCTGCAAGAACGTGTAGGGTCTTCAGCGCTTGTGCACACAATGAACCGCTTTTCCTTTATAAATATTGAGCCAAATTATGAAAAAAGAAACGGCGCCCTTTTCAATTAAAACAAGTTTTGCTTTAATTATTATACCCAAATTAAACTGATGTTTTTAGAGAGTAATAAATAGAATAAAACTATATCAAACACATCAGTCATTTTTAAACCTTTTTACTTACTTTTTACTTGAAACACAGTTCATCACCGTCAGGGTTGCCTTTGTGCCAAGTCTCCAGAATGTAGGTACGCCTGGGTCAGAGCTGGTGTAGGGATACGTACAGCTCCATGTCTAGTTGGACTTTTATAGAGCAAATCTTTTGCGTGGACAGTTATGTACGCATGTTTTTAAATGCAAATGTATGACTATTTGCGTGGGGGCAAAAGCAGACTTTTTTTTTTTTTTTTTTTAAACCTATCTTAGATATAATTTTTATATTTTTTAAACCTTTATTTATCCAGGAAAGTCCCACTGAGATTACAAATCTCTTTTGCAGTGGATTCCTGGCCCCAGGGGTGAGGAAGGAGGGGGGACTATTGCATATGTCTTTAGTTGCAGGGGAAAACGGAGTTCCTGGCGGGAAACCTACGCAGACACGGGGGAGAACATGCAAACGCCACACAGAATGGCCCTGCCCTGCCCCACATCCTGTAGCTATTGAACTGGCTTGGTCACTGAAAGGAAATGTCTATCTGTCTACTCTACAACAACTTTCGAAATCCTGCCCTGTTTCAAGTTTCTTCATCTTTTGCAGTCTAAAAAACGTCAAACTCTTTAAGAGTAATTTGGCTGTACTTTTCTTTTTCTTTGTGGATGTTAGTGTAATTATGCGTTGTTCTCATGGTAATGTGTTTTTAATGCAAATGTAGCTAATGTGTATGAGGAGCCTGTTCTCATTATCTTATCATTAGTGGCTTTGATAGAAAGTGTAGCACAGCGGACTGACACTGAGCCTCAGACGTGCTCATTGATCGCTGCTATCAGCAAATCGCCACACTGTTTACAGTCAATGCAGTTTTCTCTCTTTTACAACTAGAGGAAATAGGATACTAGACTAAATGAAGCTGTGAGGACGTGTTTTGGGTGCTTTTTATAAATACAAAGTGTAGGTCTGGAGTTTAGTGAAAGATTTAGACAAGATTTACTCTAATCTTTGTCTTGGATATAGTTTCGTTTTCATCCTGGCTTTAGTCCCAGGTTTACTGGCCAGCGGCTAACTCTTTTCCTGTTGCTTGCATTTGATTTCAAGGGCGGGGATTAAAAGAGGAATGTTAGCCATACAGAGCAGGACGCGAAAAAGATGACACTACACAGCCGGTTGTCAACAAGGAAGCCACATTTGTGCCGCTAGTTAACAGTAGAGCAGTAGAGCGGACATCAGAGCGGTTTCATCATTTTTATATTTTGCTGTTTATTCAAAACCAAGACAAGAGCAGAAATAAACGGCTTCTCGGTAGCAGCGTCCACCAATGTTGAATGTTTTGGACTAGCCGTGCGAGCCGAGTTACTTGTGTATGACGTAGCCAGCAAACCACACCAGCCACACCCAGCTGCAGACGGATTGTTTGGTTTGTCCCAAAATTGTTGAGAAAGGGATTCACTGTGATGAAGTGATCAGACTGTCCTCCTTTTGATAAAACGAAAACGGTCTGGTGTACCAGGCTAAGGTTAAGTCTAGGTTAGTCCTGGTTTAGTTATAGTTATGTCTTGTTTTTTTGTGTGTTTTTTCAAGATTAGTCTTGTGCTTAACCTTGGTTTAGTCTGGATTTACACCTGTTTTGATCCTGGGTTTAGTCTCTTGGTTTACACCTTAAGACTGGGATTTAGACCTTTCTTAGTCCTGAATTTAGTCCTGGTTTGGTCTTGGTGTAGTCTTAGTTTTTTCTTGTATTTAGTTCTGATTTAGTCTACGAGTTTACAGTAGTCTTGGTCTATCCTAATTTAGTCTTAAATTTAGTTTGGGATTATTTTTTGTGTAGTTCATGTTTTGTCCTTAAATAAACATAGGGCCTAACAATGTAAAGATATACTGTATATCTCCTATTAAAAACATTGATATTCCAGTGACACATGCGCTGAATGTCCAAAGTCAGACTTTTGCTGACTGTCGTAGTCCGGTCTCAGTCCTGAGTAGGTCATTTTTAAAACCCTCACATGCCAAATGAATACAGCGGCCTCATATTAATTTAGTGCCCAATTTCACGGGACACTGCTCCACTCGAAGGAAAGAGGATATGAGCGTCACACGGCAGTGTTATCTCCGGAGATGCTTCTCAATTCATATTTAACCCGCAGCGCTCAATGCACCTGCAATGCCTATACTCAGGTTTAATTATAAAGACACCGAGTCAGAGTCATGCTGTCAGTGAAAAGACAGAAGAGAGGAGAGGGAAACAGCTGACAACAATAAAAGAGCATTTGCATTGATTAAATTAGAACAGAGTATAATGCAGTGGGGTAATAGAGCCTACACTGAGCAAAAACTAGGGACCAAGTCAAGGCTCCAGTGTTTACAGTAGGACGAACAAAAGTAATGTGTGTGTGTGTGTGTGTGTGTGTGTGTGTGTATATAGCAAGAATCTAATCAACCAATCACATGGCAGTTGCTTCAGTGCATTTAGGGGTGTGGTCCTGGTCAAGACAATCTCCTGAACTCCAAACTGAATGTCAGAATGGGAAAGAAAGGTGATTTAAGCAATTTTGAGCGTGGCATGGTTGGGCCGGGCCAGTATTTCACAATCTGCTCAGTTACTGGGATTTTCACGCACAACCATTTCTAGGGTTTACAAAGAATAATGTAAAAAGGGAAAAACATCCAGTATGTGGCAGTCCTGTGGGCAAAAATGCCTTGTTGATGCTAGAGGTCAGAGGAGAATGGGCCGACTGATTCAAGCTGATAGAAGAGCAACTTTGACTGAAATAACCACTCGTTACAACCGAGGTATGCAGCAAAGCATTTGTGAAGCCACAACACGCACAACCTTGAGGCGGATGGGCTACAACAGCAGAAGACCCCACCGGGTACCACTCATCTCCACTACAAATAGGAAAAAGAGGCTACAATTTGCACGAGAATTGAACATTTGAAGACTGGAAAAATGTTGCCTGGTCTGATGAGCCTCGATTTCTGTTGAGACATTCAGATGGTAGAGTCAGAATTTAGTGTAAACAGAATGAGAACATGGATCCATCATGCTTGTTACCACTGTGCAGGCTGGTGGTAGTGGTGTAATGGTGTGGGGGATGTTTTCTTGGCACACTTTAGGCCCCTTAGTGCCAATTGGGCATCGCTTAAATGCCACGGCCTACCTGAGCATTGTTTCTGACCATGTCCATCCCTTTATGACCACCATGTACCCATCCTCTGATGGCTACTTCCAGCAGGATAATGCACCATGTCACAAAGCTCGAATCATTTCAAATTGGTTTCTTGAACATGACAATGAGTTCACTGTACTAAAATGGCCCCCACAGTCACCAGATCTTAACCCAATAGAGCATCTTTGGGATGTGGTGGAACGGTTGCTTTGTGCCCTGGATGTGCATCCCACAAATCTCCATCAACTGCAAGATGATATCCTATCAATATGGGCCAACATTTCTAAAGAATGCTTTCAGCACCTTGTTGAATCAATGCCATGTAGAATTAAGACAGTTCTGAAGGCGAAAGGGGGACAAACACGGTATTAGTATGGTGTTCCTAATAATCCTTTAGATGAGTGTATATATAACGGCTTGATAGCTCAGCTGGTAAGTGACAGGATCCATAGAGGACCACAGCAACCTCCCTGAACAGAATCCAGTTATCATCACAGCAGCAGACATCCAAGAAAGAGTCTCGGGTATGAAAAACTGGACCGCACCTGACGAGATCCACACCTACTGGCTAAAGAAGCTCCCTGCACTCCACGAGCGCCTTGCATCACAAATAAACCAGCTGCTAAGGGATGGGACGAACCCAGAATGGCTTACCGAAGGGCGTACAATGCTGATTCTGAAGGACCCCACAAAGGGTACAGTCCCATCCAACTATCGGCCAATAACCTGTCTCTCCACAACATGGAAGCTCATGTCAGGCATCATCGTGGCTAAGATAAGTGGGCATTGGATCATACATGAGCAAAGCACAGAAAGGCATCAGCAAAGAAACCAGAGAAGCCAAAAACCAACTCCTGATTGACAGAACAGTCACCCAAGACTGCAGAACCCGACACACCAACCTGTGCACTGCCTGGATTGATTACAAGAAAGCATATGACTCAATGCCACACACATGGATCACTGAATGCTAATATTATTATTATTATTATTATTAACAGGACTCTAAGAGACTTCATTGCAAACTCGATGAGGCTGTGAAAAACCACCCTTGAGGCCAATGGCAAGCCACTTGCACAAGTGTCCATCAAATGTGGCATATACCAAGGAGATGCTCTATCCCCACTGCTGTTCTGCTTAGGCCTGAACCCCCTCAGCCAAATAATCAACAAGACTGGCTATGGATACCAACTCAGGAATGGATGCCACCATCAGTCACCTCCTCTACATGGATGACATCAAGCTATACGCTAAGAGCGAGCGGGATTTCGTCTCACTGATCCACACCACCAGGATCTTCAGCTCTGACATTGGGATGTCCTTCGGGATTTAGAAGTGTAGTTGAATGATGACAAGAATGATGACACTCCCAGAAGGAACAATAGCAGACATTGAGGATGGTTACAAGTACCTTGGAATACCACAGGCAAATGGCAACCTTGAAGAGGTAACAAGGAATACAGCAACTGCCAAATACCTCCAACGAGTAAGGCAAGTCCTAAGAAGTCAGGTCAATGGCAAGAACAAGGCACGGGCAATAAACAGCTACGCCCTGCCAGTGATCAGATACCCTGCGGGAATAATAAGGTGGCCAAAGGAAGAGATACAGACCACAGATGTTAAGACACAAAAGCTCTTCACCAAGCATGGAGGGTTCCATCCCAAATCCAGCACCCTGAGACTGAGACACTCACTAGTCCATGGCCGCATTAAGGAAGGCAGCTGTGGACTAGTAAGTGTAAGAATCGCTATCCAGGATGAAACATCCAAGATCCACAAGTACATCAAAGATAAGGCCCCAACAGATGATGTGCTAAGTGAATGTCTCAGGCAATGGGGAACAGAGGAAGAGGTGCTGGAGGAGGGACCATCATGGGAGGACAAACCCCTACATGGGATGTACCACCGGAACATAACTGAAGTGGCTGATATCAAGAAATTCTACAAATGGCTAGAAGGGGCCGGACTGAAGGACAGCACATAGGCACTCATCATGGCTGCACATGAACAAGCCCTTAGCACCAGAGCAATAGAGGCCCAAATCTACCACACCAGACAAGACCCAAGGTGTAGGCTGTGCAAAGAGGCCCCCGAGACAATTCAGCACTTAACTGCAGGGTGTAAGATGCTGGCAGGGAAAGCATACATTGAGCGCCATAACCAAGTGGCTGGCTAGTGTACAGAAACATCTGCACGGAATACGGACTGGAAGCCCCGGGGTCAAAGTGGTAAAACACCTCCAAAGGTGGTAGAGAATGACCGAGCCAAGATCCTGTGGGACTTCCAGATTCAGACTGACAGAATGGTAATGGCGAACCAACCAGACATTGTGGTCGTGGACAAACAGCAGAGGAAAGCCGTGGTTTAGGCGGCAATACCTATTGATGGCAACATCAGGAAAAATATAGTTATATATAATATAGTTATATAGTTGCAATAAATAGTGATATTGCGATTGCTGATATTAAAAAGTAAATTGTCCAGTTGCTCTGTCAAAGTCATCACTAATAAAATAATAGTCCTGGTAATATACTCAAGAACAATGTGCTGTTCTAAATTTCATTATGTTACATCAGCTTCATCATTTAGAAAGTCTCTTTAGATGTGAAGTTATAAATCTGTTTTTGTCTTGTTTGTGCATTGCCTCTGCCCCTCCCTTTAGTAAAGCCCTGTCTGTCTGTGGATAATCGTCTCTTATCTGAATGGATTTACATTATTTTGGCCACTGAGTATGGCTCTCTCTTCATCACACACTAAAACAGCTCTATCGATATCCGCGCTGTGGCCCTCACCTCTTCTTGTCCCTGTTTTTCTACTACAAACAGAAGAATAGAGATGGCGTCTGAAAACCTAACCTGGACCTTTGTGTCATTATTCACAACATATTGATGACTTCACAGCACAAATTTCATCTGTTGTGTGGAGATAAGGAGATGTCAAGATAGTTTGGCAAAAAAACATAGATGTTGGGAATAAAATAAAAATGAATGAAGGTTTTATTTACAAAGAGTTGGCAACTTGAATCTAAACCAGAGGAAGTTATTGCATAATTTTTTGGCAAAATGTGGGTTGGTTCCGTCCTGACTTTAGTCCCATTCTACATGGATACATATTTTTACACAGGTATTTTCTACCTCTTTCAGGTAATATCTTTTTCCGCACAAGGGCATTTGGCAAAATATCTCCCTACACATGGCACCACTATAAACCTTGTGGAATCCTGCTGGTGGCACAAGACCACACTGCAGTTCCCGAGAACAACAGTTTTTTCAGATGCTAAACGGTTGTGTTTTACTACAATCACAATGGTAAATAAATGTGACGATAATAGTTATCTTTGTAAGCCTGCAAACTTGTCACCAGTCCAAAAACTTTGGAAAAACTGCTATGAATATTGCCTGTCCAGCCAGACCCAGTCATTTTCTTAGCATAGTGAAGTGGGTGGAATGGAACGCCCATTGAACCCGGCTTCCACAGACCTCAACTTGACTGACCAATCAAAACTGTTTATCTAAAATGGGGTAACTTAATGTAATGCTATTCTTTAATTTTTTTTTTTATTGGTTGTATGTTTTTCAAATTTTCCATCTACATGTGTTGGTAGAACCCCCTATTGCAATCAGTGTAAGTTTAATCAATGTCTATTAGTGTTATCAAAAGTCCCGGTACTTAGGTACCAAGTTGGAACAAAAAAATTACAACATCACGGTATCAAGCACCTGGTCAACCGGTTCTCAACGCTCTTTATGAAAGGTGCACAGTTGGTCCATAGCACAAATTTTATTTTGCCACTGGTATTGAGCACAATGCGCAACGTGTCCTTGCCACGTGACTCTCCACTCACTGCTCTCAGCGGAAACCACAGCAGCAGGACCCCCGTGAAGCTGGCACCATAAAACATATATGTGCAAGAAAACTATATCAAGTTTGTGCTTCGTTTGTGCTGCTAAAAAAATTGTTTATGCCGTTATCTTATTTAATCTTTTAGAACGATCTGACATTATTACCGCCCAGCACCAGCAGGGCTAGGCCTACATATAGACAAAAATTTTTACGGCACAAACAAAGCACAAACGAAACGTTTTGGAGTCAATCTGCGTTTGATGGGGTGCCAACTTCACGCAGGTGGCAGCAGGAGCTGTGCGCAGTCACAGACGCATACAGAGCTGCATGCACATGTGAGGTGACGTTCAGCTGTTTGCCTTGTTTTACTGTTGTTCAGATAGCAGTTAGTTGTTAGCGGTGAGCTAAAGTGTAGATTGCAGTGGAGCTGAGTCTGTGAGTAACACAGTCTGCAGCGCTGACAAGTCGTTTGATTTTAACACTTGTGCATCGCTTTTTGTTTTTTATTGTCTGGCACAGAGCACAGCGTAAGTGACGATTGAGAAGCTTCGCAGGGTCTTAGTGCTAGTTACCTTTGAGCTACCCCCTCATATGACGAGGTTTAATAACTTTGGCAGGATTTAAAATCCTTTAAAATTAGATATGAACACAGTTTGGATTAAATAAAAGTATAACATTTTACATTAAGAAACCATTCATTATTATGACTTTTTTGTTTTGTTTTTTACTTCTCATATTTCTATTATTTGTGGGAAAACTTGAAAGACAATTTTAAATAGATAGTAAATGTAACATATGTATAAGTGAATATACATTTTATTTTTGTTTTAATAGTATGTTTAATTTAGTGTTAAAAAAAATAAGCATGTTTTTGTGCTTTGGTACCGAAATTGGTACAAAGATTTTCACTGGTATTGGTACCGAATACTGAAATTTTGGTACAGTGACAACACAAATGTCCATCTGGAGGGACCAGACTAATTATTTGTATAAAATAGACAAAAAATGATGTGGCCTTGTAAAGCTGGTATAGAACTGTGTGGGCGGCAGTAGCTTGGTGGTAGAACGGCCGCCCGTCGACCAGCGGGTGGGCTGTTCGATCCCCGCTCGAAACATCCCAAAACATCGCAACATCCCGCTCTCCCCACAGTTTATACTGTCGTTGTGTCATTGTGCAAGACACTTAACCCACCTTGCCTCCAGTGGTCGACTGTAACACTACTAGGTGGAAAAGCGCTATATAAATAAATAAAAAACTGGTTGATGTTCCAAAATGTTTCAGACAGTACGTCTGTTGGGATTTTTTTAAATTTTTGTGTGACTTGTGCACTTTTCAAATTTGTGGGTAATAAAAAAGGCCGTGGCAACAGAAGGAGAGAGAACAAAATGACTGCCCCCTATCTCCTTCACTGGCAGGAGAACTACACTGCCCCCTAACAGTCAGAGGCAGTATGGATATTAAGAGCTGTAAAATCACACTGCAGCATCTATTATTTCCTCTTCTGTGTGTCCTGTCCTGACATCTGCCCCATCTCTGATCCTAACCCTGGTCAGATGTAATTTTGACATGTGTGACATGTTGATTCCATTGAACCAGGAACAACCAAAAGCCATTTGTCAGCAGAAAGTACCACTCCGATTCAGACCAGCACTGCGTGTAAAGGAGCCAATTCCAGCTTTAATGGAATAATCCCACGGTTAATGGGACGACCACCGGAGCTGAACGCAGGGTCACCTCAGGGTCAAAGCCAGGGATTTTGGGTAACAGAGTACGTCAGAGGCTGTCAGCACCACGGATAATGTGGGTTTCTCTCTGTTGTTAATAAGGAAATAGTGTGAACAATCAACATTTGATTTGAAATTATTAGACACATCCAACTCATATTTTTAGAATATTCTGGATCCATCTGCAAACTGTAGGCCTACAAATCCCACTAAAACCTGTTCATAGCAGTGTGTAACCATTTTGAATTCATTTAAAAACAACTCAACCTGTCTTAGATACAATGAAAGACCTGTTTAAATAAATTGTATACCTGTGTAGGTCCAGCAAAAATCTCTTCAAACCCAATTAAATATTGTTGAATATTGTTCATATCCATCTAAAACTGTTAAATCCATCTTTTTTTTTTTTTTTTTTAGGGCTACTTCCTGTTGTTTGAGTCAATGTTGGACTCCGTTCTTTACGCCAGAGACCTTTACCTTGCGGATGGTGGCTCAGGTTTGTTATAATTTTTTTTAATCCAGAAATTGTAGTTCCCCATAATTTTCAAACTTTGAGTATCAAAGGAAAAAATGGTTTCATATATGTGTTTCACAATGGTTTCCTATATATGTGTATGTTTGCTTTAATTATATATGATTGTGTGGGGAAAGAGGAATTACATAGAACTGGCAGAAAATTTAAAATAATAATAAGACAGGAACTGAATTAAATGACTCTAGCGCTATTTACTACTACTTCTAATAATAATCCATTTTATTTATGGTCATCTTACAAAGTACAGTTATAAACATTAAAGAGAATGTTGAACACAAGGAACAGTAATGAACAATATTCATTATTGTAAATAGGTATTCAAGATATGGGTCCCTCTCGGCCATCTTGGATTTGCTTCAAACTTGCTGTGATTGTTGTCAATGTAACCAGTAGCAGTTATCTGTTTTAGTTTGTGTGGTATTCATTTTTATTTTTTTAACCTCTCAAGCTAAAATCTAGGCTTCTGCAAAATAACAAGGAGGCATAAATTTTGAACTATTTATATTAGATGGCATTTTCAGAAATTGCCTTAAACCGGGATCTCCAACACGTGGCTTTCATGTTTACTCCATCCACTTTGCAGGTAGCTCACCAAAGACTGCGATGGATGGGAGTTTTATTGATTTATTTTTATAAAGTAATACAAGGCAGAATGACATGATGATCTCAATGCTACAGGCGTTACCTGCAGTGAGTCAACTGAATGTCACGTGCTGCTGTGTAAACAATCATGTGAAGACAGACAAGGATGAAAGTGCTCATACACAGATGTTCTGAACAGGACGGAAGGAGAGGAGGAGGAGAGAGGAGTGCGCCATATACAGTTGTGCTCATAATTTTACATAGCTACTGTGGCAGAATTTATGATTTTTATTTATTTTTTTCTTGGTGAGGGGTATTTTTCAGAGAATATGAATAATAACAAAAAAAAAAACTTTTTTTCATTTATTGTTGTCAAACAACTGTGTTTACACTCTTTCATGTTGTCAAACAACTGTGTTTACACTCTTTCATAAATCATAATGACAACAGAAACTACCCAAATGGCCCTGATCATAAGTTTACATACCCTGGTGATTTTGGCCTGATAACATGTACACATGTTGACACAAACGGGTCTGAATGTCTACTAAAGGTAACCCTCCTCACCTGTGATCTGTTTGCTTGTAATCAGTGTGTGTGTAGAAAAGGTCAGTGAGTGTCTTGGCAAATGGCATTGATTTTATATAGCGCTTTTCCACCTAGTAGGCACTCAAAAAGCTTTACATTAAGCTTTTATTCACCCACCAGTGTTACAACTGGAACACCACTGAAGGCAAGGTGGGTTAAGTGTGTTGCCCAAGGACACAACGACAGTATGAATTGTGGAGAGAGCGGAAATCGAGCCACCAAACCTCCGGTTATAAGACGACCGCTCTACCTCTAAGCCACTGCGCCCTTGGCTCCTCATAGACCCTTGCATCTCTCATCCAGTGCTGCACTGATGTACAGTCAGGTCCATAAATATTGAGATGTCAACACAAATCACATCTTGTTCATTTCATTTCAAATCCATTGTGGTGGAGTATAGAGCCAAAAAGATTAGAATTGTGTCAATGTCCCAATATTTCTGGACCTGACTATCTGTATTCTGAGTCATGGGAAAAGCAAAAAAATTGTCAAAGGATCTGCGGACAAAGGTAATTGAACTGTATAAAAGAGAAAAAAATGTATCCACGGAATAGAGAATGCCCATCAGAAGAGTTTTAAAATTATTTAGGCATCCAGGATCCAGTAGGTTTTTTTAAGCAGAGGTTTGACCACAGCCTGGTTGAAAAGTGAAGAAACGGTGCCAGTAGAACGGGGCCAAGTTTATAATGTTTAACATAATTTGCCCTACATGGGGCCACAGTTCTTTAAGCTGTTTTGCTGGCAGGATATCCAGGAGACACGTAGTTGCTTTACATGAAGAAACCATCTTTGTCAGCTCATCGAGGGATACAGGATCTAGGACTGAGAGACGAGAGGTCAGTGGATCCAAGTGAATGGGACCCGGAGCTGAGGAAGACAAAACCAAAATATTATCCCTGATATCTTGAATTTTATGATTAAAGAAATCTAAAAGTTCTTGTGCAGTAAAGGAAGATGAGTCTTCAGTTGTTTTTGGTTGGATTAGTTTAGCAACTGTCCCAAAGATAAACCTGGGGTTATGCCAGTTTTCTCTGATTAGAGATGAGAAATAGGCCGTCTTTGCAGTGCTGAGGGCGTGCTTATAGGTGTTTACACACAAACACCACTTTTGATCATTTAGATTAGTTTCTGACTTGCGCCATATGCGTTCAAAACTCCTGCAGGCCTGTTTTAAAGCCCGGGTTTCCTCGTTATACCATGGTGTACGTCGTCTGGTTGGTCTGGGCTTTGTCCTGAGGGGTGCCACTGAGTCAGTGATGGCCGAGAGGGTTTGCTTGGACCTCCTTTGTGTAGGCCTCTACTGAGTTTCCAGGTGGAGTTAAATTAGGAAGAACATCTGTCAGCCATGTGGCAAACATTTCCATTGCAGCCGCGCTAACATTTTGTGAAGACACTATACATTTGTCGGAATTTGAGGGAAATGTATAACTTATTAAAAATTCCACCAGTGAGTGATCTGAAACAGCAGATGAAAGAGAGGAGACGAAGAGATGGGAAACATCTATTCCCCGAGCCAAAATAAGATCAAGATAGCGAAGAAGTGAAGGTTCTGGACTGGCAGTCTCAGTCTCCTGACCTCAATATCATTGAGCCACTCTGGGGAGATCTCAAATGTGCAGTTCATGCAAAACAGCCCAAGAATTTACAGAAACTGGAGGCTTTTTAACATCTGGGAAAATAAAGACCTCTGCGCACTATGCACCTCAGCATTCGTGATTTTACGCAGCCTATCACTTTGTGGCTGAGTTGCTGTTGTTCCCAATCGCTTCCACTTTTTTCAAGTACCACTAACAGTTGATTGTGGAATATTTAGTAGCCAGGAAATTTCACGACTGGAATTGCACAGGTGGCATCCCCTCACTGTGCCACACTGGAATTCACTCAGCTCCTGAGAGCGACTCATTCTTTTACAAATGTTTGTAGAAGTAGTGTGAATGCCTAGGTGCTTGATTTTATACATTTGTGGCAATGGAAGTGATTGGATCACCTGAGTTCAATGATTTGGATAGCTGAGTGAATACATTTGGCAATAGTATCTCTAAAGCATAAGACATCGCACCCCTTGCGCAAAAAGATGCAAATCATTGTGTTTTAATCTAAATGGCCCCAAATTTGGTGAGTATCATCTAGACACGTGTGCCAACCAAGGTTGTGACTTTGTTTATGATATCTTATCGGGTATGGGTGTGGCAAGCCTGTAACGAGGTGGCCATTTTTGTGAAAATAAAATGTCTCTTAACTTTCAAACGCCTTCTCGGATCGAGTTGGACCCAAAAAGGCGTTTGTGCACATTCATGACCTGAACACAAAGATATGTAAATAAAAGGGTTATCTTTAGAAATGGCTCTCCAGCGCCCCCTACAAACTGATAATGCGACCTAAGAATTTAGTTTGTCATAGAGACATGAAATTTGGTACACACATCTCTTATGTCATGACGAGCATAAAAGCCAATGACAACCACCCCCTATCTATAAATGTGTTCCCATAGCAACGTCCCAAATATGTGGAAAAAGTCAATGGGAAGTGAACATTTTAGTTTGTCGTAGGCAAATGAAACTTGGTACACACATCCAGCATGGGCTTATGAACAAAAAAGCCAATGGGGACCACACCCTATCACACACGGGAAGGCAGCCATTTTGAATTGAAAATAGCTGCTTTATTCCACCGACACCAAGTTTAGGCAAAATGAGCTAAACACGTGTGTTCAATAGACAGCGCTTTTTCTTGTCGTTTTTGCTTGAGTTATATTTTTATAAATAATTTTTTCTGCGAAATGATCCTCATTTTGACCCAGTAAACGTGTCCAAAAAGTAAATTTTACTGGCCACAAAAGTCAAGCCTGCCAAAATATTTATGTATTTGAAAAATGCAATCCTCCGAGTATATGTGTTCCCGCGGTCTCAAGGGAGGCGAGGGCCTTTATCGCCTCTCTCCTTTACATTTTAAGTGTAGGCCATGTTTAAAAGAAACCAGTAAATGCTTTCCACCAGTGATGTTTCCTGCTCCGTAGACTAATGTGCTTATATTTCAGCTTTTCTGTTGTGTTAGATGGCTCCACTTGACTTCCCCGGTTTATTTTAAGCTGTGTATGAGCACGTCAACTCTGAGTTATGTCCGCAGGTCCACTCTGCCGCTCTGTATGTGTGTTTAAACCACATTAGAGGGACCGCAGCAGGCTTTTGCTCATTTTATGCACTACATTAACCTCAGATTCATCCTCAAATGTGTCCCCTCATTCCTGGCACGGTGCTGCGTTTGGGGAAAAGACATCGGTTTTGTCCCCTGACCACCACCACCTCCTCCCTCTTTTTCTCTTACAGCCTCTGTCTTTCGCTCTTTCACAGCCGACCAATAGAAAATAGCAGGGTTGAAGGGGTGGGGGTTTGACAAACGGGCCCAGAGCAGTGAGTCGAGAAGGACACAGATGTCGAAGCCATGAATCTGAAGAGGCCCATTCACTACAACCCCCCTTTAGCCTCTGATTGTCTTATACCTACTGCTCCTGCAGCAGCCAGGTTATACTGTACTGTTTTGCACCAAGATTTTGACCTGGTTTTAATTAAACTTGGTTTACTGTACCCTAGCTGAAAGAGGTTTAACTTTATGAGATACAATATAGCACGTATTGCTTTGTAGTGCAACTAAATGTTTCTGTAGTCAGTGAATCTTATCTATATACAGAGGGATTGTATCAGGGTCAAACACCAGACAGCTTAACAAAGCTGCAGCTCCACTCCTGTGACTGTGAGGGGTCTGCTCACTTACAGTAAACTGTAAATCTGCTACAAACTGGACCATTCCAGCTCTAATGGTTCCTCTAACTGAATGTTGATGCATATCCTCTGTGTAATCACACATCAGTTTGGTCCCCCAAAAAAATGACAGACTCTCTGCTGAGTCACCCCTTAACATTTCATGAACCTGTTACAGACTGAAGCTTCGCTAAGTTAATAAGAGCAGCATCAGCACAGGGGCGCAGTGTAGTGCAGTGAGTAGCGCGGTTGTCCCTCACCCGGAAGGTTGGTGGTTCGATTCCCGCTCTCCCCACAGTTCATACTGTTGTAGTGTCCTTGGGCAAGACACTTAACCCACCTTGTCTACAGTGGTGTTCCAGCTGTAACACTGGTGAATGGAACTTGATGTAAGTCGCTTTGGATAAAAGCGTCAGCTAAATGAAAAAAAATAAAATAAATGTAAATGTAAAAGCACTTAGTGGTTTTCACCTCCACTGTAAACAACACAACTGTAATTGAAAAATATATTTACTTAAGTTTAATATTACTTCTCTTACAGGCACACTCATTCAACTCAATTAATTCAAACTCAAGTTTACCTTTCAATGCAGTACCATAACCTTCTTTCAACCTTTTCAATGAGTTTTACTAAACTTGGTTTAGCACTAATCTAACTTTAAATTATACATTATTGATGCAAGTAATAAGTAATATTAATATTAGTTCAGTGTCTTGCATTTCAATCCGTCTTCTGAAGCAAATCACTCCCAAATTACACTGCATGCAGCTCTGCTCCTCTGCGGAACAACGTTGCAGACCATAGCCCACTGGATGCAGCCCTGCTGCGGTGCGGATCCCTGAGCAGGAGCAAGAGCATGCGTGTGAACGTTGATAAAGACGTGTGCGGGACCAAAACAAGTGTTTATTCAGAAGTGGGAGGATCAGGAAACTGGTTTGGTTTGAGAACGCTTTGTTGTTCAAATAAACATCACTTCACAGGTTTTTTTCTCATTACATTGGGCACAAAAAAGCTTTGTTTTTGCAGATCTTATTGCATTTAATGCTTAATCATAGATAATGTTAATATAAGAATAGGGGAAATTTGTCGGTAGATTTTTGTATTGCTTTGAAAATCCAAATGTTGTGCACATACACATACAATTTCCGCTTTGGTGCAATCTGTTCAGATTGTTGAGGTGGGCTTCGGCAAAAATAGAACTGCTGCGTAGTGCAGGCCGGAGCTGAGCTGAGTGAACGCTGTGTAAATAGTTTCATTGAAAACATTGTTACGTATTTGCTGCGAAGTACGTGGAGGAGCGCACAGAGCCACATGCAGTGTAAACTGGTGGTCAGGGTTTCCCAACAGTCTTACGTTTCCAGTCATGACAAAGTTATGGAAAATTGGGGAAAAAAAGCTAAGTTCTCCCTCTAGTAATATTTCATCTGTAAATGGTGCCTCTATGAGGAGCTAGGCAGAATTTCCTTGAATTTTTGTGTTGAATGGTTATAAAGACTACAATGTATCCCCTGTATATAAAAACTATAGGCAACATATGTATTAAGAGAAGACATATGGAGTAGTAATTGTGATTATTCTAGTTATTTTGATGTAAATGGAGTGGTTCTCAAAGGTGTAGTTTTGAACGCTACAGTGCATCCCACCCCTCAATGGCTCAGATGTTAATCCTTGTGTCCCGGTCATGTGTTAGCGCGCCGTCGCACACAACCTTCGACACATCGGGCCATAAAGTGCAGTAATGGATGTGACAGTTCAGTGACGGCAAACTCATGGCCTCATTATGAGCCCAAACCTGCCTGACCCTGTGACTGTCATAGCTCACACTTCAGCATGTGTCATTCAGTTTGACCAAACCGAGGGGCTGAGGACAGACAGAGGCTGCTGGGCCAGAGACATGTGGACAAAAAAAAAAGAGGACAGTGGTGAAGATAAAGATGTTGAAGTTTAAAAAAGAATAGGGTTTTTGCTAAGACTAAATATTTCTATAAGACATTTCTCTGCTTTAGGAGACACAAAGAAAGTCAAAATACATGTGGTTGTGGCATTCTGTTAACATCCAGATAATTAAAATGCGTAGCAAAGTTAAAAGTGATGATTAATGGTCTTCAGTGCCTCATTTATAGACTGAAGTTTCTACACATAGTGAAGAAACTAGCCGTTTATTCCTGACACAAATTTATACTTGAGTTTAATCTTAGTTGTATTGTCAAATGAACATTATCAATGTTTCAAAATAAGCTTTAAACATGAGCCTAATGTCTTTTCTCTTCGTCAAAGTAGATTCTTATGACATTAATTTGTTTGGTGATTAGTCCAGGCCTGAGTTGCCTTTGGCCACTTGTTTCCCTGCTGAGAAGTCACATTAGTGACATTCAGTCCTCAGGCTTAAACTGTGAAATCACACTTTCAGAGTTCACTAAACTAGATAGACATAGTCTTTGGCACTTATTTGAATATTAATGGACAGGGACTGTTTTACATTTGTCAGCAACCTAGTTTGATGAGAAGATGTCTCAGCCCCTAAAAAGTAATTTTTGTGTTAACATTAGCTTATTGCAGCCCACATTCACAATGGAATAGTTTCAATAAACAATATCATAACACACTGAATTTTATATCAAAGGTCAATTCAGGTCTTGTAGGTGGTTCATTAAGTTGTGTAAATAAATACAAATTTAATGTATTACCCTTAGCTATGCCAATATTTCCTTCCCCTTTACTCTGATAACTAATTTTAAATATGCACTTTACCTGCCATCTGTCTGTTTTGCTTTTTTTAATTAAAAAAATCCTATGTTGTTTATAAGGTTGCAACAAATAGTCGACATAGTTGGTTATAATAAAACGTTGAAAATTCTTGTTGACGCATACATTCATGTATTTACCAAAAAACAACGCAAGGTATTTACCAGGTTTAAAGAAGAGCTTTGCAAGATTTTCCCCAGTGCCTCTTGGTGGAAAAACTAGCCATGCGAGAATTGGCTGGAGACCGGCAGCCGGCGACCCGCTGTCCCTTCGAGTCAAGAAGTCTCGCGGAAGTCTCGGGTTTCACAGGCTTTCTCGGGTTTGTCTCAGACATTCATCATGGCACAGTCGACGAAAAAGAAGCTAAAGCAAAGAAAACTGTTGCTCATGGTCAAAAGGAGGAAAAGAGGAGGGCACCGGCTCATTGCCAGTAATTTTTTACGACAATGTTTTTTTACATTACACTGAAGCTGTACTTGGAGCTCTATAGGGAAAAATCCAAACAGAAACCGTAATGAAACCGCTTTCATATCCCTTTATAACTGCAATGCGCTATAGAAGTGCAGGGGGCAATGTGGTCTCAAAGAGTACAGTCAGTCTAACAAAGGAGAGCTCAAAACAACAGCGCAGACTGAAGCAGCAGTCATGTTCCTGCTGGGTCCATGTACATCGCGGCCATCCAATTTCCTTTATAAAATTAAAAGATAGAAATTGTATAACGACTCATATTTTGTTTTAAAATTCATTCATTCATTCATTCATTCATTCATTTTCTACCACTTAGTCCCATTAGGGGTCGCTGGTGACTGGAGCCTATCCCAGCAGCTTTTAAAATTCTTTTTTTTTAAACAAATATGGAAAAACAGTCCATATACCTTTTTGGTCCTTAAACCCAAATACTAAAAAATGGGAAACGACTCTTACACAGATTACGGGGTGGCCAACGGATTGTTGGAAGTCCCGATGCATTAAACTCTCTCTCTACAGCCGACCCAGCGCTCCTCTTTGCTCCGAAAGCATTCCCTCCTGCCATGTTCTGAGCTGCTCCAGCCCCAGTCTCTGTTGCAATAGTCTTGCTGCTCTGAGGGAGGCTTCAATGCTCCAGACTCGGGGTGTTTTTCACGGCACAGCCCACTCCAGTTCTCGGTGTAGCCACAAAGCTAACCTGTCGCTGCATATCATAATATTAAATATCCAGTCGTTCTATTTCATTTTTCCATTTTAGTTTATTTACTTAATATGAATTCAAATAATGGCTGTTTTTTTCCCAAATTTCAGTTTAGAAAATAAAAACTAAAATCTAATAATTTCTGGATTTCAAATTTTTGTTTTTCTGTTTGGAAAACAGCTGTTTTACAATTTTAGTTTTCTCACATCTGGAGGAAAATCCGTTGGCCGCCAAGTAATCTGTAAGAGTCCTTTCCCATTTTCAGTATTTTGATTTAAGCGGGCAAGTTTTGGCTCTGATTTATTCTTCAGGTGAACTGTTTTTCTTCAACAGTTGAACAGAAGACTGCACACAAACTGTTCACACTCCTCCCTCGGACAGAAGACTGCACACAAACTGTTCACACTTCTCCCTCGGACAGAAGACTGCACACAAACTGTTCACATTTCTCCCGCGAACAGAAGACTGCACACAAACTGTTCACACTCCTCCCTCGGACAGAAGACTGCACACAAACTGTTCAGACTTCTCCCTCGGACAGAAGACTGCACACAAACTGTTCACACTTCTCCCTCGGACAGAAGACTGCACACAAACTGTTCACACTCCTCCCTCGGACAGAAGACTGCACACAAACTGTTCACACTCCTCCCTCGGACAGAAGACTGCACGTGAACTGTTCACACTCCTCCCTCGAACAGAGGACTGCACGTGAACTGTTCACACTCCCCCCTCGAACAGAAGACTGCACACAAACTGTTCACACTCCTCCCTCGGACAGAAGACTGCACACAAACTGTTCACACTCCTCCCTCGGACAGAAGACTGCACGTGAACTGTTCACACTCCCCCCTCGAACAGAAGACTGCACACAAACTGTTTACACTCCTCCCTCGGACAGAAGACTGCACGTGAACTGTTCGCACTCCTCCCTCGGACAAAAGGCAGTCTCAAAGCAGAGGTGTAAAGAGTACCTGAAAGCCATACTTGAGTAAAAGTACAGATACCTTACTGTAAAAATAACTCCACTACAAGTTACAAGTAACCAATTTAAATACGACATGAGTAAAAGTCTTAAAATCCCATTTTAAAAGTACTTAAGTATTTTACTCGTAATTGAATGTTGGCTCAAAGATGCACTAGTCCTCAACACAAAGAGATATTGTAGGTCAGTGAAAAACAAGAAAGTTTATTTATGAAGTTTTACTTCCTAATATAGAAAGAAATTGAACACCTTAATATTCTGACATGGCAGAACAAAAACACATATTAAACATGTCTGTTTAAGTCAAACTCAAGTGCTCAAAAAAGGCATAAGTAAAACATTTAAAAAAAAAAGTTATTTTCAGTAAAATGGACAAACAAAAACAAAAAACCAAATCAGTCCTGGCACTGCATGAAGTGCTAATTTTGCTAATTTATGTGAAACCCCTGGCGTTTGGCAGGCTGCTAATTCACGTTCACAACGGAGTAACGCATATAGGCAAATAGCATCCAGTACCTTCAATAGCCTGGAGATGGCGATATCGACTCTTACACCCAAGAAACAAGCCACGGCAGACAAAGTTGACTTGACGTGCACAAACACAATGTAGCGAGTAACGGTAAGAGTCAGTTCAAATGTAGTAGAGTAAAGAGTACAAGTATTCAATCAAAAATATAGTTGAGTAGAGAGTAAAAGTTGCTTATATTTTTGATACTCAGTACAAGTACAAAGTAGCAAAAAAAATACTTAAGTACAGTAACGAAGTACATTTACTCAAGTACAGTACTTTACACCTCTGTCTCAAAGTCAGAACAAGGCTATAAAACAGCTTCTTCCCAGAGGTTGTATAACTGAATAACCCTTCCTCATTGACCCCACTATACTCTGCTGGGTCTGAGGAACATGCAAATGAATGTCCACTGCTCACTTGTTGTCTTGTGTTTAGTGTGAATGCCTAACTACCTGTTGGCCCTGAAATGCAAAGTAAGCTGTACACCTTTAACAGCAAGTGGCTTGTAAAGTCTGAACACAGTGTGCGCTCCAGCTTTCCTCTGCTTTTTTATTTATTTTTCCATCCTTCCGGTCCTTGGTAAATCACAGGACTTTTGCTTTCAGTTTAAGTAGGACACACTGGTCGAGGGTTGGCATGTGATGAATTCAGTCATTTACAGCAGAGTTTAAATAAATGCCCATGTCCACTCCCACAACATGGCCTTGATTAAATCTGCCTACTGTGACATAACACTAAATTATTCATAATTTATTCATATTTGCTCTGATTATAACTTAATAAGGATTGATGTACAATGGGTTCCCGATGGAGCTAGGAATCCTTTGCAGAGAAAATTAGCAATCTCAGTCGGACTGTTTCAGGTTATAAAAAATAAAGATGTTGTAGGCAATTGAAAACTAGTAGGGCAAAAAATTCAAGAAAATAAACTTCTAATTTTCTGTAATCTGGTACTTTTAAAGAGGTGAAAAAAATATTTCATATGGCTTTAATAAACTAAAACACCTGTTCCCCTCATATATAATGGTTGATTTGTAGATGAATTAAAAGCTAATATAACTAAGTACAACATAAGACTTAATTACCCACCCATTATTTTTTTAACAGAATTTCAGTCAAAAATGAGAAAAAGTGGGAAACACATTTAACAAAGATTCATCAGCTGTAGGTCCACTTTCTGAAGGGGTACTAACTTTGCACTTGACCATTAGGCTAACTTTAACTCTCTCTTATTTTTCTCAGTGTACCCAGACTTGTGTAACATCAGCCTGGCAGCAATTGGAGACACTCAAAAACACCGGGAGCGCATTGCATTTTGGGACGACGTGTATAGCTTTGACATGTCGTGTATGAAGAGCGCTGTGGTCCCCGAGTCTGTGGTGGAAGTGGTTAATCCAGGGACACTCATCTCTAAACCAGCAGTCATTCAGGTAAATCTACTCTTGATGAGTTTGCTTCAACTTCTTTTTTGACTTTACCTCACTGATGGAACCACAGCCATGGGGAGGTCAAAATAGTATGGTTACTTATCTTAGACCAGACTTACTTCAGGTAAATAAATAAAAGTCATGCAGCAAATGTTTAGGTATGTTTTCTGTGCTTTTGAACAGACAAAAAGGACAGAATGATGTAAACACTGTAAACAAAACAATCTCATTGAAAAGAATATAATTTTATGCAATTATAGAAATGATATGTACTAAATTCTCTTGAAATGATTTTTTTGTTTGTTTTACTATTTATTTTTGGTTTCTCAAAAAGTGTTGTTTGATCTTATTTCACAACAAATGTCTTCAGAATGCAAACACTTAGTATGGAAATATTGATCATCATCAATCATTGATGCATTTGTAGCCCATTTTTATAGCATTTTTAAGCACCATTCAGTTTTTTGGGATATTTCATTATTACAAGGACAAATAATTCATCTGAAATTTTAGCAATTTTTGAGCCGTAAGGTTGAACACATTATGTAATAACACTGTACTTACAATATGCATTGCAATTCCTTCTTCTTGCCAAACAGATACATCAGTCAGGTCCTAATGTACAGTGTCGGTCTGAGTCAGAGTCAGACTAACAGCCTTATTACAAATAGAGTCTGTAATGTCCAGAGACTGAACCACACTGAACTAAAGAGCACTGTGCTCAAAGATAGTGCTCTGCTCTGATGGATTGGTCCAATCACGCTCTGAGCTCCTTTAAGGAAACTTTATTAGCTGCTGTAGATAGAGCAGTTTGTGCTTAGACAGAGGCCAAACAAATAATAACACAAAGATTAAATAGTCTAGTAAATACATTACTTCACTACTTATTTGATTTCTTCACAATAAAAAAATGATATGTGACTTTTCACATCACATCTGCCTTTACTGACATTAGTGGGGTTAGTAATGTTTGAAAAATTAAAACCAGTTCAAATCCAACTAAAACCTTTTTAAACCTATATAAAAACAATTCATGTCAATCTACAATCCAACTAAATCTAGCTTGAACCCAAATAAATAAATAAAAAATAGCTCCCCTGTTTCTTCTAAAGCAGAAGGACAGACATGACTCAACCCTCCACAACACACATAGATCTTCAACAAGATTGTAAATAAAACACACATTTTTAAATCCAACCAGACATTTTTGTATAAGATCCTTCTCTTTCCTCCTGTGTGTCATATATTTCTGTTGCTAACCCGTCTGTGCAGTGATGAATGAGCCCCAAGTCTTGATATAATAGAATTTGAATGCTCTAATCGATAGCTTTCCCCTTCAGTGAAAAATAGACAGCAGCTCTGCCCAAATTACACATTTTCTCATCTATCGCCGCGCGTTGATACGATCCAATAACATTCCATTAACGCGGGCTGCTACTGTGGAAAATTTAGAGCCCTCTTAGAGAATTATACATTTGTCTGAAATAGATGGGTCTGGGACTCATTGAGGACACACTTATGCAAAAACCAACAACACTTCTTCTTCATCTAAACTCCGACAAGTCTTGTTTATGTGATGATAACTTTTAATGAGTTAAACAAACTTAAACAAATGTTGTCCTCGGATCAAAGATGAACCACTTTGCTGTTCAAACTAAACTAAAACCTATTAAAAATCCATCCAAAACCTGATCAAATCTAACTTGAACATCTTTAAAAAAAAAAAAATCTTAAACCTGTTCAAATCTAGACAAAACCTGACTAAAAAACTGACATATAGGAAATAACATAAGCAAATAAATATAAGCATCCGAAACCGATGCCCGAGCCACCTCAGCTGGCTCCTCTTGATGTGGAGGAGCAGTGGCTCTACCTTGAGCTCCTCCCGAGTGACCGAGCTCCTCACCCTATCTCTAAGGGAGCGCCCCGCCACCCTGTGGAGAAAACTCATTTCAGCCGCCTGTGTCCGGGATCTTGTTCTTTCGGTCATGACCCAAAGCTCATGACCATAGGTGAGAGTAGGAACGTAGATTGACCGGTAAATCGAGAGCTTTGCCTTAGAGCTCAGCTCCTTTTTCACCACGACAGACCGGTACATCGACCACATTACTGCAGAAGCTGCACCGATCCGTCTGTCAACCTCACGCACCTTCCTTCTCTCACTCAAGACACCAAGATACTTAAACTCTTCCACTTGAGGCAGGAGCTCTCCACCAACCTGAAGGGGGCAAGCCACCCTTTTTCGACTGAGAACCATGGTCTCAGACTTGGAGGGGCTGATCCTCATCCTCATTTCACTTCCTTCATTTCCTGTTTCTTAGCTCAGTATTTAGCCTTGTATAGTACCAGCTGCTCAGTTGCCAAAATATGATTGACAACTGTTTTAAGACAACAGCTGTGGTAACTCTTCAGATAAAACAGACATGGAAGGAACGAATCTGTTTATTTTAAGGTACCTTTACTACCATTCCTTATCATTTATTCTCGTTTTGCATTTTTGTTTTGTCTTTCAGACGATTGACTGTAACTTTGTGACTCTGTCTGAGCTGGAGTTTGTCTCAGATTTCTGCCTGAAGATAACGCACAGCACAGACTGCACTGTGAGTACAAACTGTTCATCTACTACAGATGTGTATCATAAAAACTGATATTGATGTAAGAAGTAGTTACATTGCTTATATCTGCTTTAAACGCTGTTCGGTAAATATGTTTATTTACATTGATTTACATTTACCTATCTGACAGGTATGAAAACTCATACCTGTCAGGTAGAAATGCAGCATTTATTATTAGAGGGCAAATAACTTTCTCTCTCTCCATTAACTTTGGGAAATGTCATCACATTTTGTCATCTCATCAAACCTCTAAAATCTTGAGCTTGTGGTGAACTGGCAACAAGAATAAGATCTGTAAAAGCTACTCAAAGGAGAAGAAAGGTTGGATACAGGCAATGAGAGATTGGAGGGTTTGATGTGAGCTTGGTTTCCCCTTGGATTGAGCACTGTATATACACCACATTTTCAGTTTAAACCAAGCAAAATAGTCAGAATAAATCCAAATGATGGCTACACATTAATCCTAACAAGTCAAACTGTCTGTCGTAATTTATTTAACTGTTACTTTTCTGCCCTAAATAAAAACTTAACTAGCTTTTGTCGTAGTATGTGATTGCTCATAGCTGCTGTAAAGGATGGAGGCAGAGACAGTCCAGAGATGTTCAGCGGTTTTGTTGATTGATCATATTTATTTATCAAACAGGATGTCTTTCACTCACGTCAACAGAGTCTCAAATCAAATCCTTAGAGAAGAATGTATCTCTGGATTCCATTAAACCAAAAACTAGTGCACCAAAAACTAGTCAGTTAGAACCCAGCACAGTATACAAAGCTAAAGGATAGGAAGTTTTTTAGGAATCAATAGAAAGGAAGTAGAATTCAGTGTTTGTCAGTCAGGTGTTGATGGAAGAAAAGTGTTTTCAGACGTTTTTTAAAGATGGCAACAGAATCTGCTGATCTTGTAGCAGCAGGTAGATCATTCCACCAATGTGGAACAGTTCCAGAGAAGGTAAATGAGAGTGATTTATTTCCTTTTTGGATGGCACCACCAGACATTGTTCATTAGCAGCGTGCAGGAATCTGGTAGGAACATAGGTCTGTATTAGTGAGTGAAGATATGAGGGTGTGGAGCCAGTGGTGGTCTTGTAGGCCAAGAGCATAGCTTTGAACTTGATACAGGCATCAACCGGGAGCCAGTGTAACCTAATGAAAAGAAGAGTTACATGTGCTCTCTTTGGTTCATTAAAGACCACTCTTCCCGCTGCATTCTGGATCATCTGCAGAGGTTTGGTTGTGCAGCAGGGAGTCCAGCCAGTAGAGCATTGCAATAATCCAGTTTGGACAAGACAAGAGCCTGGACTAGGATTTGCGTAGAGTGCTCTGATAGGAAAGGTCTAATTTTCCTAATGTTGTAGAGGATGAATCTACAGGACCGGGTGGTGCTGACGACATGACTTGTGAAGTTTAGCTGATCATCAATTACCACTCCCAGATTTCTGACAGTACTGGACGGTGTAATGGTTGATGGGCCTAATTTAATGGAGAGGTTATGGCAGGTCCCTGGGTTGGCCGGAATCACAAGCAGTTCTGTTTTTGCAAGGTTCAGCTGCAGGTGATGGTCTTTCATCCAAAGTGAGATGTCACTCAGACATGCCGAGATATGGGCAGAGATCAGGTTGACAAGTGGAGTTGAGTGCCATACGCATGTCATGTATATGGAAAAGAGTAGTGGTTCATGCACTGAGCCCTGTGGCACCCCTCTATTGAGATGTTGGGACTCAGAGAGCTCGTTTCTCCAGGATACTCTGAATGACCTACCTGAGAGGTAAGAGTTGAACCATTGCAACGCCATTCCAGAGACACCCATCGCCCTGAGAGAGGACAGGAGGATGTTATGATTAACAGTGTCAAAAGCAGCAGACAGATCCAGTAAGATGAGTACAGATGACTTGGACGTTGCTTTTGCCAGTCTCAGGGCTTCGATGACTGAGAGCAGTGCAGTTTCGGTGGAATGTCCGCTCTTGAACCCAGACTGGTTCTGGTCCAGGAGGTTGTTCCGTGTGAGAAAGGATGAGAGCTGAGTAAACACAACTTGCTCCAGAGCTTTGGCAATGAAGGGAAGGAGGGAAACCGGTCTGTAGTTTTCTAACAGTGTAGGGTTAAGAGTGGGTTTCTTCAGTAGTGGTGTGATGCGGGCCACTTTGAAAGTTGTGGGTAATGGCCCAGTGGAGAGAGAGGAGTTGATGGTGTGGGACAGAGCATGTGTTAAGATTACATGTGAAAGACGGAGTGAGCGATCACAGCCTGTTTACCATCTGTCACTGAATCAAAACACACTTAGTTAGCATCGCTCTGACATTTTAAAGGTTTATACAGTTTTTTTGTCGCTCTGCCACAAAGAAGTTATGTGACTGTTTTTACACAGTCAACAGGTTTTATTCTTGTAAATGTTTCTGAGCCTTTCAAATCCCATCCATAACATACCAGTTGTGTTAACCTTGTTACTGTATCAGCCTTTATATTTCACTAGAGTAGACTCTTCCATAGTCTTATCTAATCAGTGTATGCTAGGCTTGTGAGAACTTACACTTTGTATAATGTCAAATTTGTAAAGAAGCAGAAAATTTACTTTTAAACCTCTCATAGCTTAACACATGCAACATTTTAGAAATAAAAAATGAAGGGCACTATTAATAATAATAATAATAAATTTTATTTGTAATGCACTTTACATTTGGACAATCTCAAAGTGCTACAGAGCATCTAAAAAAATCAAAGTAATTCAATATAAAAAGAAAACAGAACAACATAAGCCTATAAAAAAAAAACGTTCATTGAAAAGCTTTTATAAAAAGAAATGTTTTTAGGTTGCGTTTAAAAGCATCAGTAGTCTGTGGGGCCCTCAGGTAGTCCGGGAGGGTACTCCACAGCCTCGGAGCAGCCGATGAAAAGGCCCTATCACCCATGCTGCAAAGTTTTGTTCTGGGAATTTGGAGGATGTTTGAGTTTGCAGAACGAAGAGTGCGTGCAGAGTGTGAAAAGGTCGGGTGGGTGAGAAGTTCCTGCAGGTAGAGGGGGGCATGTCCGTGAATACACTGATGGGTGAGGAGGGAAACTTTATACTCAATTCTAAGTTTGACAGGGAGCCAGTGAAGAGATTTCAGGATGGGGGTGATGTGTTCATGCTTGCGCACCCTCATCAGGATTCTGGCAGCGCTATTTTGGATGTATTGAAGTCTCTGGATGCTTTTGCCAGAGATCCCGATGAGGAGTGCATTACAGTAGTCCAGCCTGGAAGAAACAAAGGCATGGACGAGCTTCTCTGCATCCTCCAGGCTGAGTGTTGGGCGGAGTTTGGCAATGTTCTTGAGATGGAAAAATGAGGTCTTGCATAGGTGTTTAATGTGGGTGTCAAAGGTGAGATGAGGATCCATTTTGACACCCAAATTACTGACCGATGTGGAAAGGGAGATATTTTGGCCGGAAAAAGTGATGCTGGTGATGGTTGAAGTGCGAAGTTGATGTGGTGTACCAATTAAGATGGCATCAGTTTTAGAGCAATTTAACTGAAGGAAATTGAGCTTCATCCACATCTCTATCTCCTCCAGGCAGGTGGTCAGTGTGGATGTTGGTAGGGGAGCAGAGAAAGTGGAGGTTGTACTTAAATACAGCTGTGTATCATCAGCATAACAATGGAATGATATACCATGTCTACTAATGATTTTACCGAGGGGGAGCATGTAAATGGAGAAAAGTGTATTATTTGCATTCACAGTTGCTTCTTAGGTTTGCAGTCTTAGGACGTTCTTACTCCTGAAAGTCCGCACCAAGGTATTTGTTAGGTTCAGTAACTTTTGTTTTTACACACCATCAGACCTTCCCTGATGGTGTGATTAATGTCGTTATGACAACAAGCTTTTACTGCTAGCTTTTACTGGCCAGTTAGTCATTGACAGACAACCATTCATTCCCAGATTAATTCACAAGGGACACTTTAGATTTGCCAGTTGACCTATACATGCATGTGTTTGGACGGTGGGAGGAAGCCGGAGTACCCGGAGAGAACCCTAGGTAACGCAGGAAAGACATGCAGACTCCTCACAGACAGGCCAGAGTTGGCCGCGGATGTTTGAGTCGGCCGGGTTTTTCGAACTCATGACCCACTTGCTGTGGCAGAAGCACTAACCACTCTTAAGGTTTAGGAAACGGTCGGCTTTGTAGTAGGAATCTGTAGGATCCAGTGTACTGACCTATTTTCTCTATTAAATACATTGTGTGGTAAAGCGGCTCACTCATAATCTCTTGTGATCTGTCCTCGTCCCGGGGCACAAAGGTTCCATTGGAGGTTTGTGTCCAGCTGAGGGGACTGTGTCAGTGAGATAGACAAGATTCTACTGATATCATGTCTAAGAACCATCAGAATGAGAGTGATAATATATGTTTTTTGGCTAAAAGTTAGGTGGTTTTTACTTTTTTACAAAAAAAATTATGCTTTTTGCACTTTACTTGTTTGTAAGATGCCACCACAAGTGCATTTCCTCATTGTGGGATCAATAAGGTCCGATCTTATCATCCCAAACCCTCTCTCACATCGTTTCAGGTTTGTAGAGTGTTGTATTGAACTCCCTTTTAACCTCGGAGGGCTCCCATCAAAGTTCGTCCTCAAGTAGTTTGTCTAAACTGAAGTGTTTGTCCTGATCCAGGGTCAGATCCAGGTTTAATCCACACACAAGGGTTTATTTATTAGACCATTTACTGAACTGCTTCAACCAATCACTACTTCAGTTTGCTTCTCCTCACACCACAGCAGTGTTTGTGTCTTTTACAGAAAAGTCTGCAGTTTACTGAAACAAGCGTTAGATCAGCGAGAATTACTAGGGAATGGATATTGTTATTTTGCAATCTTGACGCAATTACACAAGGCAACAAAATGCAGTTCAGCATCCAACTAGAAGGTTATTTTAGTATACGGTATGTACAAGATCTTTTTTTCTGGTTTATTTCTAAATTAGACATGGATTAGTTTATTCCTGGGTTAGTTGTAATTTAGTAGGCCCAGGTAAAATACTTTCTTTGGTCTAGTCCAGTTGGGTGCACGTGGCAGAGTGGTTAGCACTCCTGCCTCACAGCAAGAAGGTCGTGAGTTCAAAACCCGGCCGACCCAAACATTCTCGGCCGACTCCGGTCTTTCTGTGAGGAGTCTGCATGTCCTCCACGTGTTACCGTGGGTTCTCTCCGGGTACTCCAGCTTCCTCCCACCGTCCAAAGACATGCATGTATAGGTTAATTGGCAACTCTAAAGTGTCCCTAGTGAATGAATGTGAGAGTGAATGGTTGTTTGTCACTGTCAGTCTAAATGTCAGCCCTGCGACTAACTGGCCACTGTCCAGGGTGTACCACGCCTCAGGCCCAAAGCTGCTGGGATAGGCTCCAGTCACCCGCGACCCCTAACGGGACAAAGCGGTAGAAAATGAATGAATGAATGAATGAATGGTCTAGTCCTAGGCTTGATGTTTATTTAGTGCAACTATTCCTTTAGTTAGTCCTGGTTTAGTCCCATGTAAGTCCTGGGTTAGTCTTGGTTTTATGGTTTTATTGTTGTCGCTTGGGTTTAGTACAGACTCCAGTCTTAACTCCTTGTGTTTGGTTTAGATTTATTCCTCTTAGTCCTGGGTTTATCGAAAGTTAGACCATACTATTGCTTTGATTTATCTGGATTTAGTCTTGATTAATCAGAATTCAGTCATGGTTTCAGCCTACATGAGTATCCATCTACGTGCTTAGTTTTATTTTCACTTTTTTAAAATTCAGAATTCAAAATAATGAACATGATAGTAGAACATAAAATATTTCTTCCATATTCACTTTTAGTTTAGGTTTGGTCCCAGCTTAGTGCTTTGTTTATATATGATTTGACTCTGATTTACTACTAGTCTTGCCCTGGATTTGTCCTCGTTTAGTTACAGTTTTTCCCTTAATTAGACTTGCACAGCCCTAACTCCTGATAATTGTCTTACAGTTTAGTTTGTTTTAGTCTTGGTTTCATTCTAAGTTACAACCCTTTCATTTAGTTTAGTCTTGATTTAGTCCTGATTTAGACTTGGTACGTCCTTGATTTAGTCCTTGGTTTAATCCTGTTATTTCCATTATTTCTATAAATGAAGAATTCCCTTTAATTCTCATGTTTTTATTTTCCATACAAACCTGTAAGCCCATAAACATCTTGAATCTTAAATTCTTGTTTGTTGCAGTGATGTTTGTCTAAACCCTGTTGTGTCTGTGCCGTTCTGCAGAGTCCAGTCTGGGGTTAATGGCCAATCAATACCTGGATATTACCTGGTCTTGCTTTTGGACCAAAACTGTGGATTTAATGGGATTTGTAAACACTGGCTCATTTTTCCTGTCACATCGCTGCTGTAATTGAAAACATTCCGGTCCTATCTGTTGTTTTGGCGTGACACATCAAAACAGATGATTCAGTTCAGAAATGCTCACCTCGCTCTGTTTTTTAAGCTCAGAGACAGCGGGTCATGTGGGTCCTGTGTTTTCTGGATCTGTTGTTTGGCATGTTACGTTAGATTTCAGTCATGTGTCTTCATTTCAATTTAGGTTTGGTCCTGGTTTAGTCATAGTTTAGTTGAGTCAAAGTCCTGTTTATGTACTAGATTTTGCCTTGGGTTTTTGTCTTGAATCCACACCAGCATTGTTCGGTTTGCTTTAATCAAACTGTAGTTCTTTATTCTTTCAGTATTCGTTTTCCTTGTTTCCCTCTGTTCACTCTTCTTTATGTGTTTAATTGGCTTCGACTTTCTGAATTTGGTCCAAAAGTCCAAACTATCGGCAAACGCGCTTTTAAATTTAAAACAGACCGGACTGAGACCACTTCTTTTTGCCAAACCAAAGAGCAGCTGTTTGGTCCAAACGCTTTCACACCTAAAGATTTGAACCAAACGGGGACAGTCTTAAAGTCCGGACCAGACAGTGCAGGTGTGAAAGCGCCCTAAGACAATGTTGTAACCTGAGCCCCTAATACAATCTATCAGACTGTTAGGTGTAAAAACTAACATAGGTTTCATCTGTATGACTCTGTTTCTGGTTTCATCTGTATGACTCTGACTCTGAACTGTTTGGGCCGGTCTGATGCTGCAGAAACTGTAAACGTCACATGAGAGCGACAACAGATGTGTTGCTATATGAGATATAAACCAAATTTAAGAAGACTTTTAGAAACTTGGATGTGTTGCGGTTAACTGCTATAATGAATTACAAAAATCCTGGTGTGTAGTGTTGAGAGAGGCTAGAGGTACAGCTGTAAACGTCTGCAGTAAACGTTAGACTGTCTCTTGTTTGCTTTATTCCCAACTTTCTGAACCTTCAGAATTTTCCTATAATATAGAGGATGGAGATAATGGAGAACTACAGTAGACTTTTCTCCTAAATTCTTCATAGTCTGCCTACACTGTTACTGGATTTGACGAGGGTTCTGCCAAATCAAAAGGTCTTCAAGGTATAAATGTGATGGAAATGCAGTGAAAGAATGATTACTCTGTTTAACTTTACAGTAGCTACGTCAGCAATGAGGAGGAAATACGATATTACAGGCCTAAACTAGGTCATAAATTATCATAGATTATGGACTTAACTAAAGTCTATTTAAAGTAAGTACTAAACCAGAATTAAACCAGTTCTAAACCAAAGCTAAACCCAAGAATCAACCCAGGACAAAAGCCAATGTCTCAAATTCTCCTAAATTCCATCCTGAACCAGGACTAAACACAATCCAGTTCTACACCCAGTCCTGAAGCTCTTGATTCTTAGACTTGTCCTTGCTTTTGATAGGTCGTTTTATTTAAATGTGATTGAAGCAAGTATAACTACACATTCACTGCGTCAGCAGTTTCACATTAAAAACTGTCCACATTAATCCTGACAGAAACTTCCTGTTGAGCCATCAGCGTCCATCATCCTGCCTTTATCCTACCTTTAGGACCCGACTAGGTTTAGGTGAGTGATCCTACAGTCCTTCTGCCTCGGGACAAAGAGGAAACACTCACAGAGAGGCTGTCCCATCAAGGTTTTAAATGGAAATAGAGAATACTGTTGCGCACTTATTCACCACAACAGATAGATGTTGACAGGTTAATGTAGGAGGATAGTATGGGAAAGAAATGACAGGACTAAAACTTAACCAGTAATAAACTAAAGCTATTCTTAAATCAGGGCAAAACTAAAACATAAACCAGGACTAAACTAGTATTTCAGGTATTTAATGCAGGAATAAACAGGCAAGGCAAGCCAAGGCAATTTTATTTATATAGCACAATTCATACACTGGGTAACTCAAAGTGCTTTACAGGAATAAAAGACAATTTACAAGATTTATATTAAGAAACATAAGAAAAAATTAAAAACATTTTAAAAAGAAGAGTGCAGATAAAAGAAAAAGCAAACACTTTAGGTTGTAGTGTAGGCGGAGCGGAAGGTTTTTAACCTCCCCTTGAACATTGTTAAAGTTGAAGCTTGTTTTACTTCATCTGGGAGGCTGTTCCAGGTTTTTGCTGCATGAAACTTAAACGCTGCTTCACCAGGTTTAGTTCTAACTCTGGGCACAAGCAGAAGGCCTGTCCCAGATGTTCTCAGAGTCCGAGGAGGTTCATAAGCAACTAGCATGTCAGAGATGTATTCTGGTGCTAAACCATTTAGAGACTTGTAAACCAGCAGTGCTGTTTTAAAGTCTATTCTCTGAGCAACAGGAAGCCAGTGCAGAGATTTTAAAACTGGCGTGATGTGGTTGTACTTCCTGGTTTTGGTTAGAACCCGAGCAGCCGCGTTCTGAATAAGCTGCAGCTGTCTTAACCCTCGTTTTGAGAGACCAGTGAGCAGGCCGTTACAGTAATCTAACCTGCTGGAGATAAAAGCATGGATAAGTTTCTCCAAGTCTGGCTGAGACATCATCCCTTTGACTCTGGAAATGTTTTTAAGGTGATAAAATGCAGATGATGTAATTGACTTAATGTGACTGTGGAAATTCAAGTCTGAGTCCATGATGATTCCTAGATTTCTAACCTGATTTTTACATTTTAGAGAAAGAGACGCGAGGTGGCTGCTGACACTTTCTCTTTGTTTCTGTGGCCCAAAGATGATTAATTCAGTCTTGTTTCTGTTCAGTTGGAGAAAATTATTTTGCATCCACACATCAATCTGTTCGATGCAGTGACACAGTGAATGGATTGGTCCATTTTCACCTGCTGTGAGTGAAATGTAAATCTGAGTGTCATCTGCATAATTATGGTAGGATACGCCACAGCTGCGTATTAACTGGCCTAAAGGAAGCATGTAGAGATTGAATAATAGAGGTCCCAAGATAGACCCCTGTGGAACCCCACGTCAGGGCCATTTGGTCTGATACACAGTTTCCAACCAAAACAATGTACTTCTTGTCTTCAAGATAGGACTGAAACCATTTAAGGGCAGTTCCAGTGATACCTATCCATTCCTCTAATCTTTGTGTCAGGATTTCATGGTCCACTGTATCAAACGCAGCACTCAAGTCCAACAGAACTAAGACAGAGACTTTGCCCGTGTCAGTGTTCAGACGGATGTCATTTGTGACTTTGATAAGTGCAGTCTCAGTGCTGTGTTGGGGCCTGAATCCTGACTGAAAAGGATCAAAACAGTTGTTAAGTAATAGAAAGTCATTAAGTTGCTGATATACAACTTTTTCGATGACTTTCCCTAAAAATGGCAGGTTTGATATGGGCCGATAGTTGTTGAGCACTGTAGCATCAAGACTGCTCTTCTTTAGGAGAGGCTTAATGACAGCAGTTTTTAAGGCCCTTGGAAATGTTCCAGACTGTAAGGAACTATTGACTATATCAGTGAGTTGTGGTAACAAACTGCTTAGTACTGATTTTAGAAATCTAGTGGGTAAAACATCGAGGCAGCAGGTGGATGAACTCAGGCTGGAGACAGTTTTTTCAATTGTTCTGTTATTAATGGGTGTAAAATGTGTTAAACCAGCCAAGTGTCTCCTAGGTGGCTGCAGTGTTGTTTTATGCCCTTTGGACTGTATCGCATGTTTAATGCCTTGAACCTTGTCGTTGAAAAACAATGCAAACTCATTGCATTTAGTGGTGGAAACTAATTCTGGAGGAAATGGAGCTGGAGGGTTTGTTAATCTGTTCACTGTAGCAAACAGGACACGCAGGTTGTTACTATTGTTGTTAATGATCTCTGAGAAGAATATTTCTCTTTCTTTTTGCAAAGTTTGATTGAAAACATGCAAATTTTCTTTGTATACCTTATAATGAATTAAGAGTTTCGATTTACGCCATTTTCTTTCGGCTTTTCGGCATTCCCTTTTCTGTGCCCTGACAGAGTGAGCATTGCTCCATGAAGCCTTCTGCCTCGTCCTGATCACTTTAATCTTAACAGGAGCAATGGTGTCCATAACATTTAAAACACCTGAAGTATAACAATTCAACAAATCATCAACTTGACCTGATGAGGCATTTTCAAACCTGATTGCCTCCATAAACTGTGTCCTGGTGTTATCGTTAATGTATCTCTTTTTTACAACAGTAGGCCCAACAGCAACTTTTGGAATTATGGACAGATGAAAAAAACAGGAGTAAACAAGGGCTAAACCAGGATTAAGACAGGTCTTGACCAGGTCAAAATTAGGGATAAACCTATGACACCTGGACTAAATCACGAATAAAGGCGAAACTAAGCCAGAACTAAACTTTTCTATAAAAACCAGGGGAAAAAACTAGGTTTTAACTACTTTCAACTTTAAACTATTACTGAACAAAAAACAAACTATAACAGTTCAAATATAGGGCTAAACAATAACCTAACCCAGGACTAAACCAGAATTAACTACACAACTTAATCCAAGTCTGAACCAAGAGTAAATTGGGACTAAAAGTTTAAATAAACAGGTAGAAAAACAAGAACAAATCATAGCTAAACCCAGGTGAAACATGGACCAAATTTAACAGAACAAAATACACACGTGGACAAAATTGTTGGTACCCTTCGGTCAATGAAAGCAAAACTCACAATGGTCACAGAAAAAACTTTATTCTGACAAAAGTAATAATAAATTAAAATTCTATGAATGTTAACCAATGAAAGTCAGACATTGCTTTTCAACCATGCTTCAACAGAATTATTTAAAAAAATAAACTCATGGAACAGGCCTGGACAAAATTGATGGTACCCCTAGAAAAGACTGTAAATAATGTGACCAAATGGACATGTTATTCAAGGTGTGTGCACTAATTATCATCACAGGTGTGTACAATCTTGTAATCAGTCAGTGGGCCTATTTATAGGGCTTCAGGTATACACTGTGTTGTCTGGTGACATGGTGTGTACCACACTCAACATGGACCAGAGGAAGCGAAGGAAAGAGTTGTCGCAGGAGAATAGAAAGAAAATTATAGACAAGCATGATAAAGGTAAAGGCTATAAGACCATCTCCAAGCAGCTAGATGTTCCTGTGACTACAGTTGCACATATTATTCAGAAATTTAAGATCCATGGGACTGTAGCCAACCTCCCTGGACGTGGCCGCAGGAGGAAAATTGATGACAAATCAAAGAGACGGATAATCCGAATGGTAACAAAAGAGCCCAGAAAGACTTCTAAAGAGATCCAAGGTGAACTCCATGCTCAAGGAACATCAGTGTCAGATCGCACCATCTGTCGTTGTTTGAGCCAAAGTGGACTACATGGGAGACGACCAAGGAGGACACCATTGTTGAAAACAAATCATAAAAAAGCTAGACTGGAATATGCCAAACTACATGTTGACAAGCCACAAAGCTTCTGGGAGAATGTCCTATGGACACATGAGACAAAAATGGAACTTTTTGCCAAGGCACATCAGTTCTATGTTCACAGACGGAAAAATTAAGCATATCAAGAAAAGAACACTGTCCCTACTCTCAAACATGGAGGAGGCTCTGTTATGTTCTAGGGCTGCTTTGCTGCATCTGGCACAGGGTGTCTTGAATCTGTGCAGGGTACAATGAAATCTGAAGACTATCAAGGGATTCTAGAGAGAAATGTGCTGGCCAGTGTCAGACAGCTTGGTCTCAGTCGCAGGTCATGGGTCTTGCAACAGGACAATGACCCAAAACACAGCTAAAAACACCCAAGAATGGTTAAGAGGAAAACATTGGACTATTCTAAAGTGGCCTTCTATGAGCCCTGACCTCAATCCTATTGAGCATCTTTGGAAGGAGCTGAAACATGCCGTCTGGAAAAGACACCCTTCAAACCGGAAATAACTGGAGCAGTTTGCTCATGAGGAGTGGGCCAAAATACCTGCTGAGAGGTGCAGAAGTCTCATTGACAGTTACAGGAGTCGTCTGATTGCAGTGATAGCCTCAAAAGGTTTTGCAACAAAATATTAAGTTAGGGGTACCAACAATTTTGTCTAGGCCCTGTTCCATGAGTTTATTTTTTTAAATAATTCCGTTGAAGCATGGTTGAAAAGCAATGTCTGACTTTCATTGGTTAACATTCATAGAATTTTTATTAGGCCCGAGCCGGTGATGACCGGGAGGGCCTATTGTTTTTGCTCGGATTTTTATTTTTTTTTTTTTTTTTTTTATTCTTTTTTTTTTTTTTTTATTTTTCTTCCGACCCAATGATCCTAAATTTGACCCAGTGAACATGCACGAAAAGTCATTTTATTGGTCCCAGACTTCAAGCTCGGCGAAAAATTTATGTATTTGAAGTCACAAAAAAATACGAAAAATGACTCAGTGGCGACCCTACAAAATCAAAATACATTGGGCCTATGGAAAGTGAAAGTAACTTTTTTCCAACGTAGAAAAATGAAACTTGATATATCCATAGGACACCTCAGGGCAAATAGAAAAGTCAATGACAGTCACACCCTAAACTTAACAGGAAGCATGCGCCACTAAAATCGCACTTTGCGCAGAAAGATGCAAATCATTGTGTTTTAATCTAAATGGCCCAAAATTTGGTGAGTATCATCTAAACACGTGTGCCAACCAAAGTTGTGACTTTGTTGTTGATATCTTATCGGGTATGGGTGTGGCAAGCCTGTAACGAGGTGGCCATTTTTGTGAAAATAAAACGTCTCTTAACTCTGAAACGCCTTCTCGGATCGAGTTGGACCCAAAAAGGCGTTTGTGCACATTCATGACCTGAACAAAAAATATGTAAATAAAAGGGTTATCTTTAGAAATGGCTCTCCAGCGCCCCTACAAACTTATAATGGACCCAAGAATTTAGTTTGTCATAGAGACATAAAATTTTGTACACACATCTCTTATGTCATGACGAGCATAAAAGCCAATGACAACCACCCCTATCTATAAATGTGTTGCCATAGCAACGTCCCAAAAATGTGAAAAAGTCAATGGGAAGTGAAATTTTTAGTTTGTTGTAGGCAAATAAAACTTGGTACACACATCCACCATGGGCTTATGAACAAAAAGCCAATGGGGACCATACCCTATCACACACAGGAAGGCGGCCATTTTGAATTGAAAATGTGAACCGACTTAAAATACACCTCTTTTTTAAAAGTACACAGAAAAAGCTGCTTCATTCCACAGACACCAAACTTGGGCAAAATGAGCTAAACACATGTATGTAAAAGAGACAAGTGTTTTTCTAGACTTTTGCTCGAGTTATATTTTTTATTATAATTCGGTATATATTTTTTATTATAATTTTTCTGCAAAATGATCCTCAATTTAACCCAGTAAACGAACAACTAAAAGTCATTTTTATTGGTCCCAGACTTCAAGTCCGGCAAAAAATTTATGTATTTGAAGTCCCCGAAAAAAATACGAAAAATGACTCAGTGGCGACCCTAGAAAAGTCAAAATACATTGGGCCTATGGAAAGTGAAAGTAACTTTTTTCCAACGTAGAAAAATGAAACTTGGTATATCCATAGGACACCTCAGGGCAAACAGAAAAGTCAATGACAGTCACACCCTAAACTTAACAGGAAGTCCGCCATGTGGGGTGAAATGCGTGCCACTAAATTCGCACTTTGCGCAGAAAGATGCAAATCATTGTGTTTTAATCTAAATGGCCCCAAATTTGGTGAGTATCATCTAGACACATGTGCCAACCAAAGTTGTGACTTTGTTGTTGATATCTTATCGGGTATGGGTGTGGCAAGCCTGTAACGAGGTGGCCATTTTTGTGAAAATAAAACGTCTCTTAACTCTCAAACGGCTTCTCGGATCGAGTTGGACCCAAAAGGCGTTTGTGCACATTCATGACCTGAACACAAAAATATGTAAATAAAAGGGTTATCTTTAGAAATGGCTCTCCAGCCCCCTACAAACTTATAATGGGACCCAAGAATTTAGTTTGTCATAGAGACATAAAATTTGGTACACACATCTCTTATGTCATGACGAGCATAAAGCCAATGACAACCACCCCTATCTATAAATGTGTTGCCATAGCAACGCCCCAAATATTTGGAAAAAGTCAATGGGAAGTGAAAATTTTAGTTTGTCGTAGGCAAATGAAACTTGGTACACACATCCACCATGGGCTTATGAACAAAAAGCCAATGGGGACCATACCCTATCACACACAGGAAGCGGCCATTTTGAATTGAAAATGTGAACCGACTTAAAATACACCTCTTTTTAAAAGTACACAGAAAAAGCTGCTTCATTCCACAGACACCAAACTTGGGCAAAATGAGCTAAACACATGTATGTAAAAGAGACAAGTGTTTTTCTAGACTTTTTGCTCGAGTTATATTTTTATTATAATTCGGTATATTTTTTTATTATAATTTTTCTGCAAAATGATCCTCAATTTAACCCAGTAAACGAACAACTAAAAGTCATTTTTATTGGTCCCAGACTTCAAGTCCGGCAAAAAATTTATGTATTTGAAGTCAAAAAAAATATGAAAAATGACTCAGTGGCGACCCTACAAAAGTCAAAATACATTGGGCCTATGGAAAGTGAAAGTAACTTTTTCCAACGTAGAAAAATGAAACTTGGTACATCCATAGGACACCTCAGGGCGAACAGAAAAATGTATTACAGCCATATCGTAAACTCAACAGGAAATCTACTATGTTGGGTGTATGCGTGACCACCTAAATTGCACCCCTTGTGTCTAAAGGCTTTTCATCTAAACAGCTCCAAATTTGGTGAGTATCATCTAGACACATGTGCAAAAAAAAGTTATCAATTTGTTTTTTGATAGATTTGTGGCTGTGGTCGTAATGAGTCTGTGAAGAGGCAACTATTGGGAAATAAATGCCATTTCCCAATTGCCAGGATCCTTCTCAACAGAAAATGTTGGGTGGAATACATGACCACCTAAATCGTACACTTTGTGCTAAAGGGTTTTCATCTAAACAGCTCCAAATTTGCTTTAAAGCACGACATGCAATCCTCCGAATATATGTGTCCCCGCAGTCTCAAGGGAGGCGAGGGCCTTTATCGCCGCTTGCGGCTTTAATTTATTATTACTTTTGTCAGAATAAAGTTTTTTCTGTGACCATTGTGAGTTTTTCTTTCATTGACCGAAGGGTACCAACAATTTTGTCCACATGTGTAAACCCCTAGAAAAACCAGGACTAAACACATGGACTAGATACAGATCAGAACCAAAACCAGGACTGAACCATAAACATAACAACAAAGTAAATACCCTGAACAAGACTAAATCAGGACTACAGCCATACTCTTGATCTGAGTTTTAAACAAGGATAAAACCAGGACAAGACCCAGAACAAACAATAAAAATGGACTAAACCAAACTTTAGACTAGATTGCTAAACACATGCATTATACCTTGACTGAACCAGGACTGAACCAAGATTACACCAGTACTAAATCCAGAATAAACCTGGAACAAACCACGCCTCAATTGGGGTTAAACTAGGATTAAACTATAATAATAATAATAATAATAATAATAATAATAATAATGGATAACTTTACAGAGTCCATTATTCATTCACTCCACAGTCACACACTGGAGGCGGAGACGTGGCAGCCATTTTGCGCCTACGGACTCACCAACCTCCAAACCTTCTCACACATTCATACACCAGAGCTGTGGCACTGGAGGCAAGATGGGTTAAGAGTCTTGCCCAAGGACAAAACGACAGCATGAACTGTGGTCAGAGTGGGAATCAAACCACCAACCTTCCAGTTAAGGGACAACTGATCTACCACTGAGCCATGACTAAACTCTGACCCTGTCTTTTAGACGAGATCCCCCACACTTTTTTATTTTATTTGTTTATTTATTTATTTTTTTTAATGAGGCCCCAGGATTAAATCATGACGAAACCAGGCCTATGCCAAAACTAAACCAGGTCTAAATTCTGAGTAATCCAGCCCTAAACCCAGTGGTCTCAGTCTTGCTAACAGACGGTGGGCAGTGCAGTTCCTTTCTCGTCGTCTGACTGCTGTGTGTCTGATGAATGGACTGTAGACAGCACAACAAAAGCAGCCACTCCATCAAATCCACCAGAGCAGAGCCAATACCCGCCCCTCCAGACCCAAAACGCTGGTCCTGGATCAGTTTACACACAGTCTGTTACTGAACTGCAGCACTAGAGACAGAGTGGTGTCTCTCTGGGCTCAGTAATACACAGGGGAGTACTCCCTGCTCTGTTTATTTACAACTGACTGAAAATGGACTGATAACATGTTTTTATACACCAGCTTTGAGATAGGTCATAGACTGCTGGAAAACTCTGGTAATCTGTATGTTATTTATTATCATTTATAGTTTACAAACCGTGAATAAGACAGGGCTAAAACAATACCAATTTAAGACTTGTTCCACTCTTAAATTAGCGTTTAATCTGGACAAAAACGACAATAAACCTGGTGATAATAAAACCAGGACTAAACTAATACTAAGCAGCACTAATCCAGACATTAACAATGCATAAACAAGTTCTATACCAGAATGTAACTCGGAGACTATAAACAAAAATACATTCAAGTGTATGTAATGGAAAACCCTTGATGTGTATCTCATCAGAATTTGTCATTGATGGAGTTTCTCATTTGTAGCCTTTGAAAGTCGGGATGAAATTAAATATGTTTTAAAATGGATTAAAATGGAATTGAACAAAACACTGACTACTCTCACTAATGTAACATTGACAGTAGGTTTAATTTAATTTCTCTTCCTAAAATATTTATATTTCATGTTTATTTTTTTTATTTTTGAAAAAACAGCAATTTTTTTGAACACACCCCTTTCAACTAATTGCCCAATTGCACAGCCTTAAGAGCGTGCATATCATGAATGTTGGGTCTTGTTTGTTTTCTGAGAATCTACTGCACCTACTGGGAACTTGTCTGCCACTTAGCAATAAAAACCTGGATTATTCTGGTTAGTCACATTGTACTGCTATTATTTTTGAACAATACTGTAAACTGAAGAAAACCCAATAAATCCCGGGAAACACCACTAGGAACGCTTTTACCCCTTTCCCTTCTTTCTTTGCATCTGTAAAATCCCATCTCTGTTACAATGTATATTTGAGGTGTGTTTTTACAGCTGCATCCCACTGCTCACTCAGACCGTGAGGTGGTCTCGCTCTTGTAGCCTCCACGCCTGGATAAACCCCATCAAAACCGCATTAGCCCCCTCCTCCTTCCCCTGAAGCCCCCCCAGAGTTGCCCCCTGGTTGTGTAACAGTATCAGTTAGCGATGCACCGAAATGAAAATTCTGGGCCGAAACCGATACCGAAAATTTAGGATGCACTTGGCCAAAACCGAAACCGATACCGAAAATGTAGGATGCACTTGGCCGAAACTGAAGCCGAAAATGGCTCTTTTTTTTACTTTAATATATATTTTAATTTTTAATGGATCTGAAATGAAAAATCACAAACCAATAAAATAATCAACTTTTATTAACACGAACAGTTACATAACAAAACCTAAAATATTTTTAACAATAAATAAATAATATTATTTTTTAAGTTTTCTTCCAATAAACAAAATAAATAGTTTAACTTTTGTAGTTTAATTTCTGTGCAAAACAATGCAAAACAACTGTGCAAAAACAGCAATAGAACTTAATCCAAACTCAAACTGTAAACAACATTTAAGCCTATGTAGCCTTAGAAAACACTGTTGTGCAGTGCTACATAATTTTAATGTAACTATATACACAGAAGACATTTGACTGCTGTTTATTTAAGGAAACGTGGCAGGTTTATCTTTAAGAACAAAAGTTGCTCAGCTTTTTGACAAGAAAGACGGTTCCTCTTCTCATTAAGAACATGAGATGCTGCACTGAATAGTCTCTCACTGTCTGTGCTGGTGCTTGGGGCAGATAAATACCTGCGTGCAATCCGTGCAAGCAATGGAAAGCGGTCTTTGTTTGCGCGCCAGTAGTCCAGAGGATTGTCGCTTCTGGCAATGGGTTGTTCAGCTAGATACGTCTCTATTTGTTGTGCGGCTGCGCTTGTTTCAACACCGCTACGAGTTGGGGTGCTTTCCTGTAAAATTTCGTCAAACATCTCAGAAAGTGAGGGAGTGTACGTCTCCTCACTTGTACGTAACCGTTTCTCGGGCACCGTTTGCGATGCGCTCCCCGTCGAGTCTCTTCCTTCACCAGATGTTTCAATCTCCGTCAGCTCTTTTTGTGTCATTTCACGCTTTTCGCTGCTTTTTCTATTCGTCGAAGTAATGTTCTTTAAAGCGCGGGTCTAGTATAGTTGCAATACAGTAGAGAGGGTTGGACTCGGTGTCTTTAAAGCGCTTGTTAACAGCCTCCAAAAGAGTCTTTTTGGCTGTTTTTACACCGTGATCTGTTTCCACCTCTTTTCCCAGCAGACGCTTCAGTGCTGCTATCAAAGGAATAACCTCTGCAGCCGAGGCTTTAGCCGAGCTTATTTCCTTGGTCATCTCTTCGAATGGGGCGAGAAGAGACACTATGTTTTCCATTAGCATCCACTGGTGTGCACTCAAAGTAGCGGGCAGATCGTAATCTGTCATATAGGCAGCTATGACCCGCTTCTGCTCAAGTAGACTTTGCAACATGTAGTACGTACTGTTCCAGCGAGTAGCTACATCTTGCTGGAGACGTTTGGGTGGCATCCCAAACTGTTTTTGCAAATCTTGCAGTCGGGAATAAGCAAGCGGAGAATGTTTAAAGTGTCCCACAATCTTTCTCCCGATTGCTGTTATTTCAGAAATGCTGCGCTGACTCAGCACTCCTTCATTCACAGCCAACTGAAGCGTGTGTGCCGGTGGTATGCTGTTCAGTCCACTGTCCTCCATAGCCTTTAACATGTTCCGTGCATTATCTCGGACAATCACATGCACATTAGATTTCTCAATGTGCCAAGTGTCAAACATTGTAGACAACGCATCAGATATCGCTGCGTGTGTGACCCAAAACTCCGTGAGTGAAGCAAAATGTTTTGCCGTTCAAAATCAGAGTCAATCCACTGCGCTGTTAAGCTAAGCATGCTAGTTGGGCTAACGTCTGAGCTCCAAATGTCTGTGGTAAAACTTAGAGATTGTCTGTCTGTGGCCATGAGCTCATGAACGTGTTTTGCAACTCGGTCATACATTGCAGGTAGACTTGTTTCGGCAAAATAGCGCCTGCTTGGCAGTGTATAACGTGGCTCAATATGTTGTATGAGCCTACGAAATCCAATGTCCTCCACCACAGAAAGCGGCTGGTCATCTAAGGCAATGAATTCCATCACTTTCTCAGTAATGCCACGTGCTTTGACACTATCATCCTCAAATTTCTTAGTCTTTTCAAAGAGTGTGGCCACAGTGGGTGTTTGTGATGTAGTTGGGGTACTTTTAACCAATGTTGTTTTGCGGTACTCCTCATGTTCAATTGGATGTCGTGTTTTCAGGTGGTGTATCAAACCTGTTGTCGAAAAGTTCTTTGGCACCGTACCCCCTCTTGAGACTTTTGCAGAACAAACGTTACAAATTGCAAATTTGTTGTCCTCATCTGAAACTTTAAAGTATTTCCATACCGCTGACATTCTTTATCTTTGCAGACGCGTGCAAACTGCTCGACCGTGAGTGAAAACTGCTTGAGCACGGAGGGGAGGGGTGGGTGACGAGTGATGACAGCTCGACCGTGAGTGAAACCCAAGCGCTTGCGTGCGGATTGAGGCGCGGTTGACATTAATTTTCGGTTGACATTTTCGGCAGGCTTTTTTATTTCGGCCCGAAACCGATAATGCCATTTTCGGCGACCGAAATTTCGGTGCACCCCTAGTATCAGTGCAGTCCATGTGGGTCTGTGGCAAGTGGTGGAGTGAAAGAACAACTGTGATGAATAACTCCTGCTGCTGATGGTCATGATTATAATTAATAATTTACACAAGACTAAGCAAGTCTTAGTCAAGAAACGAACCAGGAATGTAATTGGATTAATGCAGGACTAAGTCTGGGTTGAGTCAAGAAGCAGAATCAGAGCTAAACTTTAAACATTAACAAAAACTTGTGAACTGATAAACTGACAGGTGAAAGGTAAACTCACAATTATCAGTCTGCCACAATGTTTATCATTTTGCAAGAACCTTTATCTGTTCACATCAACCATAAATTTCTGTTAATTCTAGTCAGAGTCCATGTGTTTAATGTAACTAACAGCTTCAGCTTTAGAAAAATTACCTCAAAAAACAGACAACAAAACACCGCTGCTACTTTGTTTTATTTAAATTATTAATTATTAATTACAAAATTAAATATTTTAGGATGATGTTCACTGAGGCTAGTATCAAAATGTAGTGAGCGTTGTATATTGTCATTCCAGCATCAGTTCTTTAAAGCTTCCATGTGTAACAAAAATACACAGTTGAAGCGAACTGAAAAATGCAGACTAAATATCAGTCACAAACTTTAATCGGAAAAGTTTATCAATTCACATGCAGTTTAATGGTATCTCCTTTTAGTTTTGTTACTTCACCCCTCATACACCAGGACTAACTCGGGACTAAACCAGAACCAAATTTAAATCCTGCACGTATGCAACCATTGTATATATCCTGCACTTGCTGCTATTGCACTTCTGGTTAGACCTAAACTGCATTTCGTTGCCTTGTACCTGTACTTGTGTAATGACAATAAAGTTGAATCTAATCTAATCTAATCTAAAAATAACAACTAAACCATTTTTTTATGTTTTAACGTTGAAGATAAATAAATAAGACCAGATCAAACCAGCATTAAACCACGACTAAAACCTTAGACAAACCTAGAACTTAAGTCTAAACCAGGACTAACCCCACGCTAACCTCAGTGTTTTTCTCTTGTGTGTTGTTAATAATGAAAGGCCAGTATCAGTGCGGTCCACGCTGCTCTCTCCTGACGTTGTGGCGGTGAAGGGGGGGGGGGACCCATGATGGATTGCTCCCTGTTGGCTTTATCCCTGGTGATAATTATTAATTTTCACCGCTTTGCTCTGGCCGCGGTTTGAGCGCCGCCTCTGTGGGGCTGTCGTGAAGCCCTCTGTCATCACTTATCGCAGACAGAGGCTCGGCCCAGGGCTAAACGCTGATGAAAATGAAATGCTTTGTTGTGGTTTGTCCTGTTTTGTCCCTGGTGCTGTGTAAGTGGTGTGGATCTGCTGTTTAGCTTTAGCATCTTTTTTGCCTTTCTCTTGTTTTCACATATACTCAGTTACTCAGGGCTAACAAAAACCCTAGAAAACCTATAATATAGTTGATAAATCAAAGACATGAAATTTCTTTACTAAAAAGTATGATTTACCTGGTGAGAGAGCCAGCACAAGTTATGTAAAAAATTTTATTAAAAGTGCGTAGTTTTTAGCAATAGACTTCAAAAAGAGATTGCTAAATTAATTAGCTTAAGGTAGAATTATATGTATATAGGTCAAAAGTAAACTTAAAGTAAATGAGCATATAAATAGCATGATGTGGAGTTTTTGGTGAAAGTGCCTGTGAGCAGTTATGGTAGCCCTGCAGGGACATGTTCTTGTCTATGAACAAACCCAGTGGAAATAGAAATTTCAAACTTTAAAGTTATTTTCATTTTGTTTATAAGATTGATTCTCCAGCAGTGTCCAGTTTGTCCTTTTTGGGCTCAGTTTGGGTTTTATGGCACTTACAGTTGTGCTCAAAAGTGGCAGAATTTGTGATTTTTATTTTATTTTTTGGTCATCTCTCAGAGTATGAATGATAACCCAGAAACCTTTTCTACACTCATAGTTAGTGGTTGGGTGAAGCCATTTATTGTCAACAATTGTGTTTACTCTTTTTAAATAATAATGACAATGAGAATGCCAAGTTCACTTTTGAACTTGTTATTAGTGGTAATTTTGACACGCCAACATGGTCAATTTTTTTTTTTTTTACCTTTTGGAATTTCATGTTTTTATGAATAAAGTTTTATTAAAATGTGATCTGATCTTCATCTAAGTCAAGGATATTGACTAACAATGTGTCTAAAAATACCAAGAAATTCTGATCTTTCATGTCTTTTATTGAACACACTCATTCAATATTCAAAATGTCAGTGGAAAAAGTAAGTATACCCTTAGAATTAATAATGCCCCTTATGGCAGCAAAAACCTCAACCAGGCACTTCCTGTTGCTGTGGATCAGACCTGCAAATTGTTGAGAAGGAATTCTAGCCCATTTTTTTCTGGCAGAATGGCTATAGCTCTGTCATATTCTTTGGACGTCTCATGTGTATGGCCCTCTTCAAGTCAATCCGTAGCATCTCTATTGGGTTGAGGTCTGGGCTCTGGAAAGGTGGATTTTTCAGCAGTGGCTTCCTTTATGGTGTCCTGCTGTAGATACGCTGCTTGTTCAGTGTTTTACGTATTGTAGACTCATGAACAGAGATGTTAGCAAGTTCCAATGATGCCTTCAAATCTTTGGCTCTCATTCAGAGTTGTTTTTTTTACCTCATTGATGAGTTTTCTTTGTGCTCTTGGTGTCATTTTGACTGTTACCCATTTCTTGGGTGTAGCAACAGTCCCAACGCGTCTCCATTGTTTGCTGAACTGTTGACTGGTGAGTCTTTCAAATAACTTTGTAACACTTTCCAGTTTAATGTAAAGCAACAATTCTTGATCGTACCTCCTCTGAAAGCACTTTTTGGCGAGGCAAAGCTCACATAAGCGTGTTTTTCATGTGCAGAGCAAACTCCAAAAGTTTGAGGGGTTTTTATCAGTCAAAGTAGCTGTAGTCCGCATCTTCAAACATATTATCTTAAGGAGACTCCAGATGTGCTAAAACCTGACTCCATTTAGCTTTTTAAACGTCATTAACTAAAGGGTTCATATACTTTTTCCACAAGCACTGAGTTTTTTTTTTTTTTTATTGTTCTCAATTAAGACATGAAAGATCAGAATTTTTTGGTGTAATTATTTTTAGACAAATTATGTTTGTCAACACCCTTGACTTAGATTAAGATCATATCACAATTTAGGACAAATTTATTAAGAAAACCTTGAAATTCCAAAAGGTTCACATCCTTTTTCTTGCCACTGTATACCTTTGGGGCGGCAGTGACTCAGTGGTAAAGCGGTCGTCCTTCAACCGGAAGGTAGGGGGTTTGATTCCCGATCTCCCCACAGTTCATACTGTCGTTGTGTCCTTGGGCAAGACACTTAACCCACCTTGCCTCGTATGAATGTGTAAGAATGTTTAGTGAATATATTTGGTGTTGGTCGAAGAGGCCGTAGGCGCAAAATACTGCCACGTCTCTGTCAGTCTGCCCCAGGACAGGTGCAGCTGTGGCTACAGTTGTAGCCTACCACCACCAGTGTGAGACTGTGGAGTGAATGAATAATGGACGAACTTTAAGCGCTTTGAGTCCCATGGTCCCTTGGGAGAAAAGCGCAATAAAAATCTAATCCGTTATTATTATTATTATTTTTAGGGGCCAAGCACCTCATTAGATTTCTTATTATTATTATTCCGCCATTGAAGTCTATGGCAGCCCATAGAACCGTTTGATAAAAAGTTGTGAAATTTGGCACACTCAGAGGACAGTCTGATCTGTCACCATAACAAATCTGAAGTCTCTAACCTAGTCCCTCTAGCGCCACCAGCTGTCCAATGTTGGACTTATGTTTATGCTAATAACTTTTGAACCCTAAGGGCAAAGAAAATTCCTTTTTCCTCTGATTCCTGAGCTCATGACAATTCGATTGCACCATTTGACGTCATTTTCCGTCATGAAAATTTTCCATTTGCCATTTTTAATTAAAAAAAAAACGTACTTTTGCAAACTTGTCCTAGGCCATACCCCCAATTTTCATGAAAATTGAACCAGATCATCTTTAGACTATGCTGACAAAAAGTTATTAGAATCAAGATGATTAGTACAACTGTTTTCGAATAACGTGCAAATGAATCGACTTAATGCCCAAAAAAATGAAAGTCAGGCTATATCTCTTCAATTCTTTAACATATTCTAACCAAACTTTATTTGTTATGGGTTCTAGACTTCCTGCTTCTGAAGAGTGCAGTCGCATCTCTGCTTGCTCATGCCTGCTTTACTTTTCTTTTTTAGTTATCTCCACATTTAGCCAATGATTTTATGATTAACTTTTTTACAGTACTTTTTACTTTCTTTTAACTGGATTTTGCTTTTATGTTTTTACTTGTTTTTTTTTACTTTTTAAACAACACGTTGGACTCGCCGAGCGACTGGAGCCTTGGTATCTATTTTTCAACATGTCTTGGGTAAAAACAACTACAAACTCTTTCTGCCAAAATTGCTGGAAATATCAACAGGAAATCAGTGTGCTACAAACAAAGAGTTTTGCTTTGGAATCTGAAAGAGGACTTCAGGAGACAATACCGATCACACAATGTGGTAAGACTGTGAATTTAAACTTGGATGATACAGTGTCATTCCCAAAACTGAGCAAAGCAAAGGGATTTAAACAACATGATACCACCTGGCACAAACTTGGTGCCCAGCCAAAGCAGCACTGGATTAGAAAAAAGAATGCTGGCATTACAAGAGCATATGTAGCAGATTCCAACCACTAACTGAGCTAAAGATTAATGAACCAGAAAACTCTGCTGTAAATGAAAAACATGGAGTAAATCAAGCTTATTCTATGAAAAACAGGAGACATGAATCTGTGGAAAAGCACCAGGCAAACAGAGACAGAGAATCTATGCCAAAAGTGAAGGTCAGAGATATCTTGCTGCTTGGAGACGGTGCTGTCAGAGATTTAAACAACGGTAGATTTGCTACATGCAGCTTTCCAAGTGCTACAGTCACTGATATAACAGCACTCCTCCCCCAAGTCATGTTCAAACACACAGGGATTAAACAGCTGATGTTACACGTGGGTGCAGTTGACACGAGGAAGGGGGAATCAGAAGTTTTAAAAAAGGATTTCTCCAGGCTTTTAGATAAACTTGAAAACCTGGAAGTGCAATCCTTTATCAGTGGACCACTCCCAAACATCGACAGAAGGATCAATAAATTTAGTCGGCTGCTTGCATTGAATACATGGCTGTCCAAGGCCTGTGAGACAAGAGGAGTACACTTCATTGATAACTTTAACTTGTTTTGGCAACGTGACGACCTGTTCAAAGGAAAGGGCCCACATCTAAACAGGGAGGGGTCAGGAGGCTAACGGATAATCTCCTGCACTCCCTGAGACACCTAAATGGTTCTGGGCGCCCTCTTGAACAGAGAAAGGGTCCTCAGCCACTGAATGAAAAAAAGCACTCCTGCCTCACCAGCCAAGGATCCTCCTCTGACTGTACCGCCATCAACACCTCCACCACTGAAATGGACTCCCCCAATAGGACCATGGACCCCCCCAGTAACATCAACACCTTCTGCGGACCTCACCATCCCTGTCCCATCTCCGGATTCACCAATGGGATTTCCAGATCACCTGGAAATTTTAGTTAAATCTGGAATTAAGATGATACCCCTTACACCTAACTTGGCCAGGTCACGGGTTCTATCATCATCACTAAAAACATCACCCCCAATACCACCCAGGAGTACCACTGCTTCACCTCGGCCACTACCTAGAGTCCAATACACCCCTGTCAGAACCCCTCCACCTCCCAGACCAGATCCAAAAGCCTTGACTAGCATCAAGGCTACTATCAGTGATTAGGACACTGAGGGCCTCTGCTGTTCCAGGACTTTTTGTCATAATAAACCACTTATCAACCTGAGGCCCTGGGAGAGAACACTCCCCTCTAGCTCCATAACTACAGTCAGAAGTCGCAGATTAAAGAAGAGAATAACAGTTAGATTGTCTAATCAGACAAATCTGATTCAAATCCCCTGCAAACAGATAAAGTCAGGTCCTGCTCAAACGGACTTAAAACTTGCACTGTTCAATGTCAGGTCTTTGGGAAACAAATCTTTTTTAATTAATGATTTTATGACTTCAAATAAGCTTGATTTTATGTATTTAACAGAAACATGGTTAGACAGCAGTACTGGAAATGCGGTCCTTATCGAATCCACCCCATCGAATTTCACATTTTTATCCAAAATACGGGAAAACAAAAAGGGTGGTGGTGTATGTGCCTTTCTTAGGGATAATATTCTTATCCAGAAACTTTCACTTGGAGAGTTTTCATCATTTGACTATGTGTCATTCGAAATGGAGTTGAGGTTTTCTCCATCTATTTTATATGTAGTTCTTTACAAACCACCCCAACAATGTCATGATTTTATTGATGAGTTTACTGAAATGCTTTCGGTTATTTGCACAGAATTTGAACAAATGGTCATATCTGGTGATTTTAATGTGCATGTGGATAATGTTTGTGACAGAAATGCCAAAGAACTTTCTACTATTCTTGATACTTTTGGTCTGTGTCAGCATGTTAATGAGCCGACCTATAACAGAGGTCACACTCTGGACCTGGTCATTACTAAAGGTGTTCATATTTCAGATGTCACTGTGATTGATGTTGCTCTATCTGATCATTCTTGTGTCTTTTTCCATCTGTCCATAATTCCAAAAGTTGCTTTTGGACCTACTGTTGTAAAAAGAGATACATTAACGATAACACCAGGACACAGTTTATGGAGGCAGTCAGGTTTGAAAATGCCTCATCAGGTCAAGTTGATGATTTGTTGAATTGTTATACTTCAGGTGTTTTAAATGTTATGGACACCATTGCTCCTGTTAAGGTTAAAGTGATCAGGACTAGGCAGAAGGCTTCATGGAGCAATGCTCACTCTGTCAGGGCACAGAAAAGGGAATGCCGAAAAGCCGAAAGAAAATGGCGTAAATTGAAACTCTTAATTCATTATGAGGTATACAAAGAAAATTTGCATGTTTTCAATCAAACTTTGCAAAAAGAAAGAGAAATATTCTTCTCAGAGATCATCAACAACAGTAGTAACAACTCACGTGTCCTGTTTGCTACAGTGAACAGATTAACAAACCCTCCAGCTCCATTTCCTCCAGAATTAGTTTCCACCACTAAATGCAATGAGTTTGCATTGTTTTTCAACGACAAGGTTCAAGACATTAAACATGCGATACAGTCCAAGGGGCATAAAACAACACTGCAGCCACCTAGGAGACACTTGGTTGGTTTAACACATTTTAAACCCATTAATGACAGAACAATTGAAAAAACTGTCTCCAGCCTGAGTTCATCCACCTGCTGCCTCGATGTTTTACCCACTAGATTTCTAAAATCAGTACTAAGCAGTTTGTTACCACAACTCACTAATATAGTCAATAATTCCTTACAGTCTGGAACATTTCCAAGGGCCTTAAAAACTGCTGTCATTAAGCCTCTCCTAAAGAAGAGCAGTCTTGATGCTACAGTGCTCAACAACTATCGGTCCATATCAAACCTGCCATTTTTGGGGAAAGTCATTGAAAGAGTTGTATATCAACAACTTAATGAGTTTCTATTACTTAACAACTGCTTTGATCCTTTTCAGTCAGGATTCAGGCCCCATCACAGCACTGAGACTGCACTTATCAAAGTCAAAAATGACATCCGTATGAACACTGGGCAAAGTCTCTGTCTTAGTTCTGTTGGACTTGAGCGCTGCGTTTGATACAGTGGACCATAAAATCCTGACACAAAGATTAGAGGAATGGATAGGTATCACTGGAACTGCCCTTAAATGGTTTCAGTCCTATCTTGAAGACAGGAAGTACTTTGTTTTGGTTGGTAACTGTGAATCAGACCAAATGGCCCTGACATGTGGGGTTCCACAGGGGTCTATCTTGGGACCTCTATTATTCAATCTCTACATGCTTCCTCTAGAACAGTTAATACGCAGCTGTGGAGTATCCTACCATAATTATGCAGATGACACTCAGATTTACATTTCACTCACAGCAGGTGAAAATGGACCAATCCATTCACTATGTCACTGCATCCAACAGATTGATGTGTGGATGCAAAATAATTTTCTCCAACTGAACAGAAACAAGACTGAACTAATCATATTTGGGCCACAGAAACAAAGAGCAGTCAGCAGTCACCTCGAGTCTCTTTCTCTAAAATGTAAAAATCAGGTTAGAAATCTAGGGGTCATCATGGACTCAGACTTGAATTTCCACAATAACATTAAGTCAATTACATCATCTGCATTTTATCCCCTTAAAAAACATTTCCAGAGTCAACGGGATGATGCCTCAACCAGACTTAGAGAAACTTATCCATGCTTTTATCTCCAGCAGGTTAGATTACTGTAACGGCCTGCTCACTGGTCTCTCAAAACGAGGGTTAAGACAGCTGCAGCTTATTCAGAACGCAGCTGCTCGGGTTCTCACTAAAACCAGGAAGTACAACCACATCACGCCAGTTTTAAAATCTCTGCACTGGCTTCCTGTTGCTCAGAGAATAGAATTTAAAACAGCACTGCTGGTTTACAAGTCTCTAAATGGTTTAGCAGCAGAATATATCTCTGACATGCTAGTTGCTTATGAACCTCCTCGGACTCTGAGAACATCTGGGACAGGCCTTCTGCTCGTGCCCAGAGTTAGAACTAAACATGGTAAAGCAGCGTTTAAGTTTCATGCAGCAAAAATCTGGAACAGCCTCAACTTTAACAATGTTCAAGGGGAGGTTAAAAACCTTCCTCTTTAGCTCCGCCTACACTACAACTTAAAGTGTTTTTTCTTTTATCTGCACTCTTCTTTTTTAAATGTTTTTAATTTTTTCTTAATATAAATCTTGTAAATTGTCTTTTATTCCTGTAAAGCACTTTGAGTTACCCAGTGTATGAATTGTATATAAATAAAATTGCCTTGCCTTGCCTTGCCTTATGGCAACCATGACTTGAGGCTGCCTGCAGAGTTTTGGAGCAGTGCCACCTAGTGGTCCAGAGATACAAAAATGTGACATTTTTAATTATTACTTCAGAATGCTTTAGCCAAAAATCACAAAACTGGTCTCTTTAGATTTGTGGCATCATGCCGAGCCATAGCATAGCCAATTTTCCCATATCAACCATTTTGGGAGTCGGCCATTTTGAATTTTGTCAAAAAGTTCTATATTTTATGAACGTATTGCCGTATAATTACGGCAGCCCTGAAGGTACTCAAAAAGTTTCAAGAGAGCGCCACCTACTGAACAAAAGTTATAATGAATTTTCATTTTTTAATTATCATTAAGTTTTACTATTGTCATAAAACTGATATAATAGATTGCTTAGGTCATGCCAAGAACATAGATATCAATTTTACCATATTTGGCCAAACTTCCTGTTTACCATTGTTATTTCCTTTACAAACCAACTTTTTCTGTACTCCTCCCAGATCATTTGCTGATTTTCACCAAATTTGGATTATAACATCTTCAGACCATGACAGCAAAATGTTATTCATTTTGTGTCATCACACAAAATTGTTTTCATATACCGCAGCAACAAAGTTGAGGCATGGTGTTAAAATGAGTCTTGAATAGGGCTGTGTTGAAAAAATCGATTCACCAATTCTGAATCGATTTTCATATTAATTTCTAAAGATCGATTCGTAACTCAGAGGATCGATTTAATAATAGGCCTAAATTTTCCCCGTGAATTTTAATATGCCGCGTAATTCACGCATGCGCGCGAGGTGGAAGGACATCAAAACAACGAACATGGCTGCTTTGAGAACTCTAGAAACGCTAACGCTGTCTGTACCAGACAGTAAAAGATGGTGTAATGTGTAAGCTTAAGACCGCAGAGAGGGTGGGCATTACGAGTCACACCTGGACATCCGTAGCTACGGAATCTTACATGAGTGTGACAGCACACTACATAGACGAGCTCTGGAACCTCGTGTCTTACGTTCTGCAGACAACCGAAGTTCAAACGGACCATCGCTCTGTCAGTCTAGCTGAAATGTTAACCAAAGCTATGGAGGAGTGGGGGCTGCTGAGTAAAGACCCAGCCATAGTCACTGACAACGCGGCGAATATGATCCGTGCGGTTGAGATTACGGGACTAACCCACGTCGGCTGCTTCGCGCACATAATCAACCTGGCCTCGCAAGCCGGTCTCAAACTGCCGAATGTTGCACGCCTTCTTGGGAGAGTAAGGCACATCGCAAAGTTCTTTCATCGCACTACTGCTGATATAACTCTGCGTCCTCTGTCGTCTACACCAGTGCAAGTTTGTGAAAGCAGTTGTATCAACACTCTGGAAGGGGGTTTGATCTTTACAACCATCAATACTCCATTAATATTAATTTGCAGTTGAATGTCTATAATAATAGTATCAATATGTTGCATAACTACAGTCCTCTAATTCAGGTAACAGCTGGAAAAAAATGCTTTCTTCAAAAACACTTATCTAAATCTCGAAGATCGGATCGAATCGAATCGAATAATGATAATCGATTCAAGATCTTGAGAATCGTAATCGAATCGATTCTTGAAATTTGAATCGAAACACAGCCCTAGTCTTGAAGCTGCATTTCTGCAAAGCTTCGACATAACACCAAACTTTTCCTGTGTCATTGTCACCTCACTCTGACAACACATCAACTTTGTAACTGCTCCACCTATTGGTCAAAAGTGATAAACCATTAAATCAGTTTATTAGTGACTGTATATGATTTTGTATAAAATCATCTTAAATTAACTTTAATTGCTCTTTGTTGCACTTGGTCTAACACTCACAGCCATGTTGGCATGTCTTTGTGCTTGGCCCCGTTAATGGCTGCTCGCAGTTATATTTATTATTTTTAGGCCCGAGCCGGTGATGACCGGGAGGTCCTATTGTTTTTGCTCAGATTATTATTATTATTTATTTTTATTTATTTATTTATTTATTTTTTCCTTCTTCTGCAAAATGATCCTAAATTTGACCCAGTGAACATGCACTAAAAGTCATTTTTATTGGTCCCAGACTTCAAGCTCGGCGAAACATTTATGTATTTGAAGTCCCCGAAAAAAAATTACAAAAAATGACTCAGTGGCGACCCCTAGAAAAGTCAAAATACATTGGGCCTATGGAAAGTGAAAGTAACTTTTTTCCAACGTAAAAAAATGAAACTTGGTACATCCATAGAACTACGGAGCCCCTCTGGTCACACTTTGTCAAAAAAAAATATATATAGCTAACTCGTGGCCTCAAGATAAGCTAAGTCGTGGCCTCAAGATACTAACTCGTGGCCTCAAGATACTAACTCGTGGCCTCAAGATACTAACTCGTGGCCTCAAGATACTAACTCGTGGCCTCAAGATAAGCTAAGTCGTGGCCTCAAGATAAGCTAAGTCGTGGCCTCAAGATAAGCTAACTCGTGGCCTCAAGATAGTGAAGTGTCTGACACATGGACCCTTTGTTATTTAAATGACTGTAATGTAAAATGAAAATCTAAAAAACGAACATTCATCAGTTCGGGAGGACGTCTAGGCGCTGTTTCCTTGCATTACCGTAAAACAGCTAATACGGGAGCACTCCGAAATAAAGACGGGCTGGCTTGACTGGTGTTTTGCGAACGGGATGGCTTGACCGCAGTTTTAAATGGACCCTGTACTGTAGTGCAATGTAATACTTCACATTCTGTGCAATATTATCTGTTTTAATATTCAGTAATTATACAATCTATGATTCAGTGTAATATAGTTTGCTGCAGTTCTGCTTCTATTTATTTACTAGTACTGTTCATCACAATCAATTCAATTCTGTTAATACAGTAATGTAAATCTTGTAGGCTGCATATCCATGGTCCTTTATAACTCTTCTTCATATTTTATAGCATATATTTATACTTTTTACATGTATATAGGCTACTTGTTTATTTACCAACTTATGTTATTATTTATATTTCTTTAAATGTCTTGATGTGCACATCAACTGTGACACAAGAATTGTCCCCTGGGTTATCAATATCAATAAAGATCAATAAAGTATTTCTGATTATGATTTTAAGATAGTAGTGTGCAGACTTGTTCATTAATTATTGAAGTGTTTCACATTTTGGAAAAGCATGTCTGTGTAGCCTACGATAAAACGTCAGCAGAGGGCGTTCTAGGCTTAGGTCATTATCTTGAGGCCACGAGTTAGCTTATCTTGAGGCCACGAGATAGTTATATATATTTTTTTTTTGACATAGTGTGACCAGAGGGGCTCCGTATAGAACACCTCAGGGCAAACAGAAAAGTCAATGACAGCCACACCCTAAACTCAACAGGAAGTCCGCCATGTGGGGTGAAACGCGCGGTCACTAAAATCGCACCCCTTGCGCAGAAAGATGCAAATCATTGTGTTTTAATCTAAATGGCCCCAAATTTGGTGAGTATCATCGACGAGCATAAAAGCCAATGACAACCACCCCCTATCTTTAAATGTGTTGCCATAGCAACGTCCCAAATATGTGGAAAAAGTCAATTGGAAGTGAAAATTTTAGTTTGTCGTAGGCAAATGAAACTTGGTACAAACATCCAGCGTGGGCTTATGAACAAAAAAGCCAATGGGGACCACACCCTATCACACACGGGAAGGCGGCCATTTTGAATTGAAGATGTGAACCGACTTACAATACACCTCTTTTTTAAAAAACAACAAAAAATAGCTGCTTCATTCCACAGACACCAAACTTGGGCAAAATGAGCTAAACACGTGTGTAAAATAGACAGGTGTTTTTCTTGACGTTTTTGCTCGAGTTATATTTTTTTTAATTATATTTTGGTATATTTTTTTTAATCATAATTTTTCGGTAAAATGATCCTCAATTTGACCCAGTAAACGTGCAACTAAAAGTCATTTTTATTGGTCCCAGATTTCAAGCCCGGTGAAAAATTTATATGAGTAAGTAAGTATAAGTCCCCGAAAAAAAAAATACCAAAAATGACTCAGTAGCGACCCCTAGAAAAGTCAAAATACATTGGGCCTATGGAAAATGAAAGTAAATTTTTCCAATGTAGAAATACAAAACTTGGTACATCCATAGGACACCTCAGGGCAAACAGAAAAGTTTATTACAGCCATACCGTAAACTCAACAGGAAATCTACTATGTTGGGTGGAATGCGTGACCACCTAAATTGCACCCCTTGTGCTAAAGGCTTTTCATCTAAACAGCTCCAAATTTGGTGAGTATCATCTAGACATGTGTGCCAAAAAAGTTATCAATTTGTTTTTTGATACATTTGTGGCTGTGGTCGTAATGAGTCTGTGAAGAGGCAGCCATTTCTTTGGGAAATAAATGCCATTTCCCAATTGCCAGGATCCTTCCTTTAGAGGAGGCCCCTCCAGAGCCAAGACTAGAGTCTTAGAAAACTCTTCAGAATCCTTTGGAACTTGTAAACTTGTACTTTTAGACAAATAATATTTACATTTTACCTTTTTTAAACAGGGGGGTGCTGCGATTCCTGAGTCATCTCAAATATCCAGCCAGTACTTTGTTTTTCTCGCCTTAGCCCAAGCATAATCTATTATTTTCAAAGGTTCAGACAGCTCCCAGGAAAACCAGGGATTGTGGAGACCTTTAACTCTAAATTACAAGGTGATGTAGCAGGCCCCAGCAGTAGCACAGGCCTGGTTATTTGACATTACCGTGAAGTTTACGCTTTAAAGCACGAAATGCAATCCTCCAAGTGCACGTGTCCCCGCGGTCTCAAGGGAGGCGAGGGCCTTTATCGCCGCTTGCAGCTTTAATTATTATTATTATTATTATTATTATTATTAAAAGAATATATATTTTTATTTATTTAATTTTTATATATAGCGCTTTTCCACCTAGTAGGCACTCAAAGCGCTTTACCAGTGTTACAGCTGGAACACCACTGTAGGCAAGGTGGGTTAAGTGTCTTGCTCAAGGACACACCCCACAGTTTATACTGTCGTTGAGTGGGATGTTATGATGATCTTAGTAAGTAAAAACTAGCCATAGCTATGTATTTGTTTGTTTAATTGTTGTATTTTATTTATTTTTATTTAGTTGTGAACAAAATTAATGTAAGAAAGCACTCTTCTACCCACACTAATACAATTTCACTTATAATTAGCTTTCACACTTGTCCATTTTTAGTTCAAAAGTTTTAACAAAGACTTTAAAAAACCCTTTCAAATTTTGGGTTTGTTTTAGTCTGAACTGAAAGAAATGCAACACATAGGCCTAGTCTAAACCATGGTCATGAATCTTATTATGGCCATATTCAGAGTAATAATGTTTCATCATGTTTCCTAATGAATGTGTGTATGTTATTCCCAGAGAGCACACTCCTGGGACTTTTTAATCTGCACGCAGACGGAGCCAGTGTTTGACACACATCTTTTCAATCAGCTTTTATCGACTGCGACAGGCCCAATGCCAAACGCACGACAAATGCACCCAAAGTGGATAAAAGAGCATGTCAACCCAATGCAATTATGGCTTTTAATGAATGCTACAGCAGCGCTCAGAGTCGGGCTAATTAAAGAATTAGGCGTAATTACAGCGTGGGACTCACCTCTCGCGCTCGGAGCAGAGAGCATCCACTGTTTGAAGGCCGCTGACGACAACTCTAACAGAGATTGATTGTCAGTCTGCCACGCTGCAAATGTAGGCCACAGAGTTAGGACTCAACTTGGAACTCGAAACAGGCTTTTTAAAGAAATGGAAGAAGGCCCTCAGGTCCAAACACAGATAAATGGATAAACAATAAATAAATATCTTAAGGGTTCACCAAATTGTTGTTTTTCAAAAATGAACACAATTTGGAACAAAAGAAAAAAAACATCTCTTGGACCCACACTTTGTTTGGCCTGATGTTGCCATAATAATGTCCAAAAACTGGTGGAGATATATTGCACATGTCACAAAGAACAAAAACTTCCCACCTTAACTTGAAAGAAATGTAGTAACTAACAAATTACGAGTTGTCAGTCTTCATAAAGGGCCCAAAATGCAGAAAAAATATTTTATTACCCCAAAAATCAAAAAGTAGTAATACAGTAAGAAGGAAATGAAATGTTTTGTTGGGCGCCTATGTTTTTGTGAGAATTACTAATGAGTAGTTAAAACATTTTTTTATATAATGCATTATGTCAAAGATGTTTGTTTTCTTTAAATTCAAGACTAAAATGTGGTGTGAAAGGAGCAGCTGATCTCAGTGAGCGCTGTAGTTAAATAACCATCAGTCAGGCTCTTCCACAAACAGATGGGTCTGCATTTAGCCTCCAAACATTTAAAACATTAAAAACCTGCTACAAACCTCAGGTCTTTCTTTGAAATGTCCCTTCACTGTCTCTGTAGTGTAGTTAGTGCTGTAGTGTTTTCATCCTTTTATAATTGTAGATACATTTTAAGTGATATTTAAAATCTTACATATGGAATAATCTAAACGTAATTGATTTAGTTCTGGTTTAGTCTAGGTTTAGCCTTGAGTATTAGTCCTTGTGTAGTTTTGGGTTAGTCATGGTTTAGTTCAGGTTTAAAATCTGGATTTTGGCCCAGACTTACTCCTAATTTTGGTTGGATTTATATCTGGTCTTGCTCTGTTACTGGTTTTAGGTTAAGTCTTGCTGTAGCCCTGGATTTATATTTTTTTTGTGGTAAAATATTGGTTTAGTTCTGGGTTTTGTCTTAAGTTCTTAGTCTAGTCCTCGTTTAGTAGTAGTTTTAGGTTCATGTTTACTCCAGCTGTAGCCCTGGGTTAGTTCTTATTTAGTCCTAGGTTTAGTTCTTGTCTAGGTCTCATTTAGAACTGGTTAGTGCTGTTTGATCCTGGGTTTTACTTCTGGTTTAGTCTTGGTTTTGTTTTGGTTCAGCTTTGGTCCAGTCCTAGTTTAGTTGATATTGCCCTGATTTCTCCTGATTTTTCCTTGGTCCTTGTCTAGACCTTGTTTTAGTCTAGGTTTGTTCCTGGGATATATTCCTGAGATCAAGTTATGGTCTAGTCCTGCTTTAGTCCTGGTCTAACCCTGGTTTAGTCCTAGTACAGTTGGATTAAGTCCTGGTTTATTTCTGGAGTTTAGTTGCAGTTAAACCTGGTCCTGGTCTGGTCCTGGTTTAGTCCACAAAAGACCCTTTAGATTCTTGCGCTAATAAACAAAAAAACATCCTTTGTTTATTTCAAAAATCTAACACTTATTTCCCTATTTCCATAAACCACTTCTATTTACAAAACGTCCCATAAATGCTAATAAAACCCCTCCTCCACCTTCCCTCCCCCTCTTCTTCTTCTCCTCCCGTTCCTCTCTTGCCTCTCATTGATTGGCTGCGCTTTGTCTCCCTGAGCCGGCCTCCAAGTTGTCAGCTGCATCAGGATTAAAAGCTATTAGTTCTGCATCATTGCCACTACAAGTGCGCTGTGGAGATTGATAGACTGCCTCCCTCTCTTCCCGCCCGGCCCCTGTCCCAGCCTCAGTTAGTGAGAGAGAGCAAAACAAGCCTGGGGGGATGTTTGGAGCTGGGGTTTCAGCTCGGTGCTGGTCACCTCCAGCCGCGGTGGCCCTGACTCTGCAGCCGTTTGTTTTAAAGCAGGGTTTATGGCTCTGTCAGGCTTCTGCTGCTGCAGTGCAGTTCAGACACAGGATTACACTGCATTTCAGGCTCAACATGGAGCCTCCCACTGTATTCCTGGTTACATTGAGGAACTTGGTCTTTAAACAAAGCTGGGCTACACATTTTATTTTAAATGTGTTGTTACTGCAGCAACGTGCAAAAAGAAGGTGTTGCAAAAGAATAATTTGAAAAGTATTAGACATTTAAGTTTTGGAAGTCATTGTATTCAAATCAAATGAACCCTTACATGCTACTTGTGCATGATGTGACAATAATTGTGGTTACATGCCCCTACAGAAATTTGATAATTACCTTATTTTGACTATGATCAGATTTTTAAACTGCATGTAAACATCAATGACTGGAATGGCAGTACTTTGAATTTTCTTAAATCTGAGTAACACATAGGTGTATGGATAATGGGATTTATACAGTAGTCACGTGATTCCTGAATATTTTTGGTTTAAACTAGCTATGGTGGGACAAAGTTGGACAGCGAAACAGAGTAACACACACAAACTGATAAGAAAAGGACTGGTGTTTAAAGCCATACGTTTCACACATTAAAGGTTTTAAAAAAAAGACTAGCTAAATGATATGTTAGTGTTCATGTTAATCCTTGTTGACTCATTGACTTTAGTCCTGGTCTAGCCCTGTTCAAGACCTGGTTTTGTCCTAGGTTTAGGTTTGGTTATGTCCCAGAGGTATATCACTGTAAAACTGGAAAATGGGACTTACCTGAAGATTTTGGAGTCTGTAGTATTTTTGTATTAAACGTAAGGTTCAAATAAAACCACTTAAAACCCAACCATTTCCAGTTAAAACCAGGTTAAAGTCAACCTTAAACATCCTAAAAAACATCCAAACTGGTGGTTACCAGTAATATCCCAATGTAAACCACTTAAAACCTATTTAAATTCAGTTATCGATTAAGTCAGTTTTAAACTGGTTAAAAACAAAGATAAAGCGTTTAAAACCCACCCAAATCTGTGCAACATGTTTAAATCCATTCTTTTATTTTCTTTTTTTTTTGTCATAAACAAGCATACAAATCATATGTACCACTATGATGAACAACAACATGTGTTTGAGAAGCAGCAGAAGGAAGCCCAAACTTATTGTGAGCCTGATCCATATTTAAATTACAAAAAGAACAAAAAAATCACTTCATTAACAAAACAAAACAAAAGTCAAGATGGCAAGCATACAGCTTTGTTCAGTACAACCTTTTTATATTTATCCATTAATATATATTTTTTAAGTTTTTTTTGAACTGGGATTATATTACGGCATTGTCATCCTTGAATCCATTCCACAGAATCACCCCATGAACAGTTGCACACATGCTTTTAAGTGTCGTACGAGCATGTGGCTGTTGTAAATTAGCTGTTGCTGTTGTAAATTTTTAATATTATTTGGCATTGAATTGTTTTTTACTTTAAATGTAATTTGAGCTGTTTTTAAATGAGCAACAAACTAATTTAAAACCTGATAGATTGGATTTAAAGGGTAACTAAACCCCTGGTCAAATCGTAACTCCACCCACTCACAAAATTTGAAAAATGCTGGAAAAGTGGGCAGAGCCCAGCAGAGACAGAGGGGAAGAACCGAGGGCGGAGCTCAGCGGGGGCGTGAACCTGAGACCCGCAGTGACGGATTGATTGACAGCAGCTGTCAGACTCGCAAAGATGGAGACTTGAAGGAAGCTAGTAGCTTTGCTACGGAGCGGTCCTTCTAAGTGGAGGATTTTTCTGTGCACACAGGGCTAGAGCCTTATCAGTTTGTGCCACTGGCTCAAACCGCGGTCTCAACAACTCCCAAAGTTAAAGAGCGAAGTCTTACAGCACAAGAGAGAATGGGGCCAGTGATAAAACGTTAGCATTGTCTAATTTAGGCTAATGCTTAGCAAATGCTAACAAAGTTTTAGAAATTGCAAACCTATGCATTTAGTTTGATTTTGGTAATTAGTGTTAATTACACACAAAACAGAGATTTCAAGTCTCCCTCTACAACTGTTAAAAACTCTTGACTTGCAGCTCACTGGTCCTGGGAGAGAATGTGTTAGATACTCAAGGTATAGCTATGAAATAAGACCAGTGTCAAGTCCAGTTAATTTAAAAAGTATTATGCAAAAAAGACACAACTCTAACCAAATATAATAGTTACATCCAAAACAAAGTAGTGATAAACATTGTTTCTCATGTTGTAGGTAATGCACAGGTTTGACGGGTTGGTGAGTCGGCTTCATAACAGTCCATCCAGACTTTGAGGCAGTAGCACTAAACCCCTGTGTTACAGGCACTAACACTTGTATTGTAATGTTACACTTATCTTCAGCTTTTTGGTGAGACGTGGTTAAACAGGGTAGTTTCAGGAAGAAGAGAGCAATGTTTTTATAAATAAGTAAATTTAATAGTTTACCCTCCACTTACACATATTGTACATGTGCACCAGCTCTTTCAGCGGTTATAGACACCTGTCTGCTGCAGTGTGGTCAGGTGGTGCTGGGGATACCTGGGCCAGCAGGTACAGGTCATACCTCCTTGTGCTGTCCTCACAGAGGATTCCAATACTGAATTTATAAATATAGTTGGTATATAAAAAAAATTGAAATATGAAGAAACAGTTATACCTGAAGTTACACACAAAACAATTGTTTAAAAACATGCATTATAAAATCAGCTATACAACTCAAAATGAACATGAACCAACATAAACATTTACAAAAGAATGTCTAAATGACACCCTTTTCTCAAACTGCCTTTACATAATTCTTACATTCTTTAGAGATTGTTCTTACAGTAAGCATTTTATATTGATATATTTTGTATATACACACTTAGTTTAAATAAAAAATAAATGTCATAGTAAATTCTCATACATCATTTCAAGGCAGGTTCAAACTTTGTAAATCTTGCACAGTCAGGACAGAGGCTTTTTACTTTGTGTTTGAAAGTCACTGTCAGTTGCACTTATTGGAGCGAAGATGGTGAAAAGCAAGAGCCAGACTTAAACAGGCTGATCATAACTTCATGAGCTGTTCCAAAATCTTTAGTGTGTTCAACAGTGTATTAGTGTTTACATTAGTCTAAATGTAGTCTCAGAAACTATAGAGCTAACTGCAGTTTTCAGAGTCTGAATCCAAGATGATAGACAGCAGCAAAGTTGAAGGATGAAGTGTCTTCAACAGTGAAGTGACGCAGGAACAGTTACCAGGTCCTGAAAATAAAATAAACATATAAACATGATTTTATTTCTTAAATTAGACCATTTTAATGACAATAAAATAGATAAGGCAATAAGATAGATTATCACACACCTCATGTGTTCTTGTTAGAGTATTTAAAACAAGTAATTGCACTATAACAGTAAAACAAACAAAACAAACTAAAGAATGGGAATAAATGCATTACCTTCAGCAGTGGACACCTCACACTGTTTCCTCATTATTGGAGTAGAGCTAGTCCTGGGACACTCTGGCAGCTCCATCAGTGTCTGTGTCACATGACACACTCCTATTAGGCGTTCTGGCCTGGGTGGCTGCAAAAACAAGAGTTTCACAAATGATTTGTTATCTTGAATATATGATGAGACCCAAACATCTGGGTCCACAACTCACAAAAACTGCACAATCCCTAAAAGATGCTCTGCCTTTGCACAATCACCCTTTTCATTTCAAACCATCAAACAATGGAATCAGATCCTAGACAGTCTGAAATTCTAAATCTGGTACAAAGCATATATTTTCTTGTGAGGTTATTGTTTTTATACATGGTGCGTGAGAAATAAAGAATAAACAAAAATTAAACATACAAAAGCTTCACAGTATTCAAACTCACCTTTGCTTCACCTGCAGATCTGCAGCAACTAGTTCAGACTGGCACCCAGTTTCTCTGGTCATCTTAGGCAAAACAAAATATTTGTGTTATTGTTTACAATTACAGTATTATATTAATTCATTTTAAAATGTTTATAAAGGATATTAATAACACAAATATTCTCATTACTATTACTGTATATCCTCTGTGAAAGCACTAGTCTTTTAATCCGTGTGTACTGTCACTGGGTCGGTCTGGTTACCTGCAGCCTGTGATACACTGTCTCCTCAGCAGCTCCAGCTCTGCTCGGTTTACCCCGAGGAGCAGCGATAAACAACGTACACTGTGGCGCTTTCGCGTTCAATCTAATTAGCAAAGTTGACACAAACACACAAGTTTTTGAGTTTGTGTTGAGTCAAAACTCATGGTGTTACACGAGTCATGAGATGTTCATGTTCAGTCAAGTCCAGAGTCATGAGCTAGTGACAGGTCTTTAGTGCCAAAGGCTGCATCTCTGCTACAAGTCCAACAGAGTGCTGCACATTTACGAGAAATAACTAACGGAATATTGAGTGAAAGAGTAAAGCTAGATGTCTGTGTGTACTGGGACACAGTATCAACACGCAGCAGCCCTCATTAGCGCGTTAGCCCGGTATCAGGAGCAGCTGAAGCTAACGTTTAGCATACTTTACCTAACTAGCAACATGACAAAATTGATTAATTAACTTTAGCTTTACTGGGAAGAAACATAAATTGTGTTTCAAAATATATGTTCACTCACCTCAAGACGCTGCTGCGGTGGTGGAATCCATGCAGGAGCAGCGTTAGGCGCTGTTGCTTTTCAGTGGAGCTGTTTTGAGAAGCACATTTCCACCTCCATTGCGTTGGAGAAGCAATCCCTCTTAAAATGCCCGCTGCAAACTCCAGCTCTCAGCAGGAACTCACGGTGTTCCAGGCCAAGTGCACACTGGCGTCTAATTTCCAACTCAACTGGAAAGCAATGCAGTCCAGCAGTGTTGTTGCAACCAGCAACACTACAAGTAGCTACATGCTAATATAGCTAGCCTGATGTTTTGAACACCCGCTACTTGGGAAGATGTTTTTATACCAGGGGCGTGAGCCAATGCCAAGGGTGTGGTGGGGTCGTGCCAGGGGCGTGGGTAGAGAGCCGTTAGTAGAGCCAGTATACGTCACACTAGGAAAGAATCTTCAGTCTAAAAATTCAACTGCAGTAACTACCGTTCAACCTGAGGAGGGCAGCACTTAGACGGTTTTACACCATAAAATGTAAAATTAATATACTTTATACTCAAATGTCAAAACTTTGACTCAGATCAGTTAACAGCACTAATAAGGCCCCATTCTTACAGATCATTAACTAAAAAAAGTTAGTTTAGGGTTTAGTTACTCTTTAAACATTTTTAGACTGCAATGCAGTTTAAAACTAAAATGCAAGAAACTGGAAGATACAATTGTTTTTTTCTTCTTATAAACAAAAAACTTCCAATTATTCATAAAGCAGCAAAGACAATCATCTTTTCCAATAGTTTGTGTTCGTCCACACTACAACAAAACCTAAAAAAACCTAAAACACAAAAGTAATGTGGAAGTTACACACCAAAAGTAGTGCACTTGTATTAACTTATATACTCCTTGAGCTCTGAATAAAATAGTTTAGCCTTAACCCTAGTTTATTTTTAGAGCTGCATGTTGGCAACAGCGTCACCATAAAAAGCAAACCTGGCTAATTTCATGTCCCGAGCTTGATTTTGTTTCCTAATGTCAGCTAAATTGCCGCCGACTGGCTCATAATTTATGTCTCTTGTGCGGTGACAAGTGTCCCGCTGAGGTGCAGCTCAGGGGACGTGTTGTTGATTCAGCCAAAACCTGGAGCCGCTCAACACAAAGTGGAGCGAAAGGAGGGGGGGGGTGTTCTGGTCTCACATTGATGCACAGTTAACCCGTTACAAAGGTCAGCCCTCGACTCTAAACCACACACAATGAGCAGAGGAGAAACCTTAGTGTAGTGGGACCGTCGCGGCCAAGGTTTGGGCAGCAGTCTATGACATGGATCTGTGGTTCAGTTTTGGCTTTGTCATATTGTGTACTGCTGATTTTGACTTGTGTTGTTAGCACTGAATCAATGGCAACAGAAAATTTCACAGTGAAAGGGTGTCCAGCTTTGCTTGCACAAAGAAATGGCTAAAAAAAAAAAATAACAGGAAGAGAAAAGCATATACATATTGACAATGCATTATAATGCAATGAAGAGATTTTGGCCACTGAAATTGACAATATTCTGTTATAGTTGAACAAAATCCACTAGACTGAAGGCTGGTTTGAAAGCATACTAAAATCAGTATTGGATTATTCTCAAACCTAGTATAAAGCACTAATGTGAATATTTAATGTAATATTTCTGCCTTCCTCCTGAACAGCAGCTCATTTTCCCCCCTCGTTTCTGCTTCTCTGCGCCAAACATGTCAAACAAAATCAGACGTTTATTGTTCTGTCACTTTCTAACACCACTCTCATATTTCATTGCAGGCAATTGTCGGCTTCTTTGACATTTTCTTTGACAAAGGCTGCGGCAACAAGGTAAGCAGCGCGAGCACAGCTATTTAACGGAAACTCAATTATGTTCACGCTTTAGCTCGCTCCTCTCCCGAGGCATTCACAGCGATCGACAGCAGAGTGAGCCCGATGCTGATACAAGCACTTATCCGAGTAAAAGGGGGCCACTGGAACAAGCCACGGTCCGTGAACTGCGACCACAACTGCACCTGACAAAATCTGCGTATGGTGTCATTGTGATTCATTTTAGCCCAGTTCTGTTACAAGCATTGTTTAGCATTGTTTTTATCGCTTTTAGCAGTGCTTTGTTTAATTTAGGTACATTTAGATCCTTATCACATTATAGTGTGATATGTCTTTTATAAGAACAAGTTACTTTCACACATTTTTAAAAGATATTTTTACAATGCTATTTTGGTAAATGGCAGGCATTCATTTAGCCCTTTTCTATACCCTCTTGGGCACCCAAAGCGTTTACATCATGCTTCCATTCACACACTCTCACTGTGGAGGTGGTAAGCTTCCTCTGTACCCAGAGCTGTCCTGGTGCAGACTGACAGAGAGACGTGGCTCCCATCCCAACGGCACAAACAGCCTCTCCAACCACCACCAAACACTCCCCCACAATCACACACATTCATACATACACATTCATACACCAGTTGGACAGACAGTGGGGGCGAGGTGGGTGAAGTGTCTTCTTCCGGTTATTGGCAACCTGCTCTACCTCCTTAGGCCCCCCAAATATTGGATTTGCCCAAATCAACAATGATTAAAGGATTGTGGTATAATTAACAAACGTGTTGTTAAAGCTGATGCTCTATAAACAGAACAGTGTCATTAGAAAACAGCTGCACATACATAGTCTTATTATTGTCTAATTTTTACATCAATTTTAGATTTTATTTACTTTAACACAAATTATAGTTCATTCTGGCTTGTAATGATGTTCAGTCTATTTCCTGTGTTTGTTGTGATTGTAGGTGATGTTCTCAACCGGACCTCACGTCACAAAAACCCACTGGAAACAGACTGTGTTCCTCCTGGAGAAGCCATTCCCGGTGCAAACAGGTCAGTAATTTGGCCCCAATATCACAGCAACAGTTTTCTCAAAACGCTTTACAGACTGTACAAGACAATAGCCCCTGTTCTTATAGCATTCCTTCTCATTGTGTGGGGCGCGCCCATTTGGAGGGGTGCAGAGAGTCAACAGGAGGGGCGAAAAAAATGTGCGGAACTAATGTTGAGTGGTGCTTTTAAGGTGACACCAAACATACCGCGCTTCCATGGTGACTGTCATGCTCCGGGCAGAGACTACGAACATGGAGAAATACACTGCAGGAGCAAAACAAAAAAAATACAAATCCAGATGGTGACAACACTTTCACTCTCGGCTTTATTGTGTGTGTTATGTCTAAAAACATTCACTGCAGATAGTATGAAGCCCTGTAAGTGAAGAAGGCACATAGAAACATTGCATTCCTCACATGTCAACAAGCCACTGGAGTATGTTCGAAGGAAATTAGAAGAAAATAACAAGCAGCAAAGTACTTTTACAAAGATGGCTACCATAAACAATGTGCCACAGTTGAAGAAGAAGAAGAAGAAGTTTTATTTATATAGCGCCTTTCCGTAGCTCAAGGTCGCTTTACATTTCACAAATACAGTACAGACAAACACTTACATATACATCTATATCACACATCACATGAAACATATAGTTGAAACATATAGTTGTAATTACCCAAAATGCTTGTTAAATAGATATGTTTTTAACTGAGACTTAAATGCATCCACAGATGAGATGTATCGTAAAGTAAGAGGCAACGCGTTCCATAGTTGAGGAGCATTTAAACTAAAAGACCTTCCACCAACAGTAGACAGACGGAAACGTGGGACAGTTAGCGTCCTATAAAGTGTTAATCAGAATCTCTGTCTGTTTGTTAAAAACCCACCTACACACGTGGACAAAATTGTTGGTACCCTTCGGTCGATGAAAGCTTACAATGGCCACAGAAAAAACTTTATTCTGACAAAAGTAATAATAAATAAAAATTTTATGAATGTTAACCAGTAAAAGTCAGACATTGCTTTCCAACCATGCTTCAACGGAATTATTTTAAAAATAAACTCATGGAACAGGCCTAGACAAAATTGATGGTACCCCTAGAAAAGACTGTAAATAATGTGACCAAATGGACATGTTAATTCAAGGTGTGTGCACTAATTAGCATCACAGGTGTGTACAATCTTGTAATCAGTCAGTGGGCCTATTTATAGGGCTTCAGGTAGTGACTGTGTTGTCTGGTGACATGGTGTGTACCGCACTCAACATGGACCAGAGGAAGAGAAGGAAAGAGGTGTCGCAGGAGAATAGAAAGAAAATTATAGACAAGCATGATAAAGGTAAAGGCTATAAGACCATCTCCAAGCAGCTAGATGTTCCTGTGACTACAGATGCACATATTATTCAGAAATTTAAGATCCATGGGACTGTAGCCAACCTCCCTGGACGTGGCCGCAGTAGGAAAATTGATGACAAATCAAAGAGACAGATAATCCGAATGGTAACAAAAGAGCCCAGAAAGACTTCTAAAGAGATCCAAGGTGAACTCCATGCTCAAGGAACATCAGTGTCAGATCGCACCATCCGTCGTTGTTTGAGCCAAAGTGGACTACATGGGAGACGACCAAGGAGGACACCATTGTTGAAAACAAATCATAAAAAAGCTAGACTGGAACATGCCAAACTACATGTTGACAAGCCACAAAGCTTCTGGGAGAATGTCCTATGGACAGATGAGACAAAAATGGAACTTTTTGCCAAGGCACATCAGCTCTATGTTCACAGACGGAAAAATGAAGCATATCAAGAAAAGAACACTGTCCCTACTGTCAAACATGGAGGAGGCTCTGTTATGTTCTAGGGCTGCTTTGCTGCATCTGGCACAGGGTGTCTTGAATCTGTGCAGGGTACAATGAAATCTGAAGACTATCAAGGGATTCTAGAGAGAAATGTGCTGGCCAGTGTCAGACAGCTTGGTCTCAGTCGCAGGTCATGGGTCTTGCAACAGGACAATGACCCAAAACACAGCAAAAAACACCCAAGACTAGTTAAGAGGAAAACATTGGACTATTCTAAAGTGGCCTTCTATGAGCCCTGACCTCAATCCTATTGAGCATCTTTAGAAGGAGCTGAAACATGCCGTCTGGAAAAGACACCCTTCGAACCGGAAACAACTGGAGCAGTTTGCTCATGAGGAGTGGGCCAAAATACCTGCTGAGAGGTGCAGAAGTCTCATTGACAGTTACAGGAATCGTCTGATTGCAGTGATAGCCTCAAAAGGTTGTGCAACAAAATATTGAGTTAGGGGTACCAACAATTTTGTCTAGGCCTGTTCCATGAGTTTATTTTTTAAAATAATTCCGTTGAAACATGGTTGAAAAGCAATGTCTGACTTTCATTGGTTAACATTCATAGAATTTTTATTTATTTTTACTTTTGTCAGAATAAAGTTTTTTCTGTGACCATTGTGAGTTTTTCTTTCATTGACCAAGAGGGTACCAACAATTTTGTCCACGTGTGTACGATTGTTGAAGAGCTCAAACTCCCCGCAGCCCATTGATATTGTGTCGTCTATGATAGATCAGTCTATATATATTAGTCCAGTATAAGTCTGATGACACTATTGGCAGGTGCATACATTACATATCAAATGATGCTACTATAAGATATTTTTTGAAGCTTGCAGTTTGCACTGTTGTTATGTCGCTTTAATACTATTTTAAAGCACATTTTACAATTTAGTGACACAGTTATATGTTGTTATCTTATATAACTCGTGAGTAGACGGGTGCTTAGGGCTCAGATTATTAATTCCATCCAAAAGGGGGGCATGGCAAAAAAAGGTTTGAGATGCACTGCCTTGGACACTCCATTAGGGTGAGGAAAAACAAATAGGGAGAAAAGAAAAACCTAAGGGAAACCACTGAATGACGTCCTCCCAGGAATGAATCCACTCCCAGGACGGACAGACGGGACAGAGATGTGTTCAGGACAGTTATGTACAGTACATTCACAAAAAGTTTTTTTATTTACATATGAATATAAGTGCATTTAAAATCAGCCAGAACAGTTAATTCATCAGAGTGAGAGGGGGCTGGGTGTTGGGAAGGGGTCCATGGTTTGGGACAGGAGCACAGATGGAGCCAGCTCAGGTCCAATCAACACCTCCCAAACATCTGCAAGTGGGTCAAAGCCTTTTTCCTCCAGACTTTATCCTCATGTTTTCTGGTGCAGCTGCAGCTCCACACAACATTCTCACCTGGAGTTTATCCTGACAGGTGTAGTACAGTCTCCGGAGCACTGTAACTGTCAGAAGATTCCCCTGGCCGTGCCAAGGACACAGAGAGATGATGCCAGGCGTATATTGTGTGGCTGGTGCTGTAAGCGGTCTGCACAGGGCTGAAGCCTAGTGCTTTCTGTGGCCTGTTGGTTAAGTTTGATTAAACATAGTGTTAATGATAGCGCTTTAACCCTCATCACTGTTGAGGCCATTTGCATCCCATTGTTATTATGTCACAGCTGCAGCAGGTGATCCGTCTGAGGTAAACCACGGTGGGCTGTCGACACATGTAATCTGTCACACAGCCGCACAGAGATCACACGCTCTGATCTGAGACAAAGGCGTGTAAAACTTCATCTGATAAACTCTGAATCATGACATGAGTTTTCACCGCATCAGCAGCTTTTATACGAACAACAGCTGTCAGACATGAGCTGCTGTCTGTGGGAAACTTGGAGACACAGCGTTGACATTTGTCAACATTTTAACATCCAACTGTTTTAACATGTCAGGACATTGTGTCTTTGAAGAAAACTAGGCTTACTTTGTTTCTAAATTTTCAACTTGGACAAAAATAAAAACCTTTGTAACTTTTTTCAGTTTCCTAATTAAACACAATGTATCATTACATCTTCTTTTGAATAGGTCTGTATTAGCTGGTCTTGGATGCACATCAGTTCACTTTGTGTCTTGGGTAAAAAAAAAACAATGTCGCAAGAGGTAATGGTTTTTAGTTTTTTTTTAAGTGTACTCCTTTAATTATTCTGACTTTTATCCTTCTGCTCCATCAAACGGAGGTAAAAGGCAGTGACATAGCAATACTGTCGAATCAAATTTAACAAAAAAAAAACCTAAAAATATTTTAATGCTGTGCTATACACTGTGTGGTGGCTAATGCTGTTGCTAGATCCAGAGTTGGTCAATTAATGTCCATAAAGACTGTGGTGTACTGGTTTAGCAAAGTAGCAGAAAATTGATATAAACAGAAATAGCGTAGCACCTGTGTGATATACAGTGTACTTTGTAAAGATGCGGAATTTTTGCGTCTTACAGACCATGGCTGTGGACACAGAGGGATGAAACTAAAAAGTTTTAACTTTTAACTCTGAGGTTAATGCACTGGCACGTGTTGGCATAATGCACAAAAATAAATTTAATATTTAATACATTTTACATTTAAATTTCCTATTTAGGTCAGTAGTTAAACAATTTTAAATTGTAAATTGTGTGGGGGAAAAAAAATAAAATAAAATACATTTTTTGTCATATCGGCCAGACTTATTTCTGTGGAATAATGTGGACAGATTAACCAGTTGTGAGCTTGGTTGGTGCACTCGGCCTCACACCCAAAGCAGCTGGGACAGACCCCAACCCGGAGATATTGATAGGTCAAACGATAGAATGAATTTATTTATTTTCCCTGCCCTTACCATGTGTTGTGAGTGATAATTATGGTTAGAAAGAGTAAGTGGCAGCAGTGTGAGCACTGTTATTGATGTTCTGCTGCCGTCGGGACAAAAGGCCGTAAAACACAGATGAGAGTTTTAACAGCTCTCTCTGTCCCTCTGCGGCCTCTACAGTGCACTTTACAGCTCTCACACACAAAAGCAGGACTACACTTCCATACGGCTCTGACAAAGAAGTTCACAAAGTCACCTTCAAGATCAAACTCTTAAGATTGACAGGCCTGTGGATCACTGTCAGCTCTGATTGGTCATTCAGAAGCACTTAGATTCTCATTTAAAGGTGAGCTGTATAGTTTTATGGTTTTTTTGGCAACATCTGGCTGTGAAACTGCAGATTACACTACCACACCTAATGTTGACAAAACGGTAGCCCCTCAGGCACATGCCGTTTTTTGTTTTTATAGAATTTTTTTTTCATCTGTAGTCCTATATTGTACATGTCTTTAGTGGTAAACCGGAGCACCTGGAGGGAACATGCAAACCCTACACAGAAAGGCCCTTACCTGGATGGGAATCGAACCCAGAAGGGTTGCTGTGAGGCAATGTTATTGGAACTAAACTGAACCATGTTATTCTACAAACAGAATCTTCTGTTAACCGGAAATGCTTAGACAAAGCGGAGGTCCGTCAATCACATAAGTGGGCGTGGTGGAATAAGGTGAATAATAACAATAACATACTTCTATGTCATTTCAAAAAGAACAACTTGCTCAATATCCCAAGATTTCCAAAATGTTTGAAGTGGAATGAAATGAAAAGGCCCAGTGTTAAGTTTGTCCTGAGTCCTGGCTGTGGCCTTGATAAACATCCCTTGCTTTAATACGTTCTCTGTCTGCAGTGATTTATCTGCGGCCAAGACTGAATCCTATTTGATGTGTTTGTACGGGCACAGTTGTAATTAACTCTGAGGCCGAGCGTTTCGACGACGGGAGGGAGAAAAGCCATGCAGCAGGCTGGAACAAAACATTCCCGAACCCTCTGAGCTGGCAGCGAAATAAATTAAACAGCGCATCATTTGTCATGCTCTGTTGTGTTTCTATAACTCCAATATTGAAGAGGTGGACCCTGCCTTTCTTCACACTCTTAGATTTGTAATGTTCAGTGGAAAAAAACAGGTCATGATTATTTTTAAAGCAGAAATGTCCCAAGTTTTTTGTGAAAAGGCGGGGCATGGTTAGCTTTAGCACTGGCCAATCAGATTTGTCTTTTTTAAGAGTCTCTCATTGGCCAGTTTGGTCCCTCATTGACTATTTCCAAATGAATTATTTAAAAGTCTGCCACTGGAGTCATAGCACTCTTTGCCTTTAGTGCACTTGTTTTTTTAAACCTACAAATGTTAATCAGTACCAGAGTAGCCACATGAGTATTAGCCATTTGAGGACTCTTGTTAATGCATCAGTTCATGCATCAGAAATGCTTATTCATTCATATTTTCTATTATTTCATTCATTTTTTATTTTGTCTTTCAAGCTCGCAAGGTTTTTCAAATCAATGAGAGCAGCTTAAAACAGTGGCATTTGAGGTTTTTCATTAGATGTTTCTTGTTTTCCATCTCTTTCCTCTGATCCATGGCCGGCTCGTGGGGGCAGTAGTCTAAGCAGAGATGCACACTCCCTAGGGAGGCGTTCAGGAGTTATCCAGAACAGATGCCTGAGCCTCAGCTCCTTTTTTTGATGCAGCTCTACTCTAAGCTCCTTCCAGGTGACCAAGCTCCTCACCCCACCCCTGAGGGAGCCGCCAGCCACCCTTGTATCCAAGATCTTGTCTTTGCTCATGACCATAGTTGAGTAGAATCAACAACAAAAAGTATATCAATCTCCCGTTCCATCCTTTCCTCACTCGTATCTTATAAAATGTAATTATTTAGGAATCATTCAAGAGTTTTAATATTTAGGAGAGATTTCTTGTCATTAAGACATACAGAAATGAAACACTCAGGTGTACTTTATCAGGGTTTAAACGTAATAAGACAGTAGTAATAAAAGGACAAACTATATCAAAAAGAAACTACTTAAATGATCTGACGTTATAACAAAAGGTATAACGTCAAAGGTATTGACAGCAGCATCATTTTTCTTGTGCATAACTATATGAAGTTCACAGCAGCTTCAAAGTGCATTAATGTGCATATTTCAGTTTAACGGCTAATTGAAATTTGATCATTGACATTCTGTCTGGTAATCTAGTAATGTGGTAAAAGGAAGTATCTCTCTCGCCTAATTCTACTGCAGTTTCCCCTCCCTCACCAAAAGACAGTGTGACTTCTGTCTAATTTGTGTCTCTGCAGTGGAGCTGAGCCGAAACATGGGCGGTGTCCATTTAACAGCTCCCATTGGACTGTTTTCTCTTCTGTTCCCTCATACTTTCCCTACAACCCTGACCCCCCCGAGGTTTAAGGTCCTTGAGCTGTCGGACATCACTATAGGCTTTAGTCCAACTGTTAGTCACTACAGCAGAACAGAATATATGTCCCACTCTGGTGCACAAAAGGAACGGAGTAAAGTCAGGAATCAGGAAACTAGGAATGACGCAAGATGGAAGAAGGCTGAAATGTCTCACTATAGTTGCCATATAGTAGCCATTTTGGATCGAGTGTACCGCATTGGTGCCATATGAAGAATGAATATGTGTATAGGGTTTTATGTTATTTCCTTATTACCATGTTAAACATTGAACAATTCTCATGTTTTGTAGGTTTAAAACTGTTTTAGTAGATTAAATCTGTATTCTGTAAAAAAAAAATAAATAAATAAAAAAAATCTATCTTTTTCTCTCAATGTTTAAGATTAAGTTAATTTGCACAATAGACCTCAAAGAACTACATGAGGACCTTCATTAAGAAATACTTGGTTTTGAATCAGAACATAAAAAATAATGTGAAAAAGAAACAGTTAACAAAGTCAATAAAAGAACAAGTTAAAAAAACAAAACCTGAAATCAGCCATATCAGACCAGTGCAAGAGAGAGAACCATATTATGGACTGGAACAATGCCAGGGTCATTCGTGCCAAAAGTAACCACCGCTGGATCAGAGAGGCCATCGAGATCCCAAAAAGGGCAAAAAGAAGTATGAATTGCAACACGGTGGCCTTCATCCTTCATCCTACACACACCTGGGATGCGGCGTTAGAGAAAGCGTCAGCCAGTAGGGGGCGGAAGCTCTCCCTACTGTCTGACAAAACAACAAAGATACAAGACTTTTTAATATTTTAATATGATACCATTTGTGTTTGGTTCTTTTTCAACAATACCAACTTTTTTTCCCCTTTTAAGAAAAAATACATGATTATGGTAATTAAGCTCTTATAAAGAAATACTTTTAAAGAAATGCTTATAAAATAATAAAATAACTTTTATCACTTTTAAATGACCTTTGGTCATTCAGCTCTGACATCTCACTGGCTGTCATAATCATGTGACCGTCTAAAATACTCCCAGGCTGGTTTTCTCACACAAAATTACATAAATAACCTCAGAAGTTTAAACTAAATGCACATTTTGTAATTAGCACAGTGGTAAATGCAATATTCTAAAGAGTATTTATTACAAAATATCCATCAGTGGATATCAAGGTATTCAAAATCTGAGTATCGATACGCCCATCCTTAGTTTAGAGGGAGGGGCTCAAACAGCTCAGTCAGACACCAACTATGAGCTACTGTCAGTAAAAAAATTCACCCTGCACAATATTCGACAAAATACACAAAAGCAAAGAATAGGAGACAGGATTTGTCAAGCTTTTAAAAAGTGAAAAGCCTGCTAAGTGAAGGCTTTCCTCATGTATCAGTCCCAAGTCATGGTTTAGTCCTGGGTTGATTCTAGATTTAGCACTTATTACTACGTTTAGTCCTGGTTTAGTTTTCTTAAATCTTACGTTATGTCCTGGTTTATTCCATGTAGACCTATTCTAGTATTACAAATACTAGATACAAATACAAAATGGGCCGGAAGCCTAATGCAACCCTTCCTGAATCCTTTTAGCTACATTGATATATTTCAATAAAAAAATCCTGCTGTCCCTAGTAAACTCCAAACGGCCTGAACAGTGCTCTAGGTAAGTCTGGCCTTGTTGTCTGCGCTGTATGAACACACATTACAGCACTTGAGTGAATTTCTAATGCCAGTGCTGTGTAATTTCATGGACACGGAACTCTTTCTGCAGGCTTCTTTTTGCTTAATGGCAGTGACGGCGTGATGTACGAGGTGGCAGCGAACACCCCGTGCGCATTTCCACACATGGTTAACTCTTTCTCTCTGTGAGCGTCACACGCCTGGGCTCCGCTCTGGAGAGACTAGGATTTGACTGATTAAAACTGGACTCTGCTCCGTCTGCAACATTAATGCAATATAATATAACATGATTTTTTTTCTTTATTATCATTGTTTACTCTTGCATTTTAAAATTGGTGATTTATTCTTGTGCTTCTGTACTCAGGAAATCAAGCCTTGAGTTTAGTCCTGGTTCAATTTTGGTTTAGTCTTATATTAGTTGTTTGCTTAAGTCTTGGTTCAGTTTAGTTCCATTTTAGTGCTATAGGTTAGTATTGCTTTATTGAATGTAGCTTTACACAAGTCCTCCTTGGTTGAAACTAGTTTTAATTCTGGTTTCATCCTGGTTTTAGTCCAAGGTTAAGTGTGGTTCAGCTCTGGTATAGTCTTCATTTGACTTCTTGTTTAATCCTGTGTTTTTGGTTCTTCTTTAGTCCCAAATTATTCCTAGTAGATGTTCAGCATAAGCAGCTTTAAACAACTTTAACCACTAAATTTATCTCATCAAAATATGGCATTTCTGCTTGCAGCTGACTGCTATAAGAATGATAACAATTAAACACTGCTAAATGTAAAGGGGCGCTGCAATCAGTGAATGCCCAGTGCAAAGATTAACTAAACTTCCTCATTAGCCTTGTTACTCAGGAAAAGTCAGACATGTCAGTGTAACTCCTTGCAGCTGTTTGGTGACCACCTTGTCTTGGTGTAGTCCTGGTTCGATCCTCACTTTAGTCCCTGTTGAGACTTAATTCTTGGTTTTACTACGGGCTTTGGCCTGAGTTTGTTTTTGTCCATGCTTAGTCTGGAATGAATGTAGTCACAGTTTTTGGTTCAATCATTTCAGATCTGTCTCTGGTTTGGTCCTAGCTTAATTTCACACACAGTAGCACAATAATAACTATTTGGGGTAAAGTGTTTGAAGTTTGTAAAGTCTTGAGTCCCAGTTGTATTTGACTGAAAGGTTATTAAAGGTCATGTAATCACTGCTCTGACCTTTTCCAGTCCTCTCTCACTGAGCTTTGACTCTCTCTGGACCAGACTCTGTCACATTATAGTGCGCAAGTCTGGTTTTAAACATCTCTTGGTATTTATAGAAAAGTGTGTGTGGGTAGAATTATATTATGTCCTCTTATGAGCCGTGAAAGTTACAAACAATGGTACAACTAGTTGTGACAAAAGTTACCTTGCACAATCTCACTAAAATGTAGCTTGTACTGCTGCTACAAGAAAAGCTTCCCGACTGGCTTTGATGTGGAAGTACTGACAGGTCTGAGCGTGTTTTAGGTTTGAAGATGTAGTGACCGCTACAAACGTAAACAACATGGAGCTGCTCAGATTGGATAAAACTGCAGAACTCACAGATGAGAACTCCAATCACCTCCAGTTATTTAGTATGGAACATTCCTGGTTCAGTCCGGATTTAATGTTTGTTAAATCCTTTTTTTGGTTTGAATTTTGTTAGTGGTTTTAATTCAGTCCGGGTTTTTATAATCTTGGTTTAGTTGTTTAAGTCTTTTTTTTTGTACTTAGATTTTAGTACTTGTATCTAGTTTTTAAAGGGTCTAACCTGAAATAGCATCACAGTTCAGCGTGAGCAGCAGCACCAGGCAGGCAAGGGCCAATCATGGTTTCTTGAGGCTATATTTTAGTCTTCGGTTAGTCGTTAGTCCTTCTTAAGTCCATAATTAATTGGTTTAGTCCCAGTTTGATACAGGTTAAGCCATTATAGAGTTAGTTCTAGACCTAGTTCTGGTTTGTTTCCTCCTCGAAGCAGTAGGGGGAGGCTGTTTGTTGTTTGGTTGAACATTATTCTCCTTTGTCAGAGTTAATCAGACTCATTATGCGTCATAATCACGGGCGGCTTTCACTCGTGCGTCGTACTGTAAGTGTTTTTTTTTCTCTCTTCTTCTGTGCCATCTGGAGACTGAAGCAGAGGCTGGCTCATTAACATACATTACAGCACATCAGTTTTCCACGCGTCATGATTTCTGAAGGCGTCGGGGCGTACGACAGAGGCCTGAGCTCAGCTGTATCAGATGTGCTCCAGGGAGACACTTTTATTACCAACAGATCCATCTGACTCAGGGAAACACTTCTCTGCCTTTTGGCGTTTGATTTTGCCAAAGGTTCATATGTTGCAGCTATATTTTAAACGGGGTTAGATTGTAAATATGTTATTTAGATATAAAACGGTTATGACCTAATATCCATATCTGAGAGACTGCTGAAACAATAAAAATGTTATGGTATAGAATATCTTTATGACCATTGTACAACATTGTAAAATATATAATATACTGTAAATTAAAAGTGCATCATTCAACACTTACAGTCCCATATATTGCTTATATATACAGACGTGGACAAAAATGTTGGTACCCTTCGGTCAATGAAAGAAAAACTCACAATGGTCACAGAAAAAACTTTATTCTGACAAAAGTAATAATAAATAAAAATTCTATGAATGTTAACCAATGAAAGTCAGACATTGCTTTTTAACCATGCTTCAACAGAATTATTTTAAAAAATAAACTCATGGAACAGGCCTAGACAAAATTGATGGTACCCCTAGAAAAGACTGTAAATAATGTGACCAAATGGACATGTTAATTCAAGGTGTGTGCACTAATTAGCATCACAGGTGTGTACAATCTTGTAATCAGTCAGTGGGCCTATTTATAGGGCTTCAGGTAGTCACTGTGTTGTCTGGTGACATGGTGTGTACCAAACTCAACATGGACCAGAGGAAGCGAAGGAAAGAGTTGTCGCAGGAGAATAGAAAGAAAATTATAGACAAGCATGATAAAGGTAAAGGCTATAAGACCATCTCCGAGCAGCTAGATGTTCCTGTGACTACAGTTGCACATATTATTCAGAAATTTAAGATCCATGGGACTGTAGCCAACCTCCCTGGACGTGGCCGCAGGAGGAAAATTGATGACAAATCAAAGAGACGGATAATCCGAATGGTAACAAAAGAGCCCAGAAAGACTTCTAAAGAGATCCAAGGTGAACTTCATGCTCAAGGAACATCAGTGTCAGATCGCACCATCCGTCGTTGTTTGAGCCAAAGTGGACAACATGGGAGACGAAAACAAATCATAAAAAAGCTAGACTGGAATATGCCAAACTACATGTTGACAAGCCACAAAGCTTCTGGGAGAATGTCCTATGGACAGATGAGACAGAAATGGAACTTTTTGCCAAGGCACATCAGCTCTATGTTCACAGACGGAAAAATGAAGCATATGAAGAAAAGAACACTGTCCCTACTGTCAAACATGGAGGAGGCTCTGTTATGTTCTGGGGCTGCTTTGCTGTTGTTGGTACACTTCGGTCAATGAAAGAAAAACTCACAATGGTCACAGAAAAAACTTTATTCTGACAAAAGTAAAAATAAATAAAAATTCTATGAATGTTAACCAATGAAAGTCAGACATTGCTTTTCAACCATGTTTCAAAGGAATTATTAAAAAAAATAAACTCATGGAACAGGCCTGGACAAAATTGTTGGTACCCCTAACTTAATATTTTGTTGCACAACCTTTTGAGGCCATCACTGCAATCAGACGATTCCTGTAACTGTCAATGAGACTTCTGCACCTCTCAGCAGGTATGTTGGTCCACTCCTCATGAGCAAACTGCTCCAGTTGTTTCCGGTTTGAAGGGTGTCTTTTCCAGACAGCATGTTTCAGCTCCTTCCAAAGATGCTCAATAGGATTGAGGTCAGGGCTCATAGAAGGCCACTTTAGAATAGTCCAATGTTTTCCTCTTAACCATTCTTGGGTGTTTTTTGCTGTGTTTTGGGTCATTGTCCTGTTGCAAGACCCATGACCTGCGACTGAGACCAAGCTGTCTGACACTGGCCAGCACATTTCTCTCTAGAATCCCTTGATAGTCTTCAGATTTCATTGTACCCTGCACAGATTCAAGACACCCTGTGACAGATGCAGCAAAGCAGCCCCAGAACATAACAGAGCCTCCTCCATGTTTGACAGTAGGGACAGTGTTCTTTTCTTGATATGCTTCATTTTTCCTTCTGTGAACATAGAGCTGATGTGCCTTGGCAAAAAGTTCCATTTTTGTCTCATCTGTCCATAGGACATTCTTCCAGAAGCTTTGTGGCTTGTCAACATGTAGTTTGGCATATTCCAGTCTAGCTTTTTTATGATTTGTTTTCAACAATGGTGTCCTCCTTGGTCGTCTCCCATGTAGTCCACTTTGGCTCAAACAACGACGGATGGTGCGATCTGACACTGATGTACCTTGAGCATGGAGTTCACCTTGAATCTCTTTACATTTACATTTACATTTAGTCATTTAGCAGGCGCTTTTATCCAAAGCGACTTACATTCACCAGTGTTACATTTACAGATGACGCTTTCATTTAAAGCGACTTACATTAAGGTTCCATTCACCAGTGTTACAGCTGGAACACCACTGGAGGCAAGGTGGGTTAAGTGTCTTGCCCAAGGACACACCGACAGTATGAACAGTGGGGAGAGTGAGATTCGAACCGCCTACCTTCCGGTTGAAGGACGACCGCTCTACCACTGAGCCACTGCCGCCCAGAAAGAAGTCTTTCTGGGCTCTTTTGTTACCATTCGGATTATCCGTCTCTTTGATTTGTCATTAATTTTCCTCCTGCGCGCCAGGAGGTTGGCTACAGTCCCATGGATCTTAAATTTCTGAATAATATGTGCAACTGTAGTCACAGGAACATCTAGCTGCTTGGAGATAGTCTTATAGCCTTTACCTTTATCATGCTTGTCTATAATTTTCTTTCTATTCTCCTGCAACAACTCTTTCCTTCTCTTCCTCTGGTCCATGTTGAGTGTGGTACACACCATGTCACCAGACAACACAGTGACTACCTGAAGCCCTATAAATAGGCCCACTGACTGATTACAATATTGTACACACCTGTGATGCTAATTAGTGCACACACCTTGAATAACATGTCCATTTGGTCACATTATTTACAGTCTTTTCTAGGGATACCAACAATTTTGTCCAGGCCTGTTCCATGAGTTTATTTTTTTAAATAATTCCGTTGAAGCATGGTTGAAAAGCAATGTCTGACTTTCATTGGTTAACATTCATAGAATTTTTATTTATTATTACTTTTGTCAGAAATTCTGAATTCTGTGACCATTGTGAGTTTTTCTTTCATTGACCGAAGGGTACCAACAATTTTGTCCATGTGTGTATGCTATTTAAACTGGAAAAATACATTACATAACTTTGTTGATGATATAAGTTGGTTTTCTTGTGCTTCCTGTGTTATAAGCAGCAAAATAACACCAATATTATACAGGCAGTAAAAGTGCTGCTTCTAAGTGTGACACTGCGACATTACTTGCCAAGACATATAATACTAATTTTCATTCATTTTCTACCGCTTAGTCCCATTAGGGGGCGCAGGTGACTGGAGCCTATCCCAGAACCATTCACTCTCACATTGATTCACTAGCGACACTTTAGAGTTGCCAATTAACCTGTACATGCATGTGTTTGGACGGTGGGAGGAAGCCGGAGTACCCGGAGAGAACCCACGGTAACACGTGGAGGACATGCAGACTCCTCACAGAAAGACCAGAGTCGGCCGGGGTTTAAACTCACAACCTTCTTGCTGTGAGGCAGGAATGCTAACCTAGGAAACTAACTTTTGAATGAAATAAAAGAGATATAGATATAGATATATTTCTCTCCCTTTGTTTTTCAGGTGAGGAGCTCAAGGGAAAGATCACCGTTCGTAAAAACAAGAAGGACCCTCGTTCTCTGCTGGTGACCTTTGAACTCGGAGACCGGAAACTAAACTACAGCCTGCAGTAATTTCAACCAATGAAGAAATAAAAAAGAAATGTTTATTTTTTACAGACCATTCATATTAACTCTGAGGACTGGCTTTTGACAATAGGGTGTGTGATTCTTTTAGTTTCTATTGTCCAAAGGTGTTCAAAGATAATTGTTTAGTACCACTCTGGTCTCCTTTCGACTCACATTTCAACAGTGAAGTTCAGTCACTAAAAGAGAGAAAATAAAATTTCTTAAATGAAACTTGCTCTTGTTGTTCTTCTAAACATGTTTTATATTTCTTACAGAAAGAATGAGAAGTTCACAGCTGCATCTCGTATCAGAAAATGGGGCCTTATAGAAAACACTCTGTATTGCACTAAACAGAAACAGAACTTGTGACATGAGTGAGTCCCTAAAATGTAGGAAACTGTTGCAGCATCTGAATGTTAAGTTTAGAAAGATGGGAATAAAGAGGAAACAATCTTCAATTTTTTTTTTTTTTATAGCTCAAATTTTTTTTTTTTTATAGCTCAATATCACAGCAACAGTTTTCCCAAAGGCCTTTACAGAAGTAAACAGACTACAGCCTTCTCCTTAGAGCCTCCTTCAGGACAAGGAAGAAGTAGAAAAAAAACAGAAGAAGAAAAAAGAGAAGCCTCAGAAGGAGGATTTCTTTAATCATGTTTGAATGCCTTCTGACAAAAAAATTGCAACTTTAGTAATGCTAAACCAAACTTAAAGCAGAACTAAGTAACATTTTTACCTTCAATAAAATGTTACTTAGTTCTGTTGATGGTTGATTGAGTTGTAGTGGTGCGTTTGAAATGCACACTATCCCTCTCTGGCGTATCTAGACTGAAAACAAGTTGCAAGTTGCCACCGACACGACGCAAGTCTCAGGTCACGTTCACGTGAGAGTGAAAAATTATTTTACGGTGGTTCAATACACACACAGCAGTATGACGAGTCTATGATCTCGCTAAGATTATACCAAAATGGTGGAGCCACGAAAAAAACAGAGGAAACCTTTGTCCGAAGATTCTAGGAAGAGAAAAAGTCAGTTAGACCGAGAGAGAGCTGGTTCTCGAGTCAACCTTAGCCAAGCTTTTACAGAATGGCGTCAGCTCAAACAAATTGAAGGGCTCAAAACCAACGTGGCTTTTATGTTGTTGAATTCGTAAGATACTTTGCCTAACAACTTTATATTCTTCTTAATTCCATTAGATCTAGATCTAATGCAACATGCTATATTACTACGCAGTGAGTGTTTGTTTCATTTACAGGCGTTATGTGAGACAATAGTTTCAATATTATACTAAATCCCCTGAATATTGTTTGTATAGTGTCAGCGACTGGCTTCACTTTAAGACCCAATGCAAGATTTCACAAATTAGACGCCAAAATAATAAACAATGTATACTGTATTATGACTTTATAAGACAATTTCTAAAATTACTCACCTCCATCGAGGTTTTCATTTCTTGTACTGTATTTACCATTTCTTTTTGAAAATCTAGTGTGGCTGGTGAGCGTTTGTTGTCCAGAGCTGCATTAGGAGTATTTACGACAGTGTGATTCACTGAAGGAAGCTGTAGGGGGAGCTATGATGGGATATGACATCTGTTATGCCGAAATACAGACTATTCATCTTCTTAAAATGGAAAGTAAACCTCAGATTGGGTTTGTCTACAGCTCTGTGTTAACGACTCTTGTGCTTTTCCTCAGTATTTCTCTTAATTCTGTCCTCACTGTGTCCTGTTAGCTCTCGCCACAGCCGTCATCCATCTTGTGAGTTTACCAGAAAAGCGGGAAATGAGTTCAAGCTATAAAAAGGCTGACTGGAGCCGCTCTGCATACTTCATCGAGCAGCGCTGCTTACAATTAAAGATTTTTTCCCTTCCTCTTTTTCTGCCCTAAATGATGAATCGTATAACGAGCGCTGCGATGGGAGGAGCGGCCCATTGTCTCGCTCTGAACGGTGATGTGGCCGTCGACTGCTGTGATATATGTGCTTTGTGTCCTTTACACAAGTACAGTCTGCTCTGATGGGTTATATTACAGACAAAAGAATTGTTTAAATGCGGTCTGAAGAAGCTGATCTGTAATCTGCAGAAAAGAGTTATTTATGGAGCTATTTCACTAAATGTAGATCTGTTTTTAGAGTTTGAATGCTGTATGCAGTAAAAAGTGTAGTGTAGCTCATTATTTCTGATTTTATTGAGCCCTTGTTCTTTAACTACTGGCTCTATAGGAAGTATTACTAAAGTAGAAGGCAGCCTTCAGCGTGCTGCCTGAAACCACTCCCAATTCCCAATATAGTGTCTAGTGATCACGCTATTTTGAAGAGAGGTCCAAAGGGCTAAGGGACCCAAATGTAATTCACCTAGTTTCCCAAAATACATTTTAAAAAGAATTCAACAGAAATGATCATGAGCTGCAGATTAGACAGTAAGGTTTTGCAGTTTGTCAGAGGACAGCAATTCGACATGTTCTTTAAGACCTTTGGATGGAACAAGCTAGAGACACTAGGGGCAATGTTATGACACGATCCACATGAACACCAAAACGCCCAAAATGATGTAGTCCATACAGCTGACCAGTAGGGTCCCCTCCCCTCTCTTCTGTAGAGATGTAGCTTACACCTGCCTCACAGTTTACACAAGAGCAGAGCGATGTCGGACCATAGATTGTAAATAAAAATGAATGTGTTCCGCCCATTGGTCACCTATTCACAGATATTGTCGTTGTGACAGGGCAATAAAATTGCAGTTACAACTTGGTTTTTTTAGCTTTTACTCCATAGTAAAACAATAGTTTTCAGATAGCATAAACAGACGTATTATTCAAAAATCCCCCCACCCCCAGAGTTGTCACGTAGTGAAAACTTAGCTCTAGAGACCGGAGCCATCTTTTGTATTTTTACACTTGTAAAGTCACCATTGGGTTTCTCTTTATATTTCCGCTTTTGGAGCCTGCCCTCTGGTGGACGGAGGTATATCGCTGTATATCGCACCCTTACTCGAGGACCGTTTAAGAGGTTCCATGGGAGAGGCTTGTGTCAGACGGATTGGTGGAGTGAGCATCCTGGCCTTGTGTGGACGAGAGGCCAATCCTCAACAGAATTATTGTGGTTTCAGCGAAACATGTTGTGTAAATAACCTCCTGAGAATGAACAATGCAACGTAATAATCTATTTAGCTAAAGTTATTACAAATAACAGTGCCAGAACACAAATGTTATGTAGTGTATAAAATAGTTCACCAGTACTATGTAGTGACTGAGAGGCTGGGGGGGAATTTACAACACACCAGACGTATGACAGCAAGGTAAGCCAAGGCTGGCAAGATTGCACAAAGGCAGATTCTTTTCACAGACAACTTAAGGCAACTGGCACAATCCCCGGCTAAGGCAAGTTTATTTTTGTAGCACATATACCATCTCCATTTGGTCAAAGTGCTGTACTGGCAATGCAGAGATAGAAATCATTCAATAATATGATGACAAATTTTGGTAATAAACCAAATAAAACAAAGAATAGATGGACAATAAAAGCCAAGATAAAGAGATATGAAGCTAACTAGTGTTTAACGTCAACACAAAGGAGTGAATTTTCGGCATGGTCTTAAACTGTTCTGAGGACTGGGAGAGGTAGACTTTTCCAAAATTTAGGAGCGAGACCTTCAGGAAGAAGAGAGAATCTGAGTGGGAGGCCTTTTGTGTCCCATGATGTGGACTTTCTCAGGTGACGCACTACAGACTAAAGGAGCTTGGTGTCTTTTCATGCTGTTGAGTCTAACTTTTCTGCTTTCATGAATTATATCTTATTTTATCATCTGTTCTTTTTCAAGGAAGCTCAATAAAGAATTTGTTCAGAAAAGATGAAATGCACTTGCTTTGCACTCTTCCCATCGGCCACTAACAGCCGTAACCTTCATTCAAGCTGTGGAGTCCTAAGTGGGCTTTGGTTGAGGTTATAAAACTACTGTATATAGCTTGTACGTTTGTAATTTTTGAAACAAAACTATAATTATTGGCCATAACTCTTATATTTGGGTTATTATAAAATTCTGTTGTCTCTGTTTGGCTTTCCATTGTGGCCCTACATCCCAGCGCGGCTGCTTCAGCTCAGGACAGTGCTGTTGTAGATCTGTGCCTCCGAATGACCTCCCTTTGGCCTCGCTCCGCAGCAGGCTCTTATCACTCAGCCACAATGCACCAGCACATGCATTACCACCACTGCATGAGGTAATTAACATCTTCTGCCATCTGAAGGCTGTTCAAGACTGGACATGGGACCACGGGTAGACTCTAACTGGTGAAAATATATTCCTCTAGATAGTCCATGAAATTGTTTTTATAAATGATTCTCAGTGCAATATTTCAAAATACAAATTTATTCAGTTTATGGAAAGACAAAAAAGTTCTCCATGTGTTTAATGTCAGCACCTCAGGAGAAAACAATAACTACTGCCTCCATGTTTAGCTTTTTTTTTTTTTTTTGGTTTGTTTTTAAATTGAAGTAAAGGCTATACAGTTTACATCACTGAAATTATACTTTAGGCCAAAAAAACACAAAAGTACGGCATACCACAATAGTTTGTTGATGTTTATTTGGAGTTTATTGATTAAGGATCATTAATTTGACTTTAAGTAGTTAACTTTGGCTGAAATTCACTACAGACCTGTGTGCTGTCAGTGAGTAGGTAGAACACAAGTGGCTCAAAATTAATTTGAGAACTTTCTACGTCTGAAAAGCTAATTGTATCTGTGTGCCAGGGTAAATAATTAAGTCATTAGCTTAAGCAGCTTTCAGGCGTGCACTGTTTTGTCCGGACTTTTGGACATTCCCGTTTGATCTGAACCAAATCTTCAGGTGTGAAAGCTTCAAGACCGTGGTTAGACCAAACAGCTGCTCTTTGGTCTTGGTCCGGAACAAACTGAACCGAGGTCTGGTTCATTTGTAGTGTCGGACGTTTGCCAATAGTTCGGACTGTTGGACCAAATGCAGGAAGTTATGTCCAATTAACACACAAAGAAGAGCCAACGGAGGAAGTAAATGGGCAAAATAAAATATCAGTCAGGTTTAAAAACACATAAAACAGATCATGTTGTTTTATGTTTTGTATGGCTTTATTGTTTTTGCTACAACAGATGCATCCTGTGAAGCAGAATGTTTCCTAAAACAGTGTTATAGTGATTTAAATCATGTCTTAAAGTTTTGGCTGTTTGTATTAATTCTATATTAAAAATAACATGTCTCTATAAGCCTTACTCCAGTCTGATTATTTCTCCAGTTCAACTGTAAAATGAGCCTCTTTAGAGACAACACATTCACAGTAAAAGGCGTCAATGTTGTCTATGGACATTCAGATTTATAATACAGTATATTCAGATCAAAAGTCAATAACATTCACAATCTTTTAATGTTTCACAAACATTTTCTCTGAAGATTTTAATACATCTAACAAGAGTCAAGAAATCTATTACATCATGAGTGAAAATGACCCAGTTAAACACACTTTGGAGTCTGGAGTATTGAGTGAACGATGTGACCTTTTGTTAAATAAGATCTTTGCTCCACTGTATCCTCCATGTTTAGTCCTTTTTGGAAACACGTGTCCCGGGGGAGTGCAGATGTGTGTGTGGAGGCCGCCCTCTCCCGAAGAAGAGCAGAAATCAATTACAATTATTCTCTGTTGACAATGTAATTAAAGTCAAGGCGGCGGCTAATGCACTGCCTCAGTCTCTTATCTGCAGCCCCGAGATTTACAACAAGCAGTGCACAAAAAGGAAAAGGAGGAGGGAGAGGAGGGGGAGGGGGTAATGAGTCAACACTGAAGAGAAGAGTCCTGGGACAAATACATATATAAAGACCAAACAACACTTTTAGTTTTTTCAGTCGAGTGTTAAAAATAATACCGAAAAATAGAAAAATCTGTCAATGTCAAATGTTAATATTTACTTTTGTTTTTTTTTGTTTTTTTTTTGGGCACAGCTTGGTTTGAAAATTTTGTCATTTCAGAATTCATTCTGCTAAATTGAATCAACAGCTTACTTTGTAAAACTAAGCAAAAGTGTTGAAAGTGCAGCTTGCAATTTCATTCATGACAAAGTAACATTAAATTTAAAAGCATGTGAAAAGCTATGGCAGCCTTGCATAGACATGTTGTCTATGAAACAAACCTACATTTAATGTTATATATGTTTTTATATAAATATATAGTATACTCATTCCTAGAATATTTACCTCAGATAGCTTCTCGTTTCATGACACTGGGGCTGACCTCAAGAGAACAACCAGGAGAAGACCCCAGTCCCTTTATATTTAATGGAATAAACCCTGACACATGTGGACTATAACCAGCACAGTTCATGGAGCAGGGTCCTGAAGCGGCATCTGTCCAAACCCCCCTTTCCTCCTGAAGCCCACCCCCCGTTGTTGTGAGACTGTGAATTATCTCTGTGACATAAAGTCAATAAACAGCTCCGGAGGGGGCTCTTGACTTAGGCCGAAGCTCTTTTAAAAACCTCATTAAAACTGAAACAATGAGTCTTAAGTGACTGAGTCCAGAACGAGCTCAGACCCACTTGTGTTTGTTTAACAGCTGTAAATAATGCCTTCTGTCAACAGCCAGGTTGTCACTGATCGGTACGGCACAGTTTGGTTTGGTCACCCCAAGAGCAAGACGCTGGAGGTTTTGCAGATTGTTTTTTGGAGACCTATTACAAAGTTATGTAGTGTTGCTTTATTACATAAAGCAGGAAAGCAGGAAAGAAGGCGGGAAAAATAAAAGGGAGCATATGCCAACCAGCAATAATCAGTGGGTTGACATGTCATACAAGAAATATTTTTAAAGGAAAGAATGACCTTTTCCATAAGACTTAATGCAACACTACAAAACCTATTAGTCCATGATATAGAACCAGAAAACCATTGCAACAAGCCTTAAATTTATTTAGACAGTTTCTTGACGAGGAAAAAGGAAAAAAGACTGATCTATCTTTCAAAGACAAAGTGAGCCTCGTCCAACAGGCACTCTACTATGTAACTGTGAGCTGCAGCTAGCTACTGTGGAAACACATGAATGCAACATTTACAGTGCAGCCAGGACATTTAGAATATCTATAAAAAGTTAACAGTTCCATGTGAACGTCACTGTATCATGTCACATATCACACGAGTTTGAGAAAAAGTGTGGCAAATGGCACTGCACAGAGCGGACATGTGAAAGTCAAGGTCCAGGGGCCAGATCCGGCCTTTTGCAATGTTTTATTTGGCCCTCCAATATTTTATTTTATTTTTTTATTAAAAGTTTATTTGATAGGAACAAGTATGTTCACATACTACAGCATTTATAGTTGGGGCTAATTTGCAATTCTCGGTCATAGAAGGGCTTTTACAATACAGACATATATAGAAAAACCTAAAACACAACTAAACACTTGACAGACATCAGTTATGGTCACATAACTGAATTCTCCTTAAAAAGATTATAGTTCATATTTAAAATGACTCCAATCAAGCCATTGTTTTAGTTCAGGAGCAGGGAGTTCCACAGAGCCAACTGTCCAATATATGTTTTTTTAAAGGCACTGTACAGTACAGTGTTTCCATTGGAAGCTCCTTGTGAGATGGAGCCCAAGGGGTTAGTGTCACTGAGAAAATGAGGGACCTCCTTCCTGAACTAATTACATAATGGTAGGTGAAATATTTGGAACTTTGCCCATTAAAAGAGAAAAGGCACTAAACCTTTCTAAAATATATGTAATAGGGAACAATGGCACTCTAAATTGACAGGGGATAACAATATAAAAGAAGCCAAAGTGTTGCTTAAACTGAGGGCAAGTGAATTTACAAAATGATTGAAAAAGGAGGTATAAAAAGGGCATAAAAGGAGGAAATGAATGTTCAAATCAAACGGATGTGATAAAGAGTGAAATAAAGAGGAACATTCAAACACTTGTTTCACAACAATCACAAATTTGATAAAAGATACCTAAGTGTCACAATCTACGGCTCCTGAAAAAAATGTTATTTACTATCACAGCCACTTTGAGTTGGACCGCTGTATAGACTCTGAGATAATGTGCTTGTGTATAGACCCGCCTCACTTGTCTGTTCTTTGATATATATATATAAAAAAAAAGAAAGTGGGAATATACAAACAAACAAAACATTTGTCAGTGTTTATTTGTTATCTTCTAAGTGTCATTTTGTAATCCTGTGTTTTACTTTGTCTTCAAATTGATCAGTCTCTACAATAACAGTGAGTCTTTGTCAAATTCTCTTACACTGGACACAAGTGAACATTGTTTCTTTATTTTTTACGCTGGTGTAAATCCCAGAAGGGACAGAGGGGATATGACACCTTCCCATCATTTCATTTAATATAAGATATGTTTAATACCTTTTATATATGGAGTTAATGCCCAGTTAATGGACTATCCCCCTTTATACAAGTTCAGTAAAGTGTGCTACACCTAAGTTTATTCATCTGTTATTAATGGCTGCTCACAACTTACGTTTGAGATCTTCTAATCACTTTCATTTGGTTTGTTTGTGTCTGAGGCACACATTATTATTACTTTTCTATTTGATATTACTCAGATTTTTCAAGGTGCACGTCAAATCTATCTTCCACTGGTTGCTGTAAAGTCTTTTAAGAATTTTCTTGTCTTTGGTTTCATAAATTAAAGGCAATCATTTGTAAACTTTAAACTAGTCAAAATATCTACATATATTTATCTTCTTGATTAATCCTGACTTTTCAGTTGTTTTTTGTTCCTTAAACCACACAACCACTTCCCTCACTCTTCTGTTTGAATCCTTGTCATAGTGGGATCTCATACGCATTGCAGTGCTTCAGTCCGTGGTTTGTCGCTCCGATTGGCTTCTGGCTTTGATCACATGACCTCTCTCTTTGCATCCTGCCTCTGACTCAAACAAATTAATTCTTCATGAAGCCCAAGGCTACACACTCCCCCCTTTTTTACATTTTTTAATTTTTTTATCTCAGCTGCTGCGTAAAAACAATAAATATGCCAAGTAGAAATACTATTTACATTATTAACTTTTTAGATCCACATCTTTACCACAGAACAGAAAAAGCTCTGCCCCAATGCACAGCTCCATGGACTAAAAGCGAGTTGAGCTGAAAGAAGTAATATTATTTTACATCAATTTTATATAGTGCTTTTTCCAGGGACGCAAAGACACTTTACATATCAATTATTCATTCACTCCACAGTCACACACTGGTGGTGGTAAGCTACATCTGTAACCACAGCTGCCCTGGGGAAGACTGACAAAGACCTGTAATTATCTCCTCCTTAAACATTGCGCCCTTCATTTTGCTTTTCTTTACTCTATTTTTCTATTATTATTTTTATATTTTTTTTCTGTTAATCAAATTACGTATTTAGGATAACACTTTCTCTGTTTAATCGGTCTAGACCAATGAAAGTGTTCGTTCTCCCGGACGCAATCATGTGATTGGCAAATGACCCAATATTACAATCCTCGGTAATGGTGACGTTTTAAGGCTGTAGTTTTTAACTTTTTCAAAGTCAAGGAGAGAGAGTGCAAGGGCAGGAAAATTTTGAATGAGCACAGCTCCTGCTCCCTCCCCCCCCCTCCCTCCCCCCTCCCTCCCCCTCCCTCTCAGAGTTGCTCCAAGCCACGCCCCCTTCCTGGCGTGCGTGAGAGAGAGATGTTTACTCCTGTACCCTAACTTGTAACTTGTCAGCTATTTAAGCTAACAATTTCATACCTGTTACTTTTCTCTCTCCCACTGTTATAACATTTGTTTTATCAGTTTTAAGTGTGAGCAGTAAAGCTTTTAAGGTTTATTTGTGAGAAAATTATTCATTACAGCCAAAGTTACTGAACAGTGGGAAATGCTAACTTCTGCTATCGCTATATTTCAGCTCAATCCTCACCATTTCCTTAAGGATCCTCTTCTGTTGTAAATCTGAGTTAGTAACATAATAGATTTTGTTTTAATTTAGAATGTTTAGCAATGCTTTAAGACAACGGCCTACAATGAGCATGCCCCCCACCTACACCCCTCACTGACCTGCGATGAGACGTCTGAAATATACAGTCTTGAAGCCTCGGCCTATGAGCGTGCATCTCTAGCGTCTAACCCTCTGCAACTACTGTGTATTACAAATATTTTGCATTTTTTTACATCATTTTAAATAAAGTCTGTACACGTGTTACCAGATAAAGCTTTGTATATTTAATATCTGAATAAATCTACAAAAATAAACATCTGGCCTTATCACAATATGCTTGAGTTATTTAAAACACAGCATGGTTTGAAATATAATTCTAGTAAAAGTTGATCTACTCTATAAACATACAGTCAGTCCTATGATGAAAACAAATCATCCATCCATCCATCTTCTACCGCTTATCCAGGGCCGGGTCGCGGGGGCAGCAGTCGGAGACGCCCAGACTTCCCACTCCCCAGACACTTCCTCCAGCTCTTCCGGGGGGATATCGAGGCGTTCCCAGGCCAGCCGAGAGACATAGTGTCAGGATTCATGTCTGTTTATATAGTCTGTCTGTTTTGTTAGTGTATTCTGTGTGTCTTTGTTTGTTTCTGATGTCATATTTATTATTGTATTGGATTTTTGTTTTAAGATTGTATTTGAGTGCTTGGTTCTTATTTTGAAATGTCTTACTCCTGTCTGTGATTTATGATTTACTTCCTGCCTGTTGTCTTCCCCTTCTGTGTGATTGCCTGCTCCGCCCTAATGTGTTTCACCTGTTCCTTGTTGTCTGTGTCTATTTATACCTGTGTGTTCAGCTGCTCGGGGCCAGGTCGTCGTCTCCCTACCCATGAGTCTGTTCTGTGTTTCCCTGTGTCTTATTTGTCGTAGTCTGTGTTTCTGTGGAGGTTCTAGTGTTTTCCCAGTCTGGTTTCTTTTTTTGTATTATTATTCCTGGATTATATGTTTGGACTCTAGTCTTGGGAGGCGTCCAGGAGGCATTCAAAACAGATGCCCGAGCCACCTCAGCTGGCTCCTCTCGATGTGGAGGAGCAGTGGCTCTACTTTGAGCTCCTCCCGAGTGATCGAGCTCCTCACCTTATCTCTTAGGGAGCGCCCCGCCACCCTGCGGAGAAAGCTCATTTCGGCCGCTTGTATCCGGGATCTTGTTCTTTCGGTCATGACCCAAAGCTCATGACCATAGGTGAGAGTAGGAACGTAGATTGACCGGTAAATCGAGAGCTTTGCCTTAGAGCTCAGCTCCTTTTTCACCACGACAGACCGGTACATCGACCGCATCACTGCAGAAGCTGCACCGATTCGTCTGTCAATCTCACGTTCCCTCCTTCCCTCAGTCGTGAACAAGACCCGAAGATACTTGAACTCCTCCACTTGAGGCAGGAGCTCTCCACCAACCTGAAGGGGGCAAGCCACCCTTTTCCGACTGAGAACCATGGTCTCAGACTAGGAGGTGCTGATTATCATCCCAGCTGCTTCACACTCGGCTGAAAACCATCCCAGTAAACACTGAAGGTCCTGGCTTGATAGAACCAACAGGACAACATCATCTGCAAAAAGCAGAGACGAGATCCTGTGATCCTCAAACCAGACTCCCTCCGGCCCCTGCCTGCGCCTAGAAATCCTGTCCATAAAGATAATGAACAGGACCGGTGACAAAGGGCAGCCCTGCCGGAGTCCAACATGCACTGGGAACAGGTCTGAATTACTGCCGGCAATGCGAACCAAGCTCTTGCTCCGGTTGTACAGGGACCGGACAGCCCTTAGCAAAGGGCCCCGGACCCCATACTTCCAGAGCACCCCCCACAGGGCGCCACGAGGGACACAGTCGAATGCCTTCTCCAGATCCACAAAACACATGTGGACTGGTTGGGCAAACTCCCATAAACCCTCCAGCACCCTGGAGAGGGTATAGACCTAGTCCTCCTGTTCCACGACCGAGACGAAAACCGCATTGTTCCTCCTGAATCCGAGGTTCAACTTTCGGCCACATTCTCCTCTCCAGTACCCTGGCATAGACTTTCCCGGGGAGGCTGAGGAGTGTGATCCCTCTGTAGTTGGAACACACCCTCCGGCCCCCTTTCTTAAAAAGAGGGACCACCACCCTGGTCTGCCAGTCCAGAGGACTGTACCCAACCACCACACGATGTTGCGTGTCAACCAAGACAGCCCCACAACATCCAGAGATTTGAGGTACTCAGGTTGTACCTCCATCCACCCCCGGTGCCTTGCCACCAAGGAGCTTCCTCAGTGACCTCAGTGACTTCTTCTTGGGTGATGGACGAGTCCACCTCTGAGCCTTTGGCCTCTGCTTCCTCAGTGGAAGACGTTTCCCACCTCCACTGTAAACAGTGTTGGCAGGGCACTCCCCCTCCTGAGGCGCCGGACGGTTTGGTGAGTCCATGGCCCAAGACCCGGGTTTTAGCCTCCACAACCACGGGCTGCAGTCCACTTGGCCTGCCGGTACCTATCAGCTGCCTCAGGAGTTCCACGAGCCAACCAGGCTCCATAGGTCTCCTTCTTCAGCTTGACGGCATCCCTTACTTCTGGTGTCCACCACCGGGTTCGAGGGTTGCTGCCACGACAGGCACCAGAGACTTTACGGCCACAGCTTCGAGTGGCTGCATCTACAATGAAGGTGGAGAACATGGTCCGCTCGGACTCAATGTCTCCAACCTCCCTCGGGATCTGGTCGAAGCTCTGCCGGAAGTGGGAGTTGAAGATCTTTCTGACAGGGGGCTCTGCCAAACGTTCCCAACAGACTCTCACAGTACGTTTTCCGAGTCTGTCCAGCTTTCTCCCCCGCCATCGGATCCAACTCACCACCAGGTGGTGATCAGTTGACAGCTCCACCCATCTTTTCACCCGAGTGTCCAAGACATACGGCCGAAAGGTCAGATGAAACAACTACAAAGTCGATCATCGACCTCCGGCCTAGGGTGTCCACCGGTGCCACGTGCACTGATGGACACCATTATGCTTGAACATGGTGTTCGTTATGGACAAACTGTGACTAGCACAGAAGTCCAATAACAGAACACCTGCTCGGGTTCAAATCCTTGGGGTCGTTCCTCCCAATCACGCCCCTCCAGGTGTCACTGTCGTTGCCCACGTGAGCGTTGAAGTCCCCCAGTAGAACGACGAAGTCCCCGGTCGGAGCACTTTCCAGCACCCCTCCCAGAGACTCCAAGAAGGCACTGCCATTTGGCCCGTAAACACAAACAACAGTTAGAGACCTATCCCCGACCCGAAGGCGCAGGAAAGCGACCCTCTCGTGGGGGGCTATGAGCAAGCCCACACCAGCCTGCCGCCTCTCACCGCAGGCAACTCCAGAGTAGTGGAGAGTCCAGCCTCTCTCAAGGATTTGGGTTCCAGAGCCCAAGCTGTGCGTGGAGGTGAGCCCGACTATCTCTTGCTGGTATCTCTCAACCTCCCGCACAAGCTCAGGCTCCTTCCCCGCCAGCGAGGTGACATTCCATGTCCCTAGCGCCAGATTCTGTGTCCGGGGATTGGGTCGTCGAGGCCTCCGCCTTCTACTGCCACCCAATCCACTTTGCACCAGCCTCCTACGGCTCCTCCCGCAGGGGAAAGACCCAGCCACCAGGCACTCACATACGAGCCCCAAACCTGGGCCCGGCTCCAGGGTGGGGTCCCGGTTGCGCCATACTGGGTGACGTCACGGACCTTGATATTCCACTATCCATAAAGAGTTTTTAAACAAATCACAGTTTTGTAAGATATAACTTTACTGAAGCAGAGATTTGTCTAAAGCACTGGTCCCCAAAGTGGGGGTCGCGGAGTGGTGGGCGGGGGGTCGCGAGATGATTTCCAGATTTTTTTTCCAGAATTTTTTTTTAAATTATTTTTATATATTTTTAAAAAGGTTGTAATGATGCGAGTATAAATTTGTGACTGGACGATGGATAATCAGCATGGAGGGTCATGTCATCTGCGAGGACATCAAGCCAACAGAACTTTGCACTGCACTACATCCTGCAGTTTCAAGAGGAGGCGGCCTGTACTATGGAATTCATTCAGAGGTAAGTTGTGTTGTCAGCCTCTTCTACCGAAGGCATTTCAACCGTAAACAGACTTTGTTGTGAATATCTACAAACTTCAGTCCAGTGTGTTTTAATTTGAGCTATAGCCTCTGCATACCTTTCATTTGTTTCCTCAAAGTTTTAGGCAGGATGAAGGGGTAACCATCAGATTTCTTTTATTAGAGCAATCCTGGGTGCTCACATAAATTGTGTCATTGTTTGTTAGATCATCTGTTTCGTTCTGTCAGCAAAATCCATTTTTTGGTTTTATCACTGGACTATATAACAATATAATACTGTGTTTTTCAGATGCTTTTTTGTCATCTACCCACAACGTGAAATAAAGGGGCAGAAGAAGGCACATGTGGAGAAGTATGTTATTGACACTGCTGCAGTATATGACATAAGAAAGTGAAGCGAGGGCGGCAGCGTAACACAATTGTGGATTTGTTTTTCAGATGGGTGAGTATTTACATAAAGCAAGCTAGCAGTAAAGAGCTGACTCTTTGATGTGCTTTTGTTAGAACTTTAATCAAGTTCACATTCTGTAAATATCCTTGTTTGTTCAGTTTATTTTTACTTTGACAATGGTTGCTTATGTGCTCTCAAAATGTCTAAAAATCTGTGCAAGAGCACCGAGTACCCTGAAACTTTAATGTATGGAGAAACCATTAACTCGATAAATATGAATTTTGAAATAAATATGAGTTTAAGCTGAATATGAACTCTACTTCTTTGTTGAATTTTATCGTTTTATATATGCTATGGTCTAAGTCACTTTCGAACGATTTTTTTTGCATAGAACACAATTTGACTTATTGTTTTGAAGGTTAGGGTTCCACTTTGTCAAATAGGGATGGTTCCTCTTTGAACTTATCAAGGACCCAGTGTCATATTTTTTTCCCCAATTGCTTTTGTAGGAGCCGCTAATGGCAATGCACCTCGACAATTTGACAATTTCAGCTCCAGCTTTCATTTTAATTTGATCATTTATTCATTTTCTATTTTCCAGCTAATCTGGTCTACTGCCAGTAGAACATATCACAACTGTAAAATAACAGTAAAGGACTGACCAAAGTCTACAGTAGTACTGTAAAAATGAACAGTAAATGAATGTGAATGTAACAGTTGTACTGTATTCAAGCAAAACAGTAACTTACTGTTAAGATGATAACAGTAGCAGTACTGTAAATAAACAGTACACTGCTGGCAACTCTGCTGCCAGTATTTTACTGATAATTTACAATAAAATCTTTTACAGTGTGTCCAACTTGTAGTTGGCAAGTTTATGTGTGTTTTTTAGGCGATACAACGACACTAAAGGCATTCCATTTTATTCTATTGTCCATAATGTTCAGATGTGTTTGGAGATTCTCTGGTCTTTCAGACACAAGTTTAGTGGTTGTGGCGACAAAAGAAGGAGTTGTTCTTACTTTTTCAGGCCTTTATATACAGCCACATAGGAACTTTAGACAAGCAATATATCCTCAAAACGAAAAAGAGGATTGTATGCCACTAAAATAAGGAACGCCAATATTAATCCTCCTAGTGTCCAAACTTACAATGTCAAATGGCATCCAGGTACAGTTTTCCCAACAAACCAAAAGGTCCCATAGGACTCAGTGGAAAAAGAGATTAGCACCCTCATGCCTATATTGAGGCCTCATGCTGCTTGTGGTCAGTGCTCTATATGGGACAGCACTTATTATGTTTCAATGTTATTTTGTGATGACGCTGATGTTATGTGTTATTTCAGTGACAATAAAGAGCAGGACTGAACTGAATTATTTCCACTTTAGCCTTCAGTGTGAATTTTACCAGACTGGTGTGGATTCTAAAACATAAGCAAGAAAATTATATGAAAGTTCCTAATGATTTGAAAAAGCAATACATTTATTTTGAGAAAGTTCATAGCAAAGTAACTGTTTTATTTATTTATTTTTTAGAAACTATTAAAATAAAAGACGACTCTTCATCAGCAGAAAGAACAGTTCACGCATTTGGCCCATAATCACACGCGAGTAATGACCCCGCGTTGACGCATGTACGTACTTCCGCCCCTCCTTCGCGCATATCACCACTGCCTCTTAGTATTGTCCCTTAAAAAAAAAAAAAAAAAAAAACACTCCAAGGCCAATGATTTATCTAACTCCTATTATCAAGAAAATGTCACGCGAAGGGCACCTTGCAGCTCGCTCGCTCATCACACGCGCACACGCCTCTCGGATTCTGACGCATGGCCCACGCACGGCTCTGTCCCCACGGAGCTGAAGTAGAAAAGCCTTTGGAGCTTTACGCGCAGCTACAGTCGCGCCCAGCAGCGTGTTGTCCGTGGGATTCTCTCCGGTTTTCAGCCCACCACCGCGGCCCACAGCCATGGTAAGTGTCCCGCTTTTACTTCCACTTTTTTTCTGAGTGATGTTGGAGCTGTTTGGAACCGTTTTCGCGCGTCTTTTATGAATCCCCGTGTCGCTGTCCGTGGTGCTAAAGGGAAACTTCTCCGAAGCGCGTCCGCACGCACAAAGCCAGCGGTTTACTGTAGTTATTTCTAAACCTAATATGCAAATGGAAACTAAATATTATCCTCTGAAGCCTAGGTTTTTAATTTTAGCTTCTTTCAAACTTCAGTGAACCCAAACAAAAACATAAGAGTAACGTTTGTCGTTCATGTTCTTTGACTTCAACCAATTTAAAAGAGAAGTATGTATGTTTTACATTTAAAGTTTTCTACCTTACAGCTTCTGTTAAGTCACATTCAGATTAAACAAAGAAATGAGTTGCGCTGCGTTTTGTCGATCACGTCGTCAGCCTTTTACCCGGTCCCACTAGAAGCTGCAGAAGTGTATTTTTTATCCGTTACAGTCCTGTGCACGTGTTAGTCGTAGCTTCTGTTAAATCAGACTCAAATCAAACAAAGAAAAAAAGAAGACCATGGTCTCATGTCATTTCCAGGTCCATGCTTGGACCATTTTAAAACAGCTTTCTCTTGAACCACATTAAAAACTGCAAATGAGCCATATTTTACTTTTTTTTTACTCTTTCCATTTGAAAACAGTCAAAGAAACCTTCATGTGTAGCCTACTTTTGTGTCCTTTAAAGCGATACAAATTAAGCCTATGTGTTTCCTTCTGATGCAACTTTGTGCGTCTCGCTTTTTTTTTGCCATCGTCAGCTTATTTCACTTTACAGTTTTCTACCATTTTCAAAACACTAAAACTAAATGTATCCTTTTCCTCATTTTTAAAACCTTATTTTTTTCCCAAATACACCTCTCTGCCCTCGTCGGCATTTTTAAATTTTCTTTTGAACTTCCTTTTCATTTCAAATCAAACTATTTCCACATTTCGGCCTTTAAAGCTCCGACCACATTTACGACAAACACAAGGAAACAGATGCGCACTTTATTTACGCGTTTATCATAAAGATATGAACACTTTTATATTAGTAATAAAACACAGATCTTTGACTTCATTTCTAAGCCAGAAAGAAAGCGTTCATGTCAGAGTGCTGCTGGGAAATGCATTTATTGTGCGCATTAACCCTTTCTTTACTAAATCTAATCTAATCTTTTTTCTTTGCAACAGAATAAACCCAACACTCACTTTTAATAGTTTTCCAATCAGTTTATGACTTACTGTTGTTCTCCACTTAGTCATCAGAGATGGATTTCTGCGCATTAACCCTTACCGTAATCTTTTTACAGTTACGCACCAAACAAGTCGCTTGCTCGTTCGTCTTTTGTCCACAAACCTTTCTTAAAGTAACACAGTGTCACTTTTTATCTCCAACTGCGTGTTCTCAAAATCTTTACTAGATCATAGATGATAATGAGAAGAACAGATATAATAGGTGATGTGTGCTTAAGTCACCTGATACTCTATTTAAACAGACTAAAACCTGGTGCATTAGAAGCACTTTGGTCTCATTTTGTATTTGATAACAGATAAATACTGTATTCAATAGTCTCACAGAGAATGACAATTGATAAAAAACTGCACATTGTTGCTTTAACTTCTCTACACAAGTAAATAAAATGTGTCATTTTTCTCCTCAACAACCCCAATAATAATAATAATAATAATAATAATAATAATAATAATAATAATAATAATAATAATAATAATAATTTCTTTACCTGTTTGTTCAGGCACAAAGATGGTTCCTTCTCGCTAAAACAATGGCTTTTGGAATTACTTTGGTATTAAATGGGCTCCAAATATTCCCTTACCTACATCTTATTGCACCTTGTTGGACGTTTCTGACACCTTATTTTTTTAGATTTTATTTTACGGGTTGTAGCTCAAATCTACAAAAAAAATAAAAAATAAAAACACACATTCAAAAGTCATTGCCTCTACCTTTTTTACCTCTTTTCTCAAATCAAGTCCTCACAAAAATGTGGAAAATATGGCTCTTTTTCCGCCATGGGCAGTAATTGGAACATTTCTTCAGGTGCTAACACCTTACAGCTCTCTAAAACTCTTGCAAAGGAAAAATACATGTCACTGCGTCTTGGAGCTGACTTTTCAAACACGCATATTTGTTTTGTTAATTTTGAAAGAGTTTTTTGACAGGAAAAGATGCAGCATGTTTCTGTTCTGTTCTGGTTTTTGTTCTGCAGCATCAACGCAACAAAGACTCAAAAAAAAAAAACATCCTACTTTTATTTGCCAAGATTAATTCATTTCTGACTCTCCTTTAGCTCGTTTGTTCATTTGGGCACCACAACTGGTCTTATTTATTTAAAGCTCTCTTTTTGACTTTTTTTTAAACAAACTGACATTTTTTTCTTATTGAGAGCAAAGACTTGTGATTCTTTCAATACCAATAGAAACTCATAAAAAATATTTTTAAAAAAGTCGTTGGGAACCTTTCTTCCAACTCCATCCATTCATTTACAAGCAGTAACATTTCTGTCCTTCTTTCTTTTTTCCCAAAGCACATTAAAAACAGTCAATTTAATCTCAAAGTACATTTAGACCATTTCTTCAACAAAGCCATTTTTAACCCACTTTTTAACTTTTTTGTAAAGATTGTATTGTACCTTTTGTACAGCTTTTTACTTAATCATACATTTACTTTCATTTAAAACTGCTATCTCAGTTTGATGTATTTTTTGTCCTTTAAAGTCTACATTACATACAAACATTATCTTTGTCCATTAAGTACATTTACAACCATTTTTAAAAACAGGGAAATCAGATTAGACATGTGTTTGTTGTATTAAAGTCTACTCTTCAGCTCTAACTTCAACAAGCATTTAATTCCCAGTTTTTAGAACATATACTTTTAATGAATTAATTATTCTATTGTCAAATTCAAAAGACAAATGATTTTTCAGTTAATCCAAATTAAAGCAAACATCTTATTTTTGGTTTTAGATTTTTCATGTTTTTCATCTCTTAATTCAGAAAAGGGCCATTTTTCCCACTGGTCCCGTCTCCTTTCAGCCCCAGAGCCGGGGTAGAGTCTCTCTCAGGGGACGGCACATTGCAGCAGATTGTGTCGGCCATAAACCACGCCGCTCAATGACACCGAGGGCAATGGGCCGTAAAATTAAAGAATCCTGCAGAAACCGCTCCCCCCTCTGCTCTGCTCTGCCTCCGCGCTGCTTCAGGGACAGTAGAAAAGCAGCTTCAGCATTTTTCACAGGCACAAATGTAATCTGGAGACAAAATCCAACAGGAATCAATGGGAACAGATGTGTTCGGACAAAATGGTTTTAATGTGGACAAATAGGAAGAGGGATTTTGGAAATGTAGAGTTTGGTGCCTTTGTAAAGACTAAAAGTAATAGTGTTTGATTTTAGGCACCGTCTTGTTTTCTGTAAAAGGTGTCTTAATACAAAAATATAAAACAACAAAAAGCTTGAGTGGATGAATCCCTTTTAAAGAGCCCTGTTTTATTGCAATTTTAAAGTCTCACAGTCGTTCAATCTGCTGGAAATAGTACAGTTTTAAGTATCTGTTCTGAGACAAAAGGCTTTATTGAGGATGAAGTCCCAAACTAATCGGAAATATGGTCATTTAAAGTCACTGTAAAAACTGTAAAAAACTGTAGTCTTAATCTGACGAGGAAAGAAAGATGTCTGCGGCTGACCCACTGTTTTAATGCATTTTTTGTGTTAATAAAAATGTTAAGGGTGGGATTTTGAACCAAAGGATTTTGTGGATTAATTGAAAGATACTATGTAACTTTCTACGACAATATATAGAAAATATAATCATTCCAACAATAGTTTTAAAATAATTTGAATGGTTTTCTCACGTGAAACAAGAAAACGAACCACTCTTCAAGACAAAGTTCAGCTCAACACTCCACAACGTATCTGACCAGAATGCATCAAAACAAGGCAAATTGGCCTTAAAACTAGGATAGTTTTGGCAATATTTATGAAAGATTAACAGTCCAAAGTGAGTTTTGTTGGTCTTTTAGTGTCTCTACAGTTACACAGTGTTGCTTTAAGGTTCTGTCTCTCTGCAAGACTATTGCCAAATGGAAGGTGTCTTAATACAATCTATATAAAAATATAGATGGTTTTTTGGACAAAAAGTTTTATGTGGGCTAATCAAAAAGATAATTTTTTTTTTCAAGGCCCGTCATTTTAGTGCATGTCCATAACTAATAAAATAAAATGATAAAATATGATCAGATGGTCTAATGAAAATGGCTTTCAGAGGATGGACTATAATTATTAGTGTCCTGGCGAGACAGAAATCCTGCGTTAACAGTGCATTAAAGTTGAAAACATGGAACATTCATGTTCTTTTAAGCAAAATCAGTGATAAATATTTGTGTAGGATTCTTGGTTTAGTAAAATTTGAAACTGTCCAAAAAAAGAGAAGACAGACAGTGAAAATATTATAGTATGGGGCTGTGCGCCCAGATTAAAAAAGGCATTTACTGTCTTTTGTGCAAAATGTTTGCGTGTAAACCAAGACAGATTGTTTGATTGTGATTATGTGCACTTTAAACTTGAAAAGCTACAAGGTAAATATATTTAGTCCATTAGGAGCCCTAGAGTTTGGTGCATTAGATTAAACTGGAGAGAAATGTAAAAACACTTCATTTACAATTGGCCAATATGACCAGACGTGTAAATGTATTTTAAACATGTTTACAATGTGCTACTCAATGATTTTGTTGCATTGTCACTGGATCGGTGCTGCTCACTGTCCTCGTGCCTCAGGATTCTGCAGCACTGCCACGGATCTGTGAATGAAAAATGCAGAGATCAGACAAACCCACTGTGAACACACGTGTGTCCATGTGATTGGCCAGAGCAGAATCTTCTTGATATGATTGGTTGTTTTGTGTTGAATAAGCCTGATTTACAGAGAAAGCAGGGTTAACGGAGTAGGTCCCGCTTCGTGATCCCACTTATACAGAGCCACTGATCCGGAGAGCTTCCACACAAAGTCTTTGCAAAGGGTAGGTTCTATAGATGAAAACCACTTGCTGTACCCACCTATCATCAGGTCATTTTATCCACTCAGAGAGTTCTATCTATCCATTGACAGTCTGTTCTGTCACACCATTTGTTTGAACATGCAGAGAGTTTGGGATCTTAGAGGGCTCACAAGAATCCAGCTGCTGCATATTCAGTTTTTATTTGGGAGTGACGAGGATGGATAGGATCAGTCCTTCAGAGGGACAGCTCAGGTCAGATGTTTTGGGGACAAGGTTTTTGAGTCCAGGTTGAGATGGTTTGGACATGTTCAGAGGGGGGACAGTGAATATATCAGTCAAAGGATGCTGAGGTTAGAGCTGCCAGGCAGGAGGCCGAGAGAAAGACCAAAGAAGGGAACAGCCGGAGATTCAGGGTAAGATTAAACAGGCTTCAGAGAACAGGGTTAAAAAAGTGATCTGTTTTGGACTGGAGCTGTATTACTTTTTCTTGTGTGTAATGACTTTGGGGTATGCTTCACAGCGCCCCTACTGGCCTGGCAGACATTAGTGTTGTTAAGAGCAGGGTTCATCCATGTAAAGAGAAATTGTTTGTGTTTTGGTGTCACGTAAATCTCCGCTGAGAGCAGAGTGTTCACTGTGTTACGTAACGTGATAGAACTAGTTATCATGGGCAAGAGTCTGGGTTGTGACAATGTTAACTGTGTTGTTAACTAACAACACAGTTAAAACAATAGAGAAGTAATAGAGTACGCCTACAGGTTGGCTATGTTGAATGCATTAGAGTGTCCCTAGTGTGCAGTGGCAGCCCTGTACACTTGGGGCCGTCCCTCACAGTCAGTTAGTATTACAAACCTGACAACAACTACATTTCACAAACAGGGTTGACATATCAGTCATCCAGCAATGAATGAGTCTGGGAGCCACCTAAAGGCTGTGGGAGATACCCCTTTGATATCTCCAACATAATAAGACCAATCCATTCAGAACAATCACCTGTTTATAGCTTCCACTTGTGTTTGAGAAGGATCTCACTCAAATTTTCTTTACTGTTATATCCAAGCATTTAAAAGTAAAATAAATGAAAATGAAAAAGGGCACAAATCAAATTTTGTGCAAATATTCAAACATAAGGTCCTGAATTTAGGGTCTTACAAAAGTCAGTCTGTATTTAACAGAGGAAAAGTTAAAGTACAGCTTTGTGCAAACTGCGAGTTCAAGTGGTCATTATGTGTCATCAAACAGAGTCACAAAAACAAAGACAAGAGCAACAACAAATGTACAACTTATGCATCTTATACTTTTACGCACAACTATCGGAAAAATGCAGAACAACAACAAAGTAGTAAATAACCATTGATGCATACGATAAAATGTGAAAATCTTGTTCAAATTGGATAAAATGACAAACCGGACTTCTACGTTTAAGTTTGAAGTGTTTTTTAAATAATTTTTATTTGGAAGTACAATAAATGAAACACATTCTTGTACACGTGCATACGCACATTATCATGTAAATATGATTTTTAAAATGCTGTTGATTCACTTATGGTCTAAATGCAGACAGACTACATGTTCATTATATTCATGACAACTACACAAATTCATTCAAAGCATTCACCCATTGCTATAGCTTCGTAGAGCCAGGATCAGCAGGAGTCTGGAAAAGCTCAATGCCAGCTCGTTTTCCTCAGGGCGGGGCGAAGCGACTCAGGGCCATCCAATCAGAACTGCAACGGACATCTACAAAGAAGTAAACAAATGAACATAGCAACCGAAAACATCTTTTTTTAATTACCTCTGTCTGCTGTTGAGGTTTTAAACACGTAAGGTTGTCCTGATTATTTAAAACTGATTGAAGAGCAGAGGCAAACAAACTCCCGGCAGTGTTTTGAACAAGGCAACACTCCAGCAGCATTCTGGTTGGTACAGAACATATCTGAGGAGCTTTGCCAGAGTTCCTGTTTATAAAATATACAGAGAGCTCAGGTCAGGCTGTGCCCTTACAGTTTCTTACTTTAAAACTCAAATACAATGACTCAACTGCATTGTATTTTGAAAGGAAGAGCAGAAAACAAGAAATTTCTTTTCACAAATCTTAAAAGCTGCATACTATTTGAACCTCATGCATGTCCCTGGGGTTTTCGTAAGCCCTTCCTGTCGTTTCAAGAACATTTAAGCTGGGGCACTGAGGACTATTCACTGAAACGACCAAACGTAAAAATAGATTTATGTAAAATGGCAACTCTGACTTTTATGTTTAAGTTTAAAATGGGTTTATTATTTTTCCCCCAACGGGAGAGTGACTGCACAAAGTGTGCACTGGCCTTCTTTACGCAATATCCACATTATTACCCAGACATTTAAATGGGTTAGTGGTATATTCATTACAAAATAATTAGAACTTTTCATTCATATCATTCAGCTGTGAATAGTTTAACACTTTCTGCTGCAGTGACTTTTGAAAATGCTTCTTCCAGTCAGTTTCTCACTCAAGAACATGAGTGCACTTTATTTTTATTTTTAAGTTGAAAAGAGCACAAGTTATCACATTTAGTCATTTAGCTGACACTTTTATCCAAAGCGACTTGGATGAAGCTTCCATTCACCAGTGTTACAGCCACTGGAGGCAAGGTGGGTTAAGGACACAACGACAGTATGAACTGTGGGGAGAGCGGGAATCGAACCACCTACCTTCCGGTTAAAGGACGACCGCTCTACCACTGAGCCACTGCACCCCCGCAAATCACAAATCATAAAAGCAGCGTTTAGTCCATTGAAAACTGAATCACAGAATCCTTTAACTATTTATTTTGACGATGAAATGTGAAAACGTAATGATTTAAATACAAAAGCTTGTGACTCGTGCCCAAATGGCGTCAAACGACAACTCTTAAGTGACTGAACCAAACTTGTAGCGGTTTTCATTCCCCTTTACACAGATGCACACATGCCTGTTCACAGTTGTGTCCGAGCTCCGTAGAGCAGTGTGTTTATGAAAAGCCAGGCTAAGTGCCCACTGTTTTTGTCTTTCCAGGATTTGCAGGAGCAACGAGACATCTCCAAACCGATCCCCATGGTCCCAGCACCGGGGGGCTTCTCCACAGCACTGCCTCCTCAACCCCAGCCCCAGCAGGATGGTGTGCCCACAGCCAACAACGAATCCAAAACTTTTCCCGAGAACAAAGCCGCAGACACAGAGTCTAACAAAGCCTACGGGACGTTTAAAAACCCCGCTCCGGCGCCACCTGTGGAGCAGAACAACTGGACCAACATGAGCCAGACCACCATCATCCTGGGCTCAGACGGCAGCGCCAGTGTCCAGCCCGGACTCGCGGCACTAGTAAGTCCTGCTTTGGTGCCAGTTTCTGCCCCTATAACGGCTAAAGGCTTGGGGTTATCTGAGGTTATCCATGTAGTGTCGTTATCTTGGCGCCTACAACATTTATTTTGGCTGAAGAAATGCGTTTTATTTTAGTCCATAGTTTTATTGAATCCGCTCTTATCTCTGCATGTTTTATTATGTCAGGCATATGTTACTCTTTAGAAAATCAATGAATGGACTTCCAACACAAAATCTCCTATTACCTTGTTTGTAGTCACAGTCACAGTTAGAGCAGCTTCTCTCGTTTCTACATAATTTCAGGTCGTTTTCCTGACCTGTTCCTTAATGTATTGACTGTAGTGCACCACTGTCTGTCTGTCATCTGTCAAGCGCATCTGGAGATGGAGAAATGTGATGGAAAATGCTTGAATGTGCAGAAATGTTGTGACATGACTGAATCCGGTTGGATGGTTATTTTTATTTATTTATTTATTTTTTGAAAGGCTGAGAGTCATGTGGCTGTTGGAGGATTACAAGAGTCTCCTGCTCTCACCAAAAGATGTGTAGAAATAACAACGCACCAGTCCCCAGTCTTCACAACATCAGAGGTCTCAGTGTTGAGGTGGTGGAGGAGTACGAGTACTTAGGGGTGTACTTGGACCACAAACTGGATGGGTGCTAGAATGTGGACACTGTGTATAGAAAGGGCCAGAGCCGTCTCTATTTTCTGAGATGACTAAAGTCCTTCCACATCTGCAGGACGATGCTGAGAATGTTCTACGAGTCTGTGGTGGCCAGTGCCATCATGTCTGCTGTTGTCTGCTGGGGCAGCAGTCTGACCATCAGGAAGGCCAGCCATGTTGTGGGAGACAGTGGTGTGGGGTCGGAGATTAGGATGTTGTCTATACTGGACTTTCCCGCTCACCCTCTCCACAATGTGCTGACCAGCTGCAGAAGCATGTTCAGTCACAGACACTTGTTCCCACGCTGCACCACAGAGAGACACAGGGACATACAAACATTAAACAACACCCTTACACACTTCCACCATGAAGAAGTGGCTTACAGAATGTAAATATATTTTTGTTTACCATTTTTTTAATTCTAGGATATAGTGTTTTGTATTTTGATATTTATTATATCTTGTATATCTATTCTATCTTTCATTTTTGGTCGGGAATGCTTATTTGTATCAAAAAGAATTTCCCCTCGGGGATTAATAAAGGCATTCTGATTCTGACAATCCAACACTCTGATATACTGATAGAATCATTCTAAGGTCCACAGATCTTACCAAACATACCACCGATGTCAAAGACAACATCCTACTGCATCTCCTCAAAGTACATACAGGAGGCGGAGACTCAGATCTCCACTCTCTCAGAAGAACTCTTTTTGCAAAAACCACACCACACATGATGAGCTCAAGTTGACTAAAAGTGTAATTATAAAATGTATGCCTTGCATTTTACTGCATCAGCTTCTCCGGTGGCCATCAGAGGAAACCTAAATGATTCTTTAATAAATGTTACAAACTGCAAATGTTATAACTGCAAGTAGATGAGTCAAGTGGGATGGATAAAAGAGTCTTTCTGTAATTGTAGCAACATTTTACATCAACAAAAAGTGAAACACCCAAACTGGATGTTTCCACACTATATGCTAGTGAATTAATTAACTGCATAGTTCAGTCTAATATGGCTGACGTTGCACACAGAAGACCAATCTTTAAATCCATGTGACTTTGAATTTATTCATCAACCACAGAAAAGCCGTTCCTGGCCAGAAATCATCATCTTTCATTCATTTCCTTCTTCTTTGTCCCGTTAGGGGTCGCGGGTGACTGGAGCCTATCCCAGCAGTTTTGGGCCTGAGGCAGGGTACAACCTGGACAGTGGCCAGTTAGTCGCAGGAATGACCCTTAGAGACAGACACTGACTGATAACCATTCAGTCTCACATTCATTCACAAGGGACACTTTAGATTGACCAATTGCATGTGTTTGGACGATGGGTGAAAGCTGGAGTACCAGGAGAGAACCCATGGTAACAAAGGAAAGACATGCAGACTTCTCAGAAACACACAAAAAGCTGCCTACACTCGAAAAAAAAAATCTTTGGGATCTATAACAACTCCAGGCATTGGATCATGTAATATACAGACTTTATAGATTTCCAGACCTACTGTATATAGATCTATGTTGGTAACAGAGTTGCTTAATAAAGAGGAAAGCTAGCACTTTATCTTCAAATATTACTCCAAAAGGGAAGTGACATCACATGGGATGGGAAGATGCCACTTTAAACCAAACCATTGCAAAAATATTTTACCATTTAATCATCATTTTAAATATACCATATGCTTTGGAGCAGTGAACAGAAATATGTTATTTATCTGAAGAGTTATAAGGCGACCCGATTAATTCTAGTTTCAGTTGATTGTGAATCATCTTCTGAGATGTGGGCTGGCTCGTTCACACAAATGAAATGTGTGACTAATGTTCTCGTTTGGAAATGACCTAATTCAAAATTTTAAAAGGATCCTATTAATGAGCATAAGTCAGCATTTGTACCTTGCTGAGTCATGTATTAGTCTCACAATAATATAAAAATCTTCCTCATTAAGAATATCTTTCACACTTAATGCTGTAATTCTGTAAATAGAAATGTGTTATTATGTTCTGTTTACTTCTATATTTTACTGCCAAAAAGATGATACTTTGAGAGACATTATTGTCTCTGAAATTGTATTTGTAACTCCATCTTAAAAAAAACCCACAACTGTTCAGTACCTCTGGCAGACCAGGCGGTGGTCCCTCTTTTTAAGAAGGGGGACAGGAGGGTGTATTCCAACTACAAGGGGATTACAGTAAACTCCTCAGCCTCCCTGGGAAAGTCTATGCCAGGGTACTGGAGAGAAGAATGCTGCCGATAGTCGAACTTTGGATTCAGGAGGAACAATGCTTTTTTTGTCATTGAACACTGGACCAGCTCTATGGGGCTGGAGGAATTATGGGAGTTTGCCCAACCAATCCACATAACATTTGACATTCTCCCTTGTGGCGCCCTGTGGGAGGTGCTCTGGGAATACCCCCCACAGGGCGGGGTCCGGGGCCCTTTGCTAAGGGCTGTTCGGTCCCTGTACGACTGGAGCAGGAGCTTAGTTGCCAACAGTAAGTCAGACCTTTTCCCCGGTGCATGTTGGACTGTGGCAGGGCTGCCCTTTGTCACCGGTCCTGTTCATAATCTTTATGCAGATGATGTTATCCTTAAGTGGGACGGTTTTCAGCCGAGTGTGAAGCGGCTGGGATGAGGATCAGCACCTCCAAGTCTGAGACCATGGTTCTCAGTCGGAAAAGGGTGGCTTGTCCCCTTCAGGTTGGTGGAGAGCTCCTGCCTCAAGTGGAGGAGTTCAAGTATCTTGGGGTCTTGTTCACGAGTGAGGGAAGGAGGGAACGTGAGATTGACAGACGGATCGGTGCAGCTTCTGCAGTGATGCGGTCGATGTACCGGTCTGTCGTGGTGAAGAAGGAGCTGAGCTGTAAGGCAAAGCTCTCGATTTACCGGTCGCTCTACGTTCCTACTCTCACCTATGGTCTCCATTAGAGATAGGGTGAGAAGCTTGGCCACTCGGGAGGAACTCTGGACGGCTCTGCTTAGATTGCTGCTGGATTTACATTTACAGTGTCTTTATTATAAATTGTACTTTTCTAATGTTGAATGGAAATGACACCAAATAGTTGAATATAAAAACATGTTTGTAGATGATACAAACAAAGGCTGTATTCTATAACTTCATTTTTTAACAGAACAATATTTAAATTTTTATTTTAGGATCACTATATTACCATATGGACAGTATACACCATTGTGAGTGACATCTTGTTCATTTATTTCACAAAATGCTCATTCCCCAATCATCTGCAGAGGCCTAGTCTACATTTAAGGGTCTGCTTAATATAGACTAGAAATGAATGAGTTGTTCTATTCATTTCTATTAGTGTGAACATACTGTTGCCATCTTTTTATAAAACCTGCTCCTCTGACTTTGTTTTGACCTTATTCTGCAAGCTCTACATAAACCTAAATGAGCCTCTGATGAAATCTTCAGTTTCAAGACGAAATCCTAAAAATATCCTCAACACTTAAACAAAGCATAAAACATCATAACAATAACTGTCTTTTTAAATCATTTCTAAAACAAAGAAAAACTTACTTTAAATTAAGTAAAAAAAAAAATACTAATGAATGGTTTTATATTTGTCTTTTCTTTGTTTGATACAAACAAGCTTTCCTACGTTTAGAATAAATAAGTTTTTCTTTAAAGTTCTTTTCAAGACAAAAATAAACCTTTTATTATCTTTTTCAGTTTGGTTTAAAACGATCTGCTCCGTCACATCGTTGCACTTTTACGCGCTGTCTTTAATCACATTTATTCTCGTATTCTTGTAATTTTTCGTGAGTTTTTTTTTTTACTTTAAGCTTAAAACAGACGGAATTTGCTGCTTTTTTTCTGTTTCTGTTGTGAACACCGTAGTGCAGCCGCAGCTCACTGTAAAAGTCCACTGCATTGCGCTAAAGCCCAATGCACCAAACTCTGCTCAAACCACTGCCTCCAAACTCACTCTTTCGGGCCACTCTCCCCGTTTAGTCCACTCTAAACCGCCTTCTTTGTTTTCTTTGACCCAAACGGATTAGATTATTTCATTTCTGGTTGTAAAACAATTAAAACCCCGCGATATTTCTGCAGTTCGCTTCGTTTGCCCCGTGCGTAAAAGAGAAGCCGGAGGCGGCGATACAGTCAGCTACACATGAGACTGCGGATCATTAACGCCTCACGCACGCCCACACGGCGCGTGCCCAAGCCTCACGCACGCACGCGCGCTCCCGCTGCTGTTCCCTGTGAATAACTCTGCGGAAGCTCTGTCACGTCCCGCGGAGCTGCTGCCTGTAATTACTCTGAGCAGAGTGTGTTTCTCCGACACAGACGGGCCACACTAACCACAGTAGGCTGCAAACTCAGAGAGAATGTCTCTGTGGTGAAGTTTATATACATTATTTCCTCACCCGCAGTGATGGATTGATTGACAGCCTCTGTCAGACTGGCAAAGATGGAGACTGGAGGGGCGCGAGTAGCTTTGCTACGAAGCGGTCCTTCTAAGTGGAGGATTTTTCTGTGCATACAGGGCTAGAGCCTTATCAGTTTGTGCCACTGGCTCAAACCGCGGTCTCAACAACTCCCAAAGTTAAAGAGCGAAGTCTTGCAGCACAAGAGAGAATGGGGCCAGTGATAAAACGTTAGCATTGTCTAATTTAGGCTAATGCTTAGCAAATGCTAACAAAGTTTCAGAAATTGGAAACCTATGCATTTAGTTTGATTTTGGTAATTAGTGTTAATTACACACAAAACAGAGATTTCAAGTCTCCCTCTACAACTGTTAAAAAACTCTTGTCCTGCAGCTCACTGGTCCTGGGAGAGAATGTGTTATAGAGAGATACTCAAGGTATAGCTATGAAATAAGACCAGTGTCAAGTCCAGTTAATTTAATAAGTATTATGCAAAAAAGACACAACTCTAACCAAATATAATATTTACATCCAAAACAAAGTAGTGATAAACATTGTTTCTCATGTTGTAGGTAATGCACAGGTGAGACAGGTTGGTGAGTTGGCTTCATAACAGTCCATCCAGACTTTGAGGCAGTAGCACTAAACCCCTGTGTTACAGGCACTAACACTTGTAATGTAGTGTTACACTTATCTTCAGCTTTTTGGTGAGACACTTTTAAACAGAAGAGATCAATGTTTTAATAAATAAATAAATAAATAAATAAAACAAGGCAAGGCAATTTTATTTATATAGCACAATTCATACACTGGGTAACTCAAAGTGCTTTACAGGAATAAAAGACAATTTACAAGATTTAGATTAAGAAACATAAGAAAAAATTAAAAACATTTTAAAAAGAAGAGTGCAGATAAAAGAAAAAAAACACTTTAGGTTGTAGTGTAGGCGGAGCTAAAGAGGAAGGTTTTTAACCTCCCCTTGAACATTGTTAAAGTTGAGGCTTGTTTTACTTCATCTCGGAGGCTGATGTATTCTATTAGGCGTTCTGGCCTGGGTGGCTGCAAAAACAAGAGTTTCACAAATGATTTGTTATCTTGAATATATGATGAGACCTAAACATCTGGGTCCAAAACTCACAAAAACTGCACAATCCCTAAAAGATGCTCTGCCTTTGCACAATCAGCCTTTTCATTTCAAACCATCAAACAATGGAATCAGCTCCTGGACAGTCTGAAGTCCTAAATCTGGTACAAAGCATATCTTTTCTTGTGGGATTAATGTATTTGTACATGGTGCCTGAGAAATAAAGTATAAAACTAAACATACAAAAACTTCATAGTATTTAAACTCACCTTTGCCTCTCCCAGTAGGCTTCACGTTTGTCTGCACACCTGCAGATCTGCAGCGTCTGGTTCAGGCGGGCACCCACTTTCTCTGGTCATCTTAGGCAAAACAAAAGATTAGTGTTATTGTTTACAATTATAGTATTATATTAATTCATTTTAGAGATTTTAAAATGTTTATAAATAATATTAGTGACAAATATTTTCACAAAGCAAAAAATCTAAACTCACTGTTGCCATAGCCTATATGTTAGCGTCCTACTGGAGTCTGAGTCACCGCTTTTCTGTGGATCTCCTTTTATTGTAATTTGACTCTGAACAGTTATTACTGTATATCCTCCGTGAAAGCCATAGTCTTTTAATCCGTGTGTACTGTCACTGGGTCGGTCTGGTAGCTGCAGCCTGTGATACACTGTCTCCTCTGCAGGAACTCATGATGTTCCAGGCCAAGTGCACACTGGCGCCTAATTTCCAACTCAACTGGAAATTAATGTAGTCCAGCAGTGCTGTTGCAACCAGCAACACTACAAGTACATGCTAATATAGCTAGCCTGATGTTTTCAATACTCGCTTCTTGGGAACAAGATGTTTTTATACCAGGGGCGTGAGACTATGCGGGCTCAACTATGTGGTTGAGCCCGCTTAAGTCACACAAGGAAACAACTACAAATAGAAATATTCAACTGCAGTAACCACTGTTCAACCTGAAGAGGGCAGCACTTAGACGGTTTTACACCATATATTGTAAAATTAATATACTTTATACTCAAATGTCAAAACTTTTACTCAGATCAGTGAACAGCACTAATAAAGCCCCATTCAAAATTCTAAAGAATGGTAATCAAGAAATAAATATCTGAACTGTAATAACTGGTAAAAACTTATTTATCATGTTATTTATTTATTTATTATTTCTAAGTTTTGATTGAAATCTACCAACTGAGCAAGCATTATAGTGTTAATGTCTGCTTTATAGTTGACGTATTGATTTGTTTTGCTGGCAGCTGGTCAGATATGATGCTGCTCTTGTGATCCTCAGAGATAATCTGGCTTTTCATCATCTTTTGTAGTGTTGTAAGAAAGATCTCGTCGTCCACATCATCCCTGTGTTGGGCAGAAAATGTTAATATTTGACCTTAATGAATGGGATACATCAGTGTTTTCTAAATGTCAATTATTCAAACTTTATTTCTAAAGCACGTCTAAAACAACCTGTACAAGTTGGAGTCATGAACACAAGTAAAAGTGTAAAATATGACAGACAAATAAGCAATCAAAAGACAGAAATATAAATACAGCCTGGTAAGATCAATAAACAAACAAGCCAAGGTGTCACTCTTAACCAGCGCCAAGAGCCAAAGTAAAAAGATAGATTAATGTGGTTCTATTTGGAGCTGATTTAGTCCCGTCATTAGTTGTTGGCACCAGTTTGAAGAAGCAGACAGGAGCAACACCACAGAGGCTAAACTCAATTCTGCTGGCCAGCTGAGGAATGGCCAATATTCTGGTTGAGACAGGCCACAGTGAGGGGTTGTATAAATGAGGAACAGGATAAAGTCACAGTGAGAGGAGTTTGAAGTTGTCCACATACACAACACAAAGTCACTGCTCCTGTCTGCTTCTCCGAACTGAGCTGTCACCTGTCACCAGCACAAAACTGACGGGCCTGTCTCTGAACTCTGCCTTGGACTCACTTTGGATTTTCTCTGTGGTTTCTGTGATGTTGACTGTAGCTCTATCGGCTGAAACTGCTCAAACCCTAAACCATGACTAGTTTGTTTGCTTTAGTTGGAGTTATGTTGTTGTTTAGTTATGTTATTTTTATTTTTGTTCTTTTGCACATTTGCTAAGCCATAATAATAAAACCCAATGTTACACTGAGTCCGACATTTGACATTGGCCAACTTTAGATGATTCCAGTTCTTGCTTATGTATTTTACCTGTGCTAATTTTGAAGTGCATCATGTCAGCATTTCAACCAGACTTTAAATACGTTTCCGATGAGTTACTGGGAGCTATTTCCAAGTATGGCTTGTTTTGCGTCAGAAGTTCACCAATTAAACAATATTTACTTTTTTTTTTTCTCAGAGCACTCTGCAGCCCTGTGCACAATATTAATTTATTGATTTATTCTTTGATTTATTGATTGTAATGGGACAATGGGCGCATCATTGTGGGCCTTTATGACAGGTTTGTGGGTATTTTATACAAATTCTACTGGAGAAAAACTACAAAGTACATATTGGTTTCGTTTGTCAAACATTCGAACTTTATTATGGACTGCGTTAATCATCGGCCTGATCCCAAACGCATTTACGCCGTGCGCGTAAAGAAAATGTTTCGTTTGTTCTGTTTCTCCAGGAAACCTTTGCTTTTATCAGATGTTTCTGATTGTGTGGGTGGTTAGATTAAACCCCCTCCTGAAATATGCTTTACTGCTTCTGTATTATCTAAGTAACACCACGCAACTCTCCACAAAGTCTTCTGTTCCTTATTTCAAATCAACTTCTAACCGAGGCCTGCGCAGACTCAGTGCAGCCAACCCTGTTCTGTTCTTGTTTTAAACCACTTGAAAGACTCGATTTGAGCCGTTTATTCATTTTTTCCCGTTGTGGCTCCAGGTTGAGGACGAGGACGAAGGTGGAGACGAGAACAAAGCACGAGGAAATTGGTCCAACAAAATGGACTTCATCCTGTCGATGGTGGGATACGCCGTGGGGCTCGGCAATGTCTGGAGGTTCCCATATCTGGCCTTTCAGAACGGAGGAGGTGAGAGACAGCTTCTGACGTGCTTTTTGGTTTCAGTTAGATCAAAATTAAATTAAAATAAAAACCGGCCAATGTAAGACGACTATAGAGAGAACTGGACTTAAAAGTAGGATTCATGTAAATTCTTTTATAACGTAGAGCCTACATTTCGTTTGCGCTTCTTTTCCTTCTCGTCCAATAGAAACCATCGCTTCTTTTAATCATTCAGATCCGGTTCTTTATTGGTCTTTGGACTTTAACGCGTGGATTTAGACTTATGCCATTAAAGTGGATAATGTGAAATCTGCCATAACATCCGAGGCCCAAAAAAAAAAAAAACATGATGCCTGTGACATTGTTCTTGTGGATAAAGCTCTTGTTCAGTTTTTGCAGTGTATTTTCTTACCAAAAAGAAAAGACAATGAAATGCGGCAAGTATAGTTTTCTAAAGGCCGAGCAAGTGGATTGTTGCAGTTTGGCCTCAATATTGAATAATGATCCTCAAAAAATAACACGTGATAGTAAGAGGGGCTTATGAACTAATAATACACAAATAAAATGATGGATTTGTTTACTTTCAGTTTGCTATGTTGCTTTTATTTGTTAATTGTTGCGCACAAATCTGAGTGAAAATGAGATATGAGCTCAGATTTAAGAATCATATAAACATACATTTTCCTTTTGTTGTCGAGATGTTGGTATTAATGGTTTGTTGTAGTAGCTTTGTTTTATGTTGAATAAATGAGAGCACTGTATGTTCTCCGATGTAAAGTCTCGTGGCTGTTACTGTAAAAAAAAGTTCAATTCCCGCTCTCCCCACAGTTTATAGTACTGTCACTGTGTCCTTGGGCAAGACACTTAACCCACCGTGCCTCGTATGAATGTGTTAGAATGTATGTGGTGATGGTCGGAGAGGCCATAGGCGCAGAATGGCTGCCACGTCTCTGTCAGTCTGCTCCAGGGCAGCTGTGGCTACAGTTGTAGCTTACCATCACCAGTGTGACTGAGTATGAATGAATAATGGACGGCCTGTAAGTGCTTTAAGTCCCTTGGTCCCTCGGGAGAAAAGTGCAACATAAATCCAATCCATTATTATTGTTGTTATTATTGTTCACAAAAGGCCGCGTCACTAAACGGAGCCCCGCGCGACGAGACGTTTTTGTGACTCAGCGAAAAGCTCCAATATCTTCTACTAGTGAAAACGGTCTGTCTCATTCTGTCCTTGGATTTTTAATGAAAACCACGTCGCGTCTAAACGCGTCACTTACACATCTGCAAATTACAACCAAAAATCCAATCATATCAATGTTTTTGTAGCAAAAGAAGAGTGTTTTAACTTTAAACTCACTGCTATCAAACACAAAGAAGTAAATACCGTCTTTTTCTCTTTTATTTAGTTATTGTTATTCTTCATGTAAAACACTAGTATCACATACATATCGGAGCCTAATGTTTTGCGCACCATCAGGATGCAGGGACTTGTATTTGAGTCACAATAGGCCGATCAAATCTAGTTCAAATGACAAAACAAAGCAATGGTTCATATCAGACTTATACTTATAAAAATAATTACATTATTACTGCCACAGTTGTATCTGACATTCCAATTACACTATACGATAAAAATATTGTAAAATACAAATATTGCAGATATACAGTAGTGCTCATAATTTTACATATCCTGGCAGAATTTGTGATTGTTTGGCCATTTTTCAGAAAGTATGAACCTTTTTTTCACTCATAGTTAGTGTTTGGGTGAAGCCATTTATTGTCAAACAATTGTGTTTACTCTTTTTAAATCATAATGACAACAAAAACAACCCAAATGACCCTGATCAAAAGTTTAAATAACCCAGTTCTTAAAACTGTGTATTGCCACCTTTAACATCAATGACAGCTTTTGGATCATTGTCGTGTTGGAACGTCCAAGTACGTCACATCCGGGCTGATGAGGGCATATTCCCCTCTAGTATTTTTTAATAACATGCTGCATTCATCTTTTCCTGTGCCTTTGTAGCTCACACAAAACATCAGTGATCCACCTCCAGGTTTCACAGAAGGAATGATGTACCTTTTATCAAGACCTTGTTGAACTCCTCTCCAAATGTAACGTTTATTGTTGTGGACAAAAAGTGAAATTTTGGTCTCATCACTCCAAATGACTTTGTTCCAGAAGTTTTGAGGCTTGTCTCTGAGCTGTTTGGTGAATTGTAAGTGGGATGCTTTGTGGCATTTGCGTAGTAATGGCTTTGAACACTGCTGATATCTTTGTATTTCCCTTTCTTGTTTTATACAGTTAAATTACCTTTACCCACATTCCCACAGCCATTAAAAAACATGTTTGTGTCACTTGTGTGCATGTTATCAGGCCAGAATCACCAGGTTATGTAAACTGTTGATCAGGGTCATTTGTTGTCATTATGATTTAAAAAGAGTAAACACAGTTGTTTAACAATAAATGGCTTCACCCAAACACTGAGTGAACTTATGAGCACAACTTCACATTACTGGGTCTGATGTGTAAGGAGCCTACAGGAGGAGGGCACTAAAATGTTTATAATCTTTTCTTAGGGAAACTAAATCTCCTTCCAAAAGGTGTACAGATTAAAATCAGGCTGTGTTTGGTCAAATGTGATTTTCTGAGCATAAAAACCTTTCATTTTCAAGTTCAACACAAAAGCATTTGTCTTGAAAAGGTTTATGAAATTACTGTATGTCTGGGACTAAGGCTGAGTCAAAATCAATTAGACAAGACCAAAACCTTTAAATAGTGGTCTTGTTTAGTTTTTGGAATAATCCCTGTCTAGCCATGTTGACTTGACCTTTTGCTCTGCTTTTCACTCTTCTCCCAGGGGCCTTCCTGATCCCGTACCTGACCATGCTGGGCATTGCAGGGATCCCCATCTTCCTCCTGGAAGTGTCTCTGGGACAGTTCGCCAGCCAAGGCCCTGTCTCGGTCTGGAAGTGCATCCCGGCTCTGCAAGGTAACCTGTGGCCCCTGGAGCTGACCAGGGACGCCCCATGAGACACTGTAGTAACCACTGAGGACTGACTCACCGAGAGACGCTGCAGTGATGGGGATTTGAGTTAGGACTGGGAATTAAATAGATCAGACTAAAAACACAAATGGAATAGAATGTGATAAATCCCAAAATAATGTTACTGACAAATGACATCTGCGTCTATTGAGTTGTTTATTGAGTTGTTAAATGTTTTTTTTTTTTTTTTTACCAAGTTGAGGCAGTGGATGGGACATAACATCCAAAGAATTTGCCTCAGGAAACAATAAATAAAGGCATTTTTAGCCCAATCTAGTATAATTTGTGTCTAAATATCACCAAATAAAATTTAACTTTGTTACAACAAATTCCATAAAACACTATACTAACTGTATTTATCTGTACTATTATGTGAAAAAAGTTTGCACCCCCGTCTTTTCTGTGGAAAAATAACAATAGCAGTGCATCAACACATTATAGGCACAGAAGCAGGTTCACAAGTTCACCTGTGTGCACGGCTGTCTTTTTTTCAATATAATAATAAAAAAATGCACAAGTACGTCCTAGCAATACTAAATTTGGGATGTTTTAAAATGTGAGTAACATTTTTCCAATTGATTTTTTACCCTTTAAACAACTCAGCCCATCAGAATCAATGTTTAACCAGTTTAAAGTCACATAAAACCAGTTCAAGTCCATGTTAAAACCACCCAAAACCTGCCGAAAGCCACCTATACTTACTTACTTACTTACTTTCAATCAATTTATTTAAAAAAAGTGCCAGATGCACCATTATCCCTCATGTTTGATTGATTGGACTGGTATGGGAAAGTTTTGGTTTATACAAATGCTGACTTGTTCAGCCTGGGACAGTGTGGACTCGGTGGGACAGTCCCATACAAGTGTCCTTGAGACCATCCCCCTGTCTTTGTCTGCTGTACACTTTTCTGTCCTGCTCCCAGTAATGGCGTATATGTCGTTGTCTCGTTTATTTATTTTAGGTTGCGGGATTGCCATGTTGATAATATCTGTCTTGATAGCCATATACTATAACATAATTATGTGCTGGACACTGTACTACCTGTTCGCTTCGTTGAAGGGCGCGCTGCCTTGGGCGCACTGCAAGAATGAGTGGAACACGGTCGAATGTAAGGACAAAGACATGCTGATGCTCGGTGAGTTCACACAGATCTGTTTAAATATGTGCTAATGATATTTGAGTCTGTTCATTAACCAATGCCAGGTAAGTCTACATTTATGCACACTGGCTAATACTTGGTGATTTTGAATTATATACACACATTATTTCTTGTGCTGCACTGTTAATGGGCGGGCTGTAAAGAACAGATAAAAGAATATAAAGACATGACCAAATGGTTTGATTGGCCAAGGACGCAGCTATCAGTTGTATGTGAAGAAAGCAATTAGTGAGCGGCCTCAGGTCACCTGTTCGTCAAAAGTATTGTACATCCATTTTTTATCATTTGAAACTAAGAGGCTCATTATCAAATACACAGAACATTAAAAAATCAATGTTTAGTACTGACTTGCTACATGTTCATACATAAAGTCTATTCTTCTGGAGTTCTATCAGGCTCCTCACCTTGGTATGGGGATCGGGCCTAATTATTCAATATGGGCCATTAGTTTAGTGTGAACCGAAATGAACCTTGTAACCTTGTATACAGCACTGTAAACATGTCTCTGAACAGCCAACAACAGGTTAAGTTGATTAAAAGCTCTTTATTAATGAACTTTTTTATATTGGTGCAAAAATTCTAAATTTATCATGAGTTATGATCTTTAACATAAATGCAAACACCCAACAAGACACAAAAATCTAAAATGAGCTTCTATAAACTCTATGCAACACATTAGATGCATTTCTAAGAACACATTCAGAGTTCTCTGTCCTAGTTTAGACCCTGTTAGTTGTGGTTTAGAAATGAAACCTTAGAGTTTCTCCTTTTTGGTCCTGGTTCAAACCTGGATTGGACCTCAGAAACAGAAGTCCTGTTTTAGTCAGCACTAATATGCATTCAGTTTTAACATTAAACCTCTATTGTTCATATATATTTGAAATCTTTGACACATAAACCCGAGCAGAGACAGAGCCGGTGGTAGGTGAGTCTTTTCTTCAGTAAAAAAACACACCTCTGTGGAAAAAAAGACAGGGCCCAGTGCGCAATGCGTCAGACTCTGCAGTGTAATGAATCCTGACCTGAGAGCACTGCAGCACTGCGCCTCCGCCACACGCCGCCTCTCGTCGCCTTAAATACTCTTACACTAACTCCAGTCTTCGCCTTTTATTATTCACAATCATCAATAAATATATTTATTATTTTCAGATCAATATTGCCTTGTATTGCAAATGTGTAAATTACTTAAGACTTAAAATTACAAATTTTACCCATTCCCATTGTTTATATTTGCTTAAACAGCCTGAAATGATCATTGTTTTATTAAAATAAATCTTTGTATTAATTGTGTATGTTATATTTATTCATTAAACAAACAAACAATCAGTAAACCTACATTTATATATATATATATATATATATATATATATATATATATATATATATATATATATATATATATATATATATATATATATATAGTATGTACCCTCTTTATTAAGCTTAAAGGGCCCAAAATTCCTTTAATTGATATTGATTGTGTATTTAAATCAGGTTGTAAATGTGTAAAAATGCGGCTTAATCAGTCTTGAGGACGTTTACGTAACGTAAATGTTGAAAAAGTGGCAGACGTTGTGTGGATTCAGCAGAAAAAGTGCTGCTGAGGCAGATTTACTGTAAACTCTGCAGCGCTTATTCATAGCGCCACTCTGGCCTCTAGTGGACAAGATGGGGAGTGCCGCCAAACAGCGCAGTTGATGGAAAAGAGTGGGTTTCGAGGAAAACCTGGATAAAATAAATAAATAAATAAATAAATAAATAAATAAATAAATAAATAAAATAAAGACTGTAAAGTCAAGACAGGGTGGTCTAGAGTAAAATATATTTTTTCTGTTCTGAATCTTTCCTAAAAACAGCTCACATTCTTCTTATTAAATCTTTTCTATTATTTTTATTTTAAAGTAAGGGCGTCGGGGCCATCAAAAATGTGGCCAAAGCCTTTTTTAAAATAAAAAAGTCAGATAATATAAAAACATCTGTTTAAAACTAGAAACTGCTGTCTGTGTAAATGATAAAATAGAAGATAACAATAAAAGGAGTGACGATGCTACAATCAAATAAAGGTAAAAAAAAAAAAAGGGTCAAAAGGACAAGTGTGACCAGATATCGATGGAGAAAAAAGGATTATAATTCAAATTTAAAACCCACTATATTTATATCTATAAATATTACTTAATACATGCAATAATATACAATCTAATTATGTGTAACTAAGCAGCATACTGTATATAAAAGACAGTTTTATATTGTGGGTGCATGTGGCAGAGTGCCTCACAGCAAGATGGTTGTGAGTTCAAAACCCGGTCTTTCTGTGAGAAGTCTGCATGTCCTCCACGTGTTATACTGGGTTCTCTCCGGGTACTCCAGCTTCCTCCCACCATCTAAAGACATGCATGTACAGGTTAATTGGCAACTCTAAAGTGTGCGACTAACTGGCCACTGTCCAGGGTGTACCCAGCATTTCCACAAATAAGGAAATAAGGGTTTGTCCACAGTTTCCACGGTGACCCCACTTGTGTTAGCCCTACAATCATTTTCAGAAGTAAGCCAGAAGTAAAGCGGAACTAAGTTTTTTCTTACATTTAATTGTTGATCTGAGACCGTGAGTGACATCAACAGGTAGGAGGACCACATGGAAATGCTGACTGTTCTAGTGACGGCTGACGATTCTAGTAAAAAAGGGTCCTGTTAAGTCTTAGTTTGTGGTTTGTATTCTTGTTTTTTAAACTTTTTTTTTTTTGACCCAGACACGTGCATCTTTCGCGACAGAAACATGTCGTCTGTCAGAAACTCCTCGTTCTGTCTGTCGGCAAACGCAGCGGGAACCTGACGCGGCTCTTAAACATGAGTGTGGACGCCAACAAGACCTACGTCAGCCCAAGCGAGGAGTACTTCAAGTCAGTACTGCCAAAGACCATAATACACTATATACTATAAATGTGCACATGACTGGACAGCTTCATGGATGCAGACCATATATTTTTAGTGAACAAAATGATCCATCCATCCATCCATCCATCCATCCATCCATCCATCCATCCATCCATCCATCCATCCATCTATCTATCTATCTATCTATCTATCTATCTATCTATCTATCTATCTATCTATCTATCTATCTATCTATCTATCTATCTATCTATCTATCTATCTATCTATCTATCTATCTATCTATCTATCTACATATCTACCTATCCATCCATCCATCCATCCTTAGAGTGTGTCTGAACTACCCTAACAGCTCTTTTCCCGCTCGTGTCGTACTGTACTGTTGTAGTGTCTGTCTTGGCTGTGCTCAGGTACAACGTGCTGCACATTTCCAAAGGGATCGAGTATCCAGGAGATCTGCGCTGGCCTTTAGCGGGGTGTCTGTTTCTGGCCTGGCTTATTGTCTATGCCTCTCTGGCCAAGGGCATCAAGTCCTCGGGAAAGGTAAGACACAGCAATGTCTTCTACTGATAAAATATGGTTGACCAAATATAATAATAATAATAATAATCAGCAATAAATATCATCAATACGCATAGGCTGATATTAGTATTGTGGTTAAAACTCTATTTCTGTGTAAATAGAACCTGAGTACACTTGTACATTTTCCACATTCTAATACCAAAAACTGGTTTACTGTATTGCACTGCCCTCTGCTGGAGATGACAAACAGCTTCAGGCACAAATGTCTTTGATTTACAGTTTTTCTCAGTCGCTTTGGTGCTTTTTTCACATCATCCCCAAGATGTGCAAAATAATAAGTGCATTTCTCAGAACAAACTGCAATATACAATAGATATGTTTCTGAAGCTAGTCAGTCACTAAAAATCCTTAGTACATCTCTCAGAAGTAAATATTGATGCCAACGATCAAGTCAGTGCCATCAGAATAATAAGTCATATGTAAATGAGTCATTGTTCACGAACAAGCTCGTCAAAATGTTTAGGCATGTTGTCAATGTAACTGTGTACTTTGACAGTATTACCAGATCTTGCAGTCCTATGTGGGGACAAATGCAGTAATTTATTGCACACTTTCACAAAATTATGCGAACATACATTTTACTGTAAAACATACAGGTGGGTGCATGTAAGGTGCAGTATGTATCTGTATAGAGTATATTTTTGTATGCTGTGAAATACAAGCATTATAGGAACCATATAGTATACTGTTTATATACAGTAACAGTGCACTGTACATTGGTGGACATACCTGTTCTCTCTTTGAAACGTTTGAACTATTGAGGACACGGTTGATCTCCCAAAATTCGGCTGCACCCTTCGACCTGCCTCAGCTATAGTAAGGCCATGATTGACTACATGGTCTACAATAGTTGTCACCTTATGTCATCAGATATGTGCCTATGTCCTCTTCTGCCCCTTCCTCTGTTTTGCCTTCCACCACACGTCCTTGCTCCTCTTCTTCTTCATCTTGGCTGTTGACCTGTTCATTTCCTGGTCCATCCATTTTTGGAAAATTGCAACTCTGTGTTGTGGTCTGTCTATATATGCTTCCCAATTGATTGTTCGTGAGATGCACCTTTGAGCAATTTAGACAACTGGTTGATTGTTAGTTGAACTAACACTTTACATTCCTTGAGTAAGGCTCAATTTCACCTGCACGATTCATCAATTCATGTTTTTGTACAAAAGGTCTAATAGAAATGTGTAAAACTATGCTTGACAGTTTATGACAAACAGTTCAACAATGTTGTATGTAATGGCTTATGCAAGGAACTAATGCCTAGATATTTTGAGGGGTAAGACTATTCAACAGAGAACAATTTACTATATTTTGATCAACATGACATGAGCAATTGAAAATGTGGAAAAAAGCTGATACTTGTACATTATCAATTGCAATATGTACAAAAGCAATTGCAATTTGTTCAAAGGAATAAGAAATTGCTTTAATGAAGTGCACAAGTGACTAGAAGAATTGGAATGTGTACAAGTAGTATCAAGAATTGCAGTTTTTATCTAAGAAATGCACCAAAGCGATAGATTCTTGGGCTCAATATGAACCAAACCAAAACCTTACCTCCTCTGTTTTGTCCAGGTGGTGTACTTCACAGCTACGTTCCCCTACGTTGTGCTCATTATCCTCTTGATTCGAGGAGTCACTTTACCGGGGGCAGGAGACGGCATCCTCTACTTCATCACGCCCAAATGGGAGAAACTCAGTGACGCAAAGGTGAACGGCTGCTGCCAAACCAGTTTATTGTTAACCATGGACCATTGCCTTGTCCCAACATCCAAAATACAATCCCAAAGACCTTCCTCACAGTGGCCCTCATTTATCAAACGTGCATACTTGTGAAATTTTGGGTGTACAACTATTTCCCTGCAGTCTTTGACATTTATCAATCTGAACGTGGGCATACGTGAGCTCAAGTCCCACGCCCAAAAAAATTGACTTTAGTAAGGCACCATTTCTATACTGTTAATTTTACTCTGGACATCAAGGACAAATTTGACAAGGGATGGCTTACTGACTGTCGGCAGGATTACAGCCCCAAACCAACATTGATGCATGGAGTTGTAAATAATATCTTTGTCGCCCTCTTTTGGTGAATATAGAGTAGTGTTTGAACCAAGTAGAAATCTAAACCAATATAGAAAGATTTATATTATAAAACTAAACTTTAAGAAGTCATTGTATTTGAATATCGTCTTTTTGAAAGTGGCTTGGTCTGTGATTAAAATGACATCAAAAAGGGGATCGCATTAAACTGAGACCACAATACAATCATGTTTTTCCCTGCTTTATTTCTAATATCAAATTGTTTAAAACTGTACAAATTAGTATCTTAACATGAATGACAAATAAATGGTGGTTATTTGCATACTAACTCCAGCGTACTAACTATGAAATCAATTGGATTTCAAAAATTTTACTAGTCTGGCTATGTGGCTAGGCTAACAGTAACATACCAAACAGATATATATGCACATTGTTTGTATAAATGAGCACATAATTAACAATTTACAGCTTCGATCCAATGTTCACAAACATGTCTTGCAGCTTGAAAAACACTTTTTCTTTTTTATTTATGTATGTCTCTGGCCAATTGAGTAAAGTCGCAAATGCATTAGGATACGTGTCCAAAGTCAAGCAGACAGTTTCAGACGCAAACTGGTGGTGACCTTTCTTCTTTCTTAGTGGCTAAAACCGTGTTATGCGCCCTCTGGTGGTTGTGGCTTGTGCACTGGCATGCCAATCGCCAGTTTGGGATCTCGGTGTTGCTGTGGATCGTAGCGACGCTGGGTCTGGGACTCGGTCTTGGGATAATTGAAGGCTCTGGTTCGGCTTTCTTTCTCCACTGCTCCATGTTTATTGTTTAACGTACACCATGACCCAATTAGAAAAGTTTTATATAAGGGTCAATATTGAAAAACAAAACAAAAAGAAAAACTGCCTGTTTAAATCTGTAACGGTAGAGGAAAAAGCTAAATTATGGAGTATATTGTGTGTAGAGTGTATCAAGACCAACTGAATCAAGACCTTTAAAGATCAAGACCAAGCAAAGACCAAAACCAGTGTGTGATTCATTAGAATAGATACAAAATACAGACTTTCCAAGTCATGTTTTTGAGCAGTTTGAGCCTTATTTTGGATGTTTTCACTTGAATGATCTGGACCAATGAACTGTTGGTGGTCTTGATGTCCATAACAAGACCATGTAAAAATGGGTTTAAGACCAAGACCTTAATACTGACATCTATGTCAGCTTTGTTTATCATGGCACAAATGACTTAAATAATATGCAGAAATTGCAGTTTATAGAAATATTGCACTAATTCTTAATAAATATCGGTAAAGCAAATAAACAAACAATCACAAATACCCTTCCCCTTTTCAGCCACTCTAATCAGCTTACAAACAGTGCATCTTCTTTCTTATTACTTAAATGTTTGATACACAAATCAGAGAATTGTGGCACCTTACTTTTATGCATCAAATTGTGTATTTTGATTATAATATAATGCTCCCTATGTTGGTTTGTTGCTCTTGTTAGCCCCATTTCTCTTCTCTGGTTGTATTCAGGTTTGGAAAGATGCTGCCACGCAGATCTTCTTCTCTCTGTCTGCAGCCTGGGGAGGGCTCATCACATTGTCCTCTTACAACAAGTTCCACAACAACTGCTACAGGTAAAGACAGATTGCATTATAGCAGCGTAACCTACTCAAAATCTATTTATTTTACCATTTATCATGTCATTAAGCACTGACTATATTTAACCCCAAATACTAACATTAACACGTTCTAAACTGATTAAAACCAAATTTGGTTTTAAGTTTTAACACAGACTTGAATTAGTTGGTAAATGGAAATGGAGGTAACTTTATTAGAACTGGTTTTGTCTACAGCTATTTAAAACACTAAACTGTAGTGAGCCACTCTGACTGTTATTTTGAGAAACACCTTTCTCATTCAAGAAATAAGCCAATGAGAACCGTAAAACTGAATGGCATCTTGTGAAAAGTGTAATTACACCACCATACATCAGAAACAATAAGTTTCTTCCACCAGAGGGCGCAGTGTGCACATCATTCTCACACCAGAAAAAAGTTTCAATGGGATAATCTTAGACAGCATTTTAAAGCAGATGTTTGAACAAAATATGAGTCTGTCTGAGCCTGTTCCTCTCTGTTTTCCTCAGAGACACCATCATAGTGACGTGTACCAACAGTGCCACCAGTATCTTTGCCGGCTTTGTCATCTTCAGTGTGATCGGCTTCATGGCTCATGAACTGAAAGTGCCCATCGAGCAGGTGGCAGACGAAGGTAACGTAATGACATTTACTTACACACAAAACTTTGACTCGGACTCAGCCAAACGTTCCCAACAGACCCTCACATACAGCCGAAGGTCAGATGAAACAACTACAAAGTCGATCATCGACCTCCGGCCTAGGGTGTCCTGGTGGCATGTGCACGGGTGGACACCCTTATGCTTGAACATGGTGTTCGTTATGGACGAACTGTGACTAGCCCAGAAGTCCAACAACAGAACACAGCTCGGGTTCAGTGCCGGGGGGCCGTTCCTCCCAATCACGCCCCTCCAGATGTCACTGTCACTGCCCACGTGAGCGTCCCTCCGTAGAACGACGGAGTCCCTAATTGGAGCACTTTCCAGCACCCCTCCCAGAGACTCCGGGTACTCTGCACTGCCATTTGGCCCGTAAACACAAACAACAGTGAGAGACCTATCCCCGACCCGAAGGCGCAGGGAAGCGACCCTCTCGTTCACCGGGATGAACTCCAACAGGCGGCTGAGCTGGGGGGCTATGAGCAAGCCCACACCAGCCCGCCGCCTCTCGCCGCAGGCAACTCCAGAGTAGTGGAGAGTCCAGCCTCAAGGAGTTGAGTTCCAGAGCCCAAGCTGTGCGTGGAGGTGAGCCCGACTATCTCTAGTCGGTATCTCTCAACCTCTCGCACAAGCTCAGGCTCCTTCTTTGCCAGTGAGGTGACATTCCATGTCCCTAGCGCCAGATTCTGTGTCCGGGGATTGGGTTGCTAAGGCCCTCGCCTACAACTGCCACCCAATCTACATTGCACCAGCCTCTTACGGCTCCTCCTGCAGGTGGTGGGCCCACGGGAGGTCGGCCCCATGTTGCTCCTTCAGGCTGAGCCCAGCCGGGCCCCGTGGGGAAAGACCTCGCATGTGTAGTGTATATGGATATTTATTTATGTAAATTCTCAATTAATATGATTTTATCAAAATTTGTCTCGTTAAGGGCACCACCCAGGATTCACAGTCCTGGGAACTGATTATGCTTAATAAGTCTGATCTGAAGGAATAGAATTCTCTGTTTTGAATATGTCTTATATAAACAGGAAAACACCAAATGAAAATCTTTAACGTTTTATGGGGTTTTATTAAAGATTACACAGAGTTAACAATGAATGATAATGTTAGGGGAAATGACACAATGGATGAAGTTATTGACCAATAATGAGAATAATTAACACAGAAATGATTGACAGTAAACAATGAAATTTACTTATTAGAACTTTGGTGGAGTAAAGGAGTATTTTTGATTGAAATAGGTTATTTAACTAATAACGGGTTCTTTCAAAGGACGGATAGAGTTAAGTTCTGATGGACCGGGGGTTGGACAGTATACAGTGTTATAACGTCAAATATCCGCGTCACGTGTAAACTCACTCTGGTAGTTCGAGGAACCCGGAGGTTTTGGCAGCAAAAGTCCGAAGAGCGTGAGTCCGGTTGGTTCTGTCCAAGCGACGAGATGGTTTCACGTGCACACGTTCCCACAGGATGTGGTAGTAGACAGGCGTCCTATCGCTGTCTCGCTCACAAGGTCTTTCAGACTGTCTACCCAGCAGGTGAGGTTAAAGTCTTTTAAAAACAGAATGATCACTGAAAGACTGAAAAAGTTGTCTTTGCTGGATTTAGCTGGCTTTGGCGAGCGCTAGCTTGTTCAAGCGGACTCGTCTTTTAGCAGAAGAAACTACAAAAATTTCCTTCCGTTGCGGAGGAGTGACGTAGTCCCTTGGAACAGCTGAGCAAAAATAAGCGTAGGCTTTTAAAGAGAAAAATCACGTTTGCGCGGTGTGTGCCACATGGCTAAGAAACTTGAAAGTAAGTTACGAGAGTTAAACAAAAGCTAAAACAAAATCAAGGCAGGGTTGCAAGTGAGATTACAAGAGTCAAGAAAGTGATTACAAGACAAGAGAGCTTCAAGAGAGCGCTTCCCTGGCCAGAGGCCAGCTTTATCACTGTGTTCGAGGGCGTGTTTCGAAGCGCTTTCCAAACAAGAGGGGCGTGATTTTCAACAGAGGGAATTTTTGGATTGAAAGTTTAAAGGTTTTAAACTTAAAATAACTCTCCTTTGTTCCACCATGCTAAATACATGTTCTAGTACTTGTAAACACATATCACGGTTATATCGTAGAATTCATACATAGAAAATACATTTTTAAGAATATCATGGAAACATATATTCATTTCACTTTATTAACACTGCAAGCTAGAAGGGTGATGAAAGGAGTCATTTTATCTCGCTATAAACCATTGTCCTGTAATGAACAGTATGAAGGTTAACACATTTAACACCATATACTTTAATACACACTTTTAATGGCATAAAAACAACATTGTTCCTTTTTAATTAAACAAGAATGTTCGTTTATGTGAAGTCCAAGTCCTTTTAGTCACTGGGTGGTAGTATGTGACCATCACAGAGGTCTCAAGGCTGGCAGATGAAACGCATTCCAGTGTTCAATCAGATGGTCATAAAATGTTCTGGGAGAGCTGGATAAACAGTCTTATCTCAAAGGATTTACGATTGTCTTGTCATGGCGCTGGGTCGCCACGCCACCTAGGGTCGTAAACTGAGTCACTCCAAGACTTAAGAGCAACACTTGACCATCTGGGCCTATTTAAAAAAAAACACAATCAATCTCCTTTTGGGAAAGTAAGACGGGGTTAGTGAGCCTTTTAAGGTTCTGGAGTATCTGTAAAAACCAAGGGTCCATGTGTGTGACCGGTCACCAGGTCTTAACAAAACACTGAGCCATCTGGAACAAATCCCAGAAGGTGGATGTTAATCAGATCTTCTTCAGGCTTCTTTGAGTAAAACAAACACTTTCTGAGGGTCTGCAAAGGTGCTTAAAGCGTAAATCGTCAATCCGTGACATTTAGTGAGAGTAACTCACGGTGGCGTGACTGATGTCACTACACATGCGAACCCCAACCCCGGGGCTGGCTCCAGGGTGGGGCCCCGGTTGCGCCATACCGGGCGTCCTTGATATTTTATTATCCATAAAGGGTTTTGAACCGCTCTTTGTCTGGACCATCACCTAGGACCACTTTGCCTTGGGCATATAGCCCTAGACAACATAGCTCCTAGGATCATTCGGGCACTCAAACCCCTTCACCACGATAAGGTTGCGGTTCAAGGAAAGGATTTTGGTACTGTCTGTGCATAAAAATAACCAACGCAGCAGCAGCAGCCAGACACTGTCCCAGTGTCTGCTGGCTTAGCCCCGAATGCTCAAGCTCTAGTGTGTTCTAAAGTTTCCATCACGGAGTGTAAAAATGTGTAGTTTGGCTGTAAATATGTCCGCACTCTACAACTCCTCAGATTTCAAATCTTCCGCGGATGAGCCCATTCCTGCCCACTTTCAAATACGCACTGAACAAAGTAACCAATCCCAAAGTGAGCAGGCGGGACTTGGTTAGAAAAGCCAGTCAGCTGCTGTCAAAGCCGGTGATGCGTGAGAGAGGGGCGGAGGGAGCACAAAGAAGCAGCGACATGAGTGACTGAAGAAGAACTTTGTGCTTGTTTCCATATACAACGGTTACTCATGATGGCTCCTTATCTTGGGTAGGGTCGTTGGCTTCAGCCCAGATCACATTAATGTGGGCCTAAGTGGGCCCCTAGTGACTGTGGGCCCTTGGGCGGTCGCCCCCCCTGCCCCTGTGCTCGCTCCGCTACAGTCATGGATTTGTGGAGAGGCTTCCAGACCATCTCAGGTCATGGACAGAGAGGGCCCAGAGGGACAGCCGGTGGTGACCAGCGCTTCAACAGATTTGACTCCAATCCTTCTCCCACTCTTCCTCCCCCCTCTTCACACCTCTCCAGACCCTCTCCCCCCAGCCACTTTCACCTCCACTTCATCACTTTTGCACTGTGGTGAGCACAGTGATGGATCTGCTGCAGTTTGCCTACTGGCCTAACATCTGGGTGGATGATGCTGTCATCTACTTGCTGCACCAGGCACCTCACCTGGAGACGGCTGGGAGCACTGTGAGAGTCATGTTTTTTACTTCTCCAGTGCTTTCAACAACCATCCAGCCGGCGCAGCCGCGAGGGAAGCCTGAGGTTGCGGTTGTGGACGGACACCTGTCTGCAGGGACCATTGACTACCTTAGCAACAGGCCACAGTATGTGAGGCTGCGTAACATTGAGACTGAGGAGGTAGTCTGCAGGACTGGTCCCACAACATCAGCACAAGAAGGGCCAGAGTCGCCTCCACCTTCTGAGGAGACTGAGGTCCTTCGGGGTGTGCAGGCCTCTGTTAAGGACTTTTTATGACTCTGTGGTAGCCTCTGCTATCACTAAGCTGTGGTCTGCTGGTTGGCGGGCAGCACAGACCGGGACAGGAAGAGACTCAACAAGCTTGTCAGGAGGGCCAGCTCCAGGGGATGGGTGAGAGGAGGATGTTGGCCAAGCTGATAACAGACAACAGCTCTCACCCCTGCATCAGACTGTGGAGGCTCTGAGCAGCTCCTTCAGTGGCATACTGAGACATCCTCAGAGCAGGAAGGAGCATTGCCACAGGTCCTTCCTTTATAACTCACATGTGTAACAATAGGCCAGGATACTGTGCAATGTTATTTTTTTTCTCCCTCCTTTACTTTGTTAATATGTATAAAGATTGCTATGTTTTATTTTATTCTATTTAAAATGCATTGATAAAAAAATGTATTCTATTGCATGCGCACCTTTCTTTTACTTTTTTCACTTTAACTGTCTAAGAACTGCTGTACAAGCAAATTTTCCCACTGTGGGATCAATAAAGTATCTAGTATACCTAGTATCTAGTATATCTATCTTATCTTATCTTTTCTTATCAAACTTAAGTTTAGAGTCCAGAACAGAAAAAACCCTAAATACCTGAAATCCTTTACATCCTCAATTTTGGTCCATATAGACTTTATATAGAGTTTATTCAACATATTTGTTTTAAAAATAAAAGCACATTGAAACCTGTTTTAGTATAGTTTAAAGTCAGACAATTGTCCTGCAGCCACTGTTGTATGTTGACTAACTGTTTAGTTAAATGATTGTATCATCTGCATATAATTGGCACCTGGTGTTTTTGCAGAGTTTTGGTAAATCATTTATGTATAAGCAGAATAGCAGATGTCCCAGTATGGACCCTTGTAGCACACCGAAATTACACTTTTGCACAATTGATTTCACACCATTTAAGGGCGGCAGTAGCTCAGTGGTAGAGCGGCCGTCCTTCGACCGGCGGGTGAGTGGTTCGAGACCAGCTCGAAACATCATAACATCCCGCTCTCCCACACATACTGTCGTTGTGTCCTTGGGCAAGACACTTAACCTACATTGCCTCCAGTGAGTGTTCTGTAACACTGGTAAATAGCGCCTAAATGAGTGCCTACTACAGTAGGTGGAAAAGCGCTATATAAAAATAAAGATTATTATTATTAGAGAAATTTAGTTGTTTTAATTGTTAAAATATTTATATATTACAATTTAGTAAATGTACCTCACTGTTGAAACCAGAGGAGAGCAACTTTTCATAAAACCTGCCACACCAAACTAAAAGCAAGTTTATGCTATTAAATTGTGTTTCACTGTGTGTATGTTTCAGGTCCTGGCATCGCGTTTGTTGTTTATCCCGAGGCTCTGACCAGACTTCCTCTGTCTCCATTCTGGGCCATTATCTTCTTCCTCATGCTCCTCACTCTCGGCCTCGATACAATGGTAACTACAGTGTACCTTTTACAGTGGCAAGAAAAAGTATGTGGACCTTTTGGAATTTTATGGTTTTCTGAAAAAATCTGTCTTGAAATGTGATCTGATCTTCTTCTAAGTCAAATGTATTAAAAGACACAATGTGTCTAAAAATAATTACACAAAAGAATTCTGATCTTTTATGTTTTTATTGAACACACTCATCCAACATTTAAATTATCAGTGGAAAAAGTAAGTGAACCCTTAGAATTAATACCTGGTTGACCCCCCCTTGGCAGCAATAACCACAACCAGGTGCTTCCTGTAGCTGTGGATCAGACCTGTATATCGTTGAGGAGGAACTTTTTTCTTCCTGGCAGAATGGCTTTAGCTCTGTCATATTCTTTGGGTTGATGTCTGGGTTCTGACTTGGCCACTTCTTGGTAGAGTAGCAACAGTCCCAAAGCGTCTCCATTTGTAGATTGTTTGCCGAACTGTAGAATGGTGAATTTCTAAAGTCTTTCAAATAGCTTTGTAACCCTTTCCAGCTTTATGTAAAGCAACTTATTCTTGATCGTAGCTCCTCTGAAATCTCTTTTTGGCGAGGCATGGCTCAAATAAGCGAGTTCTTTTTGCGCAGAGCAAACTTCAAATGTTAATGGGGTTTTTATCAGTCAAAGTAGCTGTAGTCCACACCTCCAAACGTATTATCTTAACGAGACTCCAGATGTGCTAAAACCTCACTCCAATTAGCTTTTTTGAAGTCATTAACTCAATGGTTCACATACTTCCACAAGCATTATGAGGTTTTTTGGTTGTTCTGAACAAAGACATGAAAGATCAGAATTGTTTTGTGTAATTATTTTTAGACACGTTTGTCAATACCCTTGACTTAGACAAAGATCAGATCACATTTTAAGACAAATTTATTCAGAAAACCAAGAAATTCCAAAAGGTTCACATACTTTTTCTTGCCACTGTACAGTAAAACAAGTTTAGCCCAAATATTAAAACCATAAAATGTGCTTTAGTGTAGCGCACAAAGACGTTTTTAGCACCAAATGCTTGATATTGAAAGAATGCTATTTTTTCAGGTGTTCCAACCTTTGTAACTTGAATGACTTTAAAATAATACTGTAACAAACAGCCAGTTTGTTACCTGGGGAAAAAACACTTTAACACGGCACTCTTGCACTTTAGAATGTTTACACTGTAAAAGCACACAGCACTTTAAACAACAGTAATTTGCACACAATGTGGTTTTAAAATGTATTTATTAAATTGTCTTTCTCTTTAGGATCCAGTTGACATGGAGCCCTTTGATTGGTTTAGGCTCAGCCCTGGAAAAAAGAGAGACATTAGAACCAAAACTATTTAGGTGTAATATGTGTTATGTGTGTGTGTGTGTGTGTGTGTGAGTGGGTGTATTGTGTAAGGTTTTAAATACATATTTTGGTTTGTTTATAGTTTAGGGTAATGTTTTAGGTGGATGGAGGATTTTAACTTAGGCTAATGTTATTAGGTTATTCCATGTGAGTTTGTAGTGGTATGATCCAATTAGGGAAGAAGGTATTTAAGGCGCCATGTTCAATCATTGTGGGTTCTTCTTTGTCTGGTTGTTCTGCTGCTGGAGAAACCATGGAGCTGTAGCCGCTATTGCATACTGCCCTTTATTTTGTAACAATGGAAAATTGAAAAGTAAAAGAAAAAGTTGTGGACCACGCCATTTTGCCTCTGTCTGATATTTATCTCCAACGGCCAGCTGCATCACAAATACTAGCCAACTCATTGAACTGTTTTTGTTGGTACTATACAGCCACATTTCCTTTATTAGCTATATTAATAGTAACTTGCAAAATATTAACTAAATCCTCTAAATAATTTGGGTAGTGTTGGCTTCATACCACCTAGCCTAGCTTAAGCTCTAGCAACAACAACCATATGAACATTTTTACTGTTTGTAGCCTGCATAAAAAAGATGATTTTGGCAAATGTTACCGACTCACTACATGTTTGGGCCGTCTGCCTGTAACCACACTGACTGTGCACTGACTCACTGAGTGAGTGGGTAGAAAACATAGTGACTGGTTCCATTTTTAGCTGCACTATTTACACAAGCATTGAGGCCACAGCAGCTAAAGACTACAAGTCTTTAGGACTATGATCTGCTGGACTTATACAGAACGACAAATAACACTACACAAAAAACACATCTGCTCATGGTAAACAATGTAACAGCCTCCAAAAGTGTAAAACATGGTGTCTTTAACTTGCACTCATATAAATGAATTAGAAATACCTCCAAAGATCTACTCTCATGCTGAAATGAAACTCAAGATGTTTTAGTTTCTGTCAGTGAAGAAGTTTCCCGACATTTGAAATCAGTTTAATGAGAATCTAAAGTTTTTGAATGATAATGGTAAACACTCTGCTTCGCTCCTGCATTGAGCATTGACCCAATTACCCTCATTATAACCATTATAACAACAAGGAGTCTGTCCTGCTGAGTGATTGGGTGAGAAGCTCTTCGCTGAAGGGAGTGTTGTGCTAGAAGTATCTCGCAGCAACCTTAAAGCGTTCACACAATTTAACAAGACAAAGAGGCAAAGAAGATGAGGCAGAAGCTCAGCTTTGTGACCCTGGTGATTCTACCAGGGTTTGGAAATGTTTATTCAGAAGAAAAGAGTACATTTTACTGATGTGGAGTCACTCAGATTATTTCTCTAAATTGTCCAATGTTTCTGAGCTTTGTTAAACTCAGCGCTCAGTGGAGGATTAGGTGCTTTAAAAAGTCTATTTCTGGGATGTTGTGTTTTTATTAAGCTGCTGTGCAATACTGTAATTTCCTCTGTTGTTTCTGCTGCTGAGATTAGTGCAGTTGGACTGACAAAACACAGATTCTGGTCCTGAGTCCCTTCCTATGTCAATGCCCTGTCACTCCAAGTGTTTTTATTAAGCGCTGTGTGGATTTTCCAACAAAGCCTCTGTAGCCAACTACAATCTCATCATTTCCTCCCAGGGTACCACCTTGGCAGATGTAGAGAAAAGGACAATTTCTGTAAATGTGGACAGTTAAAAATGGATTTGAATGGATTTTACATTTAAAACACTAAACTTAGTTCCTCTTCTTAAAGTGTGTTTTCACTGGTCCCATTAGCAGACATTAATAACAAAGGCTGTGTCACAGCTCCTGTCTGCTTCTCCAAACGATTACCTTCTGTAGGGAATAAGATCTTACAGACACACGTCTACTGAATACTGGACTGTTTACTGTTTACTGTGTTTCAGTTTGCAACGATCGAGACCATTGTGACATCAGTGTCTGACGAGTTTCCTAAATATCTGAGAAAACATAAGGCTGTGTTCACTTTGGTCTGTTGTGCGTGCTTCTTCATCCTGGGCTTTCCTATGATCACTGAGGTAAGACTCGAACAAAAAAAAACTGATGACATAATAATCTAGTCCCAGTGCGTGATGACCTTTTGTTTTGTGTCTCTATTCCGTCAGAGCGGGATGTACATGCTACAGCTTGTTGACACGTTCGCAGCCTCGTATTCCCTTGTCATCATCGCCATCTTTGAGCTCGTTGGAATCTCCTATCTCTACGGTAAGATTAAAAGTCACCTTTGGACTGTCGTTATAAACAGTGTTGTGCCTGAACGCGTTCATTGAACGATAGTTCATGAACTCGTTCATATTTTGGGCGAACGTGAACTGAACGTGCTGAATTACTGCCTGATGAACGTTACTGTGAACTCGTTCATTCTGGTGTCTGTGAACGGCACGCTCTCTCAGGTTAACTTCGTTCAATAGGGTGCCAGATTTCTATAGAGCCTTCCAGGCGAAAACCCGGCTAAAACACACTGCAAACCAGCCGCAAACGGGTCTTAATATGTAGCGGAAAAACACCAAACCTGGCAACACCAGCCACCAGTGTCGCACGCCCGTCCGCGCATGCGTGACGCGTCATCAAAAAAAAAATAAAGCATGGAGGCGACAGCAGCATGTAGTAAGGCGTATGATCATTTAAATTCATTCATGTAACTTGTTTGTTGAACCTGCCTGGTCTATTTTCCCAGGATTCCAATATTCTGTTTTAGCATGTGGACAATGGAAAATTATTAAAATTTAAAAACGTTTTCACCTTAATGATTACTGTCCTGTTTTTCTTTGAATAATTCCTCATTAAAAAGACCATTCAAGCAGCACGTTTTTCCTCATGTTCTTGAGAATGTACTGTAGGGTTGAAAGCTGCAGCTGCTACTAGTGTGGAGTGAATGGACAGCAACAAAGCATTAAAGCAACAATGTCCCCTCAATGCTAATGTAAACCCTGGTTGGATAAGGATTGAAAATTGGATATGAAAATTAAATCTGACGCATAGCTTCATTGTTAAAACTGATAAAATAATTGCTGTCTGTGATTTTACTGTATATGGGCTGTGGCAATAATTTTGAAAAATAATAGCTCGCAGCAACATATGGAAAAAAAGAACTATGAACTAGTTCATTTTTGGAACTGTGAACTTAGTTCAAAATTTTGAAGTTTGAACTATGAACTGAACTAGTTCATTTTAAAATTTGTGAACTGAACTTTGAACTAGTTCTTGTAGAAAGTGAACTTTCCCAACACTGGTTATAAAGCAACACATATGAACCTTTAGATTTAAAACAATAAAACAGAAACAATATAATTCACAGACAGACAGTAGTTCAGCAGGAGTAAATTGGGTATGATAGTTGCTCAGTGGTAGAGCGGTTGTCCTTCAACCGAAAGGTTCGTGGTTTGATTCCTGCTCTCCCCACAGTTCATTCTGTTGTTGTGTCTTTGGGCAAGACACTTAACCCACCTTGCCTCCAGTGGTGTTCCAGCTGTAAAACTGGTGAATAGAGGCTTAATGTAAGTCGCTTTGGATAAAAGCGTCTGCTGAATGACTAAATGTATGTAAATGTAAATGATAGGCTTGTAGAGTATGTACAGTTGTGCTCATAAGTTTACATACCCTGTCAGAATTTGTAATTGTTTCAGAGAATATGAATGATAACACAAAAACCTTTTTATCACTCATAGTGGTTGGGTGAAGCCATTAATTGTCAAACAATTGTGTTTACTCTTTTTAAAACATAATAACAACAGAAACTACCCAAATGACCCTGATCAAAAGATTACATACCCAGTTCTTAAAACTGTGTATTGCCACTTTTAACTTCAATGACAGCTTGAAGTCTTTTGTGGTAGTTGTGGATGAGGCTCTTTCTTTCCCAGATGGCTTTTGCTTCCTGCTTCTGAAGAGTGCAGACCTCCTCTGCCAGCTTTATCTTTTTTTAGTTATCTCCACATTTAGCCAATGATTTAATGATCAACTTTTTTATATTACTTTTTACTTTCTTTTAAACTGGATTTTTATGTTTTTACTTATTTTTTTACTTTTTAAACAACACGTTGGACCTGCTGAGCGACTGGAGCCTTGGTATCTATTTTATGTCTGGGGTAAAAACAGCTACTACAAACTCTTTCTGCCAAAAATTTTGAAAATATCAACAGAAAATCAGTGTGTTACAAACACAGATTTTTACTTTGGAATCTGAAAGAGGACTTCAGGAGACGATACCGATCACACAATGTGGTAAGACTGTGATTTCTCCAGGGTTTTAGATAAACTTGAAAACCTTGAAGTGCAATCCTTTATCAGTGAACTACTCCCAAACATCGACAGGTGGATCAATAAATTCAGTCGGCTGCTTGCACTAAATACTTTCCAAGGCTTTCCAAGGCCTGTGAGACAAGAGGAGTACACATTGATAACTTCAACTTGTTTTGGCAACGTGACGACCTGTTCAAAGGAAAGGACCAACATCTAAACAGGGGAGGGGTCAGGAGGCTAACGGATAATCTCCTGCACTCCCTGAGACACCTAAATGGTTCTGGGCGCCCTCTTGAACAGAGAAAGGGTCCTCAGCCACTGAATGAAAAAAGCACTCCTGCCTCACCAGCCAAGGATCCTCCTCTGACTGTACCACCATCAACACCTCCACCACTGAAATGGAACCCCCAATAGGACCCTGGACCCCCCCAGTAACATCAACACCTTCTGCGGACCTCACCATCTCTGTCTCATCCCAGGATTCACCAATGGGATTTCCAGATCACCTGGAAATTTTAGTTAAATCTGGAATTAAGATGATACCCCTTACACCTAACTTGACCAGATCACGGGTTCTATCATTATCCCTAAAGGCACCACCCTCAATACCACCCAGGAGTACCACTGCTCCACCTTAGCCAGTACCTAGAGTCCAATGCACCTCTGTCAGACCCCCTCCACCTCCTCCCAGACCAGATCCAAAAGCTAGCATCAGGGCTACTATCAGTGATTAGGACACTGAGGGCCTCTGCTGTTCCAGGACTTTTCGTCATAATAAACCACTTATCAACCTGAGGCCCTGGGAGAGAACACTCCCCCCTAGCTCCATAACTACAGTCAACAGTCGCAGATTAAAGAAGAGAATAACAGTTAGTTTGTGTAATCAGACAAATCTGATTCAAATCCCCTGCAAACAGATAAAGTCAGGTCCTGCTCAAACGGACTTGAAACTTGCAGTGTTCAATGTCAGGTCTTCGGTAAACAATTTTTTTTTTAAATTAATGATTTTATAACTTCAAATAAGCTTGATTGTATGTATTTAACAGAAACATAGTTAGACAGCAGAACTGGAAATGCGGTCATTATTGAATCCACCCCATCAAATTTCACATTTTCATCCAAAATGTGGGAAAACAAAAAGGGTGGTGGTGTATGTGCCTTTCTTAGGGATAATATTCTTATCCAGACTGAACCAACTGAACAGAAACAAGACTAAACTAATCATCTTTGGGCCACAGAAACAGAGAAAGTGTCAGCATTCACCTCGCGTCTCTTTCTCTAAAATGTAAAAAACAGGTTAGAAATCTAGGGGTCATCATGGACTCAGACCTGAATTTCCACAGTCACATTAAGTCAATTACATCATCTGCATTTTATCACCTTAAAAACATTTCCAGAGTCAAAGGGATAATGTCTCAACCAGACTTAGAGAAACTTATCCATGCTTTTATCTCCAGCAGGTTAGATTACTACACGGGTGCACGTGGCAGAGTGGTTAGCACTCCTGCCTCACAGCAAGAAGGTCGTGAGTTCAAAACCCGGCTGACATGCATGTATAGGTTAATTGGCAACTCTAAAGTGTCCCTAGTGAATGAATGTGAGAGTGAATGGTTGTTTGTCACTGTCTATGTCTAAATGTCAGCCCTGCGACTAACTGGCCACTGTCCAGGGTGTACCCCGCCTAAGGCCCAAAGCTGCCGGATAGGCTCCAGTCACCCGCGACCCCTAACGGGACAAAGCGGTAGAAAATGAATGAATGAATGAAAGGTTAGATTACTGTAACGGCCTGCTCACTGGTCTCTCAAAACGAGGGTTAAGACAGCTGCGGCTTATTCAGAACGCTGCTTTTTGGGGTCTAACCAAAATCAGTCCAGGTTTAAAATCCCTGCACTGGCTTCCTGTTGCTCAGAGAATAGACTTTAAAACAGCACTGCTGGTTTACAAGTCTCTTAATGGTTTAGCACCAGAATATATTTCTGACATGCTAGTTGCTTATGAACCTCCTCGGACTCTGAGAACATCTGGGAGGAGCCTTCTGCTCGAGCCCAGAGTTAGAACTAAACAAGGTGAAGCAGCGTTTAAGTTTCATGCAGCAAAAATCTGGAACAGCCTCCCAGATGAAGTAAAACAAGCCTCAACTTTAACAATGTTCAAGGGGAGGTTAAAAACCTTCCTCTATAGCTCTGCCTACACTCTGCCTTTTTATCTGCACTCTTCTTTTAAAATATTTTTAATTTTTCTAATGTTTCTTAATCTAAATCTTGTAAATTGTCTTTTATTCTTGTAAAGCACTTTGAGTTACCCAGTGTATAAATTGTGCTATATAAATAAAATTGCCTTGCCTTGCCCAAAGCTGCCTATTCTTTTTGGCAAAAGGCCTCTAGTTCCTGTAAATTCTTGGTCTGTCTTGCTTGAACTGCACATTTGAGATCTCTCCAGAGTGGCTCAATGATATTGAGGCCAGTCCAGAACCTTTACTGTATGCTGCTGTAGCCAATGACAGGTCAACTTGGCCTTGTGCTTTGTCCAAGTACGTCCCATGCACAGCTTCCAGGTTGATGAGTGCAAATTTTCCTCCAGTATTTTCAGATAAAATCCTGTGTTCATTTTTACTGTGTCTTTGTAGCTCACACATCCCCAAAACATCAGCGATCCACCTCCAGGTTTCACAGTAGGAATGGTGTACATCTTCTCCAAATGTAATGTTTATGGTTGCGGCCCAAAAGTTACATTTTGGTCTCATCACTCCAAATGACTTTGTTCTAGAAGTTTTGAGGCTTGTCTCTGAGCTGTTTGGTGTATTGTAAGTGGGATGCTTTGTGGCATTTGAGTAGTAATAGCTTTCTCGACCAAGCAGCCCATTTTTCTTCAACTGGCTCCTTATTGTGCATCTTAAAACAGCCACACCACTTTTTTTCAGAGTGTCCTGTATTTCAGCTGAAGTTGTTTGTGGGTTGTTTTTTTTTTTTGCATCCCGAACAATTGTCCTGGCACTTGTGGCTGAAATATTTGGTTATTGGTTCCCTCATTTTCCACTTCCTAATTCGAGTTTGAACACTTCTGATTGTCATTCTAAATTTCTTTAATATCTTTTTTTTTTAATCACTTTCCTGTTTTATATAGTTCAATTGACTTTGAAGCAGATCATTTGACAATTCTTTTGCTTTCCCCATGACTCAGAATACAGAAACATCAGTGAGTCACTGGATGAGAGATACAAGGGTCTGTCAGGAGCCCAGAAACTCACTGACCTTTTATACACACACAGTGATTACAAACAAACAGATCACAGGTGAGGATGGTTACCTTTAGTAGCCAATCAAACCTGTTTGTGTGCATGTTATCAAGCCAAAATCACCAGGGTATGTCAACTTTTTATTAAGGTAATTTGGGTAGTTTCTGTTGTCATTATGATTTAAAAAGAGTAAACACAGTTGTTTGACAATAAACAGCTTCACCCAAACACTAACTATGTGTGAAAAAAGAGTGTTATCAATCATATTCTCTGAAAGATGGCCAAACAATCATAAATTATTCCAGAGTATCTATACTTATGAGCACAACTGTATCTTTTAGAAGTAAACAACTAAATAAAGACATAAAAACAGAGCAGGATAAAGGGAGATTATAAAAAAAACAGATGTATTGTCTGTGTTTTATGATAGTTGTCCTGCATATGCATTATTATGTATCTTTTCTTTTAAACCCACCCAAAACCTTACATTAAATCATTTCTATCATTAAAATGTAATGCACTTTGTGGCCACTAGGGTTCACTGTTGCCACATGTTTAGACTGTTCACTGTTGGAAACATTCACTCCTCAGACACTGTGGTTAATTCAATTTACTCCATACTTGTCTCTTACCTTCTCACTCAATACCTTTTTATTCCTTTGTCTCTTTTGGTTTTCCCTGAGCCAGTTCACAGATTCAAATAGAAAAAATATTAGGACAGCAGGTGAGAAGAAAGGTTATCTGCTTACAATTCTGCTTCCCTCACTTATGGGGTACTCATTTATTAGCCCCAGTAACACCCAAAAGACATCTCAATGCACTTTTCAAGAGAAAACCAAGAAAGCCCGCCTAGGTAAGCACAATGGCATCAGTGGAGAGGTAAACAAATCCCTCTGCAGACCCAGACCCAAGGAGAGTGTCCACCTGTCAGGACCAGGCCAATGGATGTTGTTATCAAACCATTTATTTACTTACAAGGACTTTTACTAATAAGGCTGGCATCACAACATGCATTGACCATAATACACTAATGTACCAGAGCAGCGTACTTATATAATGTCAATCCCAGTTGGCTTCAGTGATCAGAATTTGATTGCATTTACAAAAAAAGGTAAAGCCCATAAAGCTAAAGCTAACTTGGTTCATGGGCGTTTTTATAAAACATCAATTATAAATAATATTGTTAAACAAGTAAGAAGTGTTGATTGGGAATACATGTATAGTGTCTGTGACCCAGACGTTTCGTAAGATTCTTTCATGAACACAATGACCTTCCCAATGTTTTAGACATAATAAAAATAAAATATTTGCACATACTTAATATGTTTATAAAGATGGCAAATGAGGAGCTTTGTAAGTTATCCACTTGGTTCAAGGTCAATAAACTGTCTCAGTTGTAGAGCGGTCATCCTATAACCAGAAGATTCATACTGTCGTTGTGTCCTTGGGCAAGACACTTAACCCTTCTTGCCTCCAGTGACACAGCACTGTTGTATGAAAGAGTGAGAATGTTAGGGACAACGAAAGGAAATTAGCCTGAGGCCACAATCTGACACGTTTACGTGTGCTGTGTTCATCAACATCCACTGTCCCAATCAAATAAATTAATAATAATAATTAAAAAGTCAAGTTTTATATTGTTTGGTAATAAACCAGGCATGAATAAACCTTCAATTAAAAATAAAAGCATACCAATAAATTATTTTAGTTATGCTCACTTTCTTGGTGTTCTGCTTATGAATCCTTATCCTGGAAACACCATATTAGTGCAACAAGCACAAAAATAGCCAAAGTGGTGGGTATTTTTGGTAAAATCCACCACTTGATGAATATAAAAGTAGTCATTATGTTATATTACTTAATAGTGTTTCCAAATTTCAACTATTGTAACTATTGTTGCTTGGGCTAGCAACCCTCAAACTAAACTTGAACCATTTTACCATCTTCAGAAGCAAGCTTTAAGAATAATATTCTGTGTAGGTCGTAGACACTCATCTCAGCCTTTATTTTATTTTTTCAGGTGTTCTCAGTGTTATTCTTAGATCTTTACCCCCCGGCAGTTTAGAATATTGCAATTTGCAATATTGCAAACTAAATGAATTTAATTAATTCAATAAAATTAATAAAAGAAAAAAAAAGAGTTGATGAGAGATGTTAAAGATGAAATGGGCAGAAATAGAAAAACAAATACAAATACTGTCTTTTGTTGAGTTAGGTGGACATTTTAAAACAAATGCAGGAAACATTGTAGATTACATTAACAATTATTTTACAAATAAAGTGACAATCTAAGAAAGGGTCTAAGTGCAAATAATTGTACATAATTAAAAAAAAAACTAATTACAAATTAAATAATGTCTGATAAAAATGTGCGTTCCAGTTTAACTGTGTGGAAACTGCCGAGGTTTTGACACTGTTCTCTCTTCCTACAAATGACCCTTTAATGGGCACAACAATGCAACAATTAATGCACAAGTCTGAGGGGGATCTATGTAAATAAACAACTAAACATAAATAGACCTAGTGCAGCTCATCTAGCGTTAACTAGACCTGGTCTGGGACAATGGGTGAGTTGACACAGATGTATTGAAGACTGTGGTTGAACAAAGGCCAAACAAATGAATGCACTAACAATACTGTCTTTGATTAGCATCAGATGAAATCCATCCGTTACTGTCCATTGCCTTTGAGCATGATGGGAGTGAGTGCATTGGAAACCTTTCCAGTATGTGTGACACTTGTATTATGGTGGAGAATACAGTGCAGAATAAAAACGGCATAATAAAAAGAAATGAAAACATTATTTTATAGACAGTAAAAAAAAAGCTTAGCCATTAGCTCGTCCTAGTGGCTCAGACTACGTTTCCCAAAGACTGGTTTTTGTGTTTTTTTACCAGAAACACAACACTTTTCCCACTCACTTTTCAACACTTTTTCCCTCTGCCACACTGGCAGCTCGTTTCTCTTATCGCTTATTGGTCTGTGGTCTGTGCATATTTAGCATAGGTTTCAGTGGAGAATCCCCCTATAATGAAAATTAATCAGCTTTGTGATACTAACTCCCTAATCTAGCATAGTCGTACAGGGCCAAGAAGAATTGTTTTGAGGGTTCTGTATATGTTTTTAAATGCATACCTGTATTAATCTTGCACTTGTCGATTTGTGAGTGTCATTTCTTCTGTATATTTGAAAATGTATATTAATCTTGAGCCTGTGTGTAGGTCTGCAGAGGTTTTGTGAGGACATCGAGATGATGATTGGATTCCAGCCGAACCGTTTCTGGAGACTGTGCTGGGCCTTTGTGACTCCCACCATTCTGACCGTATGTTTATTTCTTTATTTTCCCCATTATATTTACCATCTTCCTTTTCCACTGCCGTTGTGCAACTCCATTGATTCACTGTATGGAAAAAACAGTCCAGACATTGCTCCTCTTAAATCAAAAAGGATTTCTTCCTTCTAGCTTTTCTTTGTCTCTGCTGCTGGTGTTGTTACCGCCTCAAACAGACGCTCTTATTGTAATAATCAGGGCGCAAAAACACGTTTCTGTAAAATAACCACTTAGTTTGGGTCGTACTGTGACCAGCCTCCACAAGTGCTCACTGACATTTGAATTGGAACATATTTGTAAAGTAAATCTTTTACTGCAGTTCATGAAATCTGGTTGATTATTGTATGTGAATTAGGGATGGGCATGATTAATCGACGATCGATAATTGATCGTTAAGAATTTCTTCGATCACGTTAATTTGTTATCGATTAATCTAATGCATTTTTTTATCTAATGCAGGCTGCGTTGCATAGTGTGAGTCTTGAATTAATTAAATGAATTTCACTGTGTGGCAGCAATTAAATATTTTACCACCAGGGTGCAATATTTGACACCCTACACGGTTATCTGTGATCTTCCGTTTTGATTTCAAAAGAATAATCATGAAGAGGTCACGGCGAAGTGTGGCGTGGGACCATTTTGATTTAAAAAACGAAACAGTTCACTGCAAACATTGCGATGCCGTGTATAAGTACAACACGGCCACGACTCAAATGATGTACCACTTAAACAAAGTGCATCCGTCACTTGTTAATGTCGGTGGCGGTGCATCCTGCTCTCAGTCTCAACCTAGCATCAAGTCGGCGTTAGCACGGACTCGGAGCTGTGATGCACAACGAGCAGAGAAAATTACCCAAGGGATCTGCAAGTTCATTGAGATGGATATTCTGCCCTTAAGTATTGTTGAGGGCAATGGTTTTCAAGAACTGATACATTTATTGGAACCAGCATATCAAATTCCATCACGACGCATCATCACCAGATTGGTAGAAACTCACTACTGAAGAACGAAAGCAGCAGCTGTTAAAAGAACTGAGCAAAGCTGAGAGAGTTGCTCTAACTACAGACTGCTGGACCGCTTTAACAGCTGAGAGCTACATCACCATAACCTGCCACTATATCAGTGATGACTGGCAACTGCTCACAGAAAGCCTGCCAGGCCGGCATACAGCTGACCACCTCGCTGAGAAAATTAATGGAGCTGTAGAGCAGTGGGGACTTCAAGGCCGAGTGCGTGCGTTCATGACAACGCGGCCAATATTGTAGCTGCCAACAGTCCCACCAGAGTGCCCTGGATTTCCGTTGCCTGCTTTGCACACACCCTCCAGTTGGCCATAAATGACGGATTTGCACTGTATCTTTACCGGGTAATATCAGCGGCTAGTAAACTCGTTAGCCACTTTAATCACAGCACTACAGCAACCAAAGCACTGCAAAAGAAACAGGAGCAAATGGGCCTCGCAACTCACCGGCTTACCCAGTCGTGTAAAACACGGTGGAACTCCGTGTGCGAGATGTTTGATCGGCTGGTGGAGCAGCGGTGGGCTGTTGTTGCTGTGCTGTCGGACCGAACCGTGACCAAGCTTCAAGATGCCAGGATCCTGGAGTTGAAGGATGAGTACTGGCAGCTGATGGAGGACACAGCCCGTGCTGTCAGCACTTAAATGTGCCACCACGGTTATGTCTGCAGAGAAAGACGTCTCCATCTCGAACACTTATCCCATCACCTTCGGCCTCATCAATATCCACCTCATGCGCAGTGAAGGAGACGGGCCAAGACTCATCGAATTCAAGACAAAAGTGCGTTCATCTCTCATCCAACGGATGAATGTAAGCTAAACTGTTTGTCTTAGTTTACATATACATGGAGTACAAGTACATGGATACTTTCCTGTTATCTGCATGTTACCTTTTTATATTTAAGCAGTAAGCCCTTCAAATAATAAAACTGTTAAAAGGCAAAGGCGGAACTGGCAAAGGCGGAAGAGGAACCAGCTACAGAGAAGGCATGGGAGACGGCCTCGGAAGAGGAGGAGGGGGAAGACGCAGAAGCAGTGTTTCAGCCTGGAGGAGAAATGCTGGCCCTGATGAGGGAATTTCTCGCAGGTCAGCAGAGAAGGGAGGAGGTCCTGTTGGGGGAACTACAGGGACTGAGGGCTTCCCTTCCAGGAACAGAGCAACAGTGGTCTCAACCTCCATCCCCGCAACCTGCATCCCCTTTACCCAGCGCACCACCTGCACCACATGTATCTGACCATCTAGCAACGCCAAGCACAGAGGCAGGCAGCAGCCCCAGAATAGGTCTGCCAACCCCTGGAGGCCAAAGGACTGTGTTCCACGAGAGACATTGTTGGGCCCCTGGTGAAAAGCAGCGGTGGTCACCAGTACATCTTAGTCATCTGTGACTACGCCACCAGGTTTCCAGAGGCCTTCCCGCTAAGGACCATCACTGCGCCAGCTGTCCTGCGAGCCCTGGTCCAATTGTTCTCCCGGGTAGGAATACCTGATGAGATCCTGACTGACCAGGGCACCAACTTTACATCCAGACTGATGCACCTCTTCCAGCAACAACTTGGTATCACCTCCATCAAAACCACTCCGTACCATCCACAAACTGATGGACTAGTGGAGAGGTTTAATCAGACACTGAAACGGATGTTATGGAAGTTTGTGGATGATACTGGCAAGGACTGGGACCGTTGGCTGCCATTTGTGCTATTCGCCTATCGAGAGGTCCACAGGCGTCAACAGGATTTTCCCTTTGAACTATTGTATGCGGCTGGGGCGTTCAGGGCCCATTAGATCTACTCCGCAAAGAATGGGAGGGTAAGCCCACAGTACAAAATGACAGGAGCATTGTCCGGTTTGTCCTCGAGATGAGGGAGAGACTGGCAAACTATTTGGAGGAGGCTGAGGAGAACTTACGGGAAGCTCAGAAGTCCCAAAAGACCTGGTACGATCGACAAGCCCGGAGCCGTCAGCTGCAGCCAGGCCAGAAAGTGTTGCTGCTCCTGCCGTCCTCCACCCACAAACTATTGGCCAAGTGGCAGGGCCCTTACACTGTGACCCGCAAAATGGGACCAGTCACCTACGAGGTGCTGCACCCAGATAGGAAGAAGCCTAAACAGACGTATCACCTTAACTTGTTAAAGGAGTGGAGGGAACGCTCAATCCAGGCCCCGGCAAAAGTCCTCTTTATTCAGAAAATTAAACCGGAGGAGGAAGGGGAGGAGCTGGAGACCGGACTGGAGGACCTGACCACACCGGCTTCCCCAATCCTGGGCCATCTCACCCCAAAGCAAGCCACACAGCTACTGCAGACCTTCAAGAAGGTATCCTCACTTTTCAGTGCAAGTCCTGGCAAGACTACAGTGGTGGAGCATGTCATCCGCTTGAAGGATGTCAGGCCAAGCCGCCAGAGGCCTTACCGAGTTCCACAGCAGCTGGTGGGAAAGCTCCAGGACGAAATCATGGAGATGTTGCGGCTCGGAGTCATTGAACCGTCCCACTCTGAGTGGTGTAGCCCTGTTGTCATTGTTTTAAAAAAAGATGGATCACTGCGAATTTGCATTGACTTCAGAAAGCTGAACTCCATGTCCGAATTTGACGCATATCCGATGCCAAGGATCGATGATCTGTTGGAGAGAATTGGAGCGGCCAAATACATTACCACCTTGGACCTCTGTAAAGGATACTGGCAAGTGCCCCTTGAGGAATCGTCACGGCCCTACACAGCATTCCAGACACCAGCTGGACTGTATCAGTTTACCGTGATGCCATTTGGACTACACGGAGCCCCTGCCACGTTCCAGCGCCTGATGGACAGAGTACTCCAAGGCTGTGAGCATTGCAGTGCGGCTTACCTTGATGATGTGGTTATATTCAGCGAGACCTGGGAGGACCACGTTCAGCACCTCTCCTGGTCCTGAAGAAGATCCAGCAGGCTGGTCTCACGCTGAACCCGTCAAAGTGTGAGTGGGCCCGGCAGGAGACCCGCTACCTCGGCTACCAGATGGGTGGGGAGGTGAGGCCTCAAGTCGACAAAGTGGAGGCTGTCCTGAAGTCCCGCAGCCACGCACCAAGAAAGAGGTGCGGTCCTTTCTCGGGTTGGCTGGATGGTACCGGTTCGTGCCACAGTTTGCCACCATTGCCGCACCCCTTACTGCGCTTACAGCCAAAGACCAGCGAAACCCAGTCACATGGACAGAGAACTGTGAAAAGGCTTTCACCACTCTCAAAGCCCACCTGTGCTCATCTCCGGTGCTGAAGAGTCCAGACTTCACCAAGCGGTTCCTGGTTCAGGTTGATGCTTCCATGGTTGGCCTCGGAGCAGTCCTGGCCCAGGGAGAACCAGGTGAAGAGCGTCCAATACTCTACCTGAGTCGCAAACTCCAGCCACGAGAGACAAGGTATTCTGCTGTTGAAAAAGAGGGCCTCGCCATCAAATGGGCATTGGAGAGCTTGCGGTACTACCTGCTGGGACGGGAGTTTGATCTTGAAACGGATCATCGTGCCCTGACATGGATTAACACCATGAAGGATCACAACAGCCACTTAACCCGATGGTACCTGGCCCTTCAGCCATTCAGATTCACCATCTGACACCGTGCAGGCAAGATGAATGTGGTGGCCGATTACCTATCCAGGTTGCCCCACAGTGTCAACCTCCCAGAGGGGAGGGGTGATGTGACGGAGCACGTTCGTCTCTGATTGCGGGCAGTGCGACGTCTTACACATACACACACTTTCACTCATTCGCTCGTTAACCCCGGTTCATTCATGTATTAAGTAACGTTGCAATTAACGCCTTTTTCTTTATCCTCCTCCCTGCCGTTGTAACGCGACCAAGGGTGCACACTTGGGAGTGTTTACTTATCGTTTTAACCATACACGCAAACATACAGAACACACAGAGACTCTCTTACCTTTTTCTCTTCCTCTCTTTCCGTGTGGGGGCAGCGTGGTCAAACCGGGCCATAACTTCCCGGTGCGTTAAATGTATTGTGTTCGCGCGGTTGCGCTCATCACATGACTAGAGAGATTATTTACCTTTCTATGTACATTTTTCTTGTGTCTTATTGTGTTTGTAATATTTATTATGTGTATAGAGTTGATACACTGTGGATAGGTTGATGTCAGAGGGAAATCAGTGTCTTCTTTCTTTATTTTGTATTTTCAAATTACTAAAGCCCAGTGGGAGGGGCAATGGGGGATAAAAGAGGGACAAGACCAGACCTTGAGGGAGTTGACAGCCAGTTACACAGAAGGTAACATGGCTGATGTGGGTCCTGCTGAGACCATTTAAAGGTACTCTGTTATATTTTTGAGTTTGGAATTTTTTTAGCTATTTTTGCTTATTGTGTAAATCTTTAGAGTTATTGGACTACACACTGTAAATATTGTCACATTTTGGATTTTTGGACTTTTTGTTGCACTTTGGAACTGGCACAATAAACACCCTGGACACACAATTCCTGACTACGCCTGTATATTTAAAGAACTCCGTAACACTCCATAAAAATATTAATTTTAATATTTATTTTAATTCATAAAATAAACAATAAAAAATACAACGTTGATTCCCCATCATATATTTATACAGATTGAGTCTGGTGAGTTTGTGTCATTCGCCCCCATGATCTCATCAATGCTGGACCCTCGTCACAAACACCTGAGCTTTCTTACACCAACACAGAGACTGGCTGCTAATGTGAAACTGGTTGAACTGGGAGAGGCGGTGGGGACCGATAGGGCGGCTATCCAACAGGCTGGGGGAGACGAGGCTGCGTTCTCTGACATGGACGAGGGGAGAGCGCAAACACTGAAGTCACGACCTCCCAGTCATCTGCTATGGCACAACTCCTTGGGGATCACTATACCACTCAATGCGAGGCTGGCATCGAAGCAGAACTTCAGAATTTTCTGAGGGAGACTCCCCCACCCCTGAATTGCACACAGACTGGTGGAAAGTGAACGGAATAAGGTTCCCCGGGCTGGCCAAGTTAGCACGGAGGTACCTGTGCATCCCGGCAACGTCAGTTCCCTCAGAGCGGGTGTTTTCGGCGGCTGGACTGACGGTCACCAGGTTGCGGTCGCGTCTGACCCCAGATCATGTCAACATGCTTATATTTCTAAACAAAAATCAGTAGACTCGTGCAGAAGTTGTATGCTAGTTACTAAAGTTAGTTAGTTTTCACGAGGTTTAAGTAGCATAATTTGTTAAGTTAGCGTAATTTTAGGAAGGCTAATATCTTTTTTTTCTGGCTTGGAAAGTTTTGAGTTACATTTTGACAAAACCTGTAAGATCTAAGTATTGTGTTTTTTTTTTAAGTTATTGTTTAACATGATACTTTTATTATTATTATTTTGGAACGAATGAGGTCTCTGTTTAAGAATGCCGGCTCGCAGCTGCAGGTTCCGCTGCTTTAGAGCACCGCATATGCACGCGCATATATGTTCGGTTTGCCTGAACGTAACCGTCTGCCACAAGTTGATCTTGTAATAAAGGTCTCACCGAGGAAAAACACGCTTTGTTTTTGTATTCATTGTATTTTAGAATTATAAAAATTTAATAATTAATTATTATTAGCTATAAAAATATTAATGATTAATCGATAGTCGATCGTTAATTCTCTCGACGATCGACTAAGAAAATTTAATGGAATGCCCATCCCTAATGTGAATGCCTGTTTTGCTAAAAAGAGAAATATAAAAAAGGATAATGAATTATCTTACTGTACTGTACTGTATTAAAACAAAGAAATATAAAGTGCTGCACAATATTAAAAAAAATGTTTAACTACTGAATTAGAAACATTGAACTAGACCAGTATTTTTTTATTTGAACGCACCACAGGCTTTGTTTTGATAATAATTCCTGGCAGGTCAAAAAGTTAATGGCAATCAAATGCAGCTACCTAACTTATATTGTAACTGATACTACTAACTTTAAAAAAAAATATTCTTGCCACCACAATGCCTGTTGAGATTCTCATTCAGCCAGGTCATCATGTATTAGGAAGCAGACAATAGCCCTAAATACAAGGATTGCATTGCTCTCTCCAGGAGCTGACATTTTGGACTTAGCACACACACCCTCTGCTGACAGCTGTGGTTTTTGTTGTATGATGCCGTTTAAAATGACAGTTGTGAATGCGCACTGGACCAGGACTTTAGCTAGTGGACCGAAATAAATGGATTGTTTTCTGTTATGGTGCGAACTAAATGAATATAAGCGCAAACCCTTTTTAATAGACTTTAAGATTTAGATTTGTGTTGTAGTAGACCAGTCTTAAAGCCACTTATTTAGCAGCATGTACATCTTCGTAAATCTGTCCAATAGTGTTTTCCATGTCAGCTCTGTACACGAGGCAATGTAAACACTAGTAATTATTATGAAAAGCAATGTTTATCTCTGAAAAATGAGGGCGGACAATAATAAATACCTCATTGGTCATTTGTACGGTTATCCTCTATGCTCTCAAAGGCAGATGAGATTCCTCCCTGAGCTCATTTTGGCACAAGCCCCGTTCATCTGTTTCTGCCTGCCCACTCCTCCTCTGCATATTTCCATTTTTCATCCTGTTTTCATTATTTCTGTTCGAGTGTGACCAGAAACAGTTGCAGATAACAAGTGGACATTTTCAGCCGCCCATTTTGTAAATATCAAGTCCCCAATCCATCATTTTGCAGTGCATCTCTGTTTCAATGCAGTTAATGAAGTGCACCCCCAAATAGACCTTATACTGTATATAAGTTGAATTTAAACTAAATCCATTTAAGACCTGTCCATATCTGTTATTATGTCAATGATTTCAAAACTGGCTAAAGACTAAACCTGTCACAATAAAATATTTTGATGGATGATTTAATGACCTAAAAATATCACAATATTGGTGTAGATTGTTTCTTTTGGGGGGTATTATGGAATATTTGAATGCAATAAGCTTGTGCCTGTGGCTGTGGCTGGTGTCTGATTCAGATCAATTCAGAGAAAGCTCTAGTTTAGCGCTACAACGTCCATCTTAAACATACATAACTTTGCCCAAATTCTGTACTGGATTTTAGCTGATTAATAATTCAAAAATCACAAAAACACACGTCATGAAAATTCATTTAGATTTAGATTCAGATTTATGATGCGTCCACCTCAATTATTTAAAAATATTGCTATTGGCAATAATGGCCCTGTATTTACTTGGTGCTGGATCGATACCAAATCTAGCGTTATTGCACTCCACTAGGGATTAGTTCTGTGGTTGTAAGCATGTAAATGATGAACAGGATAAAAATCTGTTATATGATAACACAAAGCTCCTGAGTGCTTCTCTAAACTGGGGTTGACCTTCTGTAGGGAATAATTTACCAATCAGTAAGAGCCTCAGAGACACACTTTTACTAAATACTGGACTATCTCTTTAAGATGACCTTTGTCTAAACTGGTCTATTATGATTTGAATGTATACCTATTATCTATTAAAAACCTATCAATTAAAACCACATAAAACTATTTAAAGTGTAGATAAAACTGCTTAAAACTTGCACAACCCCAGTATTACTTGTTTCAAACTATTTCAAATTGGTTAAAATCCAACTAAACAACACAAATCTATCTAAGGTTCAACTAAAAGTACTTAAAACTTGCCAAGGTGGTAAGATTCATTTAAATGCGCTAACTCGTTAGAGCCAGTGTTGGTCATCTTACTTCAAAAAAGTAATTAGTTACAGTTACAAATTACTTCTCCCAAAAAGTAATTGAGTTAATTTTTTACCAAATTGTAAAAGTAACTCATCAAAGTAACTGAAGTTATTTTTAATGTTCTATGACGGTATTACGTTCTATAACATCTTAAATATCAAAGATGTTTAAATTAACTGATTGAAGAATAAAAACACTATATATAGTATTTTAGAACATTTGGTATTTATTTAAACTCAATAGATTGCAGTCTGCTATATTATATACATAGAAATAAAAACATATCAATTGAAAATAAAATTCAATGGCAAAATTAAGTCACACAAATGTAAACTTGGGTAAAAAGAAAGAAAAGGAGACCTGGCCATTAAGTAGTACAAATCTCTGTACCTGTAAATTATTGCACAATAAACAGAACACAATCCAACTCTCTCTGTAGATTAACATGTTGTTCATTCTCAAAGAAAATGAATAATACATTAATCTATTCTAAAATACTCCTCATCTAACAACTAAACCAGTGGTTGTTGCTGACACGTAAAATTGAGCGTTTCTTGTTTTAACAGTGGCTCTGTCTTCACTGGAACTCACGCAGCTGCTTTTGGGGTTAGCAGCAGCAACAAGTGTCGTGTTAGCATCGTGTTGATGTGAGGTGCTTCATAAGATTTGAGTTACTTGAGGCAGACGTGGATAAAGTCTTTTTTCCTGGACATAGCATGTTAAAGAAATATTCTTGCCTTTAATTTCATTTAACGAGAAGTAGTGCTGGTACTTCCAGTTCGAGAACGCCACCTTTGAATTTCCAGGGCTCCATTGTCGCTGACGCTGTCTTGTGTCAGCCAATCATCGCTTTTGCAGCGGTGTCATCATCCCCACCCCTGCTCTCTCCAGCAGCAGCTGATGTGTAGCCAAAGCATGACACCTTGCGCTTTATTCAACCAAATTGTAGTGACGCGACACTTTACGATGGGAAAAGTAATTAATTAGATTACTCCGTTACTGAAAAATTAACGTCGTTAGTAACGCCGTTATACTCTAACGCCGTTACTTCCAACACTGGTTAGAGCCAAAAAACAAAATATCCACCTAAAAAAAACATATTCTTAATGTCTCTTTAACTCTGCTTCAGAAATAGTAATACTAATTTATATCTAACTTTAAAACCTCACTCAAACCCTGTGCAGAAATACCTTTTTAAGAGATATGATAAGACCGTCTCGTGTTGCTTGACTGCAACCCTGCTCCCTGAAAAAGCAGGAACGAGCTTCAGTGCTACTCTGTGGGCGTGTCCCGGATGTCCTTCGGACAAAGTTGACCTGGAGATGCTTACGGGTTGCGTGTTCTTCAAGCTTCTGCAGCTGCGCACTCACAAATGCCACGTCAACAACAGAAGTTATATAAGCCAATTCTTGGCACATTGACACACATGCTTTTCAACCGGTCACATGTATTTCTACGCAGCATTGACTGTAGCTTTTAAAAGTGAACTTTTTGATCACCAGGTAAATTCAAGGCAGCTCAGGTAAAGGGCAAATTAAAGTGCTTAAAACCTGATTGAATCTGGTCATAACCATTTCAATTTACTTAAAATTGGTTGGACTCTCAATAGAACCATTAAGAAGAACTTGTCAAAAATGGTAATAATGAATTAACTGAAGTCGTATAACTTAAAACAACAAAATCCACATATTCCTATGATTCTTAGACTTTCACTACACTTTACAATGCATTGCCAGTTGTGTCCTAATCATTTAAATCGTTAAATGTAGATATATTGTATTTTGTATTCTGTCCTGTTTGTAGGGGATCTTGTGCCTGAGTCTGTATCAGTGGAAGGTGATGACCTACGAGGACTACACATACCCTACCTGGTCTATGGTCATGGGCTGGCTCATGGTCATCTGCTCTGTTATCTGGATCCCCATCATGTTTGTCATCAAGATGTACCTCGCGCCTGGATCCTTCATTGAGGTTAGGATAATATGTTTGAGTTGCAATATTTTGTTGAAAACATATTTGCATAGTTATTTTATGAGATATTCTCAGGGTTATCATATAGGGCTTAATATACTGTGTGTTATATGCCTTAAGACTGTATCTCACATGCTAAGTAGTTAGCCTCCATTATGCAAGTTGATGCTGTTTGGTCACGGTGTTGCTAAATGAATGACTAAACATCTATCCATTCATCCATTTTCTTCTGCTTATCCGGGGCCGGGTCGCGGGGCAGCAGTCTAAGCAGAAATGCCCAAACTTCCCTCTCTCTAGACACTTCCTCCAGCCGGGGCCAACCGGGAGACATAGTCCCTCCAGCGTGTCCAAGGTCTTCTCCGGGAATGCCCCAGGATGCCCTTCCCGAGGAGGAAAGGCTTCAGAAGGCAGCTGGAACAGATGCCCAAGGCATCTCAGCTGGCTCCTCTTGATGTGGAAGAGCAGCAGCTCTACTCTGAGCTCCTCCCGAGTGGCAGAGCTCCTCACCCTATCTCTAAGGGAGCGCCCAGCCACTTTGCGGAGGAAACTCCTTTCAGCCACCTGTATCCGGGATCTTGTCCTTTCTGTCATGACCCACAGCTTATAACCATAGGTGAGAGTAGGAACGTAGATTGACTGGTAAATTGAGAACCCCGCCTTGCAGCTAAGTTCCTCCTTCTTCTTCTTCCTTGATCAATTGCATCACTGCAGAAGCTGCACCGATTCGTCTGTCAATTACCCGCTCCATCCTTCCCTCACTCGTGAACAAGACCCCAAGATACTTGAACTTCTCCACTTGAGGCAGGAACTCTCCACCAACCTGAAAGGAACAATCCACCCTTT